>OX336346.1:10000000-11200000 GCA_946902875.1 Nematopogon swammerdamellus
CACACAATTGAAGAAAAAAGAACAGTAGGTACATGAAAAGAAACAAGAAATACGAAGTACGTATACTCTCACTAGGCGAACTTATCACTGCAAGTGTTTCTTCCAGTTAACCTTTAGAAGTACACTCACGTATTAGTACTGAAGATGAGATCTTCCTTCCACTGAGTGGCCCTGCTGATGAGCAGATCCTCACGAGCGTCTATGAAGCGATTGTGGTTGTCAGTAGACGCTGCCACCGCAAACATCATCGTGTCTCGCTCCGATAACATCTGACCGGTTCATTCATAAGTACTGTTTAAATTTGTATTTTTGTATTGTAAACTAGGTGAATAGTTCAGATTCCGTGCAGCTCACTCAGTACTATTGTTGTGTCAAATATCAGCAGAAGTCGTTTAGTTAATAAATAAAATAGGTATTAGACTATTATTACAGTTTCAACTAAGATCAAATGTTCAAGTCGAAAATGAGACAGCTCTTCTTGCAAAATAGTTAAATTTTGCTTTCCCTTGGTAACTGTGGACCAACAAGCATCTTAGGGTATTTTGATTATAGTTTGTTAGACCAGACTGGACCGGACAGATGAGAATTGTAAAAAAGACCTACCTTCACAGAGCTACTTACAAGCGCAGCATCCAGCATAAACAACACCTACATACATACCTCCAATAGTTCTGGGGAGGCGTCGCCGAGCAGCACAGTATTACCAAGAAATTTAGCAAGAACTTCCCCTTGCCGCTCCGTCCACACGATTTCGGACTCACGCCATAGCCCGAACGCGTTTCGCGAAACCTCCGTCAATTTGTTCACTAGCTCGGTCAAGTTCACAGTAAACTGCACCCGGGTTTCCTGACGATGTACAAGATTTCATAATTTGGTTGACCCACAGGCTTGGCCATGATGACAGTGGTGAGTGACTAAAATATTGCTTGTGGCTAGACCAGCAAATGTTGCAATGAATAGTTATCCAGAATGCTTGAAATTCTCAATATGCTATATCATATTATGGGAGGTTGAAGAGAAGAAACAAAGCTATTGTAAGAGTTTCTAATAGTTTTCTCGAAACGTCGAATCACCTCGCATTGTTCATACAAAGTCATTTCCTCCTTCATCAGTTGCTTCCACAGCTCATTGAGAAGTTCATTGAAGCTGTCCATCAACGGGACCAGCCGGGGCTCCAGCTCCTCCAGTGTGGCCTTTTTCGTGGCGACCTCCTCTATCATACTTCGTAGCTGTACCATTAAGGGCTTCTTACTATCCGTGTACTCATCGATCTTCCTGCAGTTAATGAGGATTTAAGTAAAATAAAAAAAAAATCTGCAAGAAATACCTAAATGGGCAGATTCTACACATTCTACCGGTCCTACCAGTTACAAACATATATCAGTTTTCTACTTATCTACAGCTAATGGGATATTTAAGTATCTACTCCTTAAGTATCCCATTTGCTAATTTAATGATTCAGTACACATCCGTCAGATCTTTTCTTTTTCCGCATACATAGGTCAGGATTGTGAAACTGGTGACGAAACCGTAATTATCATGATTCCTCGTCCGTCAGATTCCGCTTTCGTCAGATCTATCAGATTCGGTTCCCTTATGGATTCCGTACATGTATATTTAAAGAAGACTTTATAATTACTAACGCGCAACGTAGTATGTAAACTCTGTGTATACGGTATACCTGGTTGAATAAGTGCTGGCCACGTAATATTATTTATTTTATCTATGTTCAAGATCTGCTCATTCGCCCATTTGGTATGTGCATGACAAATGGGCGAATAATTCTATACCACACCATTGACTTATATATTAATAGACTTCACATCAAATACGCTCGATCGGTTCCTACTGACATGAGCCAAACGGTCCATCTTGAGTTGACGGTCTGTCAGTCGCACGCTCGACGAGCGCAGGTGCGTCGATCGTAGTTTTTTTTACAGATATAATGCTTGATAATGCCTACGTGCTTGCGAAACTGTAAAAATCGTACCGGGAAGAGTAACAAGGATGACGGCGTCACATATCACAAATAAGTGCACATATATCTCGTAATTTCCAAAATATTTACAAATTGCTGAACGGACCGCCGAATAGGTACTCTAGTTATCCTTCACTTCAACAGTGCGGTCCTTACCCAGCATACTACAAGTATTTATTGAATACCAAATTCTCCTCCAATATTGTACAGAACACTGAATCTATACTTTAAAACATTATTATACCACACCAACCGATTTTGATAATTATTTTTTATGTTATATTACTAAAAAGAGTGATATAAAAAACTGTTTTAAAAAAACATTGAACCAACTTCAAAAACAACTAGAACTAAAAAGTGTTAAATTATATTTTTATTCATATTCGGATGCTTGAGTTGAAGGCGGTACAAAAGCACAAAAGGGGATCTATAAATAAATGTGTGCTTTTGTACTGCCTTCGACTCAAAGATTTTTCTAGTTGTTTTTTGAAGTCAGTTCAATGTGTTTTTTTTAAGTTTTTTAAATGACGAAAGCGGAATCTGACAAAAATGTCATTAGTCATTAAAAAATATTTCTGACAAAAGCGGAATCTGACGGACGTCTGGATCAATTTAATAACTGTTCAGGCACGATTTTATGTTATGTATGAAGGTACCGGTCGACCTGAGGTCATGCATTTATTTCTATGACCACAAGTTGGCCAATAGGAAAAATAATTGAAAGATTTGTCCGATTACCTGCTTGTTGTTAGGTACTGCTAAAGGTAAGTATGTAGGTAGCTGTATAAGTTTTGAAATGCTCGAAATTTTAAAATGGAACACATCTGTGTCATATACTTTTAAATACCAAATTTATTTGAAAATCGAACACAAAGGGCCACTTACAGCAATTTAAAAAAATGCATTTTGGGGTATTTTCTGTCAATTCCCGCTTTTTCGTCTGCTATGATGGAGCTTAAACGTGAACATTTGCATGCTATGATATATTATGTTATGATGACTCATGACTTTAAATGTGGTTTATCTGACGTTTTAAGCTTAGAACGTTTAAAATCAGCTTTAGGTGAGTCTGCTTATTCTCAGGCAATCGTTTTTAGATGGTTTAACGAATTTAAAAGGGGGGAAACTAGCCTTGAAGATGATGACAGAAGTGGACGCCCACCAACAGCAGAGAATTTGTGGTCTACTAAAATGCTGCTGCGAGAAGACCCACAAATTACATACCGGGACATAGATAAAATCTTAGGCGTCAGTTTGGTTAGTGTTCACACCAGTGGCGGTTCCCCAGGTGAAGCAAGTGAAGCACCGCCTCACTTAATTATCTTGAAGGTAAAGAAAAAAAAACATTTCAAAATATCATGAAAGAAAATTTTGAAAAGTCTATATCCGATCCGAGCTGATCACAATATTAGCTCGGCGGCGCGGCGCGGAGCGGAGGCGAGGAGGCGACGCGCGCGACGAAATACGCCAAATATGTGTTAGTGCATACAATATACACATGACTTGTCCACGCGCGTGTGTTGGCGCGCAAATGCCGACATCACCAACACAGCACGGCGCACGCATACGCACACAGACGTGACGTGTCACGTGCTGCATGGCATATGGTGACTCACCTACCTCCGGTGTGGCGCCGAATCGCATTATGTTGATAACGCTTCACCAAGCGTAAAGAAAACAGTTTGACCTTGAAGGCTTTGGGTGTAGCCACTGAGGCTCTGATAAATGCCGCCGAACGAGACACCTATATCTAACCAAAAGAATGCAGAGCGAGATGGGGCGATTCACGTTTTCTATTTACCTCCGTGATTAACCTGATGACGAAATTCGCATTACTTAACGTAAGTTTCATAGCTCAATGGTATATGCTTTGCTTTTCGATCTATTGACGTGGGTTCGAATCTCACTTTTGCGAATTCTTTTTCTTTTGTTTTTAGGGTTCCGTATCCGGTACGGGACCCTATTACTAAGCCTAAGCCGTCCGTCTGTCCGTCTGTCTGTCCGTCCGTCCGTCTGTCCGAGGGCTGTATCTCTTGAACCGTAATTGGTAGGCCGTTGAAATTTTCACAGAAAATGTTTTATTATGGCCGATATAACAACAAATAATAAAAATAAGAAAAAGTAAAAAATTCACGGGGGAACCAAAAAGTCGCGCGCGCCATCTACCGAATAGATTATGAAGCATTTTCTAATCGTGACTAAACTAATATGAAGCATTTCATAACACGCCATCTAGATGGCGTGAGTGGCATATTAAAAATAGGCTTGGGTACTTTTATTTAGTGACTTGAATATTTTGAAGTTTTTACGGGGCGTTGACCGGGGCACTACCGGTAGCACTACTAGTAGTGCCACGGTTAAAATTTATTTACCGTAGCACTACTAATTTAATACGGTAGTGCCACGGTTAAAATTTATTAACCGTAGCACTACTGATTTAATTTGATAGGTAAATTCGCAGTATTTAATTGCTATTAAAATTATTAATGGCCTTTTAAGCCTTTTCATTTTTGTTTCCTCCTTGAATTGTGATGATCTGGGACTTGTAAGAATCATATCCCCTCATGTGCGAGCGGACCCGATTAGCTGTCAGCCCTTGAGTGTCGCCATTTTGGCCAAAATAAATTTTGGTCAAAATCGGGTGCGCTCTGCGTTTTTGGCGATATTTCTAGACTTTTTTCTTTTAAACGTATATGAAAAGGTTTTATTTTCCAAATGTACATAAAATTTTCTATAATTTCATTGGTAATGTGTTTAATACTATCATTATTAAACTGGTTTAAAAAAATCAAGAATTTTCGGAACGGTTTTTGCCTAGGGGGTTACCAAAATTACGATACTTTACGAATAAATCGTTCCTCAGCGCCGAGAAACTATTGTAAATGAAGATTACTTACCCTTCCATCGTTTTTCACAAAGAAAACACCAAAAAATCCACAAGAAACCACTAAAAACACGAGGCGCACACGTCACCGCCCGCGAACACAGAGAGACCGACTGAAGATCGCTTGTCAATAATTATTTGACAGGACAAGCACATAGAAGTGTGTATTTTTAGGTAGCCTACTCTTTCATCAATTACTAGACATTCGTTAGAAGAGTTAAGAAGGATGTTGCACGTTACAATTAATTATTTGTATGAAGTCGTCCGAGCCGCCCCGCGGGGGCGGGCCGCACATCTGACACAGCAAATGACACCGCCCCGACGGGGCCGTACGCACGTCAGGGGAACCAGATACCTACTCAAAAATATGAAAGAGTGGAGCTAGTGGGAAAATAAATAAATAGTCCGGAATTAGCGAGAAAAATAAAATACAAATCAAATCAAATAAAAAAACGTTTATTGCACATATTGTTGTACAGAAGGTAGCACTCAATGCCTATGGCATTTTCCACCAGCTTACGCTTATTTACATACAGAACTAGGGTAGGTGCAACAAGACAAAGTAAACAAAACAAAGTCTTATAAAATAGAAAATCTTATAGTAATATTGCGAAAAAAGTTTCACTTTGGAATCTGACACAATGCAGGTTTACCGGGTTTTGCTACTGTTAACTGTTAACTGTTTGGGAGTAAACCTATCAAATTAAATCAGTAGTGCTACGGTAAATTAATTTTAACCGTGGCACTACCGTATTAAATTAGTTGTGCTATGGTAAATGAATTTTAACCGTGGCACTACTAGTAGTGCTACCGGTAGTGCCACGGTCAATTCACGGTTTTTACAATCTTTCTTCCTTTCTTTCTTTTTCTTTCTTTCTTTTTCTTTCTTTCTTTTTCTTTCTTTCTTTCTTTTTTCAGCTTGGGTTCTTTTTATAGCCACATAAAAAGTTGATTTTCGATAGTACTTTTTTGAAAAAAATTTGGTTTAGGTTTTTCAATTCATCATAAAGTAATAGCAATGTAGGTGGTTTTTAGTCGCCTCACTAAGATTTATTGGCCAAAGCCGCCACTGGTTCACACCAAGCACGTATACAGAGGGGGGATAGTTGGGATTTGGTGAATAGCTACGAAGAGAGACTCAAAGTGCTAAAGCTGCCCTCCCTGGAAGCTCGACGCCAGAGAGGGGATCTAATAGAGGTGTACAAAATTCTGACGTGTAAATACGATTGCCCTGAGCTGATCCAAATGTTCACATTGAACCAAAACGTTCATCTTCGAGGCCACAGCATGAAACTAAGTCGAACAATCTTTAACAACTCGCAAACATTTAATAACAAACAGAGTGGTAGACGACTGGAACCAACTTCCAGAGGAAGTAATAAGCGCACTTAGTACCAACCAATTCAAAAATAGACTAGATAAATATTTAACAAATAAAACATAATCTCAAAAAAAAGAGTGCTCAAGAACGATAATTAAATAAAAAAAATTATAAGAACCCAACATAATGACAAAAAACAACAAAGTTTAACTGGATTTAGACGTATCAGCCTAGGCTGCCTGTCTAAAATAAATAAATAAATAAATATATATTGCTTACTCTTTGCGTATCTCAAAACCTATATAGTGACCTACATAGTGTTTTCTATTCATGTATTCAGGCCCCTGACCAAGAAAAAATATTTTACAATAAAGACTGCAAGTAGGTAATACCAACAGAGCCGATTGGCGATCGCTGCTCTGTCGTAATACCGTAGATTGAATACAGTAATACTTACACCTTGCTCCTGGCAACACTAGCGTCGAGAGCGCTCCTCACGATGTCCTGGTAAGCCTTCACCTCGGCCTCACGCACGCTGTACTGCCCCTGAGCAAACTCCACCAGATCCGACATCGTCTCCACGTACTGCTCCTTGTATCTGTGCAGGGTGCATCTTGAGTCATTTCATAGGGAAATGAAAATACTTTCAATATCGTATTCTAGCTGAGTATTAGGTAACTACCTACTTAGCATAAAGTATTTTATAACCTGGTATAGCTACACCCTAAATTTTACTGCAGGTCTACCGGCGTTCACTCCCTCACACTCAACTCACAGATTTCAACCAATGGCCAGGCTGGATGCATTATCGAATGCTTTGTGATTAGTTGAAATCAATCATTTCTCATACTCACGTGTCGGCGAGTTTGCAACGCCGGTACGCATATTTCCAAAGTCTAGTAGGCGAGTTGCTCTGATTGGTCGATGCCAGTTTGGCGGGAAATTTAAATTTCGTCTGGCTCCGCCTCCGGCACCCCCAGAGAACCTACTGAATCCGATATTCGTTTGGTCGTTTATGTAATTTGGTGGCTCAGTGGTAGTGTAGGGTTTTTATTTTTTCGATCTCGAGCATGCGTTCGTGTCTCTTTTGCCAAAATTTGTTTTGTTTTGACGTGATGACGTCACGTCTTATAAATTGATGAACACCGGCTGCACTCACGAAAAAGTGTCACGTTCCATCTAAACCTGTGTGTGCAAGCGAGAGCGCGATAGAGAGGCATATACAATAGTAGGAAATACAAAATATATTTATTTTATTTTATTTTATTTTCGTTTATTTGGGAAATCAACAGCAGTTTTACAATAGGTGTGATTATGTATAGGTTGTACAATAGAAGCCAATTAAAGATTTCCACTGCTTAATCAATCAGATTATGTTGTGCCTTGCTACCTTACTGTAGGTAGATAGCTAATAAGTAACTCTGTGCACGTGTGAGGGTGTGTGTGTGTGTGTGTGTGTGTGTGTGTGTGTACAGGGTGTGTGTGTGTGTGTGTGTGTGTGTGAGGGTGTGCGTGTGTGAGAGGGTGTGTGTGTTAAGTATGTTCTGTTTTGTAAGGGTGTATAGTGATGTCGGAAGGGTGTGAAAGCTATGGTATTTATTTATTTATTTCATCGCCTAAGTTATTATGTCGAATGTCTATCAATTTTTGTTTTATATCATTTTTAAACGTATTTTTTGTGCCTACAAAGGGGTCAGTATCGCTAAACCTATTATTATATGTGTGGACTAATCGTGTTAGAACAGAATTTTGAGCATAGTTAGTTCGATGCAGTGGAGTGTGAAACAGGTGTGTATGCCTTGTGCGGCGAATTGGTACATTGTACCCGATCTCCGAGGTGAGCTCCGGACAGTCTACTCGGCTGTTCAGCAGATCGAACAGGAACGCCATGTCCAGTAGGTTTCTTCTTTCTTCAAGCGTGAGGATGTTGTGGTAAGTGCAGCTGTCTATGTAAGTACTAAATTTAAGTTTTGATTTAAAATTTATATATTTCAAGAATTTCTGTTGCAGACGCTCAATCCTATATTTATGTGTTATGTACTGCGGTGACCATATACTAGCTCCATATTCCAGAATACTACGGACGTATGCGTAGTATATTATTTTAAGACATTCAATATTACTAAAAGATTTACCTATTCTCATTATAAATCCTAGATTTTTATATGCCTTATTTGTTATTACATCTAGATTGTCAGTGAACAAGAGCTTGTTATCTAATATAACACCTAGGTCCCGAACGGAATTAACTCTTTTGATAGCAATATTATTCATTGTATAATTAAATTTGATTGGTTTCGAACTGCGGGTGAAAGAGATTTGTAAGCATTTGCTGGCATTAACATTAATTCTATTACGTCCGTAGTATTCTGAGAGAGAGTCTAAATCACTTTGGAGCTGCTCACAATCACAAAGTTTTTTTATTGGTTTAATTACCTTTTTATCATCAGCATATAAGGAGTGTTTCGAAAATAGTAAACTAGGGCCTATATCAAAAAGGTAAGCATTATAGAACAAGGGGCCGAGAAGGGAACCTTGTGGTACTCCTGAGGGTATTACAATAAAGTCTGATTTGAAACCTCCAGTGACCACTGCCTGCGATCGGTTCGATAGGTATGATTCTACCCACCTGAGAAGATCACCATGTATACCAAGCGTTTTTAGTTTTATAGTTAGTATGTTGTGATCTACACGGTCGAAAGCTTTTTCGAAGTCCGTGTAGACCACATCAACCTGTCCACCTTTTTCAATGTTTTTAATTATATAGTTAGTAAATTGTGCGAGATTGGTAGTGGTAGATCTCCCCTTTAGGAATCCATGTTGAGCCTGTGATATACCTTTAGTTATAGTGGGGTAGATAGCATTAAATATAATTTTCTCGAACAATTTACTAAATATATTAAGAATTGATATCCCCCTATAATTCTCAATTTTAGATTTTGTACCTTTCTTATGTATAGGAATTATGTGTGCTTGTTTCCATAGACTTGGAAATATACCTTCACTAATAGAACGAGTAAATATTATGGAGATCGGTTGAGCGAGTGCATTGGCACAGTTCCTAATAAATATTGGCGATACTCTGTCGCTCCCAGGTCCTTTATTAATATCTGTAGTTGCCATTAATTTTTTAATTTGGTCAATATTTACATCTATGGTGTGTATGTAGCCCGTGTCACCATGTGTTGCTGATATTGAGATATTATTGTAGTTGTTAGCTGGTTTCTGAAAAACGCTTTGAAAGAATTTGTCCGTCTTTTGCGAGCCTCGAACCCGCGGTCCCTGCCACCAATATATTGTGACCGACCAGACGTCTTAAACCACCCGGCTATCGGTCATGTACCAATGAAGCGAAATTCGGTCACCAGTTGGTGAAGATTTCATGGAGCGACATGTAGCGTCAACATATAGCGTCAATAGTAAATGAAATACTTCAGCGGTAGTTTACTTGATTTCGCAGTTAGGTAGTTGTTGCAACGTTGTAGTATGCGCTTTGACATGTAGATGGCGTTATGTAGAATTATTGGGTAGATTTAATTATGTGTTATGTAGACATTTACAAATTTAAAGTTTATATTGATAATTTAATATTATTAGTTTTTAAAGTACTCACATTTGCGATTTAAGAATTAAACTTCTAAGCACGATAGCTGCGAACCCGGCTTCGCTCAGGTAAACTAAACTTGCACTGCAATATTTGATATGTAGTGGATTTTTTGGCTTTTTAGGTTTTTTAAATATAAAATAAACAAAAATTAATAGTCGTTATTTTCTCATATTTTTTATTAGTTATTATAACATCTTTATCATGTACTTAAATTAATTTTCCATATTTTATATTCTACAAAAACTTATAAAAATACACAAAATTAATAAAAATCTAAATAAAAACGGTAAATATCCGCCGGCGGCGGGAGGCAGGCCTCCAAGTACGCCGGTGGGTGTAGGCCGTGGCTACGGAGCTCTCCGGGACGACGCGAGACAAGCTACGAGCGATAGGTGGTGGTACTAGACACGTAGGCCACCGCCACCCCAATCCCGGAGAGCTCCGTATCCGTCGGACTGCGGGGCGACGTCACACAGCTCTTCTATCTTTGTTGGCCCTCTTGCGTGCGTCGCTGTTGCGCACGGCGCTGCACCGGTAGCGGAGGCTGCAAGCGCGACACAGGGCCGCGATAGCCCCAAGCTAACCGGTGGCGGCGGACTTCGTCCCGTCGTAGCTGGTGTAGCGGGGCGTGTGCCTGGTTCGTCATCCTCACCGGCAGACGCGGGCGATGGATCAGCGAACCGTGGTGGAATGGGTGCGCTGGTTGCGAAAGAAGCAGCAGGTCTTGTCACTGGATCCGGCCACATCGCGAGGAGGGCGAGGCGTGTTGACTGGGACGCGCAACGTCACTTGTCCCTCCTCTGACACAGCGGGGTGGTGAGGCGCTGAGGCGGTGTCGCCGGTAATCCACTGCCGAGGCTGTCGGGTAACCGGTTTTATAAAATTTTCATTTTTTAAAATTTTCAGAAAAAAAATTTACCTCCTGTCAGTCTGACAGCTTTTCTTCTTAATATTATTAGTTTTTAAAGTAGGTACTCACATTTGCGATTTAAATATTAAACTTCTAAGCATGATAAAGTATTATAAACTGATTTTGTATCTGACTTAGCACTTTATATACTTTATGACGTCATCACATCATGTAAAACTATAGTCCGTAAACCGACTTTAAGGACAACCAATTTTTTTTTTGTTAAGCAATGTTAGTGTTAAAATTAGGTTATGGTTATTTTTTTATAACCACCTAAAAATCTTTATTTTCGAAAATACTTCCGAAATTTAAATTTCCCGCAAAACTGGCATCGACCAATCAGAGCAACTCGCCTACTAGACTTTGGAAATATGCCGCCGGTACAGGTGCTGACCTTATGTACATCTTGATGTTCTTGCCTGCCTGCCAGAATATGTGCCATTTTTTTCTTCATGGAATCTGACATGGTTCACTACATCACCTACATCTGTGAGGTAAGTAAAGTAAGGGAAGGGACCTACACTGTAGGTACAGTCTCTACAGTTCTACGTGGAATCCGAACCATGGGTGGTTCACCCATCCTCCATACCAGTACATTCCTCGTGTTCTGATCTGAGTACACTGAACTTGAAATGTGAACTATTTTGCATTGCCATCCTGACCTTAAGTCAGTCTACTGTAAATCCTAACAGCAAGGAAGGGACGAACAAGGTATAGCTTTACATGGAATCCGAACCGTCAGGTCTACAATGTAGAATGTATAAAATGTTACTAATTGTAAAAATGAACAACAAACAGAACGAACTGTTCATAAAACTCGATGAGCTCTCCCTTGGCCTGCATACACAGCTGGCCGTCCGGATCTCTCTCGAACATACGCTCATAGTGCTCGGGCCCGCTCAGGTACTCCACGAAGGACAACGCGTAGAACTTCACTTTGGCGCGGTAATCCTCGTTCTGTATGCGTTCCCGCTCGCTCTTTTCATCAGCTTCATCAAGTTTCCGAAGTAGCGCTCTGTGGAGATTAGATAGATTGTATGGACCGAAATGAAATTTTTTAACATTGACTATGTATGGATGGATGTTTAATATAAGCTCAGTTTCAGTTACCTGAACATACTCCTGCCCTCGTCCCGTTCGGCTTCAGTAATTTTCTTATAGTCCAGGTATGTCACCCTCCACAGGGCACACTTCAAAAATAAATTTGTCATGGGGTCGTCGCAACATAGATTTCCCTTGAAACTTACAGATCGGAGAAATCTAAACCTTCGTAAGTATGCAGCCTGCAAAGTGTGTATTTATTTTCATTTAAATAATAGTGTTAATGACACCTCTATCCTGCACCTGATACACTTAATTAATAAGTATTTATAGTCATTCATAACGCTCAGTAAAGGTGCCTTTGACAGAACTACCTTCATCAGTAACAGAGCAGCCCTAGCTAGATTTGAAGTCGATCCAACAATCACAGACTGGATCGATAACATGCTCAAGCTTAGGGCCGTCCAATTTACCATTAACAACACAACGAGGGGGTGGTAGCTAGGGGCTGCCCCCAAGGCGGCGTACTGTCGCCCCTACTCTGGAACTTAGTAGTTGATGATCTCATTAGGCAACGAGAATGGCTACTACACGATAGGATACGCAGACGACCTGGCAATCCTAATAAATGGATTATTTGAGGGAACCCTGTGCAACATGACTCAGGGCGCCCTCAGGATCATCGAAAAATGGTGTGAGGACTATTCACTTAATGTTAACCCCAGCAAAACAGAGATGGTCCTCTTCACCAACAGAAGGAGACTGGGTGCTATGCAGCTTCCCAGACAACACACAACTGACTCTTATCGCCAGAGGTAAAGTATCTAGGTGTAATCCTAGACTCCAAACTCAACTGGTCGAAACATCTGGAATACAAGCTAAAGAAGGCGAGCATATCCTTCTGGACCGCAGAGGCTCATGGGTAAATCATGGGGTCTCCGGCCAAAGATTTCACTCTGGTTATATACAGCAGTCATCAGACCTACGGTAACATATGGTGCAGTAGTCTGGTGGCCCAGGACAAAGCTGAGCACAGGAGTCGAGAAACTACAGCGACTCCAAAGACTGGCGTGCGTGGCAACAACAGGATGCATGCGCACAACTCCGACTACAGCTATGGAGGTAATACTATCTTTAGTACCGCTAGACCTGTACGTACAACAGGAGGCTGCGTCAGCGGCTGTGAGACTCAGAACTCTGGGTCTCTGGCACACTGCCACACACAAAGCTTCTTCAGAAGGTAACAACGGAGATACCGCTACTGGCGGCCTGCTGTGACCGTATACCCAAATTGTACGTATTTGAGAGATCATACACTATCAACCTGGCCGGAGAGGCCAAAGACCAATCAGAGGAGCTACGCATATATACCGATGGCTCCAAGACGAAGACAGGCACAGGGGCTGCAGCGCACTCCCTGGACCTAAACATCAACAGGTACACTTACCTTGGACAACACAACTCAATATTCCAGGCAGAATGTGTCTGGATCATTGAAGCAGCTACAATAGTGGCCCAGCGGAACATGGAGGGACACAGCATCAAGATACTGTAGGACAGCGCCTCAGTACTAGCGGCGCTAAACGGCAGTATAATGAGCTCAGGAATTAGTCCGCCAATGTCACCTCGCGCTGGAGGCCATTGCTACAAGAAACAAGGTAACGCTACAGTGGATAAAGGGACACAGCGGATCCCGGGGGAACGATGCTGCTGATGAACTCGCGAAGAGGGGATCCAGCAGGACCCGAACCTCTAGTACCACTACCACACAACCAACTGAAAAGTTGGATACACAAACGTACGTATCAACTACACATGGACAGATGGGCAGCGGGCAGCGACTGCAGACAGGCGAGGGAGGCAATGGCGAAGCCAGACCTCCGTCTCGCCAAGACGCTGCTCCGTATCCATAGATCAAAACTACGCATAGTGATAGGTATGCTTACTGGTCACTGTACACTTAACAGACACCTTTATGTAATTGGAGTAACGGACAGCCCACTGTGCAGAGCATGCCTGCAGGCGGACGAAACACCCACCCACGTGCTGCTGGAGTGCGAGGAGTTGGCAGACATAAGGGCGAAGGAGCTGGGAGGCCCTACTACACTTCAAGAGGCGTGCCAAGACCCAAGGAGAGTGTGCCGCCTCCTGGAAGAACTCGGCTGGCTGGAGTAAGGCCGTGGGATGCGCAAAAGGCCTGCACAGGAGCGGGCTTAGGCGTGGAGAACGAGTCCAAACAACGAACAACGAACGAACGAACGCTCAGTAAAATAGTTCATCTTGCTGTATTTTCGATAGACTGTATGCAGCGTCGGTCTGGCCTCAGGGAATACCGGGACTTTTCCTGGTAGTCCGGACCCCCGTGCGCCGGTCCGGTCCGGTCCGGTCGATTGAGTAAAAAAAGTAATGTGGGTTGCTTGTTTGACAATTTTTCCTGGTAACTTTTTCAGGTCGGTTTCAGACCGACCCTGACTGTAGGTGATGTTATTATGTGGATAAAATATACTAAAATACTTGTAAATTTTCGAAAAAAAAAATTCCCTGTGAAGTTTCCTGCCGGTTCTTCTTCGTGGGTGTAATGGAACTGGATAGAACAAATTGTGACAAGTTCTAGTGCAGTCTTACTGCCATAGGAATGCTCAATAAACAATAAACAGCAATTTGGAATGAGAGTGGAAGAGGGGTGTGTCAGAATTGTGGTGTGTACAGATACATTGTGGAGTGGTGGAGATACATTGTCTCTGGCGACCCCATTGGGAAAAAAGTCTGTCAGCATTTATGTGTCCACTGCTGGACATACGCTTCGTTCTCCAGTCCTTTTGGCTTTCAGCGGTACGGAACAATGATTGCTTCGACGTACTTTATGTTGTCGTCCCAACTGGTGGTGTTCCCACACTTTGGTTCCCTGTCCACAGCCGCCAGTTAAGAACACGTTCACTCCAACGGTCGTCATCTTGTCGACTGACGTGCCAAGCTCACTGTCATTTGAACTTAGCCACCCGATGTCCAAAATCGACCGCTTTTTTGTGTCGGCGGACTGCCTTGTTGCGCACCAGATCGCGTAGCATGGCTTGATCCATTGCTTCCTAGGCAATTTTTAGCTTCTGGACGACAGTTGAGAGTCCACGATTCACACCAAGTACACCATAACCGGGAGGCATTGGCATAACAAGGTAGGGGCCAGGGGGAGGGGGGCCCGGTCCCTCCAAAATGTGGCGCCCATCCCCCGTCCCCCAGAAATAAAAAAACGGCCAAGTGCAAGTCGGAATCGCGTAAATAGGTTTCCGCACCACTAGAAAAAAATACTTTGAATAAAAAAACAAGTTTCTTGTATAGGGACCCCCCCTTAATTTTGGACCTTTTTTATATTTTATTATTTCTTGTTATATCCACCATAATAACACATATTCTGTGAAAATTTCAACCGGCTACCTATTACGGTTCCAATGATACAGCAGTAGGACAGACAAACAGACGGCGTAGGCTTAGTAATAGGCTTCCGTGCGGGATACGAAAACATAATAAGTTCAAAAAATATTGGAGTCACTTCTTTCATATAAAGAAATGGAATCAGGCCTATGAAAGTAGGCTCCATTCCAGTTCCGGATATGGCTATGAAAGTAGGTCGCATTTTCCGTTCAGCTCAGTGTAGTCGGCACGCCCAACGGAAAGCAGACATGGCACCTAGTTCACCTGTAATGTTAGCCAACCATGTTAGATTCCATAAATAATAAAAAAAACAACCAGGCCGGTTAATAAAACACAAGCCACTTAGAACCTTGTCTCAGTTATATTATTTTATTTTCTGGTGTCATAACAGCTAAATAAGACCATTTAGGTTAATAATTTGTGCATAACTACTTAGGTTGAGTTTATTGGGTGATTTACCTAATTTATGTAAAATAACATAACATATGCACACATACCTCTTTAAAGTCTTCAATCAAATTATCACCAATGCTGAATATGAGCAACATCTCCAGATTATCCAAATTCTCAAGCTTTCGTATTTTATTGTGGAATAAACTCAGAACCTCTATATTAACCAACTGATCGAGATTTTCTATTTGTTCTATCTTATTAAACGACAGATCTAACTCCACCAGTCCAGGCAGCTCATGTAGATTTTCAATTTTCTCAATGAGATTATGACTGAGTGTTAGCCGCGTTACTGATTTTAACATCCAGAGGTGGTCTATTCTGAGTATATTTTGAAATTCTAGTCTTATGACCGTTACTTCATCCAAATGAACCCCTTCCTCGGCAAACAGCCTGCCAGCTTCTTCAGTTGGTCCTAAGCACAAATAGTAGGTAAATATGAGTAAGTTTAGTGGTTTCTAGTATTTCTATATTTAGAATTGTTTTTATTGTGGTTCACCAAATATGTAGGTAATCTTATAGTATTTGAATTAATTGTCCTACAAATTTTGACACTGTGTGTTACAGGGGTATGGGCAGAGAATATTTTAATGAAACGTACCTTGCGCTAGAACACACCGAGTGAGCATCGCATTGTCTATAACTCCTGGTTCAATGTCTGGGTGGATCACTACGTTAGACATGTTTTCCAAGATTCAATACCTACGTATCTGCTGTTGAAAACGTAGTATCACAAAAATTTTCCTGTAATGTTCAACACCTCAAAGGTACCCATATAATTATTTAGTAAAAAATACACCATCAGAATAGTTATGTCGTTTGCAATAATCTCACCCGATAAGACTTGTAGGTAATACGTATTACAAATTCAAGAGTTTACAGTTTTCTGGACGTATAAATCCATTTATTATTGGTAATCTGTGTTTATATCTGCGTTGTATGTACAGACAAAACCACTAACCAAAGAAAGAGCCACTAACGCACCACTAACGTCGTTATGAATTCCTATATATTCTCTTTGAATTGAATTCCTTGTTTGATAGGAATCCATGGAAACCAAATTGTTGGATTGGAATCTAGCGCTCTTTCTGCGATTGGTGCGAGTATCAAAATCGGGTTTGAAACCTGAAAGACTTCCTGACTCCTTTTGTGAACACTCGGCTCGAAAACTAAAACAACGACATGCACCGCCTCAACATTAGGTTAGGGATAATATAGAGAAGATGCGTCGCTTCTTTATATAATCGCATCTTCTTTATGTTAAAGATAAGATGCGTCGCGTAGCGACTAGCGACGCATCTTCTCTATATTAACCCTGGTAATTTTTTTTAAACCACCAAAACATCACTCGTACTCGTACCACACATTCCTTAGAGCCGAAGTTTGCCTACTAAAGGATCCGTAATAGGAGCCAGCAGCTCTTTCAGGTGGCGGACCACCTTTTGGGGTCGTTGTTCGCGTCCGTGACACCTTAAGGTCCTTAAAGGCCCGTTTACATTTATCACTTTGGAGGTACAACCCGGATGAATCATCCAAAGTGATAAGTTCAAATTGAGTTTCAATGCGAGTTTAACCAGAGTGAACATCCAAGTTGAACGATGAACGAAGTAGACCCTCTTCCTACTTTTGTTGAAAGCAATCTTCATCGAACGGATGATTCAACGATAGTGACAGTGCGGGACAAGTCTGAACAGACCAGCCTCATTTTAGTGAATGCGCAGGACAACTGTTGAAACTTGAAAAAAAATCTTTCAAGTGGCAAAATAAACACATGCCAATATTTTTAGGGTTCTACCATCGATAAGAGTGTTTGTGGAACACAAATTGTTAGGAATACTCAAAAAGTAACGAAAGGGGGAAGCCTAAAAACTTTGTTTTTTTTAAATAATTTTATTACATTCATCTAACAATCCTTGACAAATTATATGTATTCCAGCACGCACGAATTCATTACGAACCCGCGATATTTTTACTACAGAATGGATGTTCATCCACAATGAAAATTGAACATGTGTAAACAAACAAACGTTCAATGTTCATCTTCACTTTGGATGATTCACTATGGATGTACATCCATAGTGACATAGTGTAAACAGCGCTTTAGTCACACGTGCCTCCTGGGTGGTGCCAAATGAACAACAAAATACTTGTGGTAGACAGGTCTTCCACCGTGGCGTCCGGGTGGATACCACAAGGTGTTGGTGTAAACACTCCTGATGCAGCTTGCTGCACTTGGAGGTCAGCCGATACCTAACCGGTCAGGTGGACTTGCGTAGAGGATCGACGGGTCGGAGTCGTGGATGCTGTGCTCACTCACTTTTCTGAGCACACAGCTACTGTCCGGGAGTCGCGGAGGTCAGGGAGACCCGGAGAAACAGGGTACCGCAGCCTGCCCGCCGAGACTAGCTTAGCTCTAGTCGCGTCAGTAGGGGGCCCGAACCCCGCGACTAACCATCGCGAGGAGGCTGCCCCGGGCCAACCGGCGAAAAGTCTGCTGATGGTCTCAGCGGTCCGTGTGGTACACGGGGGGGGGGGGGGGGGGCTACCGCTGATAACCTGAGGCAGGGTCTGGGGGCCCTTCCGTGCTCCGCGACTGTCGTACAGTCAAGCTCGCGTGATTGTGCGACGGCGTAACTGCACATCCGATCAGTTCTTTCCTCTACGCCACTTAATTACAACCCTCATAAAACATCATGGCACGAAAAAATAAAATAAAACGTTCCACTGCGGGTTGTAACAATCCCCCAAATATTTTTCCGCGTTGACCTCGCCAACATTCGAGGTCTCCGCACAAACTTGGTTGCCGTCTCCCATCACCTAGAGTCGGCAAAACCACACCTACTGTTCTTGACGGAGACTCAAATCTGCCAGCCTGCGGACTCCACCGACCTCAACATTCCTGGGTACACTCTATTACAACATTTTATACCCAAGAGCGGTGTCTGCTTGTATGGTCGATCTGACGTCTCCGTCAAGAGACTTAGCCATGTTGAAGACTCCTGCTTCCCCGTGATATGGGTCCGTGTGAATTTACCACATGTGGTTAGAATTTATGCGGGCCTATATCGCTCACCTAACCGACCGACGAATCAACGAAATCGACCTCATTCTTTGAGCACCTTAGCAGTGTGACGGACAAGTTGCTTGGTGAGCTTCCAACGGCCGAAATCGTGATGGTGGGCGACTTCAATGTCAAACACAAGGAATGGCTTGGATCCCCCGTCACCGATCACTCCGGCCGGGAAGCTTACAACTTGGCCATAGCTCACGGATTGACACAGTTGGTTTCAGGATACACGCGTATACCTGACAATCCTGCGCATAAGCCCAGCTTGTTGGACCTTGTGCTGACTTCTGAACCTACAGGATACAGAGTTAGTGTCACGGCTCCCCTTGGGAGCTCTGATCACTGTCTCGTGTCCTGTAATGTGCTGACTGTGTACTACGCGGAATCACGTGAGCCTAGTACACGCACAGTCTGGCACTACAAGTCGGCGCAATGGGAGGAATTCCGATCTTTTCTTGGAACTTTCCCTTGGAGGGAGGTATGCTTTGCCTCAGCGGACCCATCAAAGTGCGCCGTGTCTATTGCCGAGCTGATACAACAGGGTATGGAATATTTTGTTCCGTCTTCTGTTGTGCCGGTGGGCGGTAGACACAAGCCCTGGTTCAACCGCCAATGCCGCCTTGCGGTAGAGGCCAAGAATCAGGCTTTCAGGCAATGGCTGTGCGCCCGTACTGCTGAGGCAAGACGCACACTTAATGCCTCCTCCAGGTCTTGCAAGCGAACGCACAATGTGGCCAAGTACAAGCACGACCATAAAATTGGCGAGAGGCTAGTCCGCTGTCCAACCGGCAGCCGAGCATTCTGGTCTCTCGCCAACTCTATTGGTCGAAACTTTTGTCGCTCTGCTACACCACCGCTGGAACGTCCTGATGGATCACTCGCTATCCTCGCGAAGTAGAAGGCGAACATTTTTGCTCGCCTTTTCGCGTTCAACTCAAATCTGGATGACCAGGGTGCAACCCCTCCCTCGATACCACACTGTGGGATTTCGATGTTGGAGTCAAGGATGCACCCTAGACAGGTCTACAAGTGCTTGAAGACGTTGGACACTTCGAAGAGTAGTGGTCCTGATGGCATTCCAGCCATAGTGCTCAAGATTTGTGCCCCTGAGTTGACACCAATCATCTCCCGCCTTTTCCGTCTCTCCTTCGCCCTTGGGATTGTACCCTCTTGCTGGAAAAGAGCCTCGGTCCAACCGGTTCCAAAGAATGGAGACTCCGCGAACCCCTCCAACTATCGGCCCATTGCTATAACTTCACTATTATGTAAAGTTATGGAGCGCCTTATTAACACCCAGCTCCTAACGTACTTAGAAGCAAATAAACTCCTGGATGACAAGCAGTACAGATTCCGGAAAGCGCGGTCAACAGGAGATCTTCTAACGTACGTTACGCATATATGGGCCGAAAGATTGGACAACTTTGGGGAGTCGCTGGCAGTCGCCCTGGACATTTCCAAGGCTTTCGACCGCGTTTGGCACCGAGGCCTTCTAGGCAAGCTTCCGTCCTTCGGCATTCCACCCAAACTCTGCACCTGGATCGCCAGCTTTTTGGCAGGTCGTTCCATATTCGTTACCATCGATGGCTCGAACTCGGACGACTTCCCAATCAACGCTGGTGTTCCGCAGGGCTCTGTGCTGTCGCCTACGCTTTTCTTAATCTTTATAAACGATCTACTGTTCTTGGGTATGCCGCGCCGCCACCTCACAATGGGTGATGCTGATGATGACTGTCATTATGAATACTGTCCTACTGGGTAAGTACGACCCTGATGAGGTACGACCACCGGTACGAGTTATCTTCAATCAACCCAACACTCAGACAGAATAATGACAGCGGTTTTTTTGTTTCTAAAAAAACGCAAGCAACAAATCCTTATGTCGTAGATCTGTCAGTCTTGTATTTAAAAAATACACAGCTATGCAGACGACAGCACGGAGCACTAAGGCTATGTTAAGGACTGGAAGAGTAGAGATTCGCGGCACAGGGAGGCTCAACGCTCAGTTGTTGATAAGGTCGATAACGTTCTCGGAAAAGTAGCTGTATGGGGCCAGGAGAACCTTGTCGCCTTCAACGTTAGCAAGACTCAGTGCTGCGCATTATCTGCTAAGGTCGACCCCTTTCCTTTCCAAGCTAGTTTCCAAGGCAGCGTCGTGCCTATCTCGGAACACCTGGACATCCTGTGCACCACTATTTCCAAAGACGTGGGTTTCCGGCAACTAATCGAGTGTAAGGCCAAAACTGCATCCAGAAAATTGGGAATACTTTTCCGCAATCGACGGTTCTTCTCACCGGCACAACTATTCCTGTTGTACAAAACACAGATTAGGCCGGTGATGGAGTACTGCAGTCACATCTGGGAGGGTAGTCCCCATTATCTGATATCTGATCCTTGGACTCGATACAGCGCCGAGCCATCCGTCTTGTTGGTGACCCGAAACTTACAGATGGTCTGGAGTCCCTGAGTCACAGACGGTTTGTGGGTTCGCTTAGTCTGTTTTACAGATACTATCACGGACGCTGCTCTGCGGAACTAGCATCCCTTATTCCCTGCCACCCGTCCTATCTCCGCATGACTCGTCGCAGAGATACTCAACACCCTTTTGTTGTTGAGATTGGGCTTTTGAGAACCCATCGGTTCTCTAAATCATTTCTTTGTCGCACCGCTAGGGTGTGGAACTGTCTTCCAGCGAGTGTATTTCCTGAATCCTTTAACCTGGGTATCTTCAAGCGTCGTATTAACGGGCTTGACAGCCTAGCAACAGTCCGCAAATCTGCTGGCATGGCACCTAACTGAGCGTGGTTTCGCGAGGAGAGGTGATTTTGGCTCTGTCGACTGCACCATTGGTCCCTCGGCACAGCCGCCCATGCTGGTTTACATAAAAAAAAACCAAACAAAATCTTGTATTGCCATCGTTTATTATCATAGTTACGTTTAAATGGAATTTGAACCGAGTCTACCGCGAGCGAACCCGCGGGCAAAAGCTAGTTTATAAAAGCGCAATAACCCAGGCCTTCTAGAACGAATAATCACCACCGTTGCGTTGCGATCGCAGCCCTGAGACTTGAGAGAGAGTCCGAAGAACGCAAAAATTTTACTAAATCAATGTGGCAACCTCAGAGTATTTGTTCTGTACTGTACTCTGAGGTGGCAACACTCTCAGTTAATCAAAGCCAAACAAACAAACAAACAAAAAGAGCTGTCAGCCTGTCTGTCACTGCTAGCTGCTGCCTGCTGCTGTCAGTCATAGCGTAGTGAATGAAGTGATTGAGTGAAGTGAAGCGAAGAAAAAAGGATTTTCTAATTTTCCAAGAAAGTAAAAAATGTCATTCTTCGGCGTGGGTAATCCGTTTTCATCCCTTGTGGGACAGAAGATTGGTGCGTACATCTTCTCTCACTCTATTATGCTTAAAGCAGCTGTGCATATGCGTAGTGTCAAATTACTAATCCCGTGACTACAAAGGTTTCTCCGTTGCGCATTACTTGGTACCGCTTTTATTATACCTTTTATTGCGGTTTATTTTTGCTTGTCTTGTTGCTGACGGAGAATTGGAGGGAGACATTGACTGGGAGACGGTTTCTATAATTCATTGCCCTCAGTGATTCAGCAATATTGGTTTTTCTTTATTGAATGCCCTAATATTAAAAAGAAATGATTTTGTGGGACGGGCTTCCATTACGTATACCTCGTAAAAAAAATACAGGAGCATAAAGGACCACAAAACACGGCTATTAGAAAAGACTTAGCCTGCGGAAATAAAAAATGGGGCCAAAATAGCAAAAATAAAATTTCACGAAAACATTTCATACAAAATGGCGTCTACAAGATAAACGCGGTGCCGGCACTGGCGGCGCCGCGGTGGAGGCGAAGGGGATGAGGACATGGCAAACAATAAACGTCCACGTTTGTTTCACACAATACGTTGCGCAAGGAGAGGAAAATAATCAACTCGATCCTTGTACACACACAGCACAGCTAAACATTATAGTAAACACACGCACGACGAGCAAGAGCGAGCGGCGCGGGCGGGGGCAGCGGCGAGCGGGCGGACGGACTAACCGAGTCAAAGGATATAATACTGACTGCATTCGGCCGACGGCCGCAGTTATCAGTATTGCCAACAAACAAAACGTTAATTACATTAAATTCAGCTAGTTAATTTTCAATAGCGACTTAGGTTGCCTCTTCTCCGGCGCTGCGAGAAGTGCCGCCCCGCCGTCCTTGCGTAACACAGAGCAGGCACCCACGCTCGCCCCGCAGCTTCGGCCACAGCCTGAGGCGCTCCGGCTCACACGGGTGCCTGCGCTTTGTTACGGCGGACGGGGGCTGCACTCCCTCCGCGCCTCCGGCTTATAAAAACACTCTAGGGAATACCCACACTAACAGTTTATGTTGGGGCGGTGAATTTAGTTTTTCCGCAAAGTATGTTAATTACCCCATTGTCCTTTCAAATGTTGTCTATATGGCAACACAGAAGGGAAGGTGTGGAACTAAGCTTGCGATGGCTTCACCGAACATATCCGGGCCCATCGGCAGTAGAGGAGGGTATTAATCGAGGCCGGGACTAGCGAGTGGCCACTCTAAATTTCCCGCGCATGCTTCACGTTTCGGCTCGCTTCAAGCCCTCGTCAGCTAGTCTGCGCCTATCCTTATCTCTATCATTCTGTACGAAACACATGTCAAACTATTATATTTACTCTTGTCCCGGGTGGTCACATTTGTGTCCTTTTCCTTGTCACATTAGTAGGTAGTAATGAGTAAGCGTATGTATGTATTAGCAAGTGAGTGCAAACAAGTGAGTGTTTTCTTTATCCTTGCGTAGCCAGTGAATAGGTAGGTACACTAAACAGAATACAAATTGGTCTCAATAGCAGTGGCGTGCACAGACATTTAAGACCGGGTAGGCAGGCAACAATTAAGATTCAAAATTAGTAGGTACTTAATTTAGAAACAAGTTGAATTAATTTAAATTTTTACCTCAGCCCGGTTTTCATCTCTTACATCTTCTTCATGTCCACATGAAGATGTTCTGTCCAGCAGATTATTTTTTTTTCAATGCACCTCAGATATCCATAAAATGAATAAATTTTAATTAACTACACATGTCATAAATACAGATACTAAGGGTGACTTTTAAAAACGCCTTTTGAGTAATTTAAACAGAACCAATCTCAAGGAAGGTGTGGATCTAAGCTTACGATGGCTTCACCGAACATATCCGGGCCCATCGGCAGTAGAGGAGGGGCCGGGACTAGCGAGTGGCCACTCTAAATTTCCCGCGCATGCTTCACGTTTCGGCTCGCTTCAAGCCCTCGTCAGCTAGTCTGCGTTGACTAGGACGCGGGGAAACCACCAGTCCCGCTCTCGACCTCCCTCTCTCTACCTATCCATATTCTGTAGGATGCTTCCAGTGACGTTTTCGAAGCTCTCTCCATATATGAGCTTAGCGTCGATCTTGGGAGCCCTAGATTCTTGAAGAGACTGTAGAGCGACTTCGCTGGTAGTCCCCTTGCTCCGACTTCCACAGCGAAGAGATCAGTCTTGAATCCGTTTCTCACAATCCGGTCTACTAAGTTGCAGTACTTGTTAAGTTTGATGTTGTGGTCCTTCGGTATGTTACTTTCCCATGGAACTGTAAGTTCAACAAGTACTACATGCTTTGTCGCTTTTGAGAATATGAGTATATCCGGTCTTAATGCTGTGGTACAGATTTCCGAAGGCATTTGGTAATGCTTCTCATGTGTGTCCATCAACAATTCCCAATCCTTTGCTGCTCCCAAAATTGAAGAAGGTTTAGTCCCATCTTTGGGCAGCTTATTGGCTCCAGGTTTCACAAAGTTGACCTTCTGGAAGCCGCTACTGGTTTGCCCTTTCCTGGTCCGTGCAATTGACAGGTTGATGGCCTCTCTGATGATTTGGAGGACTTTATCATGACGGTAGGAATACTGGCCTCGCTCAAGTAGTATTTTGCATCCGCATAACAAATGTTTGGCCGTGCCTACGAACTCCTTACATGACGGGCATAGTTTATTTGTAGATTTCCCCCATCTAACTAGGTTACTCGGGTCGGGGAGAGTAAGCTGGAATGCATTTAAGTAGAACTTAAGCAGCTCAGGGGACCAGTTGTATATTATGGATTTCCACTTCAATGCAGGAGGGATGCAGAAGTCACCCACTGTTAGCCAATCATTCTGCATTTCTAGGTTTAAGGCGTGAAGTTTGAATCCTTGTTCCATGTCCTCCTGAGCAAAACCTTTCAGTATTTCTTTATCAGACTTTGCTGTTTCTATGCCCAATCCAGATCTATTGGTGCGTGTACCAACTTGGAATGATTTGTAGAAGTCGAGTCTCGATTCCAGTTCATCTGATAGTGATGTGTTGGGTAAGGCTTGAATAGCGCTATCATTGGAGTCTTTGAGTATACATCGTTTGGCTATTCTCGCCTTTTGATAAAATATCGACGGTTTCTTAATGTTCAGTCCAAAGTTATTGTGAGATCTGTATAGCGTTGACGAGTCAGCCGGGTGAGCCAGTCCAAACCATGATTTCAGGAATCTGGTCACATACGAGTCTAATTTAGTCAGGTTTTGCTTTGTGAAGTCGTAGACGAGAAATGGCCATGAAAGTTTTGATGTCAGGTAGTTATCGTAAATCCATGCCTTTTGTGTACCCAGGAGGGGAAGATTGTCAGTTTGGCGGAGGCTCTCTTCGAAAAGTTGGACAATATCATCAGTAGGATGCTCCTTTCCTCTGCTGGTGATCCTTTTGCCCAAGAATTTAAAAGGAGCTTCATCAGCCACGGTTGCGATTGGTTTTCCGGCTACTGTCAAACCTGGATTGCTCGAGGTAAACTTTGAACCTTTCCTGGTTAAGCTCAAACAGTAGCACTTCGCTGGTTTTATCTTCATCCCTTTGGTCCATTCACAATAGTCATCCACCACCTTAAGAAGCGACTGATTTTGTTTTGGATTGCGGGTTAACAGCGTAATATCATCCGCAAATGCCAGGATGGCCGCCATATATGTGTCTCCATATTTGAACCTGTATCCCCATTTCTTTTCTTTTACGACAAGCGTATCAATTAGAATGTTGATAACAATGTTAAATGTGACAGGAGAGAGGCAGCAACCCTGGAAAAGTCCTATGCCGTAACGAATTTCCGGTGTCTTCTCCGTTTCGCCTTTTACTTGTATTACAAAGGAAAGTTTTTTGTAGTAGGAGGCTATTATATTACAGATCAGAGGTGGCACATTATACCACTCTAGCGCCTTTAATAGTAACTCATGGCGCACCGAACCGAAGGCGTTTTCAAAGTCTAACCACGTGGCAGTTAATTGTCTCTCATTCTTCCTTGCATCTCTAAGACATTCAGTCAGCAAAGAATTATGTTCGAGGCACCCTGCAACTCTTGGGAGAAAACCTTTTTGGTACTTCTTCGGTAAGTAGTCGTTGGTACACATGTGTTTGAGTAGTCTGGCCTGTATAATGGAGAAGAATATTTTCGAAATTGTGTTCGTAAGGGCTATAGGTCTAATATCCTTGGGATCAGTAACTTCTTTCTTTTTTGGTAGAAGAACAAACACGGCTTTACCAAGACAGTCTGGCACTTCTCTGTTTGTCCAAATTCTTTTGTAGATGTTCAACATGTGTTTCCGCACTGATGGACATTTTTTGTATATGATGTATGGTATGCCATCGGGTCCCGGGGCGGAACTATTTGGTTTCCTTTTTATGTGGTATTCCAGCTCTTCCATCGTCGGTGAATCAGCATCAAATGCTAGAGCAGGTTCTTTGGGTTTTGGAGCTGGTGGATCCCTGTAAGTTATATCTGCCTCCGGGGTGGTATATGTGGATTTAAAGTAGTTGAACATCTCGTCCGTACTTAACCTAATTGTACCCTGCTGTTCCTTAAAAGCTTTTTTGGCGAAATAAAAGGGATTTAAGATTACCGTGGTTAACATTCATAGTGGAAATATTTGTTTACGGCTTTACTCACGGTTTTTGTCGTCGCGGCAACGCGATACAAAAACCGTGAGTAAAGCCGTAAACAAATATTTCCACTAGAAATAAAAGGGGTTCTTCTCGAAAGCTGCTATATTCTGAGCCTTTCGAAATTCATTGCCAGCAACCGTAATTTGCTCAGATACTTTCTGGATGAGTTTTAGGATAGATCTCATCGCTCTGGCTAATTGGTGGCATAGATTTCTGTCTCCTGAGGCTTTAGCCTTCCTTAGCTGCTTTATCAACTCTCTCTTCCTTCTCCTAAGCTTTGCTTTGAAAGTGTTTTCTCTTTCCATTGGGTTGTGGTGATAGCGAACAGGGTACAATTCGGAGAAGTAATTGTAAATTGTTCCCTGGAAGTCATACAGCTGATCTTCGGGACTCTGCCTGCAGCCTGGGAGGTCAAGTCTTTCGGCTAGGCATCGATCATGTTGCTTCCAAGTGGTCTCGGATATGCTCGGTAAGCTTAGTCGGTCTCTGGGCGAAAATGCTTCATGGTGAGAGGAAGGTTGCGCAACACTTTGTGACGTGTGAGGTTGTACTCTGTCAATAGTGTCAGGTGGAGAACTTACAGGCGCTTTCTGCCCTGCTTCACTGTCGCTATGTTTCTCCTTCACGTGCTTTTCTAGCCAGATTTTTCGCTTATATTGTTTCCCACACTTCGAGCATTTCAAGTCCATATTCATGCCAAGGTTGTCAGAGATATCGATCGGTGAGCGGTTCATCCTCCCTCCCTCTCGGACCGCTCTGAGGGTATTTACTCTTTTGACTGTCGTAGCTTTTATTTCCTGGCGCGGCTTGCTAGGCCTAACGCCCGTCTGTCTCTCCAGCGTCACCAGTCTTTCCCGGTCGTCAAATGGACTTTCCCATTCGTCAACGGTCTTTCCCGGTCGCCAGCTGTCTTTCCAGCGTCATCCCGTCTCTCCGGGCTGTCTTGTTTCGAAGGTGTGGATCTAAGCTTACGATGGCTTCACCGAACATATCCGGGCCCATCGGCAGTAGAGGAGGGTATTAATCGAGGCCGGGACTAGCGAGTGGCCACTCTAAATTTCCCGCGCATGCTTCACGTTTCGGCTCGCTTCAAGCCCTCGTCAGCTAGTCTGCGTTGACTAGGACGCGGGGAAACCACCAGTCCCGCTCTCGACCTCCCTCTCTCTACCTATCCATATTCTGTAGGAATATGGATAGGTAATGTATGCAGTGCATGGTAAGAGTATGCAGTGCAGTGCCGTATATTGACTACAAAAAGATGAAATAGAAATAAGTAGAAAAGAGGGGCGGTACTTTTCTTATTTGTAAAAACATAAACAAAAGATTATAACACTTCTTTATAAACTGTACCAGACAATTGCACCGCCGCCGCGCCGGCGCGCGCGGGAACGATGCTAGACCAGCTACACCTACGTTACGAGGCATTGTTGTGGTGTTAGTGAAAGGCAGTCCTGCCCTGGCATACTAAATCGCGCATCGAAACACGCATACACACGCAAAACTCCAGCATATAATGACGCAGGATTTGAGTAATAGTGTGAGTGACCACCAGGTAGTCGTGTTGTGTGCCTTTGCCGCGCGGTGGCGTGGCGTTGCGTCCGCGCGAGCGGCCGCGCCGAGCGAGAGGGAGGAGCGCGCGCCAATTTTAAATCATACGTTTTGTCGTGAACTTGAGTAGTTCTATATGTTTTAATTTGATTGTTTGGATAGGTGGAATTGGGACTTTAACTCAGGGTAGGCAGTGCTTTTCTGCCTTTATGGGATGCACACCCCTGCTCAATAGACCGTCATTCAGTGCTGTGATAGTAACTAATCTAGAATCATTACACAGATCATATTACAGTAAAGTTGCATTTATGTAAACTATAAAATATAAAATAATACTAAAATTTATTTGTCTAAAATTTTTAACATGAGAGTGAGAATGTAATGTTCCTTCCACGCAGAGCAAGCGACCGATGGCGCCCTCCCCTCGGAGAACTGGGGCCTCAACATGGAGATATGCGACATCATCAACTCCAGCACGGACGGACCGCGCGACGCCATCAAGGCGATCAGGAAGCGGCTCACGCAGAGCGCCGGGAAGAACTACACCATTGTCATGTACACGCTCACCGTGCTGGAGACCTGCGTCAAGAACTGCGGCAAGCCCTTCCACCTACTCGCCTGTAACAAGGAGTTCGTGTCTGAACTGGTGAGCTCGTTACATTTCAATTATAGAATAGAAATTCTTTATGACACACCAGTCAATTACTGCTGAATACCTAGTTGTGGAGTACAAGGTTAATTGGAAGAAATTACATTCTACAATCAGTTCGTAAGTATGCCTCGAAACTGCTAAGTAAATATTTCATGTTTTCCATCCAGTTCAGTGTAGCCGGCAACACCAAAGGGAAGCACTGACATGGCACCTAGTTTAGCAAGTTCTAGTTAGTTTAGGTGATGGTGATGTTGCTAACCGTGTCAGTTAAAAAAAAAACCTGGTGAAAAATTGTGGAAACCAAAAAGGCGTAACTTTATACTTGATCTGAAATCTTTGTTTTAAGGTGAAATGTTTTTTCATATTCCAAAAATTTTTAAAAACTCAATAAACGAACTAGATTTTACTGGAGTATCTCTTCCTTGTGGAGCTTTTTACTACACGCACACACACACACACACACAGGTACAAGATACACCGGCTTATAATTCTAATAATAGTAGATAATAGTGGATCGTGCAGTTTATGCCTCTTTTGAATAAATTATAATAAATTTAGCTACTTATCTAAACTTCATAAAATGGCTCAGTAAGAAAAGAAAGCTCATAATTGCGTAAGTCTGAAATAAAATTGAATATTTATTACAAAGTAGATGTAGAGAAATGTAATTAGTTACAATGTTAAGCATTTAACAAGTGCAGCTTCTGGTTATACAATCGGCGCTACCTAAAAGAGAAAACATATCTATAGAACCTTATTACGCTCACATTAGTTAATTTACATAGCATTGTAAGTGGCTCTAATTACGATAGTAAGTGGAACATGTATTTCTGATTGTATTTCCACACTTAGAACCTGACGTTCTTTCTGTCGTGTTGTCTTATTTCGTCCGTTACTGTGGCTATCAAGAGATACTCGTGGACCTCCCGAGTTTTTTGCGAAACAGAGGCGCCTGTGATGTCTCTAACTGGACCCTTTGTAAAATCTCTACATTGCTGTTGCTGGCGGTCCCCCACAGCTGAATACCGTAGGTCCATATGGACTTGATGATTACTTTCTATATCAGGAGCTTGTTATTAAGACTTAGTTTGGACTGCCTACTAATGAGCCATTGGACATTGTTGTATCGCAAGCTGAGCTCGTTGCATTTCTTCCTTATATGTTCCCTGTATAGCAGTTTACGGTCCAGGTGCATGCCAAGATAACGAACAGAATTAAAGAACCTCATTGGGACAGTCACCATTTCTCAAGCTGAAAGTGATGTGATTGGGGTTAGCCGCACTAACTTTTACTTTCCAAAGCTTGAGCCACCGTTCCAACTTGTTCAAGTGTGATTGTAGTAACTCTGAGGCCTTAGCGTGCTCCTTGTATGTCACAAGGATTGCCGTATCATCTGCGTACGTCGCTGTCAGTACATTCTCACTTTCTAGCAGATCAGCTGTGTATAGGGTATATAGGACCGGGCCTAGAACCAAACCTTTAGGAACTCCAGCCTTGATGTCGTAGAACTTTGATGCAGCTTCACCGACTTTGACCTGGAATATCCTCTCAGCAAGATACGACTTCCGGACATCATATAAAAAAAATTCAACCCCCAAGACTAAATTTTTTTGATAGAAAATGCTATATGTTTCTCCGAGCTACCCGTAAGGTGTCTAAAAACGCGGTTTGCGAATGTCATACCGGCCTGACAGGTGCCCATTCACTCCTCTCTTGAAGGACCCGAGACTGTACTTGAGGGGGAATATATGGGAAGGGAGAACATTCCAGAGTTTACCTGTTCTGTGGAGAAACGATCTGCAGAACCAATTGAAATTTCAGCACATTCTAGCCATTTATCTACAATATCTATGTAGCTACCTATTACTTGTGTGTTTACATGCTCTGGAGCAGTGCTACTCAAAGTGGAGTCCGGGGACCCCCTGGGACCATTCTCAGGGGGTTATTTATATATAAATTAAAAAACTGTAATCATAGGGCAGTGAACTGACAGCAGTGTGCGTGTAATTCTTGTGTTTTTATGTGAGTAGTGAGTATGTATTGCTAATAAGGTATAGTTACATATTATGCGGGTCTATTAGTTAATTTTCTGTTTTTTTTTTATAACTTCATAAAAATAAATCTGCTAAGGGTTCTCAAATTAACAAATTTTTCATATGGGGGTTCACACATGGTTAAACTTTGAGAAGCACTGCTCTAGAGAGAGCCATATGCAAATGCAATGCGTGCGTACAAGCTTTGGTACTTCGGAAGTACGGATGAGTAAGGCACAAGTAGCATCGTCACTCTGATAACAAGGTTAATTAGTTAGTCCATTCTAGAGATATCCAGCTATTATGTACATCTTATGCAGTATCTGTAAAAATGATTGGCCGTTCACAAGTGTTTGTAAATTTATAAAGAAAATAAATTGGTTTGCAAATGTTTCTGTTTATAACGAATTTGGAAGTCGAACATGGTGGGACAAATTCCAGGACTTTCGTATGAGGCAGGGGATGAATGTGAACATGCAAACCAGACCAGCAGTGAAAAGTACATATTACATATTGTAATACTGACATTTAGATTGTCTTCATAAATTTTACTCTTATAACATTCAGTTGGAATGATATAATATACAATATCGTAGGGGGCACTCATAGTAAAAAATTCAAGAAAATGTACCAAATTCAAGTAAGCCAAAAAATGAGACAGCGATGATGGCCAATGTAATGTGTGGGGCCGGTACTATAAAAGAATAGCCCCACTGCATCTCTCCACGTGTATGTCATAAAAGGCGACTAAGAGATATGACTCCCTTCTTATATTACTAGGTGGTAGGATTTAACCCGCCCGGGTTGGTACCACCGCACTGAATGAAAGGTCGGTCGAAATGGCTATGTAAATAGTTTGTGTTTTCCGTCCAGTTCAGTGTAGCCGGCACGACCGAAGGGAAGCACTGGCGTGGCACCAAGTTCACCCGGTGCTATGGGCTGACATCACGGATGTTGTAGGAGATGTATCCAACAGTGTCAGTTTCGATAAAAAAATTTTTTTTTTAATCATTTTGGCAGGGGGACGGACGCACACACAAATTGATACTGTTGCTTACCGATCGCTATCTCTCAGATTAAGCTGTCAAAGTCAGATAAGAGATACCCAACACGGTGGCTACGAGTTTTATGAGTCATTTCTTTCATAAATATTTTTATTTTATCTGTAAACTTTCATTGTTTGCAATGATTATGGTGTGTCTAGCCCATCCATATTAGACATGCAGAAAATTAAATACTTTTCATTATTCTTAGCCATGTTGAACACAAGTATTTTTTTTTTACTGAAATGTGCTGTAATATTTAAAATTATAATTTGTTTTTTGTTTATTTATCATTGTACTGCTATAGATTAGCAATCTATGTAACCGCTTAAGGCCGGCAGGATTAGAAGAAGATGGAGAGGCGTATGTCCAGCAGTAGACAAAAGAACGCTGGCAAAATTAATTGTAATTTAAGAACTCATGAAAGCTTATGTCATTCTCCATATTGCATGTGAACTGTTTGATTTCAGGTGAAACTGATAGGTCCGAAAAACGACCCGCCCACCATAGTGCAGGAGAAGGTGTTGAGTCTCATCCAGTGCTGGGCTGACGCATTCCAGAACCAACCTGATCTTCAGGTGACACACCCGACTCAATTATCATTTTATATATCGAGGCATAGTAACCAGAGTAATGTAACATGAAAAAAAGCACACCAAACACAAACATTTTACACCAAAATGTTCAGTTATTTTATATAAGTACTATTGTGTGGCAAAACAACCTAACATATTGATTCTGGAGATTTTACTGATTACATTTTAGCATGACACATAAAATTAAATAACTTATTCTTAAGTGCTAAATAAGCGTTTCTTTTTATACAACATTCACATCTTCATCCTAATAGCAACTTTTGCAGCCGAATTAATAAATCACATCTAGTGATTTATCGAATTATTTTGGTGCGTATTAAACGTAACTAAAACCTCACCTTTTTAGGACTCATAATGATCTCCATCCTGTTAGAATTTTTATCTGCCAAATAAGTCTTTTAATTCTATACCAGCCAATCAGCCAGACGGGGTGTTGTGGACGATAAGAGGCGATTAATTGTGTCTGAACTTAAGGAAACCGTCCAGTATATTGCCATATCGGGACAGAGCAACTTGGTCGTGTTCAACGCAACGAAGACACAAATGTTTAGTTCAGTGCGAAGAAAACCTCGTTCACACCATCTCCTTCCTTTCAAAGCATGTCGCTTATATTAAGTTGCCACCTTGCGATCCTCGGTATCGAACTGTCGCACGACTTAAACTTTCGGCGCCACATTGAGGGCAAGGCCTAAAAAAGGTGCGGTGGTACTTCACGCCGCGCCGGGCCAAAAACTGACATATAAACGCAGGTTAGGTCTTGCTTGGAGTACTGTTCGCACTTGAGGGATGGCTTAGCTAAATTTGCGCCGCTAGACTCAAGCCAGCGTCGTGCAGTGCGACTGGTGGATAACCCTGCGGTATCCCACAACTTAGAACCACCGTAACTCAGTAGGGTTGCCTGCTCCATAAGTGTGTTCTGATGTCTAGTTCACGAGGAGTCTTCGGAGGAGCTGCCTAACGTGATTCCGCCGTCCCCATTCCAGCTCAGCACTGCAGGACGCGTGTCCTGGGCATATTTATCAATATTTCAGTACACCACATAAGAACATCAACAACAGCACACTCTCGTTTAAATAGAACAACAGGGTTAAAAGTTGAAAAATGCATAAACATATTCACAAAATGGGCTTGACAAGTATTTAGAAAAAGAAAAATAATAACAAATAGCAACATCAGTGATCCTGATCATCAGAGGCTCATGCCACATCAGCACATTAAGCTCCTAGTTCATCAAGAAATAATAATAATAAATAAAGTTTAACTGTGACGTTACCTGTCTCATTCAGTTTATACTCTTTTTTATCTTTATAAAATGTGTACCTACATACTTTGAATGTTTGAAGGCTAATCAATGTATATTAATTTACACCAAGAACTAAGAGAAGCAGAAATATAATTCGAATGTTGTCCTTAATGTTTGTCATAATTTGGGTAAACATAAAACATTGCCATAGAATTCATTGATTTACATATTCTTACACAATTGAAGACAGTAAAGAAAGAATGATAAAGTTTACAATTACCTATATTTCTTCATCAGTTGTGTTACGCTATTGTGTAGTGAGCCAAATTGACTGTCACTTATTAATATACCAAGCGGAGCTGGAGCAAAGCTGGATCTTAATAGAAAACGACACAAATAGTCTGCATTATTAATGTGTGTTCCTTCTACCGACACATGAATATTTTATCGCGCACATCAAATGCTCTCGCTGTAGTATTGAAAATTGCAACCTGTAGCTATGTTTATAAGGTTCAAGATAGAGGTAAAGTTTAACTTAGTAAAGGTTAACGTTAGAGACATTGATGGGCAGACTTAATGAAAATATAATATGGAAAGTGTATGCACGCCACGGCAGCCATTACTGGCTCGGGGCGTTCACTCGTGGTTTTGTAATTTCTAAGAATATATATTTTTACTTTTTGGTATATAAAACGTGTCACAACAACACAATCCTTTAACCTGGGTGTCTTCAAACGTCGTAATAACAGGCTAGACAGCCTGAACAGTCGAACCGGAACAGTCTGAAAATATGCTGGCATGGCACCTAACTGAGTGTGGTTTCACGAGAGGTGATTTCGGCTCTGTCGACTGCACCGTTGCTCTCTCTCGGCACAGCCAGACATGTTGGTTTACATTTTAAAAAAATTACCGTAATGACAACATATTGAAAAAGAGAAGGACTAGCTGAAAAATTGTATATTAGTGTGTGAATATTTAATACTACATCAATATTGTATCATGTAGACACAGTAACACATTCCTGATTAGAAACATTGAGCGTTAGAAAGTAACAGAGAAAGTGTAATATTCCTTAAGGTTAGTAGTCGCGCTATATATAGTTATGTAAGGGGTTAAGCAGGTTAACTGATGCGTTTGGTTGACTTTTACATACAACTTGAGATGTTTCAAGTGCTGTATCAAGGTAATATTGTGTATTGCAGGGTGTGGTCCAGGTGTACCAGGAGCTCCGTGTGAAGGGTGTGGAGTTCCCCATGACAGACCTCGACGCTATGGCACCCATCTTCACACCTCAGAGGGTAACTACATATTCAAACATATTTATGCATCTTTGCTCATGTAAGATGATTGCCTTGAAAATATTTAATGTTTGAAATAGAACAAAATTTATAATTTGCAACAATGTATCATTCTATCCAGTCAGGCCACTGTGTCATATAACTTGTTATTGTTTATAATGTGATCTGCCAATTTAAATTTCATTATGACATTTGTATTTAGTCAGAATTTGGCGCACGGCGACTGGTATTGAATTACAAATGAATTTAAATGATGATGTTAGGCAAAGCATGATACTTTTTTATACTTATTAGGTTTCCGTATTCCGTACGGAAGCCTATTACTAAGCCTCCGTCGTCGTCTGTCCGTCCGTCCGAGGGCTGTATCTCTTGAACCGTAATAGGTAGCCCGTTGAAACTTTCACAGAATATGCGTTACTATGGCGGATGAAACAACAAATAAGAGAAATAAGAAAAAGTTAAAAATTAAGGGGGGCCCCCATACAAGAAACGTTTCATTAAAATAGATTAGTCACACTTGAATAATAGATGGCGCCACAAGCTTTTATACATTGTATTGTAGATAGCCGCTTCTTAATCTTTGGTCGTTCCAAAAAACCCATTTTCAGAAGTTTGATGTTTGACCGATCACTTTTAAAAAATAAAGTGACGTAACTATGGTAACAGCTGTCAGTGGGCCAACATGGCGACCTGTCATAAAATAAACAACATCTGAATTCAAATTAGAAGACCATGCCACCTGAGCGGATGGGCGGATATTATTGATAGCGGATAGATACGGAAACCTCCACGCGCGAGTAAAACTCGCACTTTTTTCACGATTTTTTTACTATCTTTCAATTTCTACTTCAGGGTTAACTTAGAGCAGTGGTGCCCATACTTTTTCTATGAAAATCTAACTACAAAAAATTAAAGGTTGTGAGATCGACACTTACAAAAAGTTTTCGTAGTTCAATTATTTATAGTAATTTTTTTAGTCTTATTATAAAAATTATTTAAAGCGAAGTATATATATCTATTTATGTCATTTTACGGCAAATAAACCATACGTACCTACATATTGTTTATAAATAAAAAAAAAACATTAGATCTGAAACTGTATTGGGTGTAATTTATTCATTTAATTAGTAAAATTAAGCCAATCTTGCTCAAATGGAATTCACATCCTTAGAACCTATGTTCATTAGATCCTTTATATTTGTTACAATTGCGGTCCTTGCGGAAAACGACACCACCAGCAAAGTCTTAGTCACATAAAATATTATGAACTCTTTGGTGTTTCTATGAGTCACTTCTTGCTCTACAATGTAGAGCAAGAAGATATGTCATATTTTCTGTGATCGATCTAAAATCCTCTTGGGATCGGGCACCACTGACTTAGAGTTTGATGAAATTTCAAGAAAAATTCTGTCTGCATGTACCCAAATAGGTTTTCTGAAGGTCCAGACACAATTCTCTTGGCTTGTCTCTTTCTGTCTCTTCTTTATCACATGGATGTCCTTCACTTGAGCACATAATAATGCTGACTTATTAATATGTGTATTCGGGTCCTTGACTTGATTGCATAATAAACTACTTTATAAAGGAATGTGTGTACGTGGCAGAGCGTGCCGGACGGGGTGGCGGAGCCTGCGGTCGCGGGGTCCCCGCAGCGCGCCGCCGCGCCGCCCGCCTCGCCCGCGCGACACCCCGACCCACCGCCCTCCGCCGCTGTCAGTATTCATCTATTAATTTGCTGCCCACAATAATTCCAACACTGCTCGCTCACCGTGCTGTACCCTCCATTGAGTGTTTACTTGATGTGATACTTGATTTACTTTATATTAATCCGCAATCACAGTTTAGACTCTTAGCACCCTCTGACTTGTGAATTAATCAATTTGAATTGAACCTTTTTAGCGCTGTCAAGTACTTCTGTGGAAGTGTATGTTTCGAAGATCATGTGTGACGATGAGATTTTTGGGTCTTTGAACAATTTATATGAATGTTTCCATCGTTCCAATGATGGGAACCTACCTGTTAACATTGGCAAAGTATTGTGAAGCAATTGAATACTGCAAAAGCGCCGCCAAGTGCAATACTGAATATTAGGGTGTTGCAGGTGTCATTGTCGCCGAGTCAGACGAGCAAGTTGCGAGCAGACCTGGCGCTGGTGGAGGGCAACATGACCGTGATGGCAGACATGCTGAACGAGATGGCGACCCAGCCGCCCGCCGCGCACCATCCCAGCGACGTAGAACTACTCAACGTACGCACCATAACATTACACTATAGTTACTTAAACATACATACATACCACACGCTGTATCCCAACAGACTTTACCTATAAGGCGTTCAACTGCTATCTATGTGTAAGAAAGAATCACCTTCGAATCACACGTTTGTATAGACTTAGATCCCTATTAATAAGGTTTAGGGGGAAAATGTTTTCTGTTCTTGTTGACCAGAGGAAATTTGCCTAATTTGTCCACACATTAAGCGGCATAAAGTTATATTATTATTATTCTTTGAGGTGACTGCTTTCAGCACCTATTAGTTTACTTTAGCTGCTATGCTTTTCAGTTCAGTTGATCGATTTACCAATACATAATATTTTGCACTAGTATAAAATAGTAGTTGGCATTTTTATTTAACTATCAGATCATTCCATTATATTTTTTACACTTTTATGTCTGTGAACCTCCACATTGAGCTTGATGCCTAATTGTTTCCAGTTTCGGTGTGGAGAAGGATCTCTGCATAACAAGAACACTGTTTTGTATCTCTTTATTCCAGTGTATGAACTGGTCGAACTATCTGATGCTGCGATATGTTTGAACAGGAACTGGCGGACACTCTGAAAGCGATGCAGACGCGCGTGGCGGAGCTGGTGGCGCGTCTCGGTGGTGACGATCCGCTCACCGGCGAGCTGCTGCACACCAACGACCAGCTCAACAGTCTGCTGCTCCGGCACACGCGCTTCCTTAAGAACAGGTAGACACAGACGCTACAGGCGATGCAGACGCGCGTGGCGGAGCTGGTGGCGCGTCTCGGTGGTGACGATCCGCTCACCGGCGAGCTGCTGCACACCAACGACCAGCTCTACAGTCTGCTGCTCCGGCACACGCGCTTCCTCAAGAACAGGTAGAAACACACGCTACAGGCGATGCAGACGCGTCTGGCGGAGCTGGTGGCGCGTCTCGGTGGTGACGATCCGCTCACCGGCGAGCTGCTGCACACCAACGACCAGCTCAGCAGTCTGCTGCTCCAGCACACGCGCTTCCTTAAAAACAGGTAGACACAGACGCTACAGGCGATGCAGACGCGCGTGGCGGAGCTGGTGGCGCGTCTCGGTGGTGACGATCCGCTCACCGGCGAGCTGCTGCACACCAACGACCAGCTCAATTTGTGCTGATTCTGATTTAATAAAGAGAAGATAAATGAGCTATTGTTAATGTGCAATGTCCAGCAGTAGCAGACACAGCTGTTTGTAGGCAGGTGAGAGGTATATTGATGCAAAACGAAACATTGTAGTGGTTCATTAAGATTCACATGATAAACTCGCGTAAAGTTCTTTTCTATCTTGTTCACTACCTCACTCGCTCTTTCGCTCTCACGCTTCTGTTTTCAACTTTCGCGTGCGACTCACTGCCCTAGGAATGGGCCACCTGGATATTTAAGGTGGAGCAATTTGAAAGTCAACTTTCTTGTTTTAGTAAAGTTTAGTTTAAGTTACAGTTGACAGGGTGGCGGCTAATGTTGGGGTAATTTTTTCCGTGCTTTGGCTCCTGCCATCTTAGCAAAAAATTTTTTTTTATTGTAATCAATCATGCAATGAGCCTATGATACTCGGGAAAGTTCTCATGGAAGCGTGTGTTACAGAGGCGTAGCGGGGAGTGGTGCTGCACCGTCGGCCATCTTGGGAGCGGCCATGGGTGTTCCGGGCTCTGGTGACTCGTGTATGTTACATTTGGTTTTAGTTGTTTATGCTTCGGTACTGTTTAGTAAATTACACAATATGTATATCATCGCAACCCAAAGATACTGCGCATAATTGTGCATGCCCCATGGCTCGTCACAAATGACATCCTCCATAATGATCTTGATATACTCACAGTGAACTCAAAAATAAAGTGATGTATTACTTCTTTTTTTTTTATGGAAACTGACACTATTTTCTACATGGACGGACAACACAAACTATTCACATAGCCGTTTCGACCGACGTTTCATTCAGTGCGGTGGTACCAATCCGGGCGGGTTGAACACTACCACCTAGTAAGGTAAAAAGGGAAGGGCCCTACAGTTTTACGTGGAATCTGAACCATAGTCGGCCTCCAACGGTCGAGCGGTCACCCATCCAAGTACTGACCGGCCCAGCGTTGCTTAACAATCAATAGCGACTGTAGACTGTCTGCACCACTGAGCTATCGAGGCTGACAACACACCCAAACGAGCTTGCTCAAGAACATGCAAGTCAGGATTAAACCAAGTAGACTTAGGAAGAAGCTGCCACAAGACAAACTAAAATAAAATAACAGGAGGATCCTGCACTTTTTGATCCCCTCGCAAGCCAAATCTGAAGGTTTAAGACACAACATCACAACCAGCTGAAAGTCCTACTGAAGGACAGATTCTTGGAATAAGGAAAAAACCATTGTTTTTTATGTTATTATTTTATATGATTGAACAAGCACAAGCAGACCAAGCTGATGTGTTGATAATATTGATGTTCATTGCTGGTTTTATTTTTATTGTTTTGTGCTTTTCAATGGTTATCTAACCTACTCTTGAATGGGTTTGTGGCGAGTACTTGGAAGACATCTTCGGGCAGCTTATTCCATTGGTCTTCTATTCTGTTAAGTACAGGGGCCAGCTGTAAGTAATGAACATTGGCCTTTTTTTTATTGCTTCTGAACTGGGTGGCTGTGCCCGAGGTCGAAACCTCAGGCGCAGCCAATTTCACCGCCGAGGAGGTGCCGGTCCGGCTTGGAGGTGGTATAATGTCGCTGGGGAGAGATATCCCCTGGGACCCCGTTCCATACCTTTGCAGTGCGGCACAAGAACGATTTAGAGAATCGTGCAGTTCGAAGAACTCTTCTGTCGACTACAAAGGGGTGTTCCCCGAGAGTATGGCGGGTTTGGCGAAGGCGAACAGGAGGAGGAGGGATAAGGGAAGCAAGTTCGTCAGAGCAGCGGCCATAGTAGTACAGGCTCAATGACTCAACGATACGTCTGTGCTTTAGAGGTCGAAGGTCCTTTGCTAGTACAGGGTCACCAATAAGATGAATGGCCCGTCGCTGAATAAAATCCTAGGCCGAAAGAAAGGTACTCAGGGGAACCATCCCAAAGATGACTGCAATGTTCCGGTCACCGGTCTCACTTGTGCTTTATAGAGTGTAAGCAGTTGGACCGGCGTGAAAAATCTCCGACATCAGTAGAGATCCCTAATTTTCGAGATGCTAGTTTCGCCTTGGATTTTAGAAAGAGGCAATCCGGTTGTAGAGTGTCGTCCCTGTCGCACAGAGATGTGCGAGTTCGTGCGATAGGGATGACGCTCCACAACCGGATTGTCTCTTTCTAAAGTCAATGTTCATTACTTACTGGCGACATTCGTGTGTTTGTTCAGTGCCTCAAAATTGAAGTTCTCAGAACTGAAAGTATATAATTGAGTGTTCAACTGGTGGCGCCATTGCGGATCCATTATACAAAGTGTTTAAGTGTGTAAGTAAGCGAATGTATTGTGTTACAGCCGTGAATAAGTCGCCGGACGATGATGCTTTAATAGACCTCAGCGACGACATACCAGACATCGGCAATCTCAGTAAGTCTTCTCTTCTACCAGTGGCTTCACTCGTTCGACATTTTGAACCCTATCTGAATTTTCTTATCTAATAATGGAGTGGATGGAAGACAGACAGGCGATACATAAAAGACGGGCATATAAAAAACCACCTTTGCATTTATGTGTCAACCGGAAGTGTCATTGATTAGGATACAAGGAAGAAGCAACAGTGTTCACGGGTGTATTGCAGATATTGGCGGGCAGGAGCGGGGTGTGGAAGCGGGTGCGACCGCCGGCAAGGATGAGTTCGACATGTTCGCGCAGTCCAGGAATCTCACCTACGAGAGCACCAAAACAGGGTAACGTTGCCGGATACTATATTGACATATTTCTATTTTATCTAGACACATGGCAGTGTGTCAGCCAAGTTCGGGAAGCAAAAAGGCGACACACCGGCCGAGGGTTATATTACACGAACCATCTCGCGCCACATTCGACCCCCCCCCCCCCCCCCCCCCCCCCCCATAACTTAAAATCTATTTGACCTACACACTTGAAATGTTGCGTGTCTAGTAAGACCCTCTTCTAATTACCAAATCTAAAATTTAAATACAAACCCTCTTACCATTCAGGAGATAATGACGTCCGAAAATCACTATTTTTCACTATTTTTATCACTGACTGACTGACTCACTCATCAAAATGTTAGACGGTAGGTAGGTTATTCGACGAATATAAAAGAAAAAGTCTGCAAGTTTTATCTTATTCAAATATATCTAATTGAACTAATTCTTTACCAATGAAATACTTGACTAAATTGTTCTCAAACTCAAAGATTAAAGTAGGTGGATAAAAATTTGCCAAGACGCACTATTGAGTAGCAAAGAACATAACAAATTTTCTTTTAAAGCAACTGAAGAACGTTATGCATAACAGGAGCTATGATTTAAGGAACTTCGAAAGAACTTGGTATCCAGTTAGATTTCACTTCTTTTATTAGCGAAGCCGTTATCCGATTGCTTATTTTGCAAGTTTTTTTATTGCGAACTTGGCAATTTTTTCACATTTATGTGTTGGTGGGATTATGAAACTACCCTACTTCTTGAAATAAGTTTTCAACCCTTTGATGTGCACATGCTTCATGCTGTACTACAGCATTAATAATGAAGTATAACCATGAAATAAGTAAGACTGCATATAAAAGTGTCGCACCCTGAAGTGAGGCCCTGCACCATGCGACACTGCACTGTAGCGCAGCGGCGTGCATATTATTCTAATGAAATTCTATCATTACTTGATAGAATACGCACAACATGGCAGGCCGCGGCGAGCGATTCATATTTTTAATTTTGTCTTCTCATCTTTCTTGCTATCTGTCACTATGTGTAGGACATTCAGCACGAATCTTTAATAATGTTCCTGTCCTCTAGGAATGTGGCCATTGATGAATCCTTTTTAAATGTATGGCGTTGTCCCGGTGGTTAGGCTATCTTAGGGAATCCTCTCCTTGAGTCGGTGGATCTGTGTACTGTCAGCCATCAAACTGTTGGCCAAGTGGTTCGGGTGTTTTAGGGGTCTCTCCCTGTATGCATCCGTGACGGCCACTATTTCCTCCTTTACTACATGACTTGACACAATCCCAAGGTCATTGTGGAGTATTTCATTTGTGATGTACCCCAGAGCGTCAGTAATGGTTCGCAGCATCTTTGACTGAAACCGCTGGACGGTCTCAGTGTTGGAGGGAGATGCTGTTCCCCACAAAGGAATGCCGTAAGACACAGATGGTCTTGATAATAGTTTTTAAATAGTAGAACTTTGTTTTCTAGGAATGGGTGGCATTCGTCCCGCCCGGCAGGTGGGCTGATGAATGAATGAACAGATTTTGTCTAATTGGCCTTTATTCTCCACTTCTTTAGCCACAGGGTGACATTATTTAGGCTCGCCTGCAAGTTCTCGGAGGCTGTTGATGGGTCACCGTATGATGCCGGGACCACTGTGTCATCAGCAAATGTTCCTGTCTCTGTGTTCCACTCTCACGAGTGGGCAGCAATTCATATGGATTATTGTGCCGTTTTACCATTTATACAAGTGTGTATGATAAATATATATCTAAGTAAGTATATTATAAAGGAAAATCACAAGTTCGAACTACCTCTTTATTGTGAATAAATTATATTTTCATTTCATTTCATTATACCATAGTTCTTGTATTACAAATCTCCTACAATAAATGGACATTGAAAACTCTCTCCTCTGACTTGTAGCGGCAGCAGCTACGCAGACAACCTGGAGCCGGGACAGACGGGCGCGGGGCTGGCGGCCACCGCGGCTCTGCGACCCACGCAGGCCCAACCTCAGGTACCAACACATTGGCAACTCTGTTCTGAGCTTAGCTCAATACAGTCGTTTAATAATGTTGTGTTATTACCTATTTAGGAGTAGAACTTTATTTTATACTTATAGCTATATTGATATACATTTAGATTTCGTGAACCAAAACGAGGGTATTCTTGAACATATTGACCTGGTTCTCGAAAAAGTATTCTCTTGGGGGAAGGAGAACTTGGTCAACTTCAACGTAGCCAACGTGTCCCGGGTAGTTGGATTTCGATCGTTCATAGAGTCCAGGCGAAACTAGCGTCTCGAAAATTAGGGATCCTTTACCTGTGTCGGCGATCTTCACGCTGCGCCGGTCCAACTACTTACACTCTAGTGATGATGATGATGATGATGATAGTGGACTCGTTTTCCGCGCCTAAGCCCGCTTCCATGCAGGCCTTTTGCGCGTCCTACGGCCTTAATCCATCCAGCCGAGTTCTTCCAGGAGGCGGCACACTCTCCTTGGGTCTTGGCACGCCTCTTGAAGTGTAGTAGGGCCTCCCAGCTCCTTGGCCCTTATGTCTGCCAACTCCTCGCACTCCAGCAGCACGTGGGTGGGTGTCTCGTCCGCCTGCAGGCATGCTCTGCACAGTGGACTGTCCGTTACTCCAATTACATAGAGGTGTCTGTTAAGTGTACAGTGACCAGTAAGCATACCTGTCACTATGCGTAGTTTTGATCTATGGACACGGAGCAGCGTCTTGGCGAGACGGAGGTCCGGCTTCGCCATTGCCTCCCTCGCCTGTCTGCAGTCGCTGCCCGCTGCCCATCTGTCTATGTGTAGTTGGTACGTACGTTTGTGTATCCAACTTTTCAGTTGGTTGTGTGGTAGTGGTACTAGAGGTTCGGGTCCTTCTGGTTTGCTGCTGGATCCCCTCTTCGCGAGTTCATCAGCAGCATCGTTCCCCCGGGATCCGCTGTGGCCCTTTATCCACTGTAGCGTTACCTTGTTTCTTGTAGCAATGGCCTCCAGCGCGAGGTGACATTGGTGGATAAGTCCTGAGCTCATTATACTGCCGTTCAGCGCCGCTAGTACTGAGGCGCTGTCCGACAGTATCTTGATGCTGTGTCCCTCCATGTTCCGCTGGGCCACTATTGTAGCCGCTTCAATGATCCCAACACATTCTGCCTGGAATATTGAGTTGTGTTGTCCGAGGTAGGTGTACCTGTTGATGTTTAGGTCCAGGGAGTGCGCTGCAGCACCTGTGCCTGTCTTTGTCTTGGAGCCATCGGTGTATATGCGTAGCTCCTCTGATTGGTCTTTGGCCTCTCCGGCCAGGTTGATAGTGTATGATCTCTCAAATACGTACAGTTTGGGTATGCGGTCACAGCAGGCCGCCAGTAGCGGTATCTCCGCTGTTACCTTCTGAAGAAGCTTTGTGTGTGGCAGTGTGGCGTTAGTGTGCCAGAGTCCCAGAGTTCTGAGTCTCACCGCCGCTGACGCAGCCTCCTGTTGTACGTGCAGGTCTAGTGGTACTAAAGATAGTATTACCTCCATAGCTGTAGTCGGAGTTGTGCGCATGCAACCTGTTGTTGCCACGCACGCCAGTCTTTGGAGTCGCTGTAGCTTCTCGACTCCTGTGCTCAGCTTTGTCCTGGGCCACCAGACTACTGCACCATATGTTACCGTAGGTCTGATGACTGCTGTATATAACCAGATTACACTCTAGTATAAAGCACAAGACCGGTGATGGAATATTCCAGTCATCTTTGAGAGGGTTCCCCTGAGTACCTTCTTTCAGCCTTGGATTCTATTCAGCGACGAGCCATTCGCCTCATTGGTAACTCTGTACTCACAAAGGACCTTTAACCTCTAAAGCACAGTTGGGTCATTGGGCCTGTTTTATCGGTACTACCATGGCCGCTGCTCTAACGAACTTGCTTCCCTTATTCCTCCTCCTCCTGTTCGCCTTCGTCACACCCGCCATACTCTCGCGGAAAACCCCTTTTTATTAGTCGACAGAAGAGTTCTTCGAACTGCACGATCCTCTAAATCGTTCTCGTGCTGCACCACAAGGGTGTGAAATTGGCTGCGCCTGAGGCTTCGACCTCGGGCACAGCCACCCAGTTCGGAAGCAATAACAAAAATGTTTTGCTCTATGAGTTAATTTCACAAGTAAATAACCACTTCAAAATGCTTATACGTTTGCCTTTTTTCTATATAAAGTTAAGTTTTATATTTCTCAAAATTTATACATTATTCAAAAAAAGTTGTTTCCTCAATAAATAACTGTCGCGATGTTCATGCATACTTGAGTCACCACGAGTAGAAAACTATTTAGTATCTTTTGTAAATTTTTGTATTTGTAACTTATATATTCACAACCTTGTAGGTTACACCTTCGCGTCACTTTGTCTGAGTCAGTGTTTGTACAGTTGTTTCCCCATCATCAAGGTCAAGTTCTATCACAAATGGAACAAATCAAATAAGAAATTGTATACCCAGATATAATATTACAAATTATTAGCTATATGTGTACTCTATAATCTTAGAAAGCATTGAAACACTTGTGAAACTTATTATCTGGCTTACTGCTCACAACTCTGAACAATTTGTAAAAAGTTTTGATGTTGTGTCGAAATGTCCGTCATACCCCAGGATACATTTATTATACATTTCTGTCACTTGTTTTAAATTTTTATTATAAAAACACTAAAGCGTTTTCCGTAGTATTTGGTGGAATGCATAAAACATTTGTAATTTGTATTTATATTGTTTGGTTCTGGGCGAGCGGTTTTTTAATATGATGTTTTCTTGTATTGTTGTATTGATGTGTTTGTCCAAATCATGTTTTTATTACTAATTGGTTTTTATTTTGCATTATTGTGTTGTTTAATTTGATGGCTCTTTATTATTTTATTATTTCTACAGTCAACAGTTATGGATCCAAGGGAGATCGATGAAATCGCGGCCTGGTTAGACCAAGAGAAGGTTCGTGCTCCATTCTTTCATTTCAACATCAAGTTAGCACAATCCTGCCCTAGTGTAAATAAATACTACAGTTTCTAATTAATATTGATCACTTTGCGATATATATATAACAGCTATATTATATTGTGCACAAGTTCATTTTTCAATTTCATTAATATTGAAAGCACACATCGTGATTGAAAGACTGGTAATAGATAATAGGCAGCAAATCTCTGCGTGTTTAGAGCATACAGCCGTGACATAGAATAAATAAAATAAAACTTTGGATTGCCATTAAATATGATGTGTGAATATTTATTTATATTATCTTACCTACTGTACGGACGGGCCAGTAAAAAAATGTATTTGTAATGTTAATGCTAACAAATAGTCGTTCAACCTGTCCTTTATAGCGACAGTGGGTTTATTGTTAAGAGTGCAGCTATGGACGGCTTGTTATTTTGAATGGAATGTATAGTGGAGCTAGCTTGCAAGTCTTTTTGTAGGAAAACTAGTAACATATCCGAAATATTGCATGGTGCTGTTTGTGGCATACTTTTTATCTATCCTACATGGAATGGAGGTGAGTTTAGTTTGTCTACCGAAAAGACAAGGCCAGGTCTGTGTAAAAGCACGCTGCATTACGGTGGATCACTGAAATACTGCTAATGATGAAACGCAGGCTGCTTCAGAGGCGAACGGCGCGGCGCAAGAGAGCGTCACGAGCAGCGACTTCGACAAGTTCCTAGCGGAGCGCGCCGCCGCCGCCGACAGCCTGCCGGATGCCGGCGCACCCTCCCCCGCTCCCGCCGCGGCGGCCGCATCCCCCGCCGCGGCGGCCGCCTCCCCCGCCGCCGCCCAGCACCGCCACATCAAGAAACAGGAGGACGGCTCCATGTTCGCACTCTGATCGCTCCGCGCCCCCACCGCCCGCAGCCACGCGTCACGCTCGCACTGTACAAGCCGCCAGGTGCCTGCCCCCCCGCTCACACACACTCACTACGCTATTTTGATACCGACGCTCGTGTTGTGAACACTGTGTACTGTAACTAGTGACATACGCTGTTCTACATAATTTACATTGAAAAATGTTCAGAAAATCTGAGAAAATAAGGTAATCAAGATAACGTAAACACTGTTCCAATTTACTCTCTCTGTATATGTAATGTAGCAAGGATTTTAAAAATTTCTGTCTAAAGGTGGAATTGCGCACACAGCGACCGGCGACAGATAAAAGTGTCGCAGTGACAGCGGCACCAACCGTTTATATGGTTTCGTATGGGAGTAAGCCCCCAGACCGTACACCACGCTGTACGGTACGGCAAGCCGTACAGACACACTGCGCCAGCTGTAGCGATGTGCGTACGAGCCTCAATACGGCACACATAGCGGCGGTGTTGCTGTCAGTGTGCTACACTTATTACCTGTCGCCTTTTTTTATTGCTTCCGAACGAGGTCGCAGCCTCAGGCGCAGCTAATTTCACACCCGAGGAGGTGCCAGGCCGGCTTGGAGATGGACTAATGTCGCTGGGGAAAGGCTATTAACCTGCGATTTGAAGATCCGTGCATTGTAGGAGTGGGGAAAGATGTTACCCGGAAGCTCGCCTGTCGCTGTGTGTGGAAGTCTAGGTACCTTTATAATAATGTGCATTTTCTTAGTAGGGCGTGTATCTTGATGTTGCCGATCACCAAGCTGTCGTAGCATAGTAAACTTCATTGGAGTGTGCATCGAGATAAGATGAACTCATTTTCGAATTTTTTTAAAGCACACTAATGCAATTTAATTTGTCTACTATATAATTGATAGAACTTCTTTACCTGACGTATACTTTGATGTTCTATCGGATGTGACTGTCGAGTGGTACATGTGAATTTGAACATCTAAATTCCGGTATTTTGTGGAATTGAGTGCAAATTCAATAGTAGTTTGATATTGAATAGATTTATTTAAATGCAAGTGTAAATGATTGAAACAAATTACTAATTTGATTACTATAAAATGTGAATGTGAGAATTTATTTGGTAAATTAAAAATGACTGAATGTTTACTCTTATTATCAAAGGAAACATGTAGATTATTAATTGAATGCATTGTATATTATACGAGGTGTATGCAAAAAGTCTGCGCACAATTTTTTCTTTTTTGCTGTGTAGACAACACTGCATTGACTGAATGCATTATGATTCCGAGGTCCCCCGACAGTAAACAACCACTAAAGCACCAACAAGGTGTTCCCTCTTAGAATCATTGGTTTTAGCGGTGTTTGCTGTTCTATTTGGTGATTTCATTTTGGTATGGATAATGGCAGTCTCCTTGTCGCTTGTAACCTCCAATTAACATAATTTCATGGTTCACACTGTTTGCATCACCATCCTGAGCCGAAAAATTCACGACTGTAGCTGTGTAGTTGTGTTCAACATCTTTTTGTACCGTACATTCGACAATAAAATTGTCAAAAGTGACAACCCCAATGGAGCTCGAAGGAATTGGCGTCGTCTGCAGTGAGTGACGTCAGAGGTCATGTCAAAATGCGTCGCCAAAACTTATTACGGTACTGCTGTACTGCTGGTCACTTTTTTCGCGGTTGACAGCGCCATTTTTTCGAAAATGGAATGCACCCCACGTGTTTTTGAATTTGGAACATTTAGCACCAATGTCATTTGGCAGCACAAATTTTAACTCGGAATGATTATTATAATTTTTTATTTTTTTGCCAATACTACACTAATTTATAAAAATGAAAGGCGGTTACTTGAAAGAGCAGAGAACCTTTCTCATTGAACTTGAAAAAAAATTCAATCAATGTTGTGTGCCGTGTTAATGCTGCCCTCTATGAGAAATTTCTTGGCCATCTGATAGATCGCGTACGGCGTGGTGTGTTACACTTCAGTTGTGGGCGGGGAACCGCTGGATCCTGCGCCCTCGCACACGGTGCTCATTGTGCGTTAATTTATCGGGCGAAATAACATCAACATTATGGTTCAACCTCCCTATTCGCTGGATTTTGCGCCAAGCCATTTTTTCTTTTACCAAAGTAGTCGAAGGTCAAGTGGCCGTGGGCTGGGCACGACAACCTAAAAAGACGACCGTTATAGTAACCGTGTCCTACACTGGCGGCCGTGGACAGGAAAACGTAGTGTGGGAAGACCAACCGCCAGTTGGGACAACGACATCAAGTAGTTCGGCGCAAAGCAGTGGTTCCGTACAGTTGAAGGCCGGGAGGACTGGAGGAAATTTGGAGAGGCGTATGTCACGCGAGATAACAATTTTGAGGATGTGGAAACCGTGTAGAATTCTGCAGCACTGCTTCCAGCAATAGAATTCACATTGTAATAAGTTAATTACGGAGGTGGAGTAGTTTGAGGGAGATAAACTTGTTGTGCAGGAATAGTGAATGTGAAAAGATCGGGCAAAAATGTATGGATGGTTCCATACATACATACATACACATATTTAGAAAGATATTTCAATGTACATCAATATGGCGGCTCATTTCAAATTGGTGTCAGATAAAAATTATGGCAATTTTTCGTATGTTAGAGTTATATTTTGTTGTAATGAGAAAATAAATAAATTGGCTGCAGGAGGCCTGAAGGCCGCTGCTTGCCAAATCCTAAGTACCGCACTACGCATATGAACTGTGCTCAATTCTGCCGTCCTTTATCTGTACAGCAAGAATAGCAAAAATGTGGTTTTGAGAAAAACGCAGTAAAGTTTTCGGTCTGTTGTAGGCGAACATTTAAAGTTTCATTCAGCTGCTGAAAAATCACATTTCTTAATTTTTTCTAGGATCGAGCTACTCTGAAATCAACCGTTACTTAGATGAATTGCAGCATCAACTGTTATTACTGCATGCTCAATAAGTATTATATCTTGCATGGTATATTCTTTATTCATCATTCGTATGGCAGCACACTACACATGAATTTGTAAATTTTTTGTTTTTACAGTCCGGTTTGATGACATCCATAAAGAGCCTATTCTCAACCAACCTAATTTTCTTTCGTTGTGCGATTTATTGTGTTTAGGTGTAAATGCCAATGCCAATGTATGGCTCAAAACTGACAATGAAATCGCCAACCCTTTATCGCTTCCTCCCGAACTACTCTGTAATAGCCAATTACTGTTGCAGCACTTTGCGTCGCCATAACTTTTTTCTCATAGCGATTTGAAATGAACCATCATAATGACTGAAAATAACTTTCTGATGACACACGATTGCTATTGATTGGTAGACCATTTTGTCCGGTCCTCCTTTATATGAATTAAGTGCACAAACTTTTTGAATATCCCGTGCATGTTAAATTAACTGTTCATTAACTAAATACTGTATGTATTTAGTAAGCACAAGGAGGTCTAGCTAGATGACACTGCATTCACTATACAGATTTATTGTGTTGTATTTATTTTCTGGTGTTTATGTTTACAACAAATTGGTTAACACAATTTTAAATAAGATCTCTGGAGATATTAGAGAAGCCAAAAAATACTTGTGAAAATGGTGTGCAATAAAAATTGTTACTACTAACATTTTGTAGGTACATAATACATGTAGTCAGTAATATTGCGATCATGCAAGTTTTGTTTTACGTATGCTATTGGTATTCATATAATATACAGTAGACCTCGATTATCCGAGCTATTGTGGACCAGGCCTACCTCGGATAATATGTACTTTAGTCAGATAGAGCCTCATTTTCCAATAACATATAATTGTATAAATATATGTGCTATTCACATTCTAAAAGCAGGTGACGAACACAGAACTCCACGGCTTCATCGAACACATCCGGTTCTTGCGCAAGTAGGAGAAGATTTCAGTCGAGCATGAAACCAGCCAGTGGCCACTCATGTTCTCTTACAGCGCGCTAAACGTTTCGTCTCCCGTCGAGCTCTCGTCAGCTAGTCTGCGTTGACGCCGGATGGCCGATTATATATTTTTTAAATCTTGTTCCTCAAAAAATCTTAAATTTGCATTAAAGCTCGGTTAAACGCGACCTCGGTTAATGCGAGCTCGGATAATCGGTGTTCTACTGTACAGAGTATGTGTGCATTTACAACTTCAGGATCAGAATTGGAATTTGTCTGCAGCTTGTGAATCTGCATTTTATAAGGCGTCATATAATTTCGTGTTCGGAGATTTTTTTTTTTTTCATTGTTTATCCTCAGAAAATTTGGAAGTTAATTGGTTTAGTAATTTATTGAACAAAATTGTAATGCAGTTTTATCGGTGCTTGTGGTTAGTAATGTATAAAGCATTCCAGTCTACAGCTGACAGAATTTTCAATTTATTTACTTGTTATGTGATAATTAATGTTTAAAAGAACAAGCTTAGCCTTAAGTATTTAATGGATTAATATTATGTTGTATCATTGTCATTATAAAAATTAAATATTCATAATGCCTTTTCATTATATCACCTTGATATGGAGTCACCTACACCTTGCAATTGCCACACAAGTTCCTGGTATGGTTTGTGTATGTAATATTGTCACCCAGATATGTAACTATCACGAATTGAAACTGTACAAAATAGGTTTACTAGGTAGGTATATACATTTTAAATGTGGAAACAATTCGAAGTTACCTATGTACTTACAAAGGTGTACTTACGACAAGATGTTGACACTGGAGGAGGAGGCGTTCCCATACGACCTGATGAACAGCCACATGGACCTTCCGCAGCTGGTCGCGAAAATCGACTACCTTAACCTAACCGACTAACCTTGACCCCTTTACTGTATAAAAAAATACATTTAAATAATGTTTGAAAACAACTCTCTACCTATCCATATTCTGTATGATGCTTCCAGTGACGTTTTCGAAGCTCTCTCCATGTATGAGCTTAGCGTCGATCTTGGCAGCCCTAGATTCTTAAAGAGACTGTAGAGCGACTCCGCCGGTAGTCTCTTGCTCCAACTTCCACAGCGAAGAGGACAGTCTTGAATCCGTTTCTCACAATCCGGTCTACTAAGTTGCAGTACTTGTTAAGTTTGATGTTGTGGTCCTTCAGTATGTTGCTTTCCCATGGAACTGTTCAACAGTAATTCTCAGGTATATTTCTTCACCTGCGCTCACAGGCCATTGGATTATCCCGTTCCAAAACTGTACGAATTCCTCAGGGTGTACTGTTGAACTTTCTTGAGGTCTTCTATTATTTTTTTTTTCATTAAATCACGTACTTTACACTACCTTTGCTTTGCTTCTATATGCACTTTGGTTGTTTTCATAATAAACGTATTCTTTTTGTTTTTTTTTCTGCATAAAGGAAGAAGATATATTGGTTATTTTCAAACTAAAAATGTGTAGTTTGATGCATAGATGAAGAATCCGCGATAAAACATTTTTCGGCAAAAGGAAATTTGGAAAGTTCAACAAGTACTACATGCTTTGTCGCTTTTGAGAATATGAGTATATCCGGTCTTACAGATTTCCGAAGGCATCTGGTAATGCTATGACTGCTGGTAATGGTATGTATATCACGACAAAACAAAGACGGAAGTCGTGAAATCAATAACTCTCGTCTCTCCGTCGCACTGTGGCAACCTCCATATTTAGTATCTCGCTTTAGCGTTTGCTTGGACGCAAGTCGCACGTAACGTTTACAAGCGCTAAAGCTGAATGACAAATGGACTGCACGCATATTAAAAAAAATAGTAAGCGTCTAATGGTGCAGTGATCGGCGAGAGCGCTGCTTAGGGAGAGTTCATAAACCACGTGAAAACCATTTGCACACTTTGTCTCACTTCTACAATTTCCTCTCGACAAAAAGCCTCAGCGTCGCGCGCTCGGGGCGCGAGGGAAAGGTTTTTATTTATTTATTTATTTATTTATTTATTAAGACCAACCAACAGTGAAATTAATTACATTACAGTAATACTTATGATTAAACACATACACCGGTGAAGGTTGATACAGATAAGAAAAAAAAAACATAAAACAGATGGATGACTACAAACCATGTAGATAACTTAGAATGTGATGTAATAGATTAAAAACTAAATAATAAACTAATGATTAAAGTAAAAATGTAACCATGAATGAATATGAGTGAAAACAATAATAACTGAAATAAGCAAAAAATCACCGAAGAAGAAATTACAATAAAACATGTGAATTTGATACGCAAGCCAATATAAAAGTTACTACGAAGAACAATGGACCAAGAAGTACTATGGCATGGTTGACAGGTACCTAGTGCATATAATTAAGTACTCGTACCAAAAAATTTTACTGATGCCAGTCTCTTAACCCTGCACAATCCATCACTGAAAAAATCCACTTCACTGTAATCATTATTGAATTTTTTAGTAGCTCTTATTAAAAATGAGTTTTGCCGATACCTTGTTAGGCAGAGTGGTACATGAAACAAGGATGTATTCCTGGTTTGGTTGGGTCGGTTTGGTACTCTAATAGGCAAAAGGCTTAGCAGCTCGGGACAGTCCACGAGTTGGCTACGACTTACTATTTTCATTAGAAGGGAAATATCAGCAATTTCCCTTCTTATTTCCAGAGGTAGTATTTTGTGATGTTTAAGGCATTCGGTAGGACTATCGAAGGCTAAGTAATTACGATAATTAAGGTATTTGAGGAATTTGTTTTGGATCTTCTCTAATCTATTTTTGTAAATTAAATATTGTGGATTCCAAACTTGTGATGCATATTCTAAGTTGCTCCGAACATATGTAAAATAGAGAGTTTTAATAGTGGAATCATTTTTGAAGTTTTTGGACAGCCGAAGAATAAAGCCTAACATTTTTGATGCTTTGGTAGCTATAACCTCAATGTGTTTATCAAATATGAGTTTAGAATCTAGGTGCACCCCAAGGTCCCTGACAGATTGTACATCTTGGAGAGTTCTACCTCCAAGTACGTACGATGTAGGTATGACATTGACATTTCTTGTAAACGTCAACTTAAAGCACTTTGAAACATTGACATCTAGTTTATTATCTATCCAATAGGCTTCGAGTCTTGCTAGGTCTTCTTGAAGTCTGATTGCATCATTGGTTGATTTAATTTCAAGTACTATTTTCATGTCGTCAGCAAAAATGAAGATTTTACAATAACGCAAACAAGCGAGGATGTCGTTTACATAAATTATAAAAAGAAGAGGACCTAAAAGAGAACCTTGGGGAACACCAGAAGGAATATGCATCCATTTGGACACATAACCACATAGTACCACCGCTTGAGATCTATTTGATATGTAAGATTTAAACCACCTGAGTAAGTCACCATGTATATTTATTGCCCTAAGCTTCGATAGAAGTATATTGTGGTCAATTTTATCGAAGGCTTTGCTATAGTCAGTATAAATTACGTCCATTTGAACATGATCTTCCATGCGTCTAGTCAAAAGGTCGGTGAACAAAACGAGATTTGTAACAGTGGATCTACCCCGGAGAAAGCCGTGCTGTTGAGGAATAAGAGCATTTTTCAAGGCAGGGTAAACCTGATCATAAACAATTTTTTCAAAAATTTTACTGAAAAGGCATAATTTTGAAATAGGCCTGTAATTACTAATGTCGTTTTTAGAACCTTTTTTGTGGACCGGCGTTATATATGCGGATTTCCAGACATTGGGTATGGCCCCTTCCTTGATGGAGCGAGAAAAGATCAGTGACAAAGGTTCTAACAGGGAGTCGGCACATTCTTTTATAAACTTAGGTGGTATATTGTCGGGACCGCCAGATTTAGATAGGTCTATATCTTTTAACAATTTGAGCAATACCAATTTGTTTATCTCGATGCAGCCGATATCTCCAGGAGTTTTGTTAGGAGAGTTGTGTGGAGTTACAGAGTAAGTGGAAGTAGCTTGGTCATAAGCAGAATGGAAGAAACTAGAAAAACCATCAGCTATTTCTGGGCCAGTATTAAGTTGGACATCATTAAAGTTCATGTTCAAAGGTAATGTTTGAGACTTTTTGAGTGATTTGCAGTAGCTAAAGAAGTGCTTAGGGTTATCCTGTATACTAAGCTCGGTTCTTTCCATAAATTCTGTATATAAGTGATGGTTTAATTTTTTAAATTTCGAACGAAGTAAAGAAAATATGCTATAGTCACTCTGATTACCATAGGTTTTGTATTTTTTGAAAATTTTTAATTTTTGTTTGTTGAGTTTTATCAAGTCAGATGTAAACCACGGTGCATATTTGCTCTCACGTACAGTCTTTTGTGGAATATATATGTCCATACATTGTAAAAGTTCGCTGTTGAATTTATTTACGGTGGAATCAATATCATCTTCTAACAGAAATTCATTCCATAATATGTTGTCAAGATGTTTGCAGATTCCAACATAATTACCTTTATCAAATAAATACTTCCGTTTAGCATCTTGTCGTAGGGAGGGTGGCATAGAGAAGGTAAGTTCTATCGACAAGGATCTATGGTGGGGATCTTCCTTAATTAAGGGTTCATCGGCTGCAATGACTGTGACTTTGAGGTTACATAAAATCAGATCCAATATTCGATCATTAGTGTTAGACACATAATTGTATTGGTCGAGCCCTGTAAGAGTAAAAGTGTCAAGTAGTTCCGTTACAATAGCAGTTGATGCGTTGCGTGGTTGTAATATGCAATCAGAATCTACACGAAACCACTGCACTTCACTTAGGTTAAAGTCTCCCAATATCAAGAATTTGTCATCTGGATAACTATTGGTTATTGATGTTAATTTATCGATAAAACCAGAAACCTGGGTTACATAAGAGGCACCCTGCGGCAAGTAGATGCAGCATATGTTAAGGTTACCTGGGGATCCAATGCCTCCCTTCAGAGTAAGCCACAGGTCCTCTCCATGTTCGGTCTGCCATTCGGGCCGTGCAAATAATGGCAGTTCCGACCGTGCGGCTATCATTACCCCTCCACCCAGTTTCTGATGTGTTTGAGAGTAATTCCGGTCCCGCCTCCATACCTGGTACCGACTATCTACAAGTTCCTCATTGAAAATACCATCTAAGAGCCAAGTCTCAGTCAAAGCCAGGAAATCATAAGTGTTGTTTGTCACAGATTGTAAAAGTTCTCTCGTCTTAGTGCGTAATCCTCTTACGTTTTGGTAATAAAAAATTAAGGTCTCCTTAGTGAAGAGGAATAGTTATAGCATAAGAACAAGAAGTAGTGTGATAGGTATTTTATTGACGAGAGTAATAAATATTTAATTAGAGTTAATTCGTTTAGGTTAATTATAGTTAAATAGGTATAAATTACATTAATTAGCTTTATTTGAAATTTGTGGAGTGTGACAATAGGCATAAAGTTGTACTGAGATAGGTATAGAGAACATGGCGTGCAGGAACTTGAGAATACAGTATGATCAATACAGTCACTACTTACTAATAATATAAGATGAAACAATTTATCTGCAAACACAAACATTATTGCAGTCGCAGAGCGCATCGAAGCATTTAAGGTTATATTTACTTTGGCATTTAATTTGACAAGAACAACAAAACAAGAAGGTTTGTTTCGGTTATTGTTAGAGTAGACGTGATAGTGCGGGATAAGGACAGCTATACAGTGCGCGCGGCGTATGGTACACGTTAGAGGAGCGTACCACTGAGCCATAATGGATAGTCTAACCGTAACAAACATTAGGTTGGTAGAAAGCATTATAATAAGTACTGTAGTGTTTGATTGTTTTGGAATAAAAAGTGGATTATTCAGTGACGGACTACGGTCGTTACATTGTATGTTTGACATAACTAGATCTATACGAGCAAAACAGAATAAAAACAACAACAATAATTTGTAAACATTCAATTCAGTGAACAAATAATATAGATGACCTTTGACCTTTAGCGAAGCATTTATACAAGTTATTTTTGACGTAAGGTTTGAAGATCCGAGGCTGATGATATAAAAAATACTTTTTTGTCGGTTTCGTTCCGACGCACACGTATTTGACAGTTCCTAACCCAGCAATAACGGTATCCTTCTTCCTTTGAAATTCGTTTGGCTTCTGCTAAGAGGTGTTTGTTGCGTGGTGTCAGGTGGTCGTTGATATAAATACGTTTGGGTTCACCGGCGAAACATATTTCGCTGGTGGTCAATCCCTTGCGAAGTCGGGCGGCGGTGATGAAATCGTCCTTCTGGTATCTTCTCATGAATCGGACGACAATCGGTTTAGCATTTTTTTTCTCGGCGTCTCGACTAGCAACTCGAGTGATGTAACTTATATCCTTTTTTTCGACGGGAACTTCGAGTTTGGCGGCAATATTAAAGATGATGTCGAAAAGATTTTCGTCCTTTCTTTGTGGTATGCCCCTGATCTCCACGTTCTGGGCTCTCAGCCATTGGTCTCTTGAATCAGATTCGTTTTGCAATGATTGTATTTGCAGTTTGGTAGTCTCGAGCTCGTTCGTCAGCGCATCAATTGTTTTAAGCTTGGTGTTTACATCAGCGAGATCCTCTCCTAACTTGTTGACTCTTTGAGATGTCTCTTCTTGGGATTTCTTCAGCGATTTCAGTTCCTCAGCAAAGTTGTGTACGGAAGCCTTCACGAAGCTCACATCTGTATGCATTTCGTGGATTTTCTGCATGACTTGTGCTAGTGTCACCGCGGAGTCGGGAACAGGGGATGAAGCAGCAGACTTGCAGCTCGCACACCGCCATGCCGACTGACGATCTCTCCCTAGTTTGCGCCAGCCCTGCTCGGAGATGCCAGCACACGGAAAGTCGTACGTCTTCGAGCATCCAGTGCACGTAGCTCCATCACCAGCATTCGCTCCACAACTACTGCAAATCATTTCAGCTTCGCAACTTGCAGTACTTTTAAAGTAACAGACGTCGAGGTGGTGTTTGTCAACAAACAACTGTCAGTCGAACACCAGCTGATCTGTGTAATTTGACAGTGAACCACTGACAACAGAAACTTCAACAAATCCGTGCGTAAAATTGCGTGATTACTGTGGGTAGTTGCGATTATTGACGTTGTGTGCTGCAAGTTATTTTGTAGATTTCCACTAAGTAATCAGTTTTACCGGGAAAATATGTCTCAGAGTATGAAACAACAAATTTATAGTATAGTTTGAAACACAAACACAAGCACTAGCGCGACTTTTCGCCGTAAATTATTAAGTTCAGAAACAGGTAGGTTTAGTGATGTTGTCACCATCTGAGGTGCGTTCCGAAACTTTACGAAGGTTACGAGAATACGCTTTTTTCGAAATAAATATATGAACACCTATAGCAAAGTTAGTATGGTTGAAATTGTCGGTTTTTCACAGTGGTCAGATTGATGGTCAGACTAGTCTGGCCAACGGGAATTTTTTTTCTCATTGGTCAGATTAATTTGACAGCTGGATAAAAAACAAAAAATACATAGAAAAAAGTACAATCAAAGTAAAAACTGTTTTGCATTTGAATAAAGTCACCGTAATTAAAGTGAAAACCCGAAAGACTACTTGTTAAGACTACTGGGAATGGTTCTAAAGTACCAGGGCAGCAGAAATTGAAAGGAGGTTTCCATAATTTTATATAAGTTAATCGCTATTATAATAATAATAGCGATTAAATTATATAAGATTATGGAAACCTTTCAATTTCTGCTGCCCTGGTACTTTGGTGACTTCATGTTTGTTAATGTTTCTTAATCCTGGCTATTTTTCAAAATTGTATCGTTGGGAAAGAAGAATAGTTGATCCGTTTCAGTTGGTCAGTTTAGTTGGTCGGAGTGGAAAGCCTGGAAGCAACTTGCAGAGTTTCCAACCAGTGTCAACAAACTCCGTATTGTCACAAATAAAACCTATTTATATTTAATAGTTATATGACCTCTTCGTATTTTCGTATTCAACTGTACTTTACTAAATCATGAGCTAATCTAACCAATGGGGAAAAAAATTCCCGTTGGCCAGACTACTAAATTTCCTACAAAGTTGTCTATAACTTGATTTGTACGGACCTTTTTTTTTATTCAAATCCTGGGTTGAATGCGGTACTTGATGAAGTGATGTTTTGTTTTGACCCACTACACTCTAATTTATTATGGCAAGAACCTAAAATAAAAACACAGTTTGTCAAAATACGAAAAATTACTTACCGTTTGCGCCCGCGATTCATGGTCATACGTCCACAGAAACACACTTCACTAACAACAATGGCGACTGACCGAGCGCGACTCAGCACGACCGTTGAAATTTATTTTTTTCCGCCGAGGTGCGCCATTATTGCTTGCAATATTGAATCATATCGAGGACAAATCTTCACCTATTTTTAGAAGTATAATTGAACCTTGTATTCATATTATAAGAGTGCATATTTCAATGCCAAAGTTGCTGTCCCATCCTGTAGAACGCGACGCTGGACTTTTTGCGTGGTTCCATACGATGGAACGCCGACGCTGGAGTGGTTAATACAAACCGCGCCTGACTTAAAGGACACTGAAAATCACTGTTCAACAGATTGTTTTTCTACTGGAATACTCATAGACATTGATTCAAGACCATCCTCGGATGTCAGAAAATGAAACACACAAGTAATCATGTATTTGTTTATTGAGAGATAAGGTTCTTTTGGCCATTACTTCATTCAACTTATCTATACATACACATCGTACATACAACGATCCAACGAGTGTCCTCACAGTCCTGTCTTTATAGTATTACTCCGTAAAAACTAAGTATTTCAGAGGGCTCACTTTAGTATGTAATCAAATAACAGTAAGATGGTAGACTTCCAATTGACAGCACCTTTTAAGTATTTTTTATGTAAAAGTTTGCAAAGTGACACACATAACGCTCCACATGCATAATCATTCATTTGAACTAAACATAAATATTGATGACAAAATGCATCCGAACTAACTAAGATTGCTGGCCAAGATTCTAACATCTTCAGACAATACAATATATTGTAGTAAATGTAGACATTTGGTGTAAGAAAATATATTTATGTGTCGATACGAAATGGTTAATGATCTCACCTAAATCGAATAGAGCGACATGGCGAATCTACCATCATTTTATACTTTGTCAATTTTTACGAAATTATTTAGAGGTTCTGATTAAATGATCTTCTTTAGGAACACTTTAATTAACACCATATAGTAACAAAAAAAAACATTCAAAATACCTTTCCTCGTCCAGCTTTCATATCTTACAATGCCAAGAATATTTGAGACATCTTGTAAGCTGTTTAAACGACGAAAAATATTCAAAGCGTCAGAGCTCCGCTCATATGATAAATTGCCAACGAGCAGAGCATAAGCAAGCGAACGGTGTACGCATGCGTGTCACGGCGTCTAGGGCAATCTCTCCATCAGATTTAGGTGAGATAGTACAACAGCACTATCTAATCTATTAAAATATCTAATTTATTTAAATTGTGATGTGATTTATAAAAAATAAATAATCATAAATCAGTGGTCTCCAATCCTTTAAGACTCGTAAGATTTGGTCACAGATCAAATTTAAACCGGAATGTTAAAAAAATATAAAAAATATCTTCTGATGCGCAAATGTTGCTCTAACTTCTGAAGACCGTATGTAAAAAAGTAAGGAGCTGAGAATGAATAGAAATATTACTAGTGTTTAGGTAAGTTTGTATAAGTCTTAGTCGATAGAGGAGGCGTTCCAAAGAGCTGCCAGCTCAGCTAGTCACGATGTGAGGCACAGTCAGCGTATTATACATACAGGGAAAAATAGATAAACAAATGATCTATTAAGTTACTACAAAAACTATTAGTGCGGTGACCATGCACATTTCAAATGACGTAGTTTGCCGAATGCCTCTTTTATCGACAAGAGCTATTGGAAAATTATAGAAGGTCTTCAGCTGCAAGCGATACAAAACTAACCTATGAACAATATGAGAGGAACCGTGAACAGTGGAGTCACCCTACCTATCTACAGAAATGCCGCTCACAACCTCTCAGCATGCTGCGAGAAACGAACAGACGTTCGACCTAACGTTTGGGTATAAAAGTAGTAGCTTACAATGAAGCTACGTGGAAGTGTTTACAAACGTACAACTACGACACGACACGGCGCGCGCCGCTTATAACTCGTCCTTCTCGTGGAAGTCTTCCTCATCTTCCTCCTCTCCCTGCAACAAGCGACCACATTCTACTTATTCCTTCCCTACTTCCCTAATTGTTAATCTCAAAAGTAACATCTTTTGGGAAAGTTATTATGTTAAAAGGAGGAATATATAATTATTTTTAAGGAATCTGACACTGTTGTCTACATCACCTACAACATCCGTGATGCCAACCGATAACACCGGGTTAACTAAGTGCGATGTCAGTGCTTCCTTTTGGTCATGCTGACTGAGCCGGCTGCACTGAACTGGACCGACCTTTCATTCAGTGCGGTGGTATGAACCCGGGTGGATTACAAATTAGTGTAAAAAGTGTTTTTTTATGGAAACTGACTCGGTTGGCTACATCACCTACAACACCCGTGATGTCAGCCCATAACACCGGGTGAAGTAGGTGCCATTTCAGTGCTTCCCTTCATTTCATGTCGGTTACACTGAACTGGACGGAAAACACGAACTATTGACATAGCCGTTTCGACCGACGTTTCATTCAGTGCGGTGATACCAACCCGGGCGGGATAAACCCTACCACCTAGTAAGGTAAGAAGGGAAGGGACCTACAATTTTATGTAGAATCTGAACCACGGTCAGCCTCCACCGGTCGAGTGTTTACCCATCCAAGTACTGACCGCGCTCAGGGTTGCTTAACAACAGTCGACCGACCGCCCACTGAGCTACCGAGGCTGACTGGTTAGGTACTAATATACAATATCTTTCGAAAGTCCATAATTTTTTATATTATTTTTAGGGAGACATGTCATGTTAGTGAAATGTGAATAGTACTTACAACAGAAGGTGCGTCTCCGCTCTCGCCGCCCGTCTCCACGAACTTGGTAAGGCCGGCGAGCGTCCGCTCACCGTTGTAGTCCTTGACCTGGTTGTCCTTGGTGTAGAGCTTGATGGTGGGGAAGGAGGTGATCTTGGTGTGCTCCAGCTCGTTGGTGGTGGCGTCGATCTTGGCTATCACCACGTCCGAGTCGGAGGAGAAGTGCTCCCCGAGCTTGTCGTAGATCGGCACCAACTGCTTGCAGTGTCCGCACCTGACCAATGCACACCAACATTACACACTCTGTGCAGATTTGTATGCCTTGTTCCTAGATAGAAATGCCTATGTTTCAGAGGATGAAAAACACTTTCAATAAAGAGAGAAAAAAACAAAATTCTGTTCAATCGGTCAAGCGTTGCCGGCGCCGCAAGGTGACCGAAACTTTGCATTCCACAAGCTGGAACAGCGGCGCGGTCGACTTCCCGCATTCAAATACACGCTCTTTCAAGATGGGGATAAATGGCTCAATTATACTTCTTAAAAAAAGATATGGCTCAATTATACTTCTTAAAGTAAATAGGTAGTAGGTATTTTTGTAACGATTACAACTATGCAAACTTTGATATAGATGTTCATATTTTTATTTTGAGAAAAAAAAAATTATCTAACTGTCACGAACGCCGAAATTATGGTAAACTAAGTTTTACATTGACCTGGTTGTGTACTCGTTCAAATAGTATTGAAGTGTTGCCGTGAGTAAAAACTAAAAGATTTTAACTACATTGTCTTTAAGATACACTGCAGCAGCAGACAGAAGATAACGGAAAGAGAAAAAAAAACTGAGTACCATCACAGGGTCCACGTAGCAGGTAAACTGAATTATTGAATTAAACCAAATAACTGAATTCGCTAAATTCAGACCATAATAGTAACTCGTAGTAAATTATTCAGTTTCATTCATAACAAGTATTCCCTGTTGTAATGTGAAGAAACTTAGCTGTCACATTATCTACACTCCACTGAGCACATGGTAATGAGGGAGTTGGAAATTATAACTCATGAAGACGTCACTCTGATAACATAATCTAAATAAATACATTTATGCAAACGAATGTTCAATGGACTGATAACTAAATCAGGTTTAGTAATTCTGCACACATTCACATAATTTTGGAATTTATATTATTACTAGGACTTACTTATTATTAGGACTATGAAAAAAAAAAAAATGTTTTTGTCATCAAGGGAATGTGTGATACGTTCCCACTTTGTACTGTGTGGGGTCGGTACTTAATAAGAATAGTCCCACTGCATCTCTACCCGTGCATTTCGTAAAAGGCGACTAAGGGATAAGCAGCCTGCAGACACCCCGGTAGACTTGTGGCTTCCATGGAAGACATAGGCTGGCTGGGGTAGCTGGAGACTGCGGGGTTTTACACGAAGGTCCCCAACCAAGCGGGATTAGTTTGCAGGCCTAGAGCCAACCCCAAACCAAAACAACAACAATAACAATGTTCCCACTTTGAATAATTTAGGTATGCATATTCATTACCGGCACTGGGTTATCTGACGAATAGTTGATTTAGAGTTTTTTTTTATGGAACAGTTAAGTATACAGAAATGTCGAGTAAAACAAGCTCTATCCAAGCCAAGTGGATTTCCTGAAAAAAAAATCAACTTCATCAAGATAAACTCAGTGTTGAATGCTAGATTTGCATAAGGCAACACTGGGTTAATGGAAACTACTTTATCATTTCAATGTCAATTTCTAAAAAAAACTCTGTGACAAGACGAACGAACGGACACGAGAGTGATCTTATAAGGTTTAGTTTTTTCCTTTTAAGGTATGGAACCCTAAAAAAATCTAAACTGAGTTATTTATACAATGTCAAACAGAACCCACTGTTGTATTAAGTATGATACAATCCTCCTCACCGAAATGATTGTTTAGCCAGTTTAATGCAACAGTGGGTCAATTCTCGATTTAGTCAGATATTCATAAAATTTAACGAAAATTTAAATATTTTAAAGCAATTATAGCAAGAACATAGTGTTTTTAGCCGGGATGTATTTTTTCCAATGATTTTCGCTTTGCATTTTTCTAATAAAAATATATATAAAGCGAGTACGTGCCTAGTACTAACATATAAACATAGAATACTATTAAAAACCTCACGTTAACTTCTAGTGTCCGATACCAAATACGACTTTGGTGACGACAGCATAAGGTTCAATATGGAACCGTGCAAGTTGACTGTTCGCAAATATTATGCGACATCATGAAGGTGCAATAGATTGAAAATTTGGAGATAATACGTAACGGTCCGGTGGCGTAGTTGGTTATCGCGTTGGCGGCTCAAGCCAAAGACCCAGGTTCGAATCCTGGCCGGGATGTATTTTTTCCAATGATTTTCGCTTTGCATTTTTCTAATAAAAATAAACATAGTGTTTTGTCTAATAAAAAACCATGATTTGAATTTAAAATAAAAAATATTATAAAATTAGAACTAAGCAAAATAAAATATTTATTATGTTTATCACAAAACGAATTTTTTTAATATAACCTATTGTCGCTTTCAGCTAGCGTATGAAAAATTTGGAAAAGATACTATCGAAATCGGAACACACTTCACGCATCTGATCCACCGCGTCAGCAGACCAATATGACAGATTTCTCTCATGTCTCTATTGGGACCCGTACAAACACAAGTGGAGAAAAAGTTTCAGTTCTTAGGTTAAGAGACCATTTTTTTTTATATCCTAAGTTGGCTGAAATAAAGCTATATATAAATTAAATTTTCAATTATTCACTTATTGGGGCGTAACATTGTCGTGTCCGTGACACTTAAGACCCTCAAGTAGCACGTGCCTCCTGGGTGTTGCCAAACGAACAACAAATGTTCTGCAGCCGCCCTGATTGTATTGTGGTTGTGGCCTTCATGGACGACATAGGCAGACTGGGTGGCTGGGGATCAAGGGGTTTTGCACGAAGGTGCGAACGACCACGACGGACTTAAGAGCCAATCCCTACTACTACAACAACGACAACAATTCGAAAGAAGCAGAAAGCCATTGACCCACAATATAATATTTTATAGCAAGCTTTCCATCCCCATCAGCTAGCTTGCCCTGATGTATAGAGATATTGCGTTGGAGCTTTACTCTAGAACTTGTTACACCTATAAAGAAGAGGCGAAATGAAACGTGGCAGGGCTGCTTTACAAAAATGAGATATACAGACCACGGGGCGTAGAACTCGACGAGGACAGTCTTGGAGGTGTCGAAGACGACATCGTCAAAGTTGGTGGCGACGAGCACCTTCACGGCCGCCTTGTCCCAGTCGGCCGGCAACTCGTCGCTCAGCAGGTGCTGCTTGAGGGTGCCCGCGAAGAACGCTTGCACAAATTCCTGCCCACAAATGTTTTTGTGTCATTATTAATACAGCACTTCTACAGACATCCAAGCAAAGTGCACGTTAGTCACCTTACGTGGCATCACCTACGTGCACGAAGGATTGCATTTTTCCACCATACAATTTGTCACGGAAAGCAAGTATTGAATTTTGAGGAAAAATCACATTTTCGTGATTTTTCACATTGACTTGAAAAGTGATAGATGTGTGCGTGCAATATTCCAAGAACATCACTCTGCTGTAATTTATCGTGACTTCTACTTCTGTGCTTTGTTCTGCATAGCACTTCTATATGTATTTATTCTTTATGGGACACCCATTTATAGGCACAATAGGTGAGCTTAATGCCATGAGGCATTATATTTTAACTAACCTTTGGGATGTGGATGTGCTCAGTTCTGAAAAGTTTCATTATGAGGAGGTTTAAATGATAGGAGGTTACAGACGCTATTTGGGAATAGCGAGATAAGGATGTACACTTGCTAACACATACAGAAACCCAATGGGTGTGAACCTGCCCCGTTGCCCCGCTAAGTTACCTAACGAAATGTAAATATGTAAAACATGAAAATGAAGTAATTAGAATGTACAGTGGTGTGAGAAGTCAAAGTACCTCTATAGCATTGGCGGAGAGCTCGCCGGTGGGCGGCTTGTACTTGGCCATGTCCCGCTGGAGGGTGATCAGTCTCGCCGCCGGCACCTCCTCCTTCTTCATGTACAGTGGAGTGAGAAGTGAAAGTACCTCGATAGCGTTGGCGGAGAGCTCGCCGGTGGGCGGCTTGTACTTGACTATGTCCCGCTCGAGGGTGATCAGTCTCGCCGCCGGCACCTCCTCCTTCTTCATGTACAGTGGAGTGAGAAGTGAAAGTACCTCGATAGCGTTGGCGGAGAGCTCACCGGTGGGCGGCTTGTACTTGGCCATGTCCTGCTCTAGGGCGATCAGTCTCGCCGCCGGCACCTCCTCCTTCTTCATGTATAGTGGAGTGAGAAGTGAATGTACCTCGATAGCGTTGGCGGAGAGCTCGCCGGTGGGCGGCTTGTACTTGGCCATGTCCTACTCGAGGGCGATCAGTCTCGCCGCCGGCACCTCATCCTTCTCCATGTATAGTGGAGTGAGAAGTGAATGTACCTCGATAGCGTTGGCGGAGAGCTCGCCGGTGGGCGGCTTGTACTTGGCCATGTCCTGTTAGAGGGCAATCAGTCTCGCCGCCGGCACCTCCTCCTTCTTCATGTATAGTGGAGTGAGAAGTGAATGTACCTCGATAGCGTTGGCGGAGAGCTCGCCGGTGGGCGGCTTTTACTTGGCCATGTCCTGCTCGAGGGCGATCAGTCTCGCCGCCGGCACCTCCTCCTTCTTCATGTATAGTGGAGTGAGAAGTGAATGTACCTCGATAGCGTTGGCGGAGAGCTCGCCGGTGGGCGGCTTGTACTTGGCCATGTCCTGCTCGAGGGCGATCAGTCTCGCCGCCGGCACCTCCTCCTTCTTCATGCCGAAGAACTCCAGAATTCTGAGCAAACAATACACATGTACCCACATGTCTCAATCATTCAATCATTTCTCCTTCAATATGAACAGTGAGAGGGCGAAAAACATACATCTTGCTACATCTCATGCTCATCAAAATAAAATATGTAAGGTTACATAGCATACTTTTTATATGGAACAACTTTTTATCACAATAAAGATTTCTATTTGTAGATGGCTTCGTACATCTATAACTGAGGTAAATTGACAAAATGTGCTGAAGAAAAACATTACCATTAATGTTGGGATTTTATAATTTGCTATAGCCTAGCTAAATAATATAAAGTTGTAGAACTGAAACTGTGAACATTTAATTGTATATATTATTGCAAATGTGGTAAAACCTGAAACTATCATGCTTCCTTCAGCTTTCAATGGGATCACAGTCTCGATTCTCATAGTGTCGAATAGCTGAGTAATGATAACGGAGTTCATACGGAATTCAAAATAATGAAATAAGATAAGTGGGCGCACACTGACCTCTGGTGGTCGTCCTCGTCCGTGTTGATAGCGACAAACATGATCTTCTCGCGGTAGTTCTTGGCGACCGGCTTCAGGTTGTCCAGGTACTTCTCCATGTCGCCGCCCTTCTGCAACCGAAACATTTCCTTCTTCAAACAAAGTAATGCTTACAATGTTTACATTACATATTTACCATCGTTTCAAGCCGTTACTGTGAATGAATTGTGAAACAGGGTAAGTTTCTACAAAACCAAAGGGGTTCCATTTAGTCTCAATTTTAGTCTGATATTCCACAGTTAATACTTTAACAAAACTAAAACTAAACAACTCGACATATAAGGAAAGCTGACGTGCAACAGTACAGTGTGAATTTTTTCACCAAATGCATACAATAAATAATTATTAAAAACATGCAAGTACTATAAATAAAGCATACATACCTTGGACAAGAAGAGGAGCAGGTGGTGCTTGATCTCGCCGCCGAAGATCTTGGAGGCGGTCTCGTGGGAGAACTCCACCACGAGCGGGAGGCTCTGCACGAAGAGCCACTTCTTGAAGGGCTCCTGCTCCACCGCACCCTCGTACTTCACGCGCGGCTCCTCAAACTGCACCAAACGTTCACACCATATCTCTCTATTTTTATAATTTCATATTTATTGCAATGCCTCTGTGCGCTGATGTACACAAATTTACAAATATATTATAACAAATGCTCCCATAAACAATGTACCGTGCGGGGCCGGTACTTGAAAAGAATAGCCCCACTCCATCTCTCCCCGTGCATGTCGTAAAAGGCGACTAAGGGATAAGGACGAGATGCCGTGTTGAAGAGCGACAGGCTAGCCACCTTGGCACGGTCCTTCCACCGAGTCATGCAGCAGGTGGGTGTTCGTGCCTTACTTGCTGCTTGATACTTATCTTGTCTACGTCAGTTTTACTTTGCTAAATGTGGTGGTCGGGGTTGTGCTATAATTTACAAGAGTACTTGCGGCACAATACCAATTACTCTGCTTACCCCGATTATCGGGATACAGTGTGTGGCATGTATGTATGTATGCTTCCAGAGAGAGTTCTGCCTGACACATGCACATACAAAGAAGGAAGTGGTCGGTCAGTACCTATTTTCTGATGATAGAGAAGCACTTACGAGTATGCTACTGTGCAGTGTTCCTTCCCTCAAAACACAAAGCTAAGAAATGATAACAATAAATGATGATGATCGTGGCTTTTTTTCAATGTGAATCAATGGATACTGACATATAGCAATTAAATAAGAATTCATGACACAAAATAATGTCCAAGCTACAATAGAACTGTCACGTCTCGCCTGCCCAATCATCAGGTTTTCAAGGCCGTAGCTGTGAACTCAAACATCACCGCAGCAGGTTGCTATCAGAAATGCTGAATGTTAATTTATTGCTAGCCAATGCAGAATAACAGGTTTTTCTTCCGTTCCATCGCCAACTTGTTGAAGCATAACACACGCACACCATGCAAAAAGTTCATTGAATTCTACTGCAAAGTTCATAAGTGACAATTATTGTAGATTGCGCGAGCAAATGAAACAATTTATACATATACAGATGTTATATTTTTTTATTTGTTAGTAGGTACTAAGCATGTACTCGCTTTTTATATTTTTCTTTTAGATAGCAAAGCCGAAAATGAAGAGAAAAGATACATCCCGGCCAGGATTCGAAGCTGGACTCTCTAGTAAGTACGACGCATCTCCTGCGTTCAGTCAACTTGCACCATTCAATATTGAATCTTATGCTGTCGTCACCAAAGTCGTATTTTGGCATCAGACACTACAAGTTGACCTGAGATTTTTAATATTATATTTTTGTATTTTTTTATTTGTTAGTACTAAGCATGTACTCGCTTTTTATATTATATTATGTATTCGTCGCAGATACAGATGCACTGCGAGCAGTTTTTGGTTCTTTCTAATTTACGATTTCAAATACATATTATTAAAACTTTGGACGCATCCCGAAACCTACAATTTTATGTAGACACTCATTATAAAATTTATAATGAAAAGTATGGTGAAATCACGTGAAAGCAAATAACAATATTTGCACCTGTTTCAATAAAGATGATTGATTGTGTAAAGAGATATGTTGTTATGAACTATTATGAACAGCAGAGTAATGCACTTGTTCAAACACATAAAACTTATTCAATGACACGTTCCACTTCTTGATGACAACGCGACATAGTGACACAGACTCGACTTTCTGTGCTGATGTAATTCAAAAAGGTTTAATTGTGAATCGATTACGTATTCTTTCCTAATTCAATACAACTGAATAAGCATGAACGTTGGAGTAACCGTGTCCTACACTGGCGGCCGTGGACAGGAAAGCGGAGTGTGGGAAGACCACCCGCCAGGTGGGACGACGACATCAAGTACATCGGCGGAAAGCAGTGGTTCCGTATCGCTGAAGGTCGGGAGGACTGGAGGAAAATTGGAGAGGCGTATGTCCAGCAGTGGACGCTTACACGCTGACTGACTGATTGACTGACTGAATAAGCATTAATGAGCACAGCTAACGACAGAATTTAATATTCTGTTGATATATGAAGAAAGTATATCTGTTCAAAATATGGTTTCAATAGAAAAAAATGCTGTCTTAGAGCACAATACATTTTTCCTTTTCCTTTCCTTGCAAGTTTCCAAAGAGGTGTCGTTCCTGTCTCGGAGCACCTAGACCTACAGGGCTGCAACATTCTAAACACGTGGGCTTGTGGGAAACCCAAAACTGAGATATAACAATTTGTGATATTTTTAATTTTTTTTGGGCTGAGCGACCCTTCCGTTTGTCAACGGGTGTAAGAGTTTGGTGGCCGGCCAACTCTTCCGGAAGCCAAGAGATTAATCATAATTCCTACGAAACCTAGAATAGGTAGTCAACATTGTAATGGGCGTTTTTAATAATAAAACTGGTTTGTTTTTTTTTTTCATAAAATTAATCATAGCAGAAGACTCACGTTCTTGAACAGGACAATCTCCTCTGACTCGGCATCCAAATCCTTGGTGACGGCCTCATCGCTGATGATGGCGAACACATGTTCATCGACGGCGCTGGCTGTGGCGAGGAAGGCCTTCGCCTTTTCAGACTCGACGTCGTTGAAGAAGCCGAATACGACGACGGGAGTGGCAGCAATCAGCTCCTTGGCCTGTGCCACAGTTGTGACGACTGTCGCGGGCGGGCCAGTCTTTTTCTTCAGCCAAGACACAATCTCGTCGGCGTGGCGACCGCCTGTATGACAATGTACCATGAATAATGTTCAAACTATAATCCGATGTTTCCCGATTTCAGCATGTTGATGCCATTAAGTTGCTAAAACTATTTAATTGTTTTCTAGATCCATAAAATAAGGGCTTGGGGGTTGACGTTGGTTGTCCATTTCTAGTTAGCACACCAGGTGCAGTCGGCCTTTGAATGGCTGACCTTCCGACTGTTGATGCTGGCTGTAGTTTGGAACCTACGTACAGGCCGTCCGTCCCTTCCCTTACCTTACTAGGTGGTGGAGTTTAACCTGCCAAGATTGCTACCATCGCACTGAAGGTAGGTCGAAACAGCTATGAAAATAGTTTGTTTTTTCCGTCCAGTTCAATTTAGCCGACACAGACTAAGGTAAGCACTGACATGGTACTCAGTTCACCAAGCTATGATAGGTTGACATCACGGATGTAGTTCTAGTTGGTGATGTAGCCAGTCATATCAGGTTCCATAAGACAACAAGTTTTGTAGGTAATTTAACTGGCTTTAGGTGACAGTAGAGCTTATTGATCCGACTTAATTATTTAACTAAATATCTAAATATATGAGTTTATTTGCCCCGGGTGCCGTGGCCATCAAGTAAGAGCTATGGATTTTTCTGCGTATGAGCACATCAGTGCGGCCGGTCGCTGTACGCGTGCGATCAGTGTCGTGTCTGATTGCGTCTGCAGCGTATGATCGCGTGATCAACGTGGAAATGAGTGGAAAAATTGAGGAACGGATTATTAGCGCAGTCAACACCAAATGTACAATAACAGCTCATCCTGAATTAAAAAATATATATTAAAAACGGACAATATGCGATTATGTTTATTCATGACTAGGTATCCTAGTTAGTACCAAAGAGCTTCCATACATATCCAGATAGGTACACCCATTAGGGAGGCCGTTCCCACTTCAAAATTGCCCGTGATCGCTATCACCGCTGGACGTCCCGGTCCGCGCGACTTTTGAGCACCACTGCGAATTTTGTTGTCCCCGCGAATTCGGCCGCGACCACTATGATTGCCAACACCGTGTAGGTTTGCGCCTAGCGTGTATAGTTATTTTACTGGAAGTAAACAAATTGGTATATGTAGACTTATGTGTACCTAGTCATAGGCTGCAAGTTTAGGCATACATAGAACATAATAGTTATTTTTCTGAATATTAGCAGATACAATAAAGTTTTCTTTCTCTGAAAACCTTTTAAGTATAAATATTGAATTGTGTTCAGAAAACTTTGTTAAGGATGTAGGTATCTTATGTGTTTGTTTTCATTTGCTATTTATAGCCTGTTCACCTCTCAGTAGAACATTATGAAGAAACAATAGTCCTCGCACTTGGCTCATCGTGGCTCTCTACACTTTATAAAGTGTCCACATGTGTGTTTATAATTACATATTATCCTATACCACATAAGCTTTGTAGCAATCATTTTGTCCAGTATGTACCTACTTATATAGATAAGATTATTTCTTTATTATATATTTCAATATCCCCCTGGAACAACACTGCTCATTCCATACATTCAACTAAGATGTAGTAATAAATTGAGTCTGATACTTTCAACCACCTTCTGAGCAAATTTACTGTCTACCAAAAATAATAAAATAAATAGATATATCCAAAAATAATAGCAATAACGCACCATGAATATTCTGCAAAAATAAAATATGATTATTAGCTCACCGGCGTAGTCGACATAGTTGCCGCCCTTGTAGAACTTGAGCGTGGGGTAGCCCCGCACCCCGTGCTTCTCAGCCAACTCCTGCTCCTGCGTGGCGTCCACCTTCGCCAGCTTGATGCTGGAGCCCTCGCCCGCCAGCTGCGTCGCCGCCTTTGCGTACTCGGGCGCAAGCGACTTGCAGTGTCCGCACCATGGCGCGTCTGCCAACGTGCCATATTGCGCTCAATTAGATCAATGGCAAATAATTTTACAAACCCAACCACGGCTAGACTATTCGAAACAATGTGTTCTCAAGTTCCAATGAAGAAGACAAAGAAACAAATGAAAGACAACGAGAAATAATTTAAAATTTGACCCTGAAAACATGTTACACGTTGAGATGGATAAGGTATAAAGCACCCCATTTAATATAATACATCAGTTTGCAAGATCTGTCCACATCATCGCGAGCCATGATGATGCAGCAGTAGACAGTGAGCAGAAACAGGTCGTGACGTAGAGCCGGTGAGTGACCGACAACCGTGACGTGTCACGTCAAGCGCCACTCAATAAACACCGGCAAACGCGCACCGCCAACACTTCCCATTGGAAGCCTCGAGCTCACCTCTACTTCCCACGAGAGATATTTCACATGTTGAGGGTGACAGTCAAGCAAATGTAGTTAGGTTGGGTACTTACAAAATTCGACGAGGAGGAACTCGTTGTCGGAAACGGCGGTGTCGAAGTTGGATTGACTCAGGACTAATACGTTTTCCTCCGTAGGGATCTCATCCGCCCGCGCGGCGAGCACCGCGAGCGCCACCGACAAACACAAGAGCAGCTTCATAATGAACACCGAGCCACGACAACCAACCGCAAAGACGCACACAAACCGAGTGAAAGATGAAATGTATGAACGAAAGAAACGATACGACTGCGTGCAATTACATACTCGGCCGGCCACGCTCTTCGTGAATAAGTGTAGTGTTTATTCTCTCATTTTTAAGTGAAAGAGCGAGACATGTACATCACCATTATCACTTGATAGCTGTCATTGTAAATTATTTTTGACGATTCACGATTTAGGTAATGATTTATGAAGGATCTTTGCAATTTATTTAGAAATAAAAATAACTATAATAAACTTCTAATGAACATTAATTGGTAATTTCATCTAATAAGATAGTTAAGATCAAATTTAATTTGGCGGAAATTCCGAATACAGTAACTGCATTTATTTCCACAGTCCATAAACTTGTCGACATAAACAAACCTTGCTTTGCTGAAGTTGCCGGTAACGTGGCAGCGTCGATCATGTGTGTGTGCTTGCGATTGGTGGATCGTCAGAGTCGGACCGGCCCCAGTGCTGCCACTGCGAACTCAATTTCCCGCTTCTATTTGATTGCTAATTACTATATAGAAATGTATATTTATCTATTTCTATCAGTTCTTCCTTACTATCACTCATCCGTTGTACAATACCTACGTGACTGTGGTTATTCAGTATACACCCATAGAGCTAAAAATCACGCCTTTCTCCAATAATATACCTAACCTGCCTGATAATATGTGACATCTCCCCTACTAGGAGGCACAGAAACAGAAATAGATAGGTTATTTATTAGCAATCACAGGTAGTTAGGGATGTAGACCACAGAGAAAGTGCCAGCTACCGGACAGGCATAAAATCACAGAAATAATGAAGTTCATTTTCATAAAATATTTGTTTTTTTATGTAAGCCTGTGGTTTGGGCATCTGCTTCTCATGCGAGAGGTTCGAATCCGGTCGACGTGTCGTCGAGTTTGAAGTCGTCATTGAGAAAAACCAATGAGTTTTTTCTAACGAAAAAATTTACGTGCATCCTACACCTGCTGCTCCACCGTTCGGAATCGGTGTAACCGGTGTAGTTGCCTTCCCTTGTAGATGGTAGGCTCAAATCGTAGCCGACTGGGTTGATACCACCGTACTGGATGTAAGATGGCCGCATAGCAGTCTCGGTTGTGTTCTCCTCTAATCCAGTATAGCCAGCAATCCAGGGAAGTCTATTGGCTGATCCGAGCATGTGCTTTGGCCCCTACATTATTTGATAAATACAATTTGAGTGAAAGTACCTACTTGTAGACTATTTTTATTCCTTTGAGTGTTTTCATTTTACGAAGGCACGCGGGCACAGATTACTTAATAGTTACTTCGTAACAGATAAATCACTCCATAGAAAATGTTCCTACCTTCGGGCTTTAATAGCCTACTGTTTCACATCGCCAATCGCTCCGTGCGAAAATGTACCTTAACGATCGAGTGTAAAGTGTTTATTGCTTTGCAGCTGCGCGCAGTTGCGTGGGCGAGCGTCTATGTATACTTCGCGCGGCTGACGAATTTGTACTGAAAAAGACCGCCGGCGGCGGCCCGTCGTCGGGAGATAGGTAGTTAGCGCGCGCAAGTACATAGAGTGCGTGAGGCCTGACGCGGGGTACGAGGTAGGAAGTGGTGCGAGAGGCGACCGCGCGGAGCTCAGTAGAGAAAGAACTCGGTGCCCAGTCGGTACACACATTCTCCACGACTCCGCGTCGCTACGTCGAACCGAGTCGTCCCTACTGAGCTCCGCGAGGTCTCACACCACTTCCTACCTCATACCCCTCGTGCCTTCGTAAAATGAAAACACTTCTACATACATACTTGATTGACTTGATATTATAATGAGTTTATAAGTTTATTTGTGAATGTATCATGAAGGAATTCTGAAAGTGAATGAAACTCTCGACAATGCTTGATCAATCAGTCATCATTATGTATATTACAAAAGTAAATGTTCACTTATCACATCAGCAGCGTTAGCGTTATGTAAGCTTTTTGTTGAATTTATAAAAAGAAATATTTTCGTGCTCTCTCATTCCAGTTTCTTTCCCACCGGAATTCCTGAAACTTGGAAAGCTCAGCCCTCATTCGTTTGTTGATATCATTTTGTTGATCGTTGTTTGGGAAATCTTGGAACCAGTCGATGATTTTTTTGGATAGCTCACTTGAATTATTGAAGATATATCCATTGATATCATTTTTCACTAGTTCATCCAGGCTGTAAAAAACTCACTTGTTACTTGTATAATACTTGCAAATATACATATACATATACATCATCATAATACATTTCCAAGTTTATGCAATTTTAATGATAATCTAAAAAGAACTCTGCGATGTATTTTTATTTACATGCAATGCGGTAAATTGCAAACTAAGGAATTTAAAATGCATGCAACATCTTTTCAGAATTTTTCCAATTTTACACAAACAATGTTAATTGACATTTTCAAAACTTGAGTAATAAAGTTGGACCTGCATAACCATTTGTTTTTTTTTATAATGTTAGTAAAAATTCATTGCAAAAAATTAATTATCTAGATGCTTTGAGAATTATTCTCAGTAGTGATGATGAGTAATCTCATTGTCTATATTTACACTCACCATTTGAAATTAAATGCACAGACAGGTAACCCAGCACCGAACATGTCAACAACTTTCATTGGCAAATCAAGCCCTGAAGAGCTGGTGTGGAGACACACTCCGAGGTCAGCGCTAGCCACCATCTTGGGATAATCCTGTGCCTCTAACCACGGTGTTATGACCTTCACATGTTTCCAATTCTTCGTGGCGATCAGATCAACATAATGTTGCTTCCCTGGTCCTTTTCCCGTGATTACACAGATTAACTTGGGTAGCGTTTTCATGGTATTGTATGCAGTTTCATACACTATAAACAAAAGTAAATTTATACATACATTGGACATTATTTGTCTTTAGGGACAGCAAATAGGTATAGGTATATAGCAAACCACCCAAAGCCTGCATTTTAGTCATCTCTTCGTTTTGTATTTCTTCATTTGTGGCTTGAAAAGGGTTGGTTAGCCACAAATAAACAAAAATGCCAATAAAAATGTTTGTTCCTAGAAATTATCATCTCATCATATCTGTAGATGTCGCGACAACATCGAGAAGGTTTAAGGTTTTTTATTATAGAAAGTGCGACATGTCGCCCCGAGCCACCCATAAGGTGTCTAATTACACCCATGGACATTCGGTCGCATGGGTGTTACGAATGCCGTGCCGGCCTGACAGGTTCCCATTTACACCCCTCTTGAAGGCCCTGTGACTGAACTTGCGGGGAAATATGTGGGCAAGGAGACCGTTCCAGAGTTCACCAGTTCTGTGGAGAAAAGATCTGCAAAACCGATTGGTACGCTCCTGCTGTAACTCCAACGTGTAGAAATGCAATCCCTGCCCAGTGTGTGAAGTATTAAAATATATTTTTTAATATCAGAGTCACTTTGCAGTAGATAAAAGGCCACCGCGGGTGTTTAGGCATATGTGTTTGCAAGGAGAGGCGCAGGTTGAGAAGGATGAGGGACAGAGCCAATAACACCTCTTTCACTTGACCAGATAAGGCAATGGATCAGAACACAAGCTAAGGAGCAACAGGAGCTGCAATACGCACAGACGAGGGACCGCTAGCCAGCCATAGCAGCAGTACCAGTCATCAACGGCAAGCTGACCAAGGATTTCTACAGCTAAACAAAGGTCAAATCAGATTGGTGGTAGGAACTTTAACCGGACACTATCCACTAAATAAACACTTATTCATTATAGTTAAAACAGTACTCTAGGGGGCGGAAGAAAAGTCATCCTGACGAGCAGGGCATGGCAAATCAGCATGTCAGACATCCTCAAAAAACCGGAGGCCCTCCAAGGGGGTTTCCAAAGACGATAGACGCCCGCACACCTTCTGAAAAAAGCTGGGCGGGATGGAGGAGCGGCCAGGGTGACACACACAATGGGTCCAGGAAGAACGATCTAAATGCAGAAACTGACCATCAATAAGAACTAATAAGAAGATATTTGTTAAACAAATGAAACAGAACTCATAGGCGAGGTTAGAGCCATGATGATGCCTTCTTATTGAAACTAAATAAAAATTTTAGACCTTCCAATGCATGTAATAGTACACCAAAATCTTCATCCGGGGTCCAACTTGTGCTACTAAACAAGAGTCCAGGGCGGTCACTCCTCAGTTTAACTTCCCCGTCGATCAGATATGTGAATGCAGTTTTGGAATGAGTTGTAGTGTCGCTGGGCAGGCTCAGACTGTCCCGTCCGCTGCTCGCCAACTCTCCGTGGAGAGAACTCAGCTTGAGAAACCAGTGATGTTTCTCTTGAAGGGATATCGGCTTGAATAATTCAGGCGGCCGGTCGTAGAGAACTGTTGCCCTAAAATGTGGTAACTCACATTAAGTTATCAGCAGCATCTGTCAGCATCGATAGCTCAGTGGTGCAGACAGTCGACTGTCGCTATTGATTGTTAAGCAACGCTGGGTGCGGTCAGTACTTGGATGGGTGACCGCTCGACCGTTGGATGCTGACCGTGGTTCGGATTCCACGTAAAACTGTAGGTCCCTTCCATTCTTACCTTACTAGGCGGTAGGGTTCAACCCGCCCGGGTTGGTACCACCGCACTGAATGAAACGTCGGTCGAAACGGCTATGTAAATAGTTTGTGTTTTCCGTCCAGTTCAGTGTAGCCGACACGACCAAAGGGAACACTGACATGGCACCTAGTTCACCCGGTGTTATGGGCTGACATCACGGATATTGTAGGTGATGTAACCAACCGTGTCAGTTTCCATAAAAAAAATAAAAATTTGTCTACATTTAAAAAATTATCACATTATGTGTGACATTTGATTACAAAACATTACTTAAATTTTAATATTATGAACGAACTTATAAGGCAAAGGAAAGGTTATGATTTTTTTTAAGAAAAAAGATTATTAGTTTATAATTTATTTCTTCTTAAATGTACCTACTGCATAGTTGGATATAAAAAAATTACGCACCTTATACCCCAATTCTCATCTAAATCAACTTTCATGGCGTGCGTCACACAAAAATTATGTGTTGATTTTTTTCCAAAATACTTCTCTACTCTTGTGGAGAGTTTCAGCAACGGATGACTTGGACTCAGACTGAGGGCCATTATGGAGAAGGCGTAGTTGTGCCAGTCCACATATAACTTTGTCTTCGTCAATAGGCAATAAATCCAGCACGCCGGGAGTGTGGGGATCGCAGGAGGGTTTTGACACAAGAGATAATCGGCGGGACCGCTGATCGCAAGTGTGAGGAGAAGACTGAAGAATTGCCAGAAGGCCTTCAGGAAGTACTGGACGATTCTGGGCCCTCTGTCCACCAGGAGCGGATGGAGGGCATCTACTGAGATGTTGGGGTGGCTCACGAGGTCCGGCAGGAGGCGGGAGTGTGTGTAGCCGACGACGCGGACAGCGAGACCGCTGCGGGCGAGGGACAACGCGTGGTACTGCATGCGCGGACTTCGTCCGACGTCTCCCAGAACCACCACTTTCACTATTCGCCGTCGAGACATATTTTCCACCCCCTGTTCCATGTCGCGTGGTTACTTTACCTTACGTCGATTGCAATAGGTAGGTAGTAAGCATACGTGTAAAGTAAATACGTGTAGTAGGTACGTGTACGATTATATTGAAAGTGCCTTCGTTTGCACTTTGCAACATTTTTAGAGGTTATCTACAAGTAATAAACAAACATGAACTTATCCACAGACAGACCCACAGTTTGATAAACTTTTTTTTATTTAATTTTTTTTTATTCGTGCCTTTTCGGGACAGGCAAAACTAATTAAAGTATACAGCCTTTTCTGTTGTACTTCTAATGTCTGTTGTTTTCTTCTCGTATTGCGAGAATCTCAAAAATACATACTTTTTATTTACGACGACGACGATGACGCGACGTGGCAAAGAAACTTGTTCAGCCGCCATCTTTTCTTTCATGCGCCAGATTGACTAACCAAACCAATGATTTATATCATAACAATGTCTCCTAAGGAATACGACACCCGAAAGACAAGGCGTCTCCTTTCGTGAACACTCGGCTCGTAACGAAACGTAACACAAACGACATGCGCCGCGCCGCCAACATACCCAATGTTGGCGGCGCATGTCATTTGTGTTAGGGTAAAATTTTTTTAAATGACTTATTATTAATTAAACGAACAAAAATATTATAAAAGCCTGTACAAATACATAATACAGTAGAAAATATATAAAGAAAAGAAAATTTAAGAAATGGCAGAAGGACCCGGCATCCAAGTAAATAATATTTATTTAATAAATAACAAAAAAGTAATACTAATAACTAAAGAAATAAACCTACCTAACAAACATTAAAATAACTATCAAAAGGGGCATTTTCAAATGTTCCTAGAACGCTTGCTGCATTACCCCGCTGGATGGCAAGGCTTACCCTTTGAATGAAGTAAGCCTTTGATTGCGGGACGCCAGTTGCGTCCACCAGCAGAGGCCCAAGCCTCTTCAAGAAGCTTTTGGCTTCACTGCTCCACGGACCGAGGGTTTCAACCGCAAACGCAACAAATTCGAAATCTTGAATAATATTTGAATATTTGTTGCGTTTGAGGCTCTCCGCTCCGGCCGCGGCCGCGCCAGCCGCTCTTGAAGAGGCCCGAACGTGACTTGGAGCCAATGTGTCGACACAAGTGGCGTCCCACATCAGTGACCTACCCTTAGCCCATGGCACCAGGGTGATACCATCGGGCCTCTTGCCATCCAGCCGGGAATAACCGCAAGGTTCTAGGATGCACGGTATGTTAGCTGTCAGAAGCGTGGACTTAATAATAAAATTTAAATTTTGATGCCTGGAGTTTCTACCGGCACTTTTGATACATGATAGTCCGTGGTGGCCATATATGTCGACTGGTGACCCACACACACAAATATGACTTTCACAAATTTTGAGGCCTAAACGAAGTGCAACCGAAATTTTGGTGGTTTTCTGATCTAATAAAGTCCCTAGGTGACTCGATGGGTAAGCTTCAAGCCACGCTCCAGATTCTTTTTCTGAAACCGCCAAAATACGTGCACGATTAATTTCATTACAATTTTCAAGGAGAATGTTATGTTTCATTTTGACTATTGGAATATCCCACTTGGACTGGGCGACAGCTTGGCTTGGACACGGTGGTTGTTCGTCGGGACAAAGCACCTTCCAAGCAGAAACGGCTTCTTCGAAGTACGAAATCTCAAACTCACATAGTGAGGGACTTAATATCGAACCAATGAGAGCTGACGTACTATTAATTGAAGAAATGAAGGCCGGTAGACAAATATCCTCCACCTTTCTCAGACCGATTCCACCGTATTTTACGGGTAAAGTTGCTTGTTGCCAGGACGAATCAGTCAATTTCGAATTCAGCAATTTTTCCAAGTTAGAACGCAGAGAGTTATCAATTGAATTAATCAAATCGTTTTCCTTCCAAATCGGACTTGAGCGCAGAAAATAAGTGAGTTTCGGCATGTATATACAGTGGCGAAGCAAAAATAAAGCCATATGTGTATTAATGTCTTCCAATCGTTCACAAAATTTCGATATCGTCTCTGTTTTCTTCTCAATCAGTGGGCGTATACCTTCGGAAGTAACTGGAGCACCAAGAAGATAAAAGTTATCGTTTTCTAGAACTTGTATGTTTGGCGCTATTTCGTTGAACTTCTTAATAATTTCATCTTTTTCATCGTCTGATTTGAAAACATAAATTTCACATTTAGAAAAATTTAAACGAAGCCCGATTTCTTTGAAAGCAGTGATTATTGTATTTAAGTCTGTCAATACTGTGTCAACTTTCCCGCCCAAAGTTCCGTCGTCCAGGTACCATATATTCAGCTCTGAAGTTATTTTTTCAATAATACTATGGATTGACAGACTGAATATTGCCGGGCCCAGTGGATCTCCCTGCTGGCAACCAACGCTTGATGAAATTGGATCATTTTGATTGTAGAATAGATGAGTTGGTGAAGCATAGCATTGCCAGAGGTATGGGTAAATTTCGGGGATATTGTTTTGTATGGAATTGAGCATTGAGTCTCGTTCTAAACTGTTAAAGGCATTTTTTACATCGACTTTTATTATAACTTCAGCTTCTTTTTTTCTTGTTTTGTATGTTCGCACTGAGTGTACCGCTGCTTCACATCCTCCCTTGGTAGCAAAGCCTAGCTGTATTGGGCGAAATTTGGAGCCAAGCTTTCTGTAGATGCGGTTGCAGGCCAGTTTAGAAACCAATCTTCTGAAAGTACAGCCGACAGCTATTGGACGAACGCCACCACATTTTTTGTTTAAGGCAAAAAGGCTGGCCCCATACAGAAAAGGCACAAACGAAGCAATGACTTTGCCGGAAAGCATCAGGTTACATAATTTAGATAATTCTATTAGAAGTTCTGTACCCGCAACGCCATTTGAGGTTGATGTTAGATCTTTCAAATGCTGTGGTCTTAGACCGTCGATTCCACCAGCAGAACCATTTGGAAATTTTTTTTTTTTTTTTTATGGAACCTGACACGGTTGGCTACATCACCTACAACATCCGTGATGTCAGCCCATAACACCGGGTGAACTAGGTGCCATGTCAGTGCTTCCCTTCATTTCATGTCGGCTACACTAAACTGGACGGAAAACACGAACTATTACATAGCCGTTTCGACCGACGTTTCGTTCAGTGCGGTGGTACCAATCCGGCCGGGATAAACCCTACCACCTAGTAAAGTAAGAAGGGAAGGGACCTACAGTTTAACGTGGAATCCGAACCACGGTCAGCCTCCAACGGTCGAGCGGTCACCCATCCAATCACTGACCGCGCTCAGCGTTGCTTAATAACAGTTGACTAACCAACCGCGCCACTGAGCTACCGAGGCTGACGAATTTTCTTATCCCTTAGTCGACTTTTACGACATGCGACGGGGAGAGATGCAGTGGGGCTATTCTTTTTAAGTACCGACCCCACACGGTACGAAATGATGCGATTGCTGCTGCCACTGCTTGTTCGGTCACTATCATGTAATTAGGTTCGTCCGTGGGTGGATCTGGTAGCTGGAGTAGACGAGACGGCGTAGGGTGTTTGTCTTTTAGAGCATTGTACGTTTCTGAGCAATCAGTTGCGAGGTCTTCCTCGGATGACAGTAGACGAACAGCGCCTCGAATGTCACCGTCTGAAACTTTATTCTCCACACATTTTAAAATATTACATCCGGATTTTCGTAGCCTCGTTGTCTGTTGAATTTGGCCGTAATCATGTAACCGACTCTTTATTTTGCTGGTTAAAGATTTAGGATTCTGTTTGCTTTGTGGTTCGACGTTCAAAACTGTGTAAGTGAATAAGAAAAGTTCCTCCCAAGAATGTTGAGTGTTGTTATCTATGCACGATTTGATAACTTCCTTTAGTTTGGAGGCAACTGCAAATCTAGCTCCACGGGGGATTCTCCATACGACTGGAATGTTCACTTTGTAACTTCGTAATTTGTGTAAAAATGTATCACTCGCTCCATGATGCTGAGTAGAAAAGGTTACGGTGTCCAAATTTAGATGAGGTTGTGATGAATGTATCTGGCTAGGGCGATGGCATCTTGAGGTATGAATTTTGAGTCCACGCTCACCTCGGAAATATCGAATGTCCGCACAGAGAGGACAGCGGATCTGTGGATTGTGTTGAAGTTGCGTCGGGAGTTGCGAGGAACTGTCAGATTGAGCCAGTAAATTTTGTGTAGCGGTCTGATGTACGACACTCGTTTGGTCAGTTGAAAACATTGAATATTACCTACCCCAAATAAAAATAAAATACTATTAAACAATAATGTAAGGACTAAAAGTAAATAAATAAAACTTAGCAGAAAATGACAAGGAAAAAATACAGTTGACAGTTTTGACACAGTTGTTCAGTTGTAAATAATAAAAAAAAAATTTAAACCTCATCACTAGATGTCACTCTGACATCTGTCAAACGATCGTACAAAACTATAGTAAAAAAGTGAAGGGAAGGGAGGGAAGGACATGAACACAACCAACATTGTAGCTAGTTATAAGCATAATGTCCCGTGTATTGCTGATTCGGCACCTGCCGCGTTCGTTGTCGCTTCACGAGAAGACGGAGCTGCTGCTGCACTTCGGCGCTGAAAAGGTGTGGGAACTGCTCTGCAACAAGGGCGTCGTCCTCGCCTCTTTCCCAACACACGAGGTAGCGCGCGGATCGCTTGCCCGGCTTCATCAGCTCGAGATTGGCAAGAGACGTTTAGTAGTAGAGTACTCCAATGAAAATGAAGAGGTTAAAGAAAAATCAAGCAGTAAACAGACTTCTGTCGCAGCAGAGAACATGAAACTGTTCTTAAAACACCTAAACGCCTGGAACCCTTCCTTAGAATTTTTCCAGCCACCGACGCCTAACTTACGGTACAAATATCCAAGCGCTAGCCCAACAACACTCATTAATATTTTATATGCAGTGGAAAAAAATAAGGAACTGTACATTCAAGTGCTCCATTTGATGAACAAAATGTCGTTGGAATCTCCATTTACACCGGACGAAAAAGCTGTAAATTATTTGGTGGAACTTTTCAAACCTTATTTTACAACAGAGGGTACGGACCCTGAGGATGTGGGCAGCGAAGCAGAGTCCGAAATTTCTAGCGGTGATGAACCAAAACCGGTAAAACAAGCTGTATCAAAAATAATGAAAAGAAAACACATTTTACCGCAAACAAGGAAGCGAGCGGTGGCTGTGTTGTCTGCCGCAACCATTCCGCAACCAAAAAAGAAAAAAGTAATTGAACAAAAAAATATATTCGAGGAAGCAAACTTGCAAGAACCTAAGAAAATTTCACTCAAAGTTTCACAAGACACTCTGTCCAGGCCGCAGGCACCGGACACACAAGTCATAGGAGAAATTAAGAAACTCACAAAGGAACCTTTAACTGAAGATGTGATAGTTCAAGAGCCAACACAAACACCTAATGAGACTTCCTCGACGGTCTCGAAGAAAGAATTGCTGAAAAACAAAGTTTCATTCAATGATATGAAAGTTTTACCGGTCTTTAAAAACTATCACCCCGGGGAACCGTCTATGAGGTTGTATTTGAAAAATCTGGCTAAAAATGTAAAAGATGTCGACATAAAGAGGATCTACGGGCGCTACGTCGAAGGTCTTCCGAGCCTAGAACAGCAAGCGTTCGACGTGCGAGTGATGCAGGAGGGACGCATGAAAGGCCAAGGTTTTGTGACATTCCCCTCCATAGAGATAGCTGAAATTGCACTACGTGAGACTAACGGATACTTCTTAAATGATAAACCCATGGTTGTTCAGTTTGCTAGAGTATCTAATAAAAAACCTATTGGCTGAAAGTGTTCTTCTGTTCTTTATGCTGTATAGGCGCAACCAATACCACCACTATTTATATCGTTCAGAGGGTTCAGCAAATTATTTACATACATACATACATACATATCAAACACAATGAATCCCGACAATCAGGGTAAGCAGAGTAATCAGTGTTGTGCTGCAAGAACTCTGGTAAATTACAGCACAACACCGACTACCACGTTTCGCAAAGTATTCAAACAAGATTCAATCGATCAAGCAGCAAGTAAGGCACGAAGACCCACCTGCTGAATGACTCGGTGGAAGTACTGTGCCAAGCTGAGAGGTGGCGAGCCTCTCAGCTTGGCACAGAGCCTTTAAGCAAGCCATCTTGTCCTTATCCCTTAGTCGCCTTTTACGACATGCATGGGGAGAGATGCAGTGGGGATATTCTTTTTAAGTACCGACCCCACACGGTACTGTATTGTAAATTATATCCTATTTGGATCTTCTCATCTATACATATAATAAAATCGTAGAGGTAAGAAAGTCTGTACATTGAATGTATTCGGAAAAAAACTAACCAGGGTGGCTTAAAATGAGATACTGAACATGTTAGAACAGTTTTTAAAATTTTTGTTTGTTTGTTTGTTTGTCTGTACGCGCATCACGCAAAAACCACTGAACGGAATTAGACGAAACTTTGTATAGTGGCAGTTTATATGTCGGGTTAACATAATACGTAAAAAAAAATAACAAAAATAAAAAAAAATTTACAATTATAAACATTATTGCGCGTTTAAAATCACGTAGTCCAAAGTACATAATTATATCTTGAGAACTGGCAGCAAATACAATTTGAATAAAATATTCATTCGAAATTTAAAAATAAGTAGATACAACGAAAATGACAGTTCTTTTTTTTATAACTTGAACACAATAGTCTATACATATCTATTCTTTCTATACATATCATAAAATCGTAAATGCAAAAATGTCTATTTGTACGCGCATCTCGCAAAAACCACTGAACGGAATTTGACGAAACTTTTTATAGTGACAGTGTATATCCCGGATGAACATAATAATTAAAAAATATAATTTTTAAAAAACAATTTTAAATGTCATGTTGACAACGGAGAACTGTCATCTCGACGTGAGCTGGCCGGTGACAAATTGTTTGATAAATAAAAATAATAATTGAAAGTCGAAGTTATGTCGCTGTCATTGGTGCAATAAAATTTATATATCTGTTGCCCGCGGCTTCGCTCGCGTGAAATTCGTATTTAAAAAAAAGAAAGTAAGTAACTAAAGGCGGGCCCGAAGGCGGATCTGCGCTCACGTAAACGATATTCTTTCTCGATGAAAGTAACTAAGGGCGAGGCGGAAGGCGGAGCTGAGTTCAGGAAGAAGAAAAACATTCTTGAAGAAAGTAAGTAACTAAGGGCGAGGCCGAAGGCCGAGCTCTATTCTGGAAGACCATAAACCTTCTCGAAGAAAGTAAGTAACTATGGGCGAGGCCGCAGGCCGAGCTGCGTTCAGGAAGAAGCTAAACCATCTTGAAGAAAGTAAGTAACTAAGGCGAGGCCGAAGGCCGAGCTACGTTCGGATAATTGAAAAACCATCTCGAAGAAAGCAAGTAACTAAGGGCGAGGCCGAAGGCCGAGCTGCGTTCAGGAAGAAGCTAAGCCATATTGAAGAAAGTAAGCAACTAAGGCGGGGCCGAAGGCCGAGCTACGTTCTGACAAATAATAAACCATCTCGAAGGAAGCAAGTAACTAAGAGCGAGGCCGAAGGCCGAGCTACGTTCAGGAAGAAGCTAAACCATCTCGAATAAATTAATTAATATTAAGATTGAGTTAATTTAATTTAAATTTTATTATAAAGTCCACGCTTCTAACGGCAAATATACCGTGCATCCTAGAACCTCGCGGTTATTCCCGGCTGGATGGCAAGAGGCCCGATGCTATCACCTTAGTGCCATGGACTAAGGGTAGTTCTTTGATGTGGGACGCCATTTTTGTTCTCACATTGGCTCCAAGTCACGTTAGGACATCTTCAAGAGCGGCTGGCGCGGCCGAGGCTGGGGCGGAGAGCCTCAAACGCAGCAAATTTAGAAATATAATTCAAGATTTCGAATTTGTTGCGTTTGCGGTTGAAACCCTCGGTCCGTGGAGCAGTGAAGCCAAAAGAGGCTTGAGCTGGTTGACGCAACTGGTGTCCCGCCATCAAGGGCTTATGTACTTCATTCAAAGGGTAAGCCTTGCCATCCCGCGGGGTAATGCCGCAAGTGCTCTAAGAACATTTGAAAATGCCCGTTTTGATAGTTATTTTAATGTTTGTTAGGTAGGTTTAATTCTTTAGTTCTTAATATTACTTTTTTATTTTTATGAAATAAATAGATTGAGTAAACGATATTATATTCTATCGAAGAAAGGAAGTCTTTAAGGGCGAGGCCCGAAGGCGGAAGAGGGTTTTTGGTTTACCTGAACGAAGCTCGGCCTTCGGCCTCGCACTTAGTTCCTTCCTTTCTTCCAGAAGGTTTATCGTCTTCCTGAACGCAGCTCGGCCTTCGGCCTCGCCCTTACTTACTTCCTTTATTTGAGAAAGGTTTATCGTTTATCTGAAAGCAGCTCGGCCTCCGGCCTCGCCCTTAGTTACTTTCATTCTTCTTTGGAATACGAATTTCACGCGAGCGGAGCCGCGGGCTCAGCTAGTAGTTTATATTTTTTTTGTCAGCCTTGGTGGCTCAGTACTTGGATGGTCAAACTAAGGGAAACAACAAAATACCAAAACTATCCACCACAAAATATCATTCCCAGTCAGAATGTGGCTTGGCTCCCCTTGGCTCCCACAACACCCGGCCGGGTTTTACGCGGCGCGTAGTAGTGAACTCCCACAACACCCGGCCGGGTGTCGGCGCGGCTCCCTATTTAATTCATAACTAATTCTACCAATTTCCTATCAAACAACTGATTACTGGTATACATTCTTGGTTAAATTTACTAGTAATTATTATCAAACATGACAGGGCAACACATCACCTTCACAAAGAAAATATTTTTTGAAAATGTCAAAAAAAAAAAAGGCTCCCATGACGACTGACATTTCCACAGACACTGGAATACACAGATCTTGTACCGTATTTCGAGTACCCGAATTCTAGAGTACGTTTCAATATCTATATTTTGATGGGCGACTTGTGGGAAGAAATTATACAGTTTCGGTCAGAAAAAACCAAAAAAAAAGTTGAGTGTGTTTTGTTTTGCCTGGAGTTCAAAAAATCGGTCTGTGCTTCTAAATAAGTGAATCCTGAAGTGTTCGGCATGACTGAATGCGCAATTTCAGTACAAATCAGACTGAATACAGATCATTGATGGATCGATCGATTGAGGCGGGATATTCGAATTTGTGTGGGAGCGCGCGCGCCAAAATTTCGCGTTTTTGCGCGCGGCGAAAAGGGCTGGGAGCTTACCGACGTAAGCATTGTAAATAGTTGAAAACTGCGGGAGCTAAAGGGTTAATATAGATATGATTTAGATTACTTGTTTAAATTTAATCAATATTGGAGGTCAGAAAAATGGACAAAGAAATAAAATCTTGAAATATTGACCAGTTTAAACACAATTTAATACAAATTCATTATCTCAATAGAATATGAAAGTGTTTCGTCACTTGAATTTTTATTTTTACACAGGAATGCATTCAAAAGAGGCAACATTTCCGTTACATCATCTAAACGCTCAATCAACTTTTCTATTACACTTTTAGTATAACTCAAAGCCGTTGTTACTGTTTCATCATTCGTTATTAGGTATTGCTGATAAAATGCGTCCAGAAGCAACGCGGACCAATCCAAAAGCTTCCTTTCATGGTCAAAGCCAAATACTCCAGTTTCACTCTCGTCTTCCAGTGAATGGCAAATATATGTCAAGAGGAACAATGCTTCCTTCAAACTCAATCCGTTCCTCAAGTGAGGAATCAGAATGGCATCACTGAACGGCAAGCTGAATATGGAATTCAGAAAATTACTCTGCTCCAAGTTTTCTTCGTACATCTTTCGGAACTTGCTCTCATCTTGCAGAACGGAATCAGAGTAACGGAACAACTTGATGACATATAGCAATAACTTCACAATGACATCCTCAGGAATATCATTGAACTGCTTGATGATCTGCAGTACATTGGAGCAGTTTGAGCTGTTCGCCATTAGAGGTGGGAGCAGCTGTTGAGCGATGTTCTGCTCGGTCATACCTTTCTTCAGCAGTTCTTGAAATTCTCCTTCTGCGTCACACTCCGGGACTGCACCCACTCCCCAGTCCGCTAGCTCTGTGTAGTCGTCTTGTAATATGTCGTGCGTAGCGAGCAAGCTCGACAGGCTCCTGCTGGTTTCCAATGCATACGGCAGCATGCCCAGATGATTGCCCGCCTCCAAAATCAATCGCTCATTGAAACAATACAATTTAGCATTCTCACAGTACATTTTCATAGGGTAGCGACAAGATCCAACTCCGAGGGCCACATTGAAAGCGACGAGAATTGCTCCATCTTCATCACAGTCACTTCCAAACATAATCAAATGCTTTTCCCCCATGCACTCCAACGAAACATTGGATCTGGTCGAAATCCACGGAACGGTGCCTAATAATTTCCATGTAGATTTTGTTAAGTCGAATGAATATATTTTTGCATTGCTCCCTGAAACAATAAACGTAAAACATTATCGTTTTAGCCACTAGACAGCGGTTTCCACAAAAGGGAAGTTTCTGATATCGTACATCACTGGGCAAGTAAATAAGTATTGCATAATAAATTTTATTATACTATACTATTTATAAGGTGTTGTGGTGAAAATAAATAGAAGTTCGAAAAGAATTTCCCCACCTCCATACATAATATTTTTAAAATATTTTAACCTCAAACAGCCCCGGTTGCTCGGTGGTGCATCGCTTCCACGATCAATCTTCAAACTTAAGCACACCGGGTGCAGTCTGGGGCTGCGGGCAACTGTCGGTCCCTTCTTCCCTTACCTTACTAAGTGGTAGGGTTAAACCCATCCAGATTGATATCACTGAATAAAAGACGGTTGAAAGTTCAGTAGCACAGTGGTGCGATCGGACGACTGTTGTTCGTGATCATAATTACACCTGGACGCAGTCAGTGCTTGGATGAGTTACCATTCGACCATTGGAGGCTGACCGTGGTTCTGAGTCCACGTAAAACGTAGGTCCCTTCCCTTCTTACTACTAGGTGGGTAGGGTTTAACCCGCCTGGGTTGATACCACCGCACTGTATGAAAGCACGGTCGAAACATCTATGTAAATATACCATTTGCAAGTGTTTTCCATCTAGTTCAGTGTAGCTGGTACGACCAAAGGGAAGCACTGACATGGCACAGAGTTCACCAAGGTGTGATCAATAAAAAAATATAACTTACAGAGAATATAGACAGTCGGAGGTTCCGCAACTGAGATAACCCTGCCGACAACTTTGACATCAGCTTCCTGTCTAGATACTTTATGCTTCTGCATTTTGGACCTAACCAGGTCACCTAGATCACTCTGCAAGGCGCACGTTACAATCTCCAAGGTCCCTTTGCTGTTCTGAACGATGTAGCAAATGTGTTCAGTGTTGCGAATGTTGTAAGCCGCTACTTCGATTATTGTGTCGCCACTTTTTAAAATGGACTTCTCTTCGCTGGTTTTTCTCTGATCGATGGCATACTGCAGCGTCGCACAGTTCCCATTCGTAAATACGACAAGCGAACTGTCACCATTCCTTATGACTTTCAGTATCTGTGTAGAGAACTGAGAAAAAAAAGCAATTTTATAAAAAACTGCACCAATAATAATATTATATAAGTAACAAGTTTGTATAGTAGTAAATATTTTATACACTTCTGAATACACATTTCTTCATATTTATAATATTAAATAGGCTCAGCAGTCCCAAAAATTGGTTTCTCCCGATTGATGTTTCTTGTAAACCTCTGTGAGGTTGATATTAGAAAAATTTATGGCTATCTACTACAAAACACTGGTTCTCAACAAGTAACCTAAAATGCAACTGAATCTATTTGACCATATAGAAAAAAACCACAAAGTACTCTCTCGAAAATTCGGAAACCCATGTTTCTGTGCCGTTCATGTTAGTCATATGTAATTTTACATAATAATATAAAATACCATAATCCTGGTCAAAGAGAGTATTATTTCTTGTATAAATATTAGTGAATATTATTACTTATGCCTACAATTAAATATTTATTGATTCTGCACTTGGTTTACGTAAAAGATCAATTGGGAGAAACCGATTTTTGGTACTGCTAAAAAAAAGTATTACCTTGTATTTCTTTACTTTTTCCAAGCTCTCCGTATCATCCTTCCACATCTTCAGGATGCTATTGTTGAACACGCCGACGTAGACATCCTGATCCTTGTCGTACACAACGGCCGCAGTAATGTGGTCTTTCGAAGTCCAGCCTCCAAGTTGTTTTTGGTCTGAGAGCTGTAAAATTTGCAGTAGTTTGAGAAATAATAGTGATGTTGCGAGATAGTTAAATACTTACAAAAATATTAACAGAACGCACTCTGTACTTATTGACGACATTGCGGCCGAGTGTGACAACGACATCGCCTGGGTCCCGACCGCGCGCCACTCCCAAAAAACTCTTCTGGTCGAGGAGAGGACACAACACGAAATAGCTGTGCAATTTCGCCATCGTCACCACATGTAACACGCTTCGTCTATCGCGCACTTTGCTTCCATTTCATTCGCTGAATAAATAGGTAAAGAGAAGAGCTGCTCTGCTTGTGAACACACGCGCCCGCCAGCAAAGAATGTAATTTTATTATAAAAACAAAGAGAATATAACCTAAAAAGTCCGTTCAACAGTTATTTTACGAGCGTCTCTTTGTAGTAAGCACCTGACAGTTAACATTTTTCTTTTTTTTTTTCTTACGGAAAGGCAAGGATTGTGTGACCGCGTAGCCAAGTCTTGTTTTTTATACGGTTTTATTCATTCTTCTTCTCATTTGCATTTGTTGCACCTCGAAAAAAATAAATACAAGAGCATAAAGGACCACAAAACACTGCTATTAGAAAAGACTTGCGGAAATCATAGGCCAAAAATAAAATTTCACGAAAAAAATTTCATACAAAATGGAGACTTACGAAGAAAAAAATTACGAGTGTCTCTTTGTAGTAAGCACCTGATGTGCTTACTACAAAGAGGCACTCGTAATTTTTTCTTCGAGCTGTCAGTCGTTAGATTGGCAGGACTGAATTCACCCACCCCCCCCCACTTACTTCCTCACCTCTCCGCCGACAACTATAAAGCTAGAAACTCATTGGACCCACGTACGTACGCCACACACGCGAATCTGGGCGCATCGGTCTCCATACATTTTATATGGAAGAGTGCATCACGCAGTTTCATTGCGCCCACGCCACCCTACGCTACGCGACACACTGCGTGCTGCACTCTTCCATATAAAATATATGGAGACCGACGCGCCCACGTACATGTGCGTAGCGTACGTGGGCCCAATGAGTTTCTAGCTTTATCAGTACACCAAAGAGTTTGTATCGTAATACAAACTCTTTGCAGTACACACACAACACGCATAGAAATGGCGTGTTCTGATCTGATTGCCGTCGGCCGAGGTGAGGAATTAAGCGGCGGTGCGCCACCTGAAAGACTTTATCCAATCCCTCGAATCCCTCTAATCCTTCACTCCTACTCCTTCGCTTGGTACTTCCACTTGGTTGGTTCTTCGGCAAGTGATAAATAAATTATGTTTTGGTGGTTTAAAAAAAAAAATAACCAGGGTTAATATCTTCTGTAAATTAACCCTAACCTAATGTTGAGGCGGTGCATGTAGTTTTTGTTACGTTTGTATTTCCGAAAATAAAGCTTTTAGGTGGTTATAATAAAAACTATACACCCTAAAAAAATTTAAACAGCCTAACATTGCAAAGAAAAAAAAACAAATAAGATTTTGTGGGATTCGAACCCATGGTCCAAAAAATCCAAACCCTACACGCTTACCACTGAGCTAACAAATTACTTAACCGACCAAACGAATATCGGCTTCTATTGGTTCGCTCCGGGCGAAGGAGTAGGAGTGAAGGATTAAGGGGTTCGAGGGATTGGATAAGTCTTTCAGGTGTCGTTTAAGCGGGGGGGTGAATTCAGTCCTGCCAACCTAACGATTTTGACAGCTCGATCGAAAACTTGTGTTTCTAGCCATCAATCTGGCTAACCTGAGCTCAGTGTTGCCATAATTGGTTCGTACTATTTCCCTGTACGAAATATTTGAACATATTTTTAGAATAGAATAGAATAGAAACTCTTTATTGCACACAAATTGAAAGAAGAACAGTACACGACAAGAAACAAGAAATGAAGGTGTGCGCAAAGGTGGACTTAGCACTACAAGTACAACAGGTACTTATACATAATTTCCACTACCACGGGTAAAATATTAATAGCAAGTAACCCTTTTTAGGACAACAGTACTAGTGACAGCAAGTGGTGCCAACCTAGCGGAAGATAGTGACAATTGACATGTGTCAGAGCCCAGAGGTAAAATAACTGTGAACGATCGATACGACACGATACGTTTACGTCAGCCGGCCGCGGTCCTTACCAGTGTTGCCATGTTAGGAGATTTTCTCCTAGATTCAGGAGAATTTCAGTGGTGCTAGGAGAACTTTTTGCCTGTCAGGAGAGTAGGAGAAAATTTAGGAGAAAGAAAATCACTACAGGAGAAGATTTAGGTTAGGAGTGAGAAACTCGGGATTAAAATTAAAACATATATTTACTAGTAACAAACAAAGATGTCGGTATGTACGGTGACAACACAATGAATGAACTGTCTGTGAATCAACCAACTAACTTTTCAAGTCACACAATGTACGATAGGATTTGTCTTTTGATAAGAGCAAGGTTCACCTTCTTGGTCTTTGGATAGAATAACGTGACACTGTGTGAATGTGTGCGTGCATCGATCGACCAACCAGCCAACTACCGGGCCGGCCAAACCGAACGAACATTTTGATATCAATCAATGTTATTTACATGTATTCTTTGTAATAATCAGTAGTTAATTAAGTTAAAGTTAGTTGTAAGCCTACGTCGACAGTCTGCCCGTCAGTCCGCACTACGCACTACTTTAAGGGCTGTATCTTTTGTACCGTAATAGGTAGCTGGTTGTGATTTTCACAGATTATGTGTTATTTATTATTGGCGGACATCCTATCCAATAATAAGGAAATTAGGGCTTTCTCATACAAGAAACGTGTTTTTTCAAAAAAATAATTTGTTTGTTTGTTTTTGCTCTAACGTAAAAACGGTAATACGTACAAGTGTAAACTTGGTGTGGTTAAAAATAAAAAAAAAAAAACAAATAATTAAAACAGACGAATTATGTGCGTGGTGGTTACAATAATGGTTAGAATGGCAATCGTGGCTATGACGGAAGGAGAAATCGTTATTGGCGGAGAAGTGATCGAACAGGTTGAAGGAAGAGTAGGTACACACGTATATCTCGGTCAAATACTGCTTGGTAGACAAGGTCTCGAGGAGATCGAGGGACGAATTCAATTGAGTTGGGCTGCCTCGGAAATTTCAAATTCGCCCCGAGGTCTGACCCGTATATATTATGACCAGTGCGTCCTCCTAGTACGGGTGTGAAACGTGAGCTCTGACGACTATAGTTGTTTTCAAAGTTGCCCAGCGAGCGATGGAACTAGCCATGCTGGGCTGGGAGTATAGCTACGCGAATTGGTGCGTAATAAATGTGGCAATCCGCCGACGCACCAAAGTAATCGATATTGAAAACCAGGTGGATGAGCTAAAATGGCAGTGGCCTGGGCACGTTAGCCGAAGGGACGACGACTGTTGGAGTAACCATGTACTACATTGGCTGCCGTGGACAGGAATACGGAGTGTGGGAAGACCACCCGCCAGGTGGGACGCCGACATGAAGTCTATCGGCGAAAAACAGTGGTCCGTACCGCTGAAGGCCGAAAGAATTTTTTTTTATGGAAACTGACACTGTTGGTTACATCACCTACAACATCCGAGATGTCAGCCCATAATACCGGGTGAATTTGGTGCCACGTTAGTGCTTCCCTTCGGTCGTGCCGGCTACACTGAACTGGACGGAAAACACAAACTATTTACATAGCCGTTTCGACCGACCATTCATTCAGTGCGGTGGTACCAACCCGGGCGGGTTAAACCCTACCACCTAGTAATATAAGAATGGAGTCATATCCCTTAGTCGGTTTTTACGACATACACGGGGAGAGATGCAGTGGGACTATTATTTTAAAGTACCGGCCCCACACGGTACAGTACCGGCCCCACACGGTACAAAACTAAACTAAAATAAAAAAAGACTAAAGGAAAATTGAAGGCGAATGCACTGACATGACACCTAATTCACCCGTTGTTGTGGGCTGACATCACGGTTGTTGTATAGGTGATGTAGCCAACCGTGTCAGTTTCCATAAAAAAAAAATTCCAGCAGTAGACGCTTACACGCTGACTGACTGACAGAGAACCCTCAGTGCGCGAGTTCGACACGCACTTGCTTGACCGGTTTTCAGGCTGAAATAGATACATCTCTTTATAGGTAAGACAGACAGACGGACGGACAGATGGCCTAGGCTTTTAATATGGTTCAGTACGGATAAGGAACACTAAAAATGTGGTGAAATTTTTATAATTTGACTATCAGGAGAATCTTTTAGAAGGATGAAAATTTTCTAGGAGATTTTTAGGAGATTTTCGAAGTCAATCTAGGAGAATTTCAAAATTTGAGTTGGCAACACTGGTCCTTACTTAGTTACTTACATACAATATTTAGTCGTCTGGTTCCAGTATGCCACCGCTGACGGTTATTTATGACGTAACAGCTATCGGTACCGTCGACAAAAAAGTCGGATAGGCGAATACTCCCGCCACCAGGTGTTAAACTGAACTGTCGTTACTTCGTATTTCAGGCATAGAATTAATATGTACTACCATGTAATAATAATTCTACGTAACTATGTGACATGACTAGTGAAGCTAGCGCACACGTCATAGTCATATTACTATTCCTTTTTTTACTCGTATTGGCATTTTAACACAACAAATGTTAGTAATAAAACAAATAACACAAAAAAAAACAAAATTCGTACACGCGCGAGGGGTAGGTAGCTCAATTACACATATAATACGGGCGTGGCTACGCGGTATTATATTCTTTGGCTACGCGACAGCGATACTAACCAGTGTTGCCATGTTAGGAGATTTTCTCCTAGATTCAGGAGAATTTCAGCGGTGTTAGGAGAAGTTTTTGCCTGTCAGGAGAGTAGGAGAAAATCTAGGAGAAAGAAAATCATTACACGAGAAGATTTAGGAGTGAGAAACATATATTTACTAGTAAGTAACAAAGAAAATATTTCGGTATGTACGGTGACAACAATGAATTAACTGTTTGTGAATCAACCAACCTCTCAAGTCACACAATATACGATAGGATTTGTCTTTTATTAAGAGCAAGGTTCCCCTTCTTGCTCTTTTTAAATAGGATAATGTGACACTCTGTGAGTGCGTGCGTGCATTGATCGACCGACAAGCGACTACCGGGCGGGCCTAACCGAACGAACATTTTGTTATCAATCAATGTTATTTACATGTATTCTTTGTAATAATCAGTAGTATTACTAAGCCTACGTCGATAGTCTGTCCGTCAGTCCGCACTACTTTAACGGCTGTATCTTTTGTACCGTAATAGGTAGCTGGTTGTGATTTTCACAGATCATGTGTTATTTATTATTGGCGGACATCCTATTAAATAATAAGAAAAAATAAATAAAATTAAGGGCTTCCCCATAAAAGAAAGGTTTTTTTTTTTTTAAATATTTTTTGTTTGGTTTGCTCTAACGTAAAAACGGTAATACGTACAAGTGTCAAACTTGGTGTGGTAAAAAACAAAAAAAAAAACAAATAATTAAAACAGACGAATTACGTTATGGTTAGAATGGCAATCGTGGTTATGACGGGGGGACAAATCATTATTGGCGGAGAAGTGATAGAACATATTGAAGGAAGAGTATGTACGTATATCTCGGTTAAATACTGCTTGGTAGACAAGGTCTCCTTAAGAAGGTCGAGGGAGGAATTCAACTGAGTAGGGCTGCCTCGGAAATTTAAAATTCGCCCCGAGGTCTAACCTGTATATATTATGACCAGCGCGTCCTACCGTTTATGACGTACGGGTGTCAAACGTGAGCTCTGACTAAAGTTGTTTTCAAAAGTTGCCCAGCGAGCGATGGAACTAGGCATGCTGGGGCTGGCATGGGAGTATAGCTAGGCGAAATGGTGCGTAATGACTAATGAATGAGGGGACGACGACCGTTGGAGTAACCATGTACTACATTGGCGGCCGTGGACAGGAAAATGGACCACCCGCCAGGTGGGACGCCGACATGAAGTATGTCGGCGGAAAGCAGTGGTCCGTACCGCTGAAGGCCGAGAGACTGGAGGAAAATTGAAGGCGTATGTCCAGCAGTAGACGCTTACACGCTGACCGACTGACTGACTGACAGAGAACCCTCGGTGCGCGAGTTCGACTCGCACTTGACCGGTTTTCAGGGTGCAAAAGATACAGCTCTTTACAGGTAAGACAGACAGACGGACGGACAGACGGCCTAGGCTTAGTAAAATGGTCCCGTACGTATAAGGAACACTAAAAATATGGTGAAATTTTTATAATTTGAAGAACAGGAGAATTTTTTAGGAGGACGAAAATTTTCTAGGAGATTTTTAGGAGATTTTCGAAGTCAATCTAGGAGAATTTCAAAATTTGAGTTGGCAACACTGATACTAACGCTACTGAGCTAGGCGTCAGCGGGTGTGGCGTGAGGCGCGATGTGCGGAAGCGCGGGCTGAGGTAGTAGCAGCAAACCAGCAATAGACAAGTAATACCTACATACATACATTACATTAAAGTTACATCACATCACGCACGCGTCACATAATTATCACCGTCACCCCGACACCCCGTCACCTCTGGTGTTATCTATTTGATAAAACGTCGGCTCATTCGCCTTCCTTCGTTCTGTCTAAGTCACTTCGTGCTCGCTTGCTGTAACTCGCGCAAGTCTCATACATCGCACTCGTTTATAACAGCATGTCGACGGCAGGAAAAGTTATCAAATGCCGTGCGGCCGTGGCGTGGGAAGCCGGCGCGCCTCTTTCAATCGAACAGATTGAAGTGGCGCCGCCTAAAGCAGGCGAGGTGCGTGTGAAGATTCTCGCGACTGGAGTTTGCCACACGGACGCATACACGCTATCCGGTAAGGACCCCGAGGGCGTCTTCCCCGTCGTACTTGGCCACGAGGGCGGCGGCGTTGTCGAGAGCGTCGGCGAAGGTGTCACGAGCGTAGAGGCCGGCGATCACGTCGTACCGCTCTACGTACCGCAGTGCCGCACATGCAAGTTTTGCCTCAGCGAGAAAACGAACCTCTGCCAAAAGATCCGAGTGACGCAAGGCCAGGGTGTGATGCCAGACGGCACGCGCCGCTTCACTTGCAAGGGTAAGGAACTTTACCACTTCATGGGTTGCTCCACATTCAGCGAGTACACAGTGGTCGCTGAGATCTCTCTTTGCAAAGTGGACGAGCGCGCACCGCTCGACAAGGTATGCCTGCTGGGCTGCGGCGTTCCTACCGGCTACGGCGCCGCTCTCAACACGGCCAAGGTGGAGCGTGGTGCCACGTGCGCCGTGTGGGGGCTCGGCGCAGTCGGGCTCGCCGTGGCCATGGGGTGTCGTGCGGCCGGTGCCTCACGCATCATCGGTGTCGACCTCAACCCGGACAAGTTTGAGGTGGCCAAGAAGTTTGGAGTGACCGAGTTCGTGAACCCCAAGGACTACGATAAGCCGATCCAGCAGGTGCTGGTGGAGCTGACGGACGGAGGCTTGGACTACACGTTCGAGTGCGTCGGCAACGTACACACAATGCGTGCCGCTCTCGAGTCCTGCCACAAGGGATGGGGAGTGTCCACAATCATCGGTGTGGCAGGGCAGGGGGAGGAGATCAGCACGCGCCCGTTCCAACTGGTGACGGGGCGCACGTGGAAGGGAACAGCCTTCGGCGGCTGGAAGAGCCGCGACAGCGTACCACGCCTGGTTGATGAATACTTGAACAAGAAGATGATGCTGGATGAGTTTGTTACGCACGACGTTCAGTTCGACCAGATCAATGAGGCCTTCCACCTCATGCACACCGGCAAGTCCATCCGCGCTATCGTCCACCTCAAGTAATTGTGGCCCTGATAGGCCATTAGATTGTAATGAAAGGCATTTATATAAGTAACCTACAAAATATTTATGTTAAAAAATGGGTCATATAAAATATATTTTTCTAACAAATAATATTTTATACTATTTCTTGTTTTATTTTTAACACATGTTTCGACCAGGTATCTCAACTACCAACCTATTCTGTGGGTCAGAGGGTTCCATAGCCATTCCCGTCTGGCACGCATATAATTGAAATTATTTATAAAAAAAAGTTTTAAAAAACATAAAACCGACTTCCTAAAAAAAGGAAAACTAAAAAACTATTCAAAATAAAAATATAAAAACCGCCTTCAAAAATATATGAAATAAAAACCTAAAAAAAAAAAACCAACCCTAGAGTTGAAGGCGGTGCTAAAAAGGCTACACAAATCACAAAGGATATTATCATCCACTCATGTTTTCTTTCATGCATCATTTTTGCTTGCTTTAGCACCGCCTTCAACTCTAGGGTTCGTTTTTTTTTTTTTAGGTTTTTATTTCATATATTTTTGAAGGCGGTTTTTATATTTTTATTTTGAATAGTTTTTTAGTTTTCCTTTTTTTAGGAAGTCGGTTTTATGTTTTTTAAAACTTTTTTTTATTTCACAGTTTTTTTTAGTAATTTTTGCTATTAATGTACTCGGCGGAATCGCTCGGCCTTCGGCCTCGCGATTCCGCCTCGCTTTCCAATCCGATCTTGACCCAATTAAAATAGGACCACGTCAGCTTCGATAGCTCAGTGGTGCAGACAGTCAACTGTCGCTATTGAATGTTAAGCAACGCTGGGTGCGGTCAGTACTTGGATGGGTGACCGCTGACCGTTGGAGGCTGACCGAGGTTCGGATTCCTCGTAAAACTGTAGGTCCCTTCCCTCCTAATCTTACTTGGTGGTAGGGTTTAACCTGACCGGGTTGGTACCACCGCACTGAATTAAACGTCGGTCGAAACGGCTATGTAAATAGTTTGTGTTTTCCGACCAGTTCAGTGTAGTCAGTACGATCAAAGGGGGAAGTACTGACATGGCACTTAGTTTACCCGGTGTTATGGGCTGACATCACGGACGTTGTAGGTGATGTTGCAGAACTTAGTAGAATGGACAGACATAAACATGTTACGGAACCCTACTTTTATTATAAAATAACCGTCGGAGGACCTTGGTTGAAAATTGTGAAATTTAGTAGAACGGACAGACATACATTTGTTACGGAACCCTACTTTTATTATAAAATAACCGTCGGAGGGCCTTGGTTGAAAATTGTAAAATTTAGTAGAACGGACAGACATACATTTGTTACGGAACCCTACATTCATTTTGAAATAAATGTTAAATTTTGTAGAACGGACAGACATGCATTTGTCACGGAACCCTACATTCATCTTGCAGAACTTAGTAGAATGGACAGACATAAACGTGTTACGGAACCCTACTTTTATTATAAAATAACCGTCGGAGGACCTTGGTTGAAAATTGTAAAATTTAGTAGAACGGATAGACATGCATTTGTTACGGAACCCTACATTCATTTTGAAATAAATGTTAAATTTAGTAGAACAGACAGACATGCATTTGTTACGGAACCCTACATTCATTTTGCAGAACTTAGTAGAATGGACAGACATAAACGTGTTACCGAACCCTACTTAACAGTTGCACTCCGGGAGTGCCGGCAGATCCCGTGCCACTCTAACTTAACCCTTAATGCAATGACTTAAGGTTTCATTTTAAAAATGACGCTGACGCGATGTCGCGAGTTATACATTTTTTACCCACCTAAAAAAGTGCCAAGCGCCGCTAAAGAAGTTTTCACTTCAAAAACCTCAGGGTTATCCCCTTTCAAATAAAAAAAAAAGAATTTTCAAAATCGGCCCACAATTGACGGAGTAATCGCGTAACAAACATCAAAAAAAAGAAAACATACTGTCGAATTGAGAATCTCTTAGGTCTAAAGTAAATTTCTCGTGAAGACAAATGCAACGAGCCCAAACACGATGGGTTTATCATGTGTAGTTTAGGAGTTCCTATGGCCACCTTCTGTCTCCATCATCAGACCAGCTCGATGGTACTCGGTACAGTAGGTACCGGTCAGGTACCATAATAAATTATGCGCACCTGGCCGGTCGGAAAAGATAAAAAATTTCAAATTTAGAATATTCATGAAACAAGGGTCCGAATATGTATCACTAGTAAATATCGATATCGAACAGGACAGAGAAAATTTCAAAATATTAGGTATTTAATACTTTTTAGTTCTTTTTGTTTTTTTGAAATCGGTTTAATATTTTTTAAAACAGTTTTTATATCATTCTTTTTAGTAATATTACATAAATAAGAATAATCGAAATCGAATAATCGAAATCGATTGAAGTGGTACAGAATTATTCGCCATATGTGTCAGACTGCAAATTGCTGAATAAGTCCACATCACAAAAGTTTTGCTGAAGGTAACCACACACCATACTAATTTATCAAACTGAAAATTGCCGAATACGACCACATCACAAGTTTTGCTGAAGGTAACCACACACTATAGTATTATGCTGATTTTTCGAAAACCACTCAACCAATTTCGATAAAATTGAAATGGGACCACCTCGGAAGTATGACCTAACTAACAAAAAAAGAATTTTCTAAATCGGCCCTCAATTGACGGAGAAATCGCGTAACAAACATACAAAAAAATAAAAAAAAAAATAAAAAAAAAAATAAAAAAAAAAAAACATACAGACGAATTGAGAACCTCCTCCTTTTTTGGAAGTCGGTTAAAAAATAAATTGTCTATCCTAGACAATAGTACAAGGTTTTAAGACCTTTTCAACCGACTTCAAAAGGAGGAGGTTCTCAATTCAACTGTATGTTTTTTTTAATGTTTTGTTATGCGATTACTCCGCCAATTATGAATCAATTTTGAAGATTGTTTTTTTGTTTTTAGTGAATACCTACAACTGACCTATTAGAAAAATATTGTTATTTGAAATTAGATTTTCGCCATTTTTTACGGCCCTATTAATTGTTAACCCTATTAACATGATCTCAGCGTTTGCGACTCTGATCAGATCTGGCGGATGTTCTACTAATTTAGCGACAATCATTTTACACTTTTAATTTCTTTAAACTTCTTCCCTTTGGCACGACCGAAGAGAAGCACTGATGTGGCACCAAGTTCACCCGGTGTTATGGGCTGACATCACGGATGTTGTAGGTGATGAAGCCAACCGTGTCCATAAAAAAAAACTTGAACATCCCTTTGGAGAAATAGGCTTACACTCAAAAAAATAAAAAACTAGAAAAAAAAACAGCTGTACAAAAAACTAGAAAATAATAAGGACACAAGCCTGGGCCTTCTTAAGATTTTACGTCTGGGTAAGAAATCGTGCAATACTAGCGTGCTGTCTTCTCATGTCGGATGCCAAAGGGCACATTGTGTCGCTGCGTCAGCGGAATAAGTAATAAATTGAGACTTTTAACAGACTAATATAAAAACGTGGGGCGCATGTTATTTATTACGCATATTATACGCCCCACGTTTTTATATTAGTCTGTTAAAAGTCTCAATTTATTACTTATTCCGCTGACGCAGCGACACAATGTGCCCTTTGGCATCCGACATGAGAAGACAGCACGCTATTATTGCACGATTTCTTACCCAGACGTAAAATCTTAAGAAGGCCCAGGCTTGTGTCCTTATTATTTTCTAGTTTTTTGTACAGCTGTTTTTTTTTCTAGTTTTTTATTTTTAATAAAACCGTTTAACTTAAAAGTGTTTTTACCTATTTTTTTATTTACTCGTTTTTAGTTTGATTTTTGGCTCGTATCATTCATTACGTAAACTCGTCATCCTTTCCAACTCTCTCATTGCATCTTTGTTACTCGATTTCTTACCTGTCAATTACTCACAATCAAGCTCCTCAATACATAACCCTTCTAAAGACTTTACGCGACTCAATGCAACATACGCTTGACCCTCCTCAAATAGTCTGGAGCCCAAATACACGACAGCACGGTCAACAGTACTGCCTGCATTTTATGGACAGTGGAGGCCCATGACAAAATTATCGGTAACATCCGTCTCTCAGCTGTTCCATAATTAAACTTTGCTGGAAACTGTATGGCTTTAGGATGGATAAGGTGTCCGCCGTCTCTTTCAAAATCAATTTGAACAGATGGTATGTCTGTTTCATACTTTTGCGTTCGGCAAGTATGGGACACTCGTCCAAACAAACCAAATGAGCCCAACCTCGAGGGGGTTACTAGTAACGGTTGAAGAGTTCCACTGTACACCTCCTGACTCCATCATCAGACCCTCGTCACCAAGTGTATTGGTAAAAGTAAGGGACACTCGTCCAAACCAACCCTATGAGCCCAAACTCGATGGGGTTACTAGTAACGGTTGAAGAGTTCCACTGTACACCTCCTGACTCCATCATCAGACCCTCGTCACCAAGTGTATTGGTAGAAGTAAGGGACACTCGTCTAAACCAACCATATGAGCCCAAACTCGAGGGGGTTACTAGTAACCGTTGAAGAGTTCCACTGTACACCTCCTGACTCCATCATCAGACCCTCGTCATCAAGTGTATTGGTAGAAGTATGACACACTCGTCCAAACCAACCATATGAGCCCAAACTCGAGGGGGTTAATAGTAACGGTTGAAGAGTTCCACTGTACACCTCCTGCCTCCATCATCAGACCCTCGTCACCAAGTGTATTGGTTAGAAGTATGGGACACTCGTCCAAACCAACCAGATGAGCCCAAACTCGAGGGGGTTACTAGTAACCATTGAAGAGTTCCACTGTACACCTCCTGACTCCATCATCAGACCCTCGTCACCAAGTATATAGGTAGAACTATGGGACACTCGTCCAAACCAATCAAATGAGCCCAAACTCGAGGGGGTTACTAGTAACGGTTGAAGAGTTCCACTGTACACCTCCTGACTCCATCATCAGACCCTCGTCACCAAGTGTATTGGTAGTAGTATGGGACACTCGTCCAAACCAACCATATGAGCCCAAACTCGAGGGGGTTACTAGTAACGGTTGAAGAGTTCCCCGTCCACCTCCTGACTCCATCATCAGACTCTCGTCACCAAGTGTATTGGTAGAAGTATGGGACACTCGTCCAAACCAGCCAAATGAGCCCAAACTCGAGGGGGTTACTAGTAACGGTTGAAGAGTTCCACTGTCCACCTCCTGACTCCATCATCAGACCCTCGTCACCAAGTGTATTGGTAGAAGTATGGGACACTCGTCCAAACCAACCATTTGAGCCCAAACTCGAGGGAGTTACTAGTAACGGTTGATGAGTTCCACTGTACATCTCCTGATTCCATCATCAGACCCTCGTCACCAAGTGTATTGGTAAAAGTAAGGGACACTCGTCCAAACCAACCCTATGAGCCCAAACTCGATGGGGTTACTAGTAACGGTCGAAGAGTTCCACTGTACACCTCCTGACTCCATCATCAGACCCTCGTCACCAAGTGTATTGGTAGAAGTAAGGGACACTCGTCTAAACCAACCATATGAGCCCAAATTCGAGGGGGTTACTAGTAACGGTTGAAGAGTTCTACTGTACACCTCCTGACTCCATCATCAGACCCTCGTCACCAAGTGTATTGGTAAAAGTAAGGGACACTCGTCCAAACCAACCCTATGAGCCCAAACTCGATGGGGTTACTAGTAACGGTTGAAGAGCTCCACTGTACACCTCCTGACTCCATCATCAGACCCTCGTCACCAAGTGTATTGGTAGAAGTAAGGGACACTCGTCTAAACCAACCATATGAGCCCAAACTCGAGGGGGTTACTAGTAACCATTGAAGAGTTCCACTGTACACCTCCTGACTCCATCATCAGACCCTCGTCATCAAGTGTATTGGTAGAAGTATGGGACACTCGTCCAAACCAACCATATGAGCCCTAACTCGAGGGGGTTAATAGTAACGGTTGAAGTGTTCCACTGTACACCTCCTGCCTCCATCATCAGACCCTCGTCACCAAGTGTATTGGTTAGAAGTATGGGACACTCGTCCAAACCAACCAAATGAGCCCAAACTCGAGGGGGTTACTAGTAACGGTTGAAGAGTTCCACTGTACACCTCCTGACTCCATCATCAGACCCTCGTCACCAAGTATATAGGTAGAACTATGGGACACTCGTCCAAACCAATCAAATGAGCCCAAACTCGAGGGGGTTACTAGTAACGGTTGAAGAGTTCCACTGTACACCTCCTGACTCCATCATCAGACCCTCGTCACCAAGTGTATTGGTAGTAGTATGGGACACTCGTCCAAACCAACCATATGAGCCCAAACTCGAGGGGGTTACTAGTAACGGTTGAAGAGTTCCCCGTCCACCTCCTGACTTCATCATCAGACTCTCTTCACCAAGTGTATTGGTAGAAGTATGGGACACTCGTCCAAACCAGCCAAATGAGCCCAAACTCGAGGGGGTTACTAGTAACGGTTGAAGAGTTCCACTGTCCACCTCCTGACTCCATCATCAGACCCTCGTCACCAAGTGTATTGGTAGAAGTATGGGACACTCGTCCAAACCAGCCATATGAGCCCAAACTCGAGGGAGTTACTAGTAACGGTTGATGAGTTCCACTGTACACCTCCTGATTCCATCATCAGACCCTCGTCACCAAGTGTATTGGTAGAAGTATGGGACACTCGTCCAAACCAACCAAATGAGCCCAAACTCGAGGGAGTTACTAGTAACGGTTGAAGAGTTCCACTGTACACTCCTGACTTCATCATCAGACCCTCGTCACCAAGTGTATTGGTAGTAGTATGGGACACTCGTCCAAACCAACCAAATGAGCCCAAACTCGAGGAGGTTACTAGTAACGGTTGAAGAGTTCCACTGTACACCTCCTGACTCCATCATCGGACTCTCGTCACCAAGTGTATTGGTAGAAGTATGGGACACTCGTCCAAACCAACCAAATGAGCCCAAACTCGAGGGGGTTACTAGTAACGGTTGAAGAGTTCCACTGTACACCTCCTGACTCCATCATCAGACCCTCGTCACCAAGTGTATTGGTAGAAGTATGGGACACTCTTCCAAACCAACCATATGAGCCCAAACTCGAGGGGGTTACTAGTAACGGTTGAAGAGTTCCACTGTCCACCTCCTGACTCCATCATCAGACCCTCGTCACCAAGTGTATTGGTAGAAGTATGGAACACTCGTCCAAACCACCCATTTGAGCCCAAACTCGAGGGGGTTACTAGTAACGGTTGAAGAGTTCCACTGTCCTCCTCCTGACTCCATCATCAGACCCTCGTTACCAAGTTGAAATTATCATAATATTGTATTGTCACGAGAACTCAATGTGCGTGCAAAGTTTCATAAAAATCGGTTCAGTAGAAGTAGTTGAAAAAGTTGTCGCAAGATTTGAAACAAAGATAGTAACAAACAAACAAATATACGGAGTCAAGCTAAATAAAACCGTTTAAAAATACAGTAGTTAGGCCTATGATGAATATGCCTAATGGTAGAACATTTGGTCGAAAGCATTTAGTATGTTTGCCATGTAGAAATAATTTTATTGCTAAAATATCTTTTTTTTAATAATTAATTAAGATTCTGTTATATTTTTACTCGTTCTCGGGACTTTGGGAGGTCATAAGACCTTTTCATGGTAATAACTTCATCAAATAATATTTTTTCTAGAACAAGGATAAATCGTAAAATTCAATACATTTTATTTCGTGCTGATACAATCATAAACAAAAAAGTTACAAAGGTTTAAAGCTGGGATTTTGGTAATTTTCAAAAATAAAGAAAAAAAATCGTATCTCCATACCACGTGACATCTGACAAAAGGTGTCATGGATCAAAACGTTGCAAATGACACCACTTACCTACAAAAAAATTTTGTCGGTTGATGTGCCGAACATCCTGTATAGCAAACAAAATAATAAAACCAACATTAAGAAAAACTACATTTAAGTGTACATGTACACTTCTGCATACACTCCCGAGCAGTGCGTGTCATTCTGTGCGCTAGGCTCAGGCCTGGACAGTATTTTAAATACATATTTAAAATATAAAATACTATTTTGTATTTTAAATACTTTGTGAATGAGTAGTTTGTAGTTTTTATTTGAACTACATTTGAATAAACTACCATTAAAATCAAAATACATTTCAAATTAAAAAAAATATTGGGAACTGGAGTGTCGCGGATATAAAAATGGCCAACAAAAATATCGTGACATTGACAGTTTACACACACAATGAAGGTCTGGCTACACACACTTTGGCACACTGGGCTGTACCTAGCCAGCATAGCGCGCGGGCTGTGCAGCATGCACAGTTCGGGCTTGTTTTGGACACAAATTACGCCCAAGCGACAGCTCTGCTGAGTAGGTATCGTTTGTTGGTGCGACAATTAGCGTGCGATTTTGAAGGCAATTAAAAGTTTTGGTGGCTTATCCAGTGTTTATTCGGTAGGTAAATAATTACGTATACACTTTTATATTTATACGGAAAAAGTCCCAATTAGAGCTGACCCAAAAATATACATCAGGAACTGCGTGAAACAGTGGACTCTATTGAAAGATTCATCACAAAATGGTTGATGTTGTCCTTAAAAAGTTTTCTATTCAGACATTATTGTTTGATAATGTTGCACGTATGAATCACATTGTTCACCTGTAACAAAAAAATATCATACTTAAAAACAAAACAGGTAATTCCTGTGTATGTACCTATGCTCAAACAAAAATTTTAAATGAAGTCTGCTTTTGGCTAGTTATCTGTTGAGATAAGCAAATACGTTCAGCACACAAAGCGAGTATAATTGATTAATGTTTTATTGACCTTTGAAATAAACTTGAAATTATAAAAAAAAAAAACAGCCAAGTGTGAGTCGGACTCGCGCACCGAGGGATCCGCACCACCACTTACCTGCCTGGCCTGGCCTGACCTGGCCTGTTTTTATTATTTCATGGTTTACTTTAGAGTTTACTATAATTACAATTTGATGCTTGTATGTATTACCGTTTTTTATGATAGAGCAAAAATAAAAAACTTAGGAAAAGACATTTCTTGTATGGGGACCCCAAGAATTTTTCGCTTTTTTATTATTTGTTACATATCCGCCATAATAAATAATAACACATATGCGGAAAGAACCGGCTATTTATTATTCAAAATATACAGCCCTCGGACGGACCAAAGGCGTAGGCTTAGTTAGTAATAGGCTTCCATTTGGATACAGAACCCTAAAACAAAACTCTTTCTCACAATTTTTTGCAATTACAAGTTGAAACACGTTATCTGAGATCATTGTTTGTATAGTGACCTACTCTTTCTGCTGAGAAAGGTTATCATGGCAAACTCAGTTGAATTGGGTGATAATTCTGACCTTTTGTGAACTGTGGAGTTCCTCTCGTCGTTCTGTTGCGGCTCTCCAGCGTATGATAAATGGCTGTGAAGATGCCAGGGTCGTTTTTTAGTGCGGCTTGTTGCTGGGCCGCCGCGAGCATCTTCCTCGCGGGGAGAGAGTTGAATGTGGTGGCTCCAGCTTGCTTCGCAGCGCCCGCCGCCGCCACGGGGTCCTGGCAACTTAGCAGCACTTCCACCGTTTCCTGCCAATTCATTTGTTTTTACACAATTGTAAAGGAGGATGGGCAAAAATGTATGGAAGTTGGTCTACACCTCCTCTAACAATGAATGATATATCAATCGAAAGGTCTTTCCAAGAAAACCATTTTGTCAAAACATACCTAACATCTATTGTTAGTACTTTACGAGTTATATCACTTTAAGTTCTATAAACATAGAACCTTATCATAGTAATATGCTTACCTCTGTACGATGATCATCGTTCTAGGAAGGGTAAGTACTTAGAGCGAAACAGTTCCAAAATGACTTAGCGGTATTGAAACCAAAAAAATTGTATTTTAATCATTACGGTTTCAATACCGCTCGGTCATTTTGGAACTGTTTCGCTCTAAGTACTTACCCTTCCTAGAACGATGACCATCGTACAGAGGTAAGCATATTACTATGATAAGGTTCTTTGTTTATAAAACTTAAAAGTGATATAACTCCTAAAGTACTAATAATTGACGTAGGCTGCCATACTAAAAAATGTTCTATATAAATCAACCTTTCCATTGATATAACACTTACAGCTAGAGGAGGGGTAGACCATAACGCCCATTCTCCTTTGTTCAATTCTTTTTTGCATCACTTAAATACTACTACCAGGCCTCACGCACTCTATGTACTTGCGCGCGCTAACTACCTATCGCCCGACGGGCCGCCGGCGGTCTTTTTCAGTACAAATTCGTCAGCCGCGCGAAGTATACATAGACGCTCGCCCACGCAACTGAGCGCAGCTGCAAAGCAATAAACACTTTACATTCGATCGTTAAGGTACATTTTCGCACGCAGCGATTGGGGACGTGAAACAGTAGGCTATTAAAGCCCGAAGGTAGGAACATTTTCTATGGAGTGATTTATCTGTTACGAAGTAACTATTTAGTAATCTGTGCTACTACTGACTACGTAGGAGTACTACATGTAGCACTTAAGTACAAACAAGTATGTATGATAAGTACCTCAATTTTATTAACCCATTGACAACTTGATAATTCAAGAATTTTAATATTTTTATATATATTTGACATTGTAATAGTGTAGGCCTATGTGTAACAGGCGCGGTCCCAGCAATGGAAGCAGGGGGGGGCAATCCGTGTTGACTGAATATAGCATTTTACGCGCCTATTCCGTCTCTCCTACTCCAATGGCCGTGTGCCGGCGGCCTGGAAATCTGCGTTTGTGCAAGCGGTCCCCAAAAAGGGTGACCGCTCAAACCCGTCAAACTACCGACCTATAGCGATTACCTCCCTTCTCTGTAAGGTGATGGAGCGCATTATAAATGCGCAGCTCATGAAGTACCTAGAGACGAATGACCTCATCAGCGATCGGCAATACGGCTTCCGGCCAAAACGATCTGCTGATGATCTCCTAGCGTACGTCACTCACCTTTGGGGGGAATCGCTTGAAGGTCATGTGGTGAATCCTTGGCAATTGGCCTTGATATTGCCAAGGCATTTGACCGGGTTTGGCACAAGTCGCTCTTGGGCAAATTGCCGGCTTACGGACTCCCTTCTGGCCTCTGTGACTCGGTCGCCGACTTCCTACATGGGCGTAGCATTCAGGTCCTAGTGGACGGTTGCTCGTCGGACGCCATGTCAGTGAACGCCGGCGTACCACAAGGATCTGTGTTGTCACCCAGGCTGTTTCTTCTGCATATCAATGATATGCTGTCTCTGGGCAACATACATTGCTATGCAGATGACAGTACGGCACACGGATCCTACACCAGTCACCCTTCAGCCAGTCGGGATGTTGTGGATGAGAAGATGCGATGACTTGTGTCTGAGCTCGAACACACACTCGGCTCTATTTCTGAATGGGGCCGTAGTAATTTGGTCAAATTCAACGCTTCCAAGACACAAGTTTGCGCGTTCAGTGCGAAGAGAGCGGCGTTCACACCGGCTCCTTCATTCCAAGGCACGTCGCTTAAATTAAGCGAACACCTCGGGGTCCTCGGAGTCGAACTGTCGCACGACCTGAACTTTCGTCGCCATATCGAGGGGAAGGCCAAGCTGGCTTCTAAAAAGCTGGGCGTACTCAATAAGGTGCGACGGTACTTCACGCCGGACCAAAAGCTGCTTCTGTATAAATCGCAGATCAGGTCCTGCTTGGAGTACTGCTCGCACCTGTGGGATGGCTCTGCCAAATACCTGCTTGCGCCTCTAGACTCAATCCAGCATCGAGCCGTGCGACTAGTGGGTGACCCCGAAGTGTCCTGCGATCTAGAACCACTGCAACACCGTAGGGATGTCGGCTCCCTAAGTGTGTTCTATCGCTTATTCCATGGAGAATGCTCGGAGGAGCTGTTTAATGCGATCCCGCCGTCCCCTTTCCACCTTCGCACCACGCGCACTGGGCAGGGATTGCATCCCTACACGCTGGACTTACCGCGGATGCGTACCAATCGATTCTGCAGATCTTTCCTCTACAGAACCGGTAAACTCTGGAACGCTCTCCCTGCCCATATATTTCCGCCCAAGTACAGTCTCGGGTCCTTCAAGAGGGGCGTGAATGGGCACCTGTCAGGCCGGCATGGCATTCGCAACCCCCGCATACGACCGAATGTCCATGGGCGTCGTTAGACACCTTATGGGTGGCTCGGCGCCATATGTCGCGCTGTCAATAAAAAAATAAAAAATAAATTTTGAATAAAAAAAATTGAACAAGTTGGTTGTATTTATAATAATAATTACATTTAATTTGAAAAATACATCTTACATGGAGGTATTGGTATCTGAGCATTCACCTATACATTAAATTGAAGTCGGCGTTTTCCTGACTTCTCGAAGCGATGATAGATTACTCTGTTTTTACATTATTTATTTTACGTTATTACATCACGGTGGATGTGCATAAGAGCCAGGCCGCACATTGCCGCACAATCGTTCTTCACTCATCGTTGATCTCAGCCAGGTTTTTAAACGACGCAGCGTTGAAAAAGATCTCTCAGAACTCAGAACGCACAGACGAGACGAGACGAGTGACGCACAGTATGTTCTTCATTTTCAAAACAAAATTTAAAACGCCTAACCATTGATTGTATTCATCTGCTCCTTCGTATCATAGACTAATATTGTAGCTTCGTATCATTAATACCCATCATCGCACTAATACCCACGAGATAGTTTTAACACTACTGCGATGTATTTGTACTACTGGCGCCATCTAGCGCACGAATTGACCGAAAAAGCTCTTACTTTGCGTTTCCGTTGATCACTGGGGCCATGTTTCACATGTTTGACCAAATATCATGCTCATTCATACGTATTGCCGGGTTTTTGTTAATCGTCCAGGGGGGGGCAAAACACCCTTTGCCCCCCCCTTGGGACCGCGCCTGATGTGTAATGTAACTAATGTACATTATTGAGCTGATACAAATTATGTAAACAAAATTTGACAAAGGCTCATTTCTTTACACCTGATCACGATGTAGAAAGAAAACACTGGGGAGAAAATGTGAAGTAAACCCGGACGGCACTTTGTAGTTACTGCGGCTGCCGCGCGCAGCGCTGCGTTCGCCCGTTGGGTGATCCTGGCACCCGCAGTTGAATTTGCAAGTTGATATCATTTTGATATATCCATCACACTAGCTCTGAGTTCTATCACAATTGAACGCTAATACCTGTTTATAATTATGGTTCAATATAACTCTTAAGTCTTAAATATGTCAGAACATACATAGAATTACAATATATTTTAAACTTAAAAAGTTATATAGATTTTTTGTCTCTGGAAAAATCGTGTTTTTGTGACATAGCACGTATTGCAGTATCACCGACGTAAAAGTGATACACTCTGTTCTATGTCAAATATTGTTGTAAAAGAACTTCCTTATTTTAACTGGTGCCAAATTACACTGCGAGTGTAATTTGAGCGAACTGCCGACTGCCGGAAATTCGTTCGCTCATTCGCCCACTCGCTCGCGACATTCGCACACGACAACAATGGCCGACGCGCCGTCGAATCATTCAACGTTCCTAACAATAAAACTTGGAAAATCATAACAATTTAAAATAAAATGTAAAATACTTACAGGCACTGGCGGCTGGTCCTAAAGTGCGCTCGTGCGCCGCACTACCGTACCACGAGAAGTCTTCACTTCACTCAAAATAAATAATATCTTACAACATACCTACATTAAAACCATAATGATCGTATTCCAAATAAATACGAATGTGAATTCGACCTTATTTTATAGATGACAAGGCCCTTTTTTCCTTTAAACGCGCGCCCCGTGCGGAATCGAGCAACGCACGCGGGTCTCCCATACTGAATGTATGAGGATCGGCAAAACACCGCTGGCGCGTGAGACAAAAGATACTTCATAGAAACAGTATGGACCGAAATGGAGTTCTCGTGCGGCGCACGAGCGCCAAACAAGGACGCTATATCGTGAATAGCCGCGCGTGCGACACGTCGCGAGCGATTCGTTTTGCACGAGTCCGTCCGCCTAGCTAGAGTCAGCGCGCTGTCATGTGATGTCACATACCCGTTAGCGCGCGAATATTTAAAATGGGACATGGTTAGGTTTTGTGCTTTCTGTCACGTGATACTGGAATTAAGTTGTGCTGATGTTTGCCTAAGCGTTGGTTAAAGGTAAGGCTTTACAATCAGGTGAACCCGGGTTCAATTCCTACTTTTCAAATGCTTTTATTTTTATATATTTTTTGAAGTATTTTTGGGACATTACTACTGTTTTCTTTTTGAAAGCTGCAGTTACTTAGTGTTGTGGTCAATGGGTGTGTTCATAAAGGTATTAAAAATGAGGTAAAAAACTTGTTTGGATTTTGTTTTTGTTTTTTGCAACTCATTGAGTGTCTTGAGAATATTCACACATAATAAAACGCAGGCGTTTAAAAAATTCGGAAGCCTCGATCTTAAAATATCATGACGGGAATGTGTTGGGAAATTTGGTAATTAAGTATCTAGGTAGGTACTTAGCGCACTACCGGTCACTGAAGTCACCAGCCGCCACTGCTTACAGGTGGAAGGTAACTGCGTCCTTTTGTTTGCTTGATGTATTGGATTTCTTATTGCACCCGAAAAAGCTACATGAAGCCATTTTTTCGGTTCATTCAAACACGTTACCAGAGCCAAGATCCGAACGTGTATAAACGCAAGCGCGAGCAAAACAGTTTTATATAACGAATAAGACTTTTGATCTCATTCAGTGCAGTCATTTGGCGCTTCACTTTATTGCTGGCAAACCGCTTATAGTCAGAGCACCATTCCTTTCTAATCGTGCGCCGGATACACTTAATTAATTAGTCTTTGTAGACAGAACTCTTAACCACTCGCGCGTCGCTGGGACGCCCGTATGTTCCAGCGATAAAATGTTCACAGTGCGTCGCTGGGACATACGTCTATCCCGGCGCGGCAGTCGACCTTTGCCATACAAATATACACTCTTTTAATATGGGGATAATGCTCTATTTTACCTCTAAAATAAGATGAAGATATGCTCTATTGATCTGATTCAATAGTTCAAATGATGACAGCACCGTCTCTCGTTGAAAAAAATATTTGAACCACGCCTGTAGTTCAGTGTCATGGCGGTGAGCGACTGTCCGTGTTCGAACGAAGTTTCCCAAGCGCCGAAGGCAAGATATATTTCGTATTTGGTGTTTTTAGAAGCGCAATTGAGTGTAGAGTGCATATTTGGTAGTGCAGTGATCATATTATTGAGATCTTGTTTAGAAAATGCCTCAACACGTTGAGTTGACGTAATAAAACATCACCTCACCAAGTGCAGCATTCAACCCACAATTTTGAATAAGAAAAAAGGTGAGTACAATTAAAATTATACATAAAACTGTGTACGAAATTTTATAACGATTTTTTTTTTTATGGATACTTACACGGTTGGCTACATCACCTCCAACATCCGTGATGTCAGCCCATAACACCGGGTGAACTTGGTGCCACGTCAGTGCTTCCCTTCGGTCGTGCCGGCTACACTGAACTGGACGGAAAACACAAACTATTTACATAGCCGTTTCGACCGACCTTTCATTCAGTGCGGTGGTACCAACCCGGGCGGGTTAAACCCTACCACCTAGTAATATAAGAAGGGAGTCATATCCCTTAGTCGCCTTTTACGACATACACGGGGAAAGATGCAGTGGGGCTATTCTTTTAAAGTACTGGCCCCACACGGTAAAAAATTCTAAACTTGCTATAGGTAGGTGTTGATATAATTTTTCCTAAAAGAAGCGTATTTCCCGTAACCCCGTCCTTATGCGGTCGCAGTCGCGAACACCGCAACACTCACGGAATATGCGCGCGCGCGGCGTGCGACGCGTGAGTGGTTAATATGGTTGAATTTGCTCTCAAGCTGTATTTTCGATAGGACTCTAGGCGACGTTATTTTTTTATTACGTGGTTAGTTAGTAAAATTGTAATACCTATATATGGAAAAAAATATACCCTGCGAAGGTTCTTGCCAGTTCTTCTTCGTGGGTCGTAATCGAACCAGATAGAAGAAATTGTGACAAGTACGAGTGCAGTCTTACTGCCATAAGAAAACTCAATAAACAATAAACGTAGGACGACTACTTAGTAGCACATAAGTAGTAGTACTACCGTTCGACCATTGAGGCTGGTTGTATATAACTGTAGGTCCCTTGCCCTTGCATACCTTTACTTTACTAGGTGGCAGGGTTTAACCATAGTATTATTTAGATAGAGGTGCATGTACGAAAATGTGTATGTTCTTATGTAATAAAACATATGTACTAAAAAAATAATGTAGTAAAAAAAACAACCTCGTAAGCTTTAAGCCTCCACATCATATCGAGGGCGAGTTGCCCGGCTGCGGGGTCGACGTTGCCCAGGGACAGCAGCAGGCAGGCGAGCGGGCGACTGTCGCCGAGGCAGCCATGCCGAATGGTCTGGCGGAGACGCTGGCACTGGCCCCGCCGCACCAGCGTCGTCGCACACAGCTCGGCGATCGCATGCTGTGTCGTTATGTCGTAGCGGCTGAGAGATGCTACGTAGCTCGTCAGCACCTACATAAATCATTCAAAGAAACAAAATTCTTGAAAACAAATTGGATTCTAGAAAATTATACTAGAATGGACCAGTGTCACTATAATATGGGATAGTGTCTCAGTAATAAAAACAAAAATACCTGTACAATATATTTGGCATCAGTGTGTGCTTGGAAGACATTTGTATATATTTCCGGTTGCGTAATGACAACACTGAGATTTGTGTTAATTGCAAGAGTGTTTTTCAAGATGTTGTCTCCTGTTTGGTTCGCATTGTGTCCGGTGCGCTTTGCTATTTCCAAGTCTGCCCATTTTCTGGAATTGTAAACATAAATAAAATGCAAAACTACTATCCACTACTGCTGCCCTCGGAGACACTACAGCTAACAGAGTTGCAAACTACTATCCACTACTGCTGCCCTCGGAGACACTACAGCTAACAGAGTTGCAAACTACTATCCACTACTGCTGCCCTCGGAGACACTACAGCTAACAGAGTTGCAAACTACTATCCACTACTGCTGCCCTCGGAGACACTACAGCTAACAGAGTTGCAAACTACTATCCACTACTGCTGCCCTCGGAGACACTACAGCTAACAGAGTTGCAAACTACTATCCACTACTGCTGCCCTCGGAGACACTACAGCTAACAGAGTTGCAAACTCTTAGAACAAATTGCCTGATGTAAACGCATCAGCTAGTGCTGCCAGTCTATAATAAATAATCGCTATACAGTAAAACCCGGTTAATGCGATAATCAACGTAGAGCGCAAAAATCTTAAGCGGGAAGAGTAAAAACTATCAATATAGGTACCAATTAAAATAAATTAATTTTTATTTTTAAAACAATTCATATTGAAAAATGTATCAAGAACACATGAGAATACAGCCCGCACAACATACAGAATGCGTGGGTGGTGGCCAATTGAGAGGAGCGAGTGGGGCCACAGTGGGTGAAGAGAAGGATGCATGGATCATACTCATACAGAACGTCGTCGTCCTGACTAGAGGGACTAGTGTTTAACAAGATTGGCCCATCGCTGATCTCGTTGAAAACTGTATAATGTCTTAAGTTCATACCTGGGCCGGGTATCAAGTTCATAACTTGATACCCGGGCTGCGGGTTGATACCCGGGCCGCAAGTTGATACCCAGGCCGCGGGTTGATACCCGGGCCGCAAGATGATACTCAGGCCGCGGGTTGATACCCGGGCCGCAAGTTGATACCCGGACTGCGGGTTGGCCCCCATACTCTGTATCAGGGATTCCTAACCTTTTACCCTATGCGCCTCACCCACTTTCTGCTAAAATACTATTACCCCTCCCTGTCTGTTAAGTTTGGTTTTTACTGATACTTCAGAGAATATAAATAAAAAAAACCTATGCAGTTTAAACCTGGAGCCACCAGAAAAAATCTACGCCGCCCCCCAAGTTAGGCGTGCCCCACTTGTTGGGAACCCATGCTCGTCTGCTGCATGCATATTATTCAACTACCAACATTGTAAGGTTGTTCCAATAAATAAAATATATATAAATGTACATAAAATATATTATTAATACCAAGAATCTGTGTGAAAAAAACTGTCAAACATTTGTGGTCGACTAGCAGAGATTGCCTCTGGCAATAAGTCTTTTGTGAAATGCTGTCAAATTTGAAAGCAATAAAGAATATATTTATCTTTATGTACCTGTAGACAGAATTGATTTCATCAAAAACATTAGCCAGCTCTGATAAATACAAATCAGCATCAACAATCATCTGGTTCAATATATCGTAAATAGTCTGCCGTCCGTCTTTTCTTCTCAGAAGCACGGCCACCATCTTCGACATCTCTTCCTTTGGTACAGAGTATGCGAGCCCTTGAGGTTTGAACAGGACTCTCCATAAACAACCCAATCGCGCATCTATTATGATATTTGGTTGGAATACCACCCAGTTACTGGAATCTGAAGTAGATGTTTAAGGTCTCATAATATTTAGAAGTTTTTTTTTATGGAAACTGACACGGCTGGCTACGGCTACGTCACCTACAACATCCGTGCTGTCAGCCCATAACACCGGGTGTACTAGGTACCATGTCAGTGCTTCCCTTCATTTCATGTCGGATCTTGGAATACAATTAAGAATGATGGAAAATACCCTGTACTTTAAGATGTTTTAAAAGGTTAACAATGAGATGCACACATTTTTTTTTTGGACTGACACGATGGCTACATCCGTGATACCAGCCTATAACACCTTGGTGAACTGGGTGTTGATGTAGCCAACATATTAGGTTATATAAAAAATATTGTTTCTATCTATTCCATTCGACTTCATCACTAGTGTGACTGTTGTTAGGAATTAGAAACAAGTAACAATGTGAAACCAATTATTGGATGGAAAGAAATAAAAGTATTATTAGACAAAGGATACACATAGAGAGAGGCTCATCGTTGAGTGCGACAGGCTTCAGTGTCTTCCCTGGCGCAATGGGTAAGTGGATCGCTACACCGTTCTCCAACTTAACATCTTCCATGATGTCAAACAATAGGGACGTTTGGCTCGCCTGAAACAAGCAAAACTAGTCACTGCAATATCAACAATCGCGGCAGGCGGTGTGGCACAGTCCCGACGTCCGACTCTGGATCTCTAGGTGCAAGGTTCGGAGTGCACCAATCGAAAGCGGTGTAAAAATTTAGATGCTAGGATAGGTAATACGAGGGTTGCCTTTTAAGTCATGTCGTTTAAAAACCCATAAACAATTTAAAGCTGAAATACCCATTTATTGTTTTTCAAAGAACTCGCCGCAATATTCACTTTTCCATTCGCTCGAACCAGTATTGGAACATTGGACATTCCACGCCGAAGTTGGGGTTGCCAAAATTCCCTATTTGTATGCTTCAACCGCTTCTTCTGGTGGTGGAATAATTGACCAGGAAGATTTTGCTTGATTTTTCGGAAGGTGAAGGTTTATATCAGGGGTGTGTAGCGGGTGGTCCAGAATTTCCACATTTAGCCCACTTAAAAACGAAATTGTTTGCAGACGAGCAGTGTGCGAGCTTGCGTTGTCATGGTGCAGTATCATACGGCGTCTTGAGTTGTTTTTCCAGAATTAAGTGATAACTTGTGGCAAATAGATTGTGGTATATCAGTCAGCGTTGTCTTGCGATGTTCAAGCACGATGGTGGAAACGTGATCTGGACGGTTATTGCCACGAACAAGGTAACCATTTTCTTTGAAGTGCTTTGAAGTCTTTGGTCGGTTTTGGCTGGTCTTGGAAGACCCTGACGGTCGACTGCTGCCTGGAATCTTGATATTACTTTTTTACATTGAGCTATTCGTGCAAGGTTTTTTTAATTGTTGTCCCTGAAATGCCTACAGATGCTTCACTCTCAAAGTATGTCACATGACGAGCTGCCTCACAGCGTCGATGTTCTCTTGGTTCATGGCAGTTTTTAGACAACCTTCACGTGGTTCGTCACTGAGACTGTATTGCCACATTGAAATTCTAAATACCAGCGTTCAACAGTTCGAAGTTGCTTTATTACTAAAAACAGAAGTCAGCTCCTCGAAGCATTGAGGTCGCGTTAATCCTCTACGAAAGTTATAGAAAACTTTTACAATAGACTTGTAAATTTTTACCAGACCGTTCGGTCATTCTGTTCGGCTGTTCTTTTGTTTTGGCTTATAAATTCAAAAAGTTTAAAATGCTACAAGGTTTTTTTTAAGACATGAATTAAAGGCTGCCTGCGTACCAAGGGGGATGTAGGGGGGGGGGGGGGGGGGGGGGGGATAGATAAAATTTATCCCCGAAATCCAGACACACATTTCATACTTAACCATGTGTGCAATTTCAGTGATTCTTAGATTTTATGTTCCCCTATAAACCACATTTCTGGAGCGATGCGATCTGATTTCAGGACTGATTGGTTCAGTCCTCGCATCAAAAACTATGTATGTAGTCAACAATCACACAAAATTTTCTGACACAAGCTATGCAAATATTGGTGTCAAGATGGGGAAATTACCATATCTCTTGTATTATGATTTATGATATGACTGAATACTATATGCAGATTTATTATTCTTAAAATATATGCGTAAATTCAGCATTCATTATTTGCATCCTACAAACCTGATGATGTACGACAATGAGATCGTCGACCACGTTAATGATGAATCGTCCAACTAGGCCAGTCTTGAGTGTGTGAGCGTGGTGCAGCCCCGACGGGCCGCTCAGCGGCATGAGCGAGAGCTCCGCCGGTGCGGGCATGGAGGCCGCGGCGGCCCCGTGCCTGAGCAGCGCACACCAGGTGGTGTTGTTCACTCGGAGGACACTTACATCACGCTCACTCGCCGGCTTACCTGCTTCCACTGTCCACAATTACATTTTCTTTATAATGTCTCGTCTTAGTTGACTTCTTAGACAACTGCAACTTCAACTAATGTACACATAGGATGGGATTTTCAAAGACAGAGGTATTACGAAGGTAAGGTATTATCGCATTCTATTAAGAAGAGATGATTTTTACAATCTTTTATTTTCCATGTGATGTGACTGAGCTTGAAAAAATAAGTAAACTTACATTCGAGTTTTTGCAACTTGGTAACAGTAGAGTTGCTTAGAGAGAACGGCTGAAGTATGGCTCCATTGTTGCCTGCCAGCAGCACTATCTTACTCTGCGCACACCACGAGAACCATGCGGTACTGCAACATATACATTCACTACAAACTTGGCTTCGTAGTCATGTGCAGGATCCATACATACCGGTGTTGTCTTAACGGAGTAAGTACCTAGTAGTCATACCAAACTATGTGTAACACTAAATTACGACCTAGGTACATGGAAATTAATTAAAAAAAATTGCATTCCTTCATAGAAAACAAGCTTAGAATGTCAGCCTCTGTAGCTCGGTGGTGCTATAGTTCGACGTCCGATCGTGAAATTAAGCACACCCGGGCACAAACAGACCTTGGATGGGTGACCGTTTGACCAACCTTGGTTCGGATTCCAAGAAGGAACATACATGTTTCCATGGAACATAGAATCATGTATGTTCCTTCTTCTATACCACCATGTGGTATAGAACGAACCCGGTGGTGGTAGGGTTTAACCCGTCCGAATCGGCCGAAGCAGCTATGTAAATAGTTCGGATTTTCTATCCAGCCTTATGTAGCCGGCACGACCAAAGGGAAGCACTGACATGGCACCTAGTTCACGAAGGTGTTATCGACTGACATGGTGTAGTAGGCGATGTAGCCAAACATGTAGATATGTAAGTAATATAATTCTGAAAAATTAAGTAAGCTATCAAAGCCAATAATCCTGCAACTTCTTACCTAAAAGACGAAGTCTTCAAACTTTTCAACTGTTTCTTCTCTGACAAAACCTGCAGAAGCTCAATGCCATGATCAGTTATAAAGGCGATTTCATTAGGCTTCGGCCAAATGAAACCCAATATGGATGCATTCTTCCACTTGCAGTTCTGTGAGTACTCATTAGCGGTGGGTGCAAAGTTCTCGAAATTCATGAATTCAACGGATATGTTGGTGCGCTGGATGGCTAGGACGCTTTGATCGGGAGAGAATTTGATGGAGATAACTCTTCCTTTGTCCTCCATTCGGAATGTGGATGTGCTGTCATCGAGTCCTCGCACGGTCACGCCCGTCACCCCACCGGAGCGCACTGCAAACACCTGTTGTAACTCATCTTCTTTAGATAATTGGAAAGGTCTGCACAAATTAGTACAATTTGTATAAAGTTTATTTTTTTATTGAAAGCGTGATCTGATATATAACTGATGGTGACGTCGAAGACGGAGGCGTATAGGTAGACATGTGGCGCCGAGCCACACATAAGGTGTCTAACGACGCCGATGGACATTCGGTAGTATGCGAGCGTTGCGAATGCCATGCTGGCCGGACAGGTGCCCATTCACGCCCCTCTTGAAGGACCCGAGACTGTACTTTAAAGTATGTTTTAAAGTGCACAAGGTATTAATATGGAGCTTGTCTCACCAGGCTGACTGACTTCTTAAGTGCATCCTTCCTATGCCTTATGCATATAGATCTGCGTACACAGTAGTCAGTCAGTCAACATATATTCGTTCACTGCTGAACATAAGCCTCTCCAATTTTCCTCCAGTCCTCTAGGCCTTCAGCGGTACGGACACACTGCTTTCCGCCGACGTACTTGATGTCGTCGTTCCACCTGGTGGGTGGTCGTCTCTTCGGCTCACGTGCCCAGCCCACAGCTGCTTGAGCTTAGCCACCCAGTGTTCAATATCGACTACTTTGGTGCGTCGGCGGATTGCCTCATCCATCACGTACCACGTAGTATAAATTAGTGGTGGTATATCTATCCATAGATAATTGATTTGTTTAAATTTTTATTAATGTTTATGGTATGGCATTGCTTCTTGTTCAAAAAATGCGTAACATAAAAGAATTACTTCTGAGGAATACCCCCAAAAATTTATACAGTAGTAAAGGCGCAGTAAAATGCTAGGGAAATATATAGAAATGGAGCGCATGTATTAGAAGGTGGGGGTGGGGAGATGTGTGGTCTCTGAGGTATCCATGGGGGGGGGGATTAGTAACTTGGGCCACAGGGATCAGAAGAGGGGGCCTTTTTTAATTGATTTATGACCAACTATTTTTAGGGGAGGGCGCCATAACAAAGTACCTCAGAAAAAGGGTGCGAAAATTATTATGAAGCATATAAAACAATGAGGGGCAGAAACCATTCTTAGTTATTTTTACCCTCTACCCCCACCTCACCACAAGAGCTAAAGAAAAAATAATGCTAACCTATTTTATTACCTTATTTAGGGGAGGGGAGGGGGGAAAGATATAATGAAACAATAAATACCATTTAATGACTTTATTATTGATTATTTTACTGACTATCAGTTTATTACAAAACAGCCTTCAAAATTGAGGTGTTTATCTTAGGTCCTACAAAAACAGAACTAAAGGCTCTCCCAAATAGGTGCGTTATTTATTATCGTCCGCATAATGGAAAAGTCACCAATCTGTAAATTTTCACTTTTTGATGCAAAGTTATAGGTATATATGAGTTACATGCTGTGGCAAAGACTGGTAAGTGTATCTATTGAAGTTTAGGCTCTAGCTATGTGGGACTAAGTCCAATCTACAGAAAACTCGATTTCCGACTTTGCTACACTAGCAAAAGTACACATTATCGAATTTACCATACACACAAATAAATAATAAGCCTAAATGTCACAATGCTCATAAAGCCAATCTGGTAGATAGGTTTATTTTCCGTTGTTTAAATTATTTCAAGTTTAAATTATACACATTGGAAAATCTCCAATCTACCACAGTGGCTGGTTTCGTATTGTTGCTGATGTTCACATAGTAGGATTCTCAACAGTGTTCAACTCGTCAATGTGGTAGTTGACCGAGTTCACCACAACCAGAAAGCTCTGTATATTTAATTTACCACCTGCACTACAATAATACAAATGATTATGTGCCAGTTTCGTTTGTTATCCATTGTGAATAGCACCATAACTTTTTTTAAATGCTGTTTATTTGGCTTGCAGTGGTCCCGCGCGAGACCCGATAACCCAAGTGGTGCTTTCGCTACACTTAATTTTGCCAAAAATAGATGTTCTTACCGGTATAATGTATTTTCGTTGGTACAAATTAATTTGTCTGTATACTTAGTCATCGTGGTTTTAATGTTGGAGATTCTCCAAATACAGTGAAAAGTGATTTGCAAGGAAAGTTAAAAGTAAGTGCATAGTGGTATTAGTGGTAACAGACAGACGGTCATCAAGTTTTTGAGGTAAGTGGTAATTTTCTACTATATTACTGGACTGTACGTCAGTACTCTGGGAAAGCACTACCTAGGCCACTACCTAATGGTACAGTTCATAGGGCTCCTGACGGCAAGGCAAGAAGTAGTTTTCAGTCAGTCTTGCTTTGGGAGAAAACAGTTTTGCTTACTTTTGCTTTACCTTTATGAAAATTTAAAGGTGTTCCACAGGAAAGTTACTGCTCTTAGATTCTACGGGTAATGCACGCACACGATCGAGAGCTCGGTGAAGAGTTGTCAAAAATCCACATTTAGTGGGTGAAAAATTATAGATTTGCCGCCAAATCGTGCATTTTTTACAGCTCCTCGCCTAGTTGCGTCCCATAGAATTACCCTGCTGTTTTCACCCAGTACATAAAAAAATACAGAACGAAAATCAATCATACGGTGCATACCTCTAGCACTATCGGATATCAGTTTGTAGCCTATTGCTATACAGATAGAGGAGGTCCTGACAACACGGATATTATTTTACTGTTTTGACGCTTAGATTTTTCTTTAATCGCGGTGTGAATGCTATTTCTTCTTTTTGTGTTGGCAATGACAATCGTGCTATGTGGACAAGCCTCGAAGTTTGTTCTAAAACATGTGTTTATTTTTATTATTTTGCAGAACATGAATTTCACTGTGGTCAACTACTCAAAGTGGCATTTAACTATTATGCGTTTGTAAGGTTCGTACAATCAGTAACCATATCTACACTAGTCAAGTAAAAAACTTGCATTTCCAGGTCTCACAGTCCTATTGAACTATATTTGAGTATGCTATTAAATAAAGATTTGCCCAATGTAGGTAAATTGTAATTTTGGACTTTATGTGATAAAAGTTCGATTTGCCAGAACAATATTAGTAGTTTTTTGCTTCTCCTGAAAAATTAGGAATTTGCAGATTGGAGAGTTTAGCACTGGAGCGACGTTATAATGGTCGATATTATCGCAATGCGTTATTGCGATATCTGGTTTCAGTACATATTGTATGTGAACGCATGCGATCTTACACACTGCTGCAATAATATCGACGGAACACAGCGTTATTGCGATATTTGTTCTTAGTACATTTTGTATTAGGACGCATACGATCTTTCACGAAATAATGTGCGTTAATAATGCTGGTAGGAGTTGTACGATAAAAATGCAGCTATATGGGAAGAACGCGTAACGCAATAACGAAATAGCCTTGAGATAATACAAGTATCAACCGATAATAAGGCTCCCCCACATAGGTGCGTGTAACTAACCTGAAACAAAATTTTCTTATAAAAAAAAATAAACATCTAAATATAAAAAAACACATGAGAAGACATTTTTACTTAGATATGTGCCTCGCTATAACATTTAGGGCATACCATGACAGAGTGTTCCAAAGAAAATTATTTTTTGCAAGTGGCCCAGTTGTAACGTGTTTTGCGGTTTTTATTTTGTTGAGCAATATCCACAGCGACCAATTATATTATTATTAGATGTTGCTAAAGACTCAGGACCATCTAATTAACATATTTCAGCGAGCCTTAACTTTATGGTTTACAGCAAGTATGTGTTGAGAGCTCGTCGTCTTGAGTTGCAAATTAATGCGATCATATGAAAAAGACCGAATTTTCTTCCTCCAACAGCAATCTGATTTGATCATCATCCATCTTGATATGAAATATACACTGTAAAATAAATGATAAATAAAATAAAATGGGTCAATATATTACATACACACAGCCAATAACGCAAAAAATACTAATACACAATCAATATAATAAATTTTATACTTACACAAAAAGTTGCACCTATACCCGCATCGGTCTCACGAACCGATTGGCGCCAAGTGCGACCACACGTGTGTATCCCAGGAACGCACGGTGTGCACTAAAATGAATCTAGCAACAAATCCGGCAGCTAGCAAAAGACTCGAATTCCCAGTATTTCTGAGAAAAGAAATAAATAGGTACGAAAAAGTGTTCCGTCGGTCCCTCAGACCAACGCGCGGATATAGGAAGGTTAAAGATGGCCTAAATTACACTCCATTTCGCAGGCACAAAAATCGTTAAAAAATACTATCCGTCTCCTCGGGCTGCGAATAGAATTTTTATAAAGGGGACATCGACCCCTACAAAATGCAAAAATACAAGCCTGCGCTCCAATTCTATAGCCAACCCAAATGTTAAGTAGGTGTACCCACCTGGCCGTTAGTATCGTCGAAAAATACATTGGTGAGTTGTCCCCAGGCATCAAACTTGATAGGTTGTTCTGAGAGGTGCAGATAGTGAGAATCACAGTCTTTTAATGAAAATTTATACATTATGGATACTTTTTTGTTATTGAGGCCTCCACTCCACCAGGCGGGCGGGTATCAATCACGCTAAGCGCTTTATGTGGTATTGCTACCAGAGCCCGTCTATTCTTCTTCTTGTTGGAAACTTTGGAAAGTGGTTGTTTATTGTGCACGCACTTGGGCGATGGGTGGTACTCCACTATATTCAGAATAGATTGGTAATCTGTGACTATATTACTTTACACTTTGGCTTTGGTTGGTGGTACTGGTAGGTAAATAAATATTGACCAAATAAAAACTCTTCTTCTTCTTCTTTTTTTCCGACTTGCAACCGCAAGATGTTCAGAGCGGTCCTTGAGCCGTAATGGCAACTGATCTCTTTTTTTATTTGAGATCTAAATACTGCCAGTGTCACGATAAGATATCCACGTTATATATTTTTATAAACAAAAAATGTCATTGTACAAAATTTTGATTAACGGGCAAAGAAAATGCTGAAATCTTTACATTACACATAAAAAGAAAAGAAATAATCAAACTCTAAATCATGTCATAAATAATTCAAATCATTACATAGCAAAGACATTAAACTCACCCTCTTTTAATCTCTTTGTTACATAGCCATTATAACTTACCTATACTTCAAAAATAGAAAAAGAAACAATACAACAGAAAATATACAAGTAGGAATTCTATATACACATAGAAACAAGGAAAGCAAGCCGACTTAACTAAAGTTTGATATTGTTGCTATTTATGCATCTAGCAAGCAATTTCAATATTTTGGGTGAGGGACAGAACAGAAGAGAGTGAATATTAATGGGAAGTGAAACTTTTAATTTTGGAAGCATTTCATAAATTGATGGCATTTTGTTATTGAGAGGGCAATAAAATATAATGTGGTCTACACAAAGACATTAAACCCACCCTCTTAATCTCTTTTAATCCCTTAATCTCTTAATCTCTTAATCTCTCTTAACCCCTTTTAATCTCTTTGGGTCTACATTACCCTCCTCAAGGCCACATTCGCATAGAGAGTTGTCCCTAATGCGAAGTTTGGCAAGGTGGACTGGACTACAGCAATGGCCCATTCTGAGCCTGTTTATAATAGAAGTTTCTTTTTTAGGGAGAGTAATTTTAAAGAACCAAGGTTTCACTGGAATTTCTGGTTGGATCTTGGCATAGTATGAACCTCTAGTCTTGCTGGTATTTATCCAGTTTGAGGACCATGATTTTTTAAGGTAAACCTTAGGGAGAGCAACAAGGTCGTGGCAGTAATTTTTGTAATTTAATTTATCACCACTAACAACCGCCTCCTTAGCTAATTGATCAGCCATTTCGTTCCCTGCTATGTTAGCATGACCAGGGATCCAAACAAGAACAACCTCAGAACTATTGGATTGGAGTTCTAACAGAATTAATCTAATTTTAAGAACAATGTCATTATGCATTTTAGATTTGAATGGATTTTGCTGTATGGACTGAAGAGAGCTTTGAGAGTCAGTTAGAATAACCGCCTTGACAATATTATTAAATCTAATATATTTAACAGCTTCCAGAATAGCCAACGCCTCTCCTGTAAACACAGACGCCTCCGGAGGACTTTTCATCTTCAAAGACCTGTTAGCATTCTTGTGAAAAACTGCATAACCAACACTACATTCGGGAGATAACTTGGAGGCATCCGTATAAATATATTGCCATCCCTTGCAGTTTTCATCTAACCATTGCAGAAGCTTTTTGTTGGGATCCAAAGTATCTTTGTCAATATCTATAGAAGTACGAATGTTGGGGATGAAATTAAGCGCTTCATATGGAATTTGAAAAATTGGCACTGTTCTATCTCTGTGAGTCGGAGCTCTTAAATTAATAAATTTCCTGAAGCTGTGTACTAAATTTGGATGAGACTTAAGCCTCCAGAAGTTCATTGTACGAGTATATTCGGTAAGAAGCCTAAGCTTCGGGATAATAGGATGGTTAGAAAACTGAACAGCTTTAAATAAATATCTATTTGCTAAATATTGCCGTCTCATATGAAGGGGAGGGTCAACACATTCCACTTGGAGAGCATTGGTGGGCGAGGATTTCATATTCCCTGAAATTATACGGAGACATTGGTATTGGATTAAGTCTAGACTTCTAAGTGCTTTGCAATTTGCAGGCTCAAAGATAAAAGTACCACAATCCAGGTGAGGCCGGATAATAGCATTATAAATTAATTTCATATAAAATGGATGGGAACCCCACCACACACCAGAAAGACAACGAATGATATTAATATTCTTTAGACATTTTGTTTTTATATAATCTATATGTAGCACTCCTGTCATCTTTGAGTCAAGAATAACTCCAAGAAACTTAACCGAATCAGACTGCTTAATTGGTGTATCTTGATGAATGACAATGAAAGGGGGGATATTTCTTTTTCGGGAAAAGGTTACTACTGAGCTTTTGGATGCCGAAAGTTCTAAACCATTATTCAGAAGCCAAGTGTCTAGAGAAATTAGGGCCAAATTAATTGACTCAGATGCTTTGACGATAGATTTGTTTGAAGCATACAATAAAAGGTCATCAGCGTACTGTAAAACGCGACAATGATGTTTAATTTCAATATCCATATCAAAAGTGTAGATACTATATAATAGAGGGCTCAGCACAGATCCCTGTGGAAGACCTTTCCACACAGTCCTAACAAGATGGCCATCTCCATCAGTATAGAGATGAATATGACTCTCCAACAAAATGTTGGAGATAAACATCGTCAGTTTCTCAGGCACCTTTAACTTTTGTAATTTTTTCCTTAACATAGGGAGCTGAACATTATCGTAAGCAGCAGATATATCAAGAAATGCAGCTACAATGGATTCATCTCGACTGAAAGAGAGACGAACATCCGTAGAAAACAATGCAAGACTGTCCATGGTACTTTTTCCCTTCCGAAAACCGAATTGACTATTGGATAAAATCTCTTGGTTTTCAATGAACCACTCTAAGCGATTTTTCACTAGGTGTTCAGCAACTTTAAGGAGGACAGAAGACAGAGCAATGGGACGGTACGATGTGCCGTCGTTAGGATCTTTCCCAGGTTTCAGTATTGGAATAATAACTTGAGATTTCCATGACACCGGGAAGATGCCAGTGTCTATGATCATATTAATAATGCTAAGAAAATATTCCCTAGTTAGAGAATCAAGATTTTTTAAAAAGGAATATGGGATCCCATCTATACCAGGAGCAGAATCTTTTACATACCTTAAGACATTATTAAGTTCTTGGAGAGAGAAGGGGTCGTTAAGAGAAGAAGAAGAATCTATTGAATAATTTGTCGGTATTTCATCGAATTGAGGGACCGAAGGTGGAGCCAGCTTATCTAAGAAAATTTCCGTCCAGTCACTGGAAGATGCTTTAACAGAGCTATCTTCCGAATAAGCCGATCTAAATCGTTTTATAGTTTTCCAAACTAGCGAAGGATGAATATCCGGAGAGATAGAGGAGCAGAATCTGTGCCAGCCCTCTCTTTTCTTCCCCTGCAAGCAGAGAGATGTTTTAGCTTGGATTTTGCGAAGGTTTAAAAAGTTACTTTCAGACATGACCAATGAATATTTTTTTTCAGCTTCTTTACGACATTTTATAGATTGAGTACATTCCAAATCCCACCAAGGAGGAGATGACCTTCTATGAATGCATGGGTTTTTAAGAGGAACAAATCTATCTGCGGCAAGAATCAAAGCGTTTTCAAATTTTGAATAAAAGTTAAGAACATTTTCAGAATTAACATGAACAGGAGATAATGAATTAACTTTCTCGTCAACCATAGCACTAAAGTTATTCCAGTCAGCTCCATCTAATCGATATTTTAGCAACGGTTTTCTTTTTTGTGCAGTAGGAATTTTACAAGGGAAAGATATGCGGATGGGGAAGTGATCACTACCATGACTGGAATCAAGAGTACACCATGAAAGAAGAGATGCTTGTTCAGGAGAACACAGAGACAGATCAACATAGCTCCGATTTTGGAATGGCGAAACTCTACGGGTTGGAGAACCATTATTAAGAAGACATATATCAAACTCATCCATGAGGTCAACAATTTTGTTGCCAAATAGATCTGGAGCAGTTGCTCCCCACAAAGGATGTTTACAGTTGAAATCACCCATAACTAAAAATGGTTTGGGAAGGTTTTCAATCATAATTTTAAGTATTCTATATGTCAGAAGAGACGGTTTGGGGATGTATAATGATAAATATGAGACACCCCGCACCCTAGCCGCAACTGTATTAAATGAGTCACCGTGAGGGGTCAGGGGAATTAAAGAAAAAGGTAAAGACTTATGTATAAGGAGGGCGCACCCGCCCCATCCATCGAGTCTGTCATCTCTAAGGATGGCATATCCGGAAACCCTAAAATGAGATTCCGGTTTCAGCCAAGTCTCAGAGATAGCACACAAGAAGGGATTGTGTTTATTACACAAATAAACAAGTTCATGTTTTTTACGAACTATGCTCCTGCTGTTCCATTGAAGAATCGTGGAGGAGGGCATTGTGAATAATATTAGAGAGATTGGTCAGTTTATCGGCTACGTTGGTCGGTATAGAGTAATTAGCAGAAATCAAATTAATGAGAGTCATTATGAGATTGGTTAATTGGTCAATAGAACCAATATTTGGAGAATCTGAAGGAAAAGCACAACCATTTGGCATTGAAGATGAAGAAAACTGGTTAATAATAGCACTATGATCAGTTCTATTATAGCCAGGGGAAAGAGGGGCATGAGACCGAGGCTTGGAAAAAACAGTTTTTCTGTAAGAAGAAGTATTTGATTGGCCACTTATTTTTGGCGAAGAAGGAATGGGAGAGCGATGTAATGGAAGCGAATACCCAGGTTTAGCAGCTACGTTGGCATAAGATCGGCCCACTGATGGACACAACCTTGACGCTTCAATATACGAAATAGATTGCTCTGCCATCTTGGATTTAATGAGAATTTGCCTTAAATACTCTGGGCAATCTTTGCTAGTAGCAAAGTGATTGCCAGAGCAAGTGATACACATTGCGGAAGACGCATCCACAGAACAAGAAGCACCAATGTGTGCCTGACCACACTTGTTGCATCGAGGTTTCGAGCGACATTGAGTTTGAGTGTGGCCAAATCTGCAACATTGATAACATTGAATCGTGGGAAATTTATATATTTCCACAACTAGAGAAGTGTTCACCATATAAACTCTTGAAGGTAATTTTTGACCATCAAAGGTCAAAACAACAGTCTCAGATGGCTTCCATACTGTACCGCTATCACTTTTCTGCTTAAAATTCAATCGACGCGCCTTAATTGCCGGCCCGCAACCAATTGGAGTACGTATTTCCTCTAAAATCTCCTCTGGGGACATGTCGCAGGGGATACCCTTGACTATCCCCATCTTGGAGATGTTAAAAGATGGGATAAAAACCTTGTATTTATTTGTAATTAATTTGCACTGGACAAAGTCATTCGCATCAGCCCAGTTCAAAAAACAAACGCTGACTTTGTTCCGGCCGATATGCTTTATACCATCTTCCACGATTCTTCCATGGAAGTGTTGTCGTACGAAAATGCCAAATTTAATTGGATTTAAAGAGGAGCCAGAAGTTGGATTAAGTTCAATTCGTTGCACATGGACCATAAACGGACCCTTATCCGAATTGTTGTATGGCCTGGCTTGGGTAACAGGGGAGGACTTCGATTCAGAAATTTTATTTGAGTTCGATTCTTGAGCGGGACTGGTTTGGGAATTTTGGGAGACAGGAGGTGATACAGAGGCAGAAATTAGATTAAAGTTTGATTCTTGGGCATTAGGGAGAAAAGAATATATGGCAGAGGGGTTAATGGAATTTGAAATTTCTTTGGGGTTTTTTTCAGAATCTGATGACCTAAGCGAAGTCATCGATGACTTCAAGTCATCCTTGCGAACCTTATCTCTATGTATCTTTTTGCTATCAGTTCTTCGCTTTCTCTTTGTTTGTTTTGTATCATTAACATTATTATCATTTACATTTGAGTGTTGATCAACACATTGATCAACATCAAGAATAGCAGCTATTCCCTTCTACAGACATAAATTGACTAACATTGGTTTCCGTCCGATTCCCGTTATAACTCCATACCTGACTGTTGTCATATATCATATCTCTGTGGTTGTCATGGATATCTATGTTTGAAAAACTTTTAGATCGCCCCGAGCGGGCAAGGACGAACCCCGGCGGGAGATCAACGTCTCCGCCAGGGTCCACGATGTCGCTGTAGATCAGCTGTGATTTTTTGGAAGTTAAAAAAAAAATAACCAGGGTTAATATAAGGAAGATGCGTCGCTCGCTACGCGACGCATCTTCTCTATATTAACCCTAACCTAATGTTGAGGCGGTGCATGTCGTTTGTTACGTTTCGTTTCTGCCACTTCGCGTTTACAATCAGCTGATCTACAGCGCAAGCGTTCCTTTGTTCTATCATGTGCCGCTTGCCTTTACGGAGAGGAAGACAATGACAGTCGGCTCTGCCTCTTCTGACTCAGACTCTGACCTCCTGAAACCAAAAAAAAAAGATTGGCCAAAAGAATGACGAATCATATCTCTTCTTCTTCTTCTTTTTTTAAATAGTGGCAACCAAACGAATAGCAAATTCGTTTATTACTGCCAGTATCCAGTGACGGAGTTGCACGGTATAAATTTGTTCGTCGGGGCCAATTCTGATGTCTCTCACTGACAGTTGTCCTCCTAAGAAATATTTATTTTCGGAATTATTCGGAAATATACAAACTGTTTTGGTGGTTAAAAAAAAATAACCAGCTCTATGACGTCACAGCTGTCAGCGAGAGCCAACAGAATTGATCCCGAGCCACTCGTCAAAGAGTGTGGTGTGCGCCAAGGCTTGAAATGAACCGGTGAGTCACCTGAAAGACATTCCCGGCTCCTTTTGTGCACACTTCGGCAGACCTTCGCTCGAAGGAGAGTGGTATGTATGAGTGATGTTTTGGTGGTTTAAAAAAAATAACCAGGGTTAATAAAGTCGTTTTTGTTACGTTTCGTTTCGACTTTCGAGCCGAGTGTTCACGAAAGAAGCCGGAATGTCTTTCAGGTGTCGTTTCGGAAATGAATGAACGTGGATGACGTTTGTGCGAGACGAGCGCCTCGGGATCAATTCTGTTGGCTCTCGCTGACAGCTGTGACGTCATAGAGCCGAAAGACAATCAAGGGAATTCGATATTCGTTTGTGATTTCGTGGCTCAGGGGTGAGGGTCTAGGACTAGTAGTTTTATGACCATGGGTTCGAATCCAACAAAACCTTTTTGGTTTTATTTTTCTTTTTTTCTTTTAGCAATGTTACGGTTATTGTTTTAGGGTGTTTTTTTTTTTATAACCACATAAGAATTATTTTCGGAAGTACAAACTTGTAACAAAAACGACATGCACCGCGTCAACATTAGGTTAGGTTTATATTAACCCTGGTTATTTTTTTATATAATTTAACGCGCACCGCTGCCGCTCAAAAATCCGCCCGTTTCGCTACCGGCCACGGTGACATCTGGCGGTATGCGGCATAATGTTTGTTTCCTCCCGCGCCGCCCCGCTAGCCGCCGCCGCTCGCCGCGGGTGGATTCGCTGGACGTTCCCCGCACGTCCGTGGCCTTCTGGATCATTCTGGTGCGTTTGTTTACCCCGCTCGCCGCTCACCGCCGCGCTGCCGCTCGAGCGATTCGCTTGCACCGTGGCCGAGCCGTGAGCCACCAAATCACATAAACGACCACGAATATCGGGTTGGGTTGGTTCGTCCGAAAGGAGCCGCAGGAGCCGCGGGAGCTGTCAGGTGTCAAACCCGTCCAGGAGACATGCTGACATGCGTATGCAAGCGGCACATGATAGAACAAAGGAACGCTTGCGCTGTAGATCAGCTGATTGTAAACGCGAAGTGGCAGAAACGAAACGTAACAAAAACGACATGTACCACCTCAACATTAGGTTAGGGTTATTAAAGAGAAGATGCGTCGTGTAGCGACTTGAAAATGAAATGAAGGAAATCCTTGAAAATGAATGAAAATTCCTTGGACAGAGAGTGCTGGCAACACAATGTTACTATGACAACCAGCGGGAAGCATTTCAAAGCAAACCTCAGACAGACGAAGTTCATATTCAATTCATATTATTCTCTTTGGAAGTTCTTTCTCAGGCTCTACAAGATATTGTTTCAAACCATTCTTACTGTGGTTATATTATCTTTGCGAATATATTTGCAATATTAGTTACACGCCGACCCACACACCACACATCACTTGAAGAAGTAGTCAGGTAAGTTAAGTACCTACTAATAAGTAACCTTTGAAATGAATGGAGGTTCTTGCATTGACTTAAAAAAAGGGTTCTTGTGATGAGTTATGGCCAACTAGGGTTGCCAACCATTCCCTATACTTATCTTTACTTATCTATATCTTATATGTTATATATACTTATCTATACTTTATCCCTATACCTATCTTTTCATATGTCTGTTCTGCATCAATCCTACGGTACAAATGACCCGAGGAGTAGAGGCTTAAAAACAGCCGACTTAAACCATACTTGTTTTGACTCCTAATACTGTTTACTGTTCAACAAACAAAAAGTACCTGTACAAAATACTGTTTTCACCGTCACTTCACTGGTATCCAGTCCAGACCAGAGCCGCAAATAAAACGCGCGTGTAGTGCAATTTTCATTTGAAAACCAAATATCAGCCAAACAGTATCGCATGAATACAAATAAGTATCAGCTGTTTATCAATCCTAATATTTTTTTTTTTTTTATGAAAACTGACACGGTTGGCTACATCACCTACAACGTCCGTGATGTCAGCCCATAACACCGGGTGAACTAGGTGCCATGTCAGTGCTTCCCCCTTTGATCGTGCCGGCTACACTGAACTAGTCGGAAAACACAAACTATTTACATGGCCGTTTTGACCGACGTTTCATTCAGTGCGGTGGTACCAACCCGGGTGGGTTAAACCCTACCACCAAGTAAGATTAGGAGGGAAGGGACCTACAGTTTTACGAGGAATTCGAACCTCGGTCAGCCTCCAACGGTCAGCGGTCACCCATCCAAGTACTGACCGCACCCAGCGTTGCTTAACATTCAATAGCGACAGTTGACTGTCTGCAACACTGAGCTATCGAGGCTGAGGTCTCATGTTACATTTGTAATTTTGAAAAAATTACAGTATATTAAGTGTAAATTAGTTCAGAAAAAAGTATCAAAAGACAAAGATTTTTCTAAAATGAGTACGGGTCAAAAGTGGAGATAATTTCTATTTCAAACGTGTAGTGAGGCTTACGAAGTTTTTAAAAAAATTGGTTGCCTACGTGGAATAATCGTAGTACATAGAGCAAAGATCAGTAACTGTGACTGTGACTGGCCATCAATAAACTTCTATTGTCTGATCTTGACAGTTTTACTTCATAAGACGTTTCCATGGTAACTTTGACTATACCGATTGTGCGTCTCTATCGCTTGTTACGCGCTCTCGCTTGCACACACAGGCTCAGATGGAACGTGACACTTTTTCGTGTGTGTAGCCGGTGTTCATCAATTTATAAGACGTGACGTCATCACGTCAAAAACATGATAAATTGATAAGTTGCGCGAGGAGCACACAAAAATATGTATTTAAAACATAAAAAAAACGGTTCATTTGTCTAAAATACTCTTTAATTTCCTTTTCCGACCTTAATATACTTTTTAACGTCAATAAAAAGTTGGCAACCCTAGGCCAACTTCTTTACAGTCTGTGGGGCAGAGACTATAGGGGTTTGACACCTGACAGCTCTGGCTGATCCTGCGCCTCCTCCTACGCTCCTTTCGGAAACACTCGGGTTGACTCGGCTCGAAAGCGAACCAACTGAATCCGATATTCGTTTGGTCGTTTATGTAATTTGTTGGCTCAGTGGTATAAGAGTGTAGGATTTTTATTTTTTCGATCTCGCTCGACCATGGGTTCGTGTCCCTTTTGTCAAAATTTGTTTTGTTTTTTTTTTTATTGTTTAATATTAACCTTGGTTATTTTTATGGTTACCACCAAAAACATCACTAATACATACCACACAACATCACTCATACCATACCACACATTCCTCCTTCGAGCCGAAGTTTGCCGAAAGGAGCTAACGGAGTAGGTTGCAGGATCGAGCAGGTATTTCAGGTGGCGGACCGGAGACTATAAAATATATGAGTGAACCCGCCGCGCCCGCGCCCGTTTGCGCAATGAATAAAAAAATATGATAGTGGCAATCCAAAATTTAAGAATAAAATTGGCTCTGAAGCTGTGCTCTGAAGGACATCGCAACGCAACCAGCCAGCAGCCAGAGCGGTCAAATTTTTATTAAAAAAAACCTACGCTTGAACAAAAGGCGCCAAATTCGAAAATGTTACATAATTTTATTAATTTTTACCCGACTGCGCGAAGCAAAAAAGATGGTAATGTTTTTCGAATGTATGTATTTCTATGGCATGCACTGTAGCCTAAACGGCTTTATTTCTACATATGTTTTTCGTTTTTTTTTATGGAAACTGAACGGTTGCCTACATCACCTACAACATCCGTGATGTCAGCCCATAACACCGGGTGAACTTGGTCGCCTGTTGGTGAACTTGATATCCCTTAGTCGCCTTTTACGACATACACGGGGAGAGATGCAGTGGGGCTACTCTTATATTATTATTCGTTAGATTAGTTTAAATTGTGTTATAAAAGTGCTAGGCGGAAATAAACGGAAAATTCAAAATGGCGGCCGTTCAGCTCCATCTTGAATAACTATTTTCAAACTTTGAAAATAGTTTTTCTTCAAATCCCATCAAGTGGGATATCAATATCAAGACCTCGAAAAGGCGATTAAAAAATATAAAACCCGAATGCAAAAAAAATTAAGGAAACAAGGAAAGATAAGTAGAAATAGCTGTAGTCGGACGTGTAAATAGCGAAGATAGCCTGATTACAGCCTTTCTAATGATCTTTCCTTAAGTTTTTAGCAGTCAGGCTTTATAAATTTTTAATAATTTTTTTCTCGAAAAGTATTGATCTCTGACAAATAATTATCGAATATTCTAATACTTACCCTAAACTACAGATTAGATCTATCAGTAATTTACTAATACTGCCCCAAGTTTCTAATCCATATTCGAAAAATTTACCAAATATTTTGATATTTGTATCTTTGTTGCTGAAAATTTATATACTTTTCTTTTCTTCATAGTTGAAAATGGCTGAAAGTTTTGAATTGAAGAGCGTTGGATCAAGTATGAATAAACCTCGAACATCAAAAGCTGATGAAGTTGTTTTCAATGATCAAGTAACAGAAGAGGTTGTACCAGTTTCATCCATCCGCAATAGACTGATGAAGGAATATAATTTCTTCGTGGATAACAATGCATCCTTAGGAAAGAGCAAGCGGCGTTGGAGCACACAAAGAGGCTCACCCAAGTCTGCTGCAGACATCATCAACTCTGAGTTGGCTAATTTGGAAAATCCTCTAACGGAAATGATTGTGTTAATGCCTACTTATAACAGTAGTGATAATTTGGTAGATTCCTCAAAAAATAATCAAAGAGCAGTTCAACATAAGAAGCTGTTTAGTAAAATGACGGAATGGCTGTGGGCAGAAGATTCAAAGTAAGAACTGGATGGCAATACTTTGTAGTTCTTTATATTCAACGAACGTTTTGAAAGTATATTTTGATTTATTTGTATTTATGGAAACTGACACGGTTGACTACATCACCTACAACATCCGTGATGTCAGCCCATAACACCGGGTGAACTTAGTGCCACGTCAGTGCTTCCCTTCGGTCGTGCCGGCTACACTGAACTGGACGGAAAACAAGAACTATTTACATAGCCGTTTTGACCGACCTTTCATTCAGTGCGGTGGTATCAACCCGGGCGGGTTAAACCCTACCACCTGGTAATATAAGAAGGGAGTCATATCCCTTAGTCGCCTTTTATGACATACACGGGGAGAGATGCAGTGGGGCTATTCTTTCGAAGTACCGGCCCCACACGGTATTTTCTTTCAATAAGATTAAGTATTACATATTATTATTCAATAACAAGTATTTTCAGGGATCCCTGCTCATATATTCTCCCGCCCCAAGTACAGTCTCGAGTCCTTCAAGAGGGGCGTGAACCTCTGTGTTGTCTGTGTGCGTGTGACCCTGTCGTCTGTCTGTACCTGAATCATAGCTTCTAAACAGTTCATCGTATCAAGTTGAAATTTTAACTAAATTAGATAATATTGATACGGATTAATTCGAGACCATTTTAAAATGTAATAAAAAGGATAAAATAGTAAAAAGTAAAATTGAAAAATGTTACTTTACTTTTTATACTTTTATATTACACTTGCCACATACAATATTTTATTTGGCAACATATTCTACACATCGTTGGAACCGGGTCGACATGTAGATAAAAAAAAATTTAGTATTTTTTTCAAATATAAAATCTTTATTTTACTGGTTATATCTTCGTAAAACATGCCAAAATCGTGTGTCCCTTACCTTACCTCCGAAAGTATACAATAAAAATAACGAAAAAATTTACAAGTTTACTTAGCAGTTTAAAAATTCCCCAAAAAAGTTGTAAATTATCATATTTTATTGCTCGCAATAATTTAGTGCAACCACATGAGTTAAAGCAGGAAGAACGCCGCTGGCGTGGAATTAATTTCCCTGTGGTTTTTTTTTAAAGAAAGCGCGACATGACCACATGTCATGTTACGGCAATGGACCTTTAGACGAATGCGGTGGTTACGAATGCCATGCCGGCCTGGCAGGTGCCTATTTCACGCCTCTCTTGAAGGACCCGATCTTTCTCATTGCTAGTAATTGGGGTTTGGACTCGCGCATCAATGTTGAGAGTGAAACATGCAGGAGAGTGAGTGGGTACTTCACTATTGCTATTTTATTATGTAATCCGTACCATAGCAAGCCTTAACGGTCGGACGGCCAGCCATGCCAATTCTGGCCCCACCCAGGTGTTTTTTTAACGTCGACCATCAACCTAACCGTCAAGCTGCTGAGGTTGCTTATTATTTACCTACATATTACTGACTATTTGGGTATGGTATTATTAACAATTACTTTTGTTTCAGTGAATTGTTGGATGAGAATGGATATCCTCTTTTTCACTTAACATCATTGTGCCCTAAAACCAGAGCAGATTTAAGACTTGGAGATGATCTGCTGCAAATGGCATATTATGTTCCTCCAGTCAACGCAGATACTAGTACCGTAGTTAACGAACCATATAACAATAATAAAATGTGTTTATTAGATATTCAATTCAATACTTTCAAATTTAAGCATCACCCCCTGTATTCATTGGAACAAATTCTATCCGAATGTCTAAAAGAAACATACGCTGAATATGAGAATCGAAAAACCAAGAATATTTTGCGAAAGATCAAGGATGATTTGAGAATCAATAGAAATGCAAGAGAGAAAGTGAAGACAGAATTAATAAAACTCAACAGAAATAAGGAGGAAATGTATCTGGATCCCACCGTATTGAAATACACCAAAACAATTGAGGACCTCAAAGTGACCTATTATAATGAACATAAAAGAGATGATGAAATTCTGACCACAATAATTTTACTTTGGAAAGATATACAGAAGGTCAGACGCGAAACTTCAATTGTAAACTCTCAGTTAGTTATAGAGATATTGAAGGAGAATATAAGCCAAGAAGAGATCACCGAAATCTGGAATGAAATGTATAATTCAGAATGGTTGGATGAGCTCCATAACATTGAACAAGCATTCGCTAAGAAACTTCTAGAATATAAAAATTTGAAATACAACAAGGAAAATGTTAAGAAAAATAGGAACAAACTAACTAAGCCCAGACTAAATATTGATGAAGACGAAATGAGACAAAGAATAGAAAAGAAGTTAAATGAACTAGTTCCGAAAAGCTTTAAGATTACTTTAAAATTGAAGTTCGAAGAACACATGATAACAGAAGTATCCGACCAATTTGAAATGGATCGCCGTAAGGAAGTGACCAACAATATTTACTATTTCAGAATGTATGTTGATGACTCCATTGTATGCGAATCGAATCACTTTAGTCTTGACAATAATTTTTGTAATAACAATATGTCTGATAGTTTTTCTATTCAAATCCTACCGTCAAACAATTTTATAAGCATCACTTTGGTGGAAAACAACATGGATATGTCTAAAATTAAAATAGACATAAGTAATATAAACCGAAAGCCCATTCAGCAAATGGTTTTTAATACAAAAGCAAAGATTGAGCCCAATGAATACAGTGTGGGATGTGGAAATACTTTGCTTGATATTTGTGAGAAGTTAAATGTAGTTTTGCTGAGTACAGAAACTATTAAAAACAAATTTTACACAAAGGGACAGTTAAGTTTCCTTATAGCTTGGAGTGATCAAATTGAAGGAAGCAAAATAACTGAAGTTCAACATTACATTCAAGTATCGAATAAAATAAATAAATGTTTGAATTTCAACCCAGGATTCAACTTTGACGATTTGTTTGATATTATCGTAAAAGTCTGTGACGCACAAGAAGAACTTGAATCATACATGGATGTACATAACGAATTAAAATATGTTCTGGATCGAAAATATCCTCATGGAATCATTCAAGCCTTACATGATGCAGAGCAGAACTTGGACAATCCTCGTTACAAATTGTTACGCTACAGAGATATGAAGAAATTTTACAGCTTGAACAACACTATAATTCCTCTCCACTCCAGTCAAATTTCAACGGAACAAATTCAGTGCCTTAGTAATGAAACTGGGCCATTTGACAAATTATTGGTCCCTGAAGAACATCACACTATAGAGATGGAACCGCTTGATCTTCAAAGATACCTTGGAGCGAAATACATTCACATTATAAATACACACATACAGCAAAATTTACATGACAGCATGTTGGAAAAGTGTTACGAGGATGTGGTCCACGACAAACAATCTGTTAATCGCAGGTAGGAAGGATTAATGTTGCAGTAAAGGTGAGACCGCACATGCGGCAGTGAAGCGACGTAACACAGCGCTGCACTACATTAGATCAATTGCTTGCCGCACCGCGCAGTTTATACTTGCAAACCTTTTTGTAGCATCAAATTTTGTTATATTATTTATTATAAGATTTCATATTAATTAATTATGTACTGGGTGATTTTGTTACCATCCCGGATATTTCAGGGGGTTAATGTGTATCGAAAACTAAGTAAGTAGATTCCAAAAAAGAACTGAGACTAAATTGAAAAAAAAAACAGTTCTCCAAAAATTTCGTAAATACCAAATCATTTATACTGTATGGAGATTTTCCGGCATGGTAACAAAATCACCCTGTCTGTCTGTATTAACTCTTTTTAGGGTCCAGTCGCAAAATGCTAAAAAAGGGACACTTGTTTATGTGATCACTCTGATGTCTGTATGTCTGTCTGTCGGTCACACCAGAGCTGCGCTTCGTGCGCACGAAGCGAAGGAACGCGGTCGTCTCGGCCGGCCGAGCACGCCCGCGTTCCTTCGCTTCGCGCACGAAGCGCAGCTCTGGGTCACACGCAGATATATCCGGATCTGTACCGTAATCACGAGATTTAACCTACTACGCTACGATAGGCTACACCGTGTTCTCCGCATAGTTTTGTATGGAGAAACGGAGCAGCGCCTCTAGTGATAGATTTGCGAACTTTGTTTCTCCATAAAAAATGATACGGAGAACACGGCGTAGCGTAGTAGGTTAAATACCGTGATTAGGGTACTGATCTTGATGAAACTTACGCCAAAATACACAGAATTTTTGCCCGGAGACAGAACATAGATAAATTTGTCTAATTCTTTGGTGGAAAGTACGATATATTCCATCTTTGTAATCGACAGAAGAGGTCTTCGAACTGCACGACTCTCTAAATGGTTCTTGTGTTGCACTGCAAAGGTGTGGAATGTGCTTGCGGGGAATACCTACCTTTCTCTACTTCTATCATCCACGGACCTTCGAATCACGGGTTAATGGCCTTTCCCAAACGACTTTCCGCCTTTAAACCAGACTGGCACCTTCTCGGAGAGGAAATTCTTTATTGTTTATTGTTTATTTAGGATCTATTGGCAGTACACTGCGCTCAGATTTGTCATATTTACATTGTAAAATTCCGCCAGTTCGATTATCACAGCGAAGAACTGACAAGAAACTTCACTGGAAATTTTTTCAATGTCTACTTGGCTGTGCCTTGAGGCTCGGATCTCGAGCAAAGCCACCAATTTCCAGTGCAATAAAACATTTTAAATTAAATATTATTTCCCTAATGTGTAGTGAGGGTCAGTCTAGGTACCTGTAGAAATGAAGAACTAACACAGCCAATATACTTAGTTGCATCAAAATTACACACATACCAAAAATATACACCGACATGCATAATATATTATTTACAACCTGTGCCCGCTGCTTAGCTCATATGAATAATGGCCTATAACCATAACCGCCTATAGCCATGTCGCATTACATAGGCAAAAACTGCAAGTATATAGGTTCAGCCATCTTGAGTTATATAAGTGAACATACATACATACCTACACCAGACTGCAGCCCCTGGATCGTAGGATATTTAGGAAGTGATATAAAAACATATTTTATATAAAACAACAGCAGTGCGGTTTACTTTATACTAATCCAATCAAAGAATATTTTGAATCGCGCCCGCCCATTCCACTGCAGTCCAGTGCTGCGATAGTGCAGTCTCACCTTAAAAAGATGAGATTTAGGAAAATTTTTAATCATAAAATTGTTGTTCCACAGATTGATCTTCAGTAAAATAAACAGCCAGAAAAGTACAATGATTAACCAATTGTCAAATGTGATTTATAAACATCCATCAGCAATGCAAAATATGCGTGTCATTATATTTCGTGCGTTTTGCCTTCCCGATAGGACGAGTCTGGCCGATAACAACACAAATTCAATCTGTGTCGAGGACGAAGGTATGATGGTGTTGATGCTATAGTTAACATCAACATTGAATCTGGATAATATAACTGAAATTAAATTATTCATTTGCAGGTTTTACTGTAAAACAGCTCAGGCCATTTGTTCGAGTCAGTTATAATGTTGCTAACGAGCAAACATCAACAGCCGTGGGATGCAATCCCACTTGGAACCAAGTATTACAATTGAGTTTCAGGTTGGTAAATTCTTATAAAATACGGTTATAGAAGTAGCGAGAAGTAAGTAAATCTCCAAATGTTCCTACAGGCCAGGTGTTCCATCAGTAGTCAATATAAACATATACGATGAGGTCAAGGAAGACATGTTGGATGCATACAACACCGAGGAACCGCACCAAAGCAATAAAGTGCATTACCGGCTAAGTCATCGCTGGCTCGGCTCTCTACAGATACCACTTGCAGCAGTTTATTCATTTTCGAAGGTACTGTATTTTTTGAGAACCAGCATTTTATTTTTGATGGATTAATATAAAAAAATAATTGAGTTTTCATCACGGTACCCGTTAATTTAATTGAATGTATATAACAAATAATTTTTCAGGTCCAAGGCGCATTGAAAATAAATACTCCACCAGTAATATTGGGATACCAAAACTCGACAGACTCAAACAGTAGCTTGCTTCACACATTGTACGACCCAGTCCTACCGATGCAAAAGGATGTTGCATTCATAACATTGAGCATATCAATGGAGCCTCATTTACAAACTCACGTAAACAGATACACATCTTATTTGCATAAGTCCGATGAAGGTTTTATATTCAGACATTTGACAGATTTCTTGATCAATTACTCAAAGGAATTTCCAAGCAGAATGTTATCTCTAACATATTTCACAACCGGTGGTCATCAGAAGTGTGTGATACAATTTCTGCAAGCGTTGCCTCTGCCGGACCTCGAACTTCTGCAAAGAGATTTAAAAGTTTATCCGAGGAGGGAGTCGGCTATGTCGAAAAGTTCCTCCTCCAGTCAAGCAAGAACCAGAGACGGTACAAAAAGCGGGCCCGATGACAGAGGTGACTCGGCCAATACACCTCGCTCTAGCGAATTGTGGACAGGCGAAAGGGATTCAACACAGAACGCACTGGAACTCAGAACCTTGAGGAAAGAAGGAAGTCAGCTGGAAAACACAATCCACGCTTGTGCAAGATATGTGTCTCTCATACCAATCTATGAAGCGAGCCAAGCTTATGAAGTTACCCTCATGGGATGGGTAAGCCTAACATTGTGAGCTTTCTGTAATTACCAAAACTAATGTCTCTCACAGGAAAGACTTCCACATTCTGGTTTAAATGGATAAATCTTATCTAGATTTGGTTTCCTAATATTTCAAAAGTTGTGGTATCTTTTTTTATTGCCACAGTCAAAAATGAATCTATAGTATCTAGTCGCACCTTGGTATGGGCCACTCGGTAGATATGAAATTTTATAGGTGTGCCCCACTGGTAGAGCACAATAACTATGCAAAAATTTTATTGTTTCAGGAGCTACTAAAAATATTACATGGTTCACCGCTTGACCATACCATCCTTCTCACCAGCTATTTGCTGTACCTAGGGGTCAAATGCTGGATCATCAGCGGCATGGGGCTGCCACGTGGGTTCAGTAGCTACGTACTAATCAAGTATAACATGACTACAAAAAGAATATTGCTGACGACCGATGACACAATCCAGTCTAGAAGTTTCTATACCACAAAGCAGGAGACTCTTGTATCGTTTATTTACGACGCTGCCACTGGAATAAGATATGACTTAAGGGATGCTTGTTGCCCTTTGAAAACTGTACATTATGTCTACAGTGAAGAGAATGTGAGAGACACTGTTCATAATTAACTAATGATGAAATCATCATAAATTACATATTATTGTAATGATAACTATTTTGCAGATTTGGATAAACCTACAGCTGATTGAATCTATTGACTCAGTGCGCCTCGATTTTACACGCTCTGCAGACTGGCAACCTGTAAGACCATTTTTACATACTTTAAAGCCTTGGATTCACCAGGGGGCAAATGTCTTGAGACAGGTTTTGTGACTTCTACGGTGTATGTTACCGATAACATGTTGGAACATGCCGCTAGACAATTCCCTGAACACACCAGAGATATTTCCCGTGACACATCCAGCTGCACATAAATGCCGCGTTATATTTGCATGCAATGTTGCCGCTGCACTTAAGACTCCATTTTATTTAGATATTCCACTTCACAGTATTTGCCCCCTAGTGTATCAAAGACTTTAGGCTTGTTAACGTGTGTGCAAAACAAATGCCCCAGACTTCAAGTTTCCAGAGAAATCTTTGTTTTGACGTGAACTCTGCTATATTCGTGGCTGGAGGGTTGCGGAGCCAAGTGGCATGTATATTTTAAATATACTATCATCCGTTGCTAAGCTTACGTCACCAAGGGTGGAGGCGCCGAAAAGAGGTATTGAAATCTCTAGTCGAAAAGATCTGATCGAAAAGTTCGAATTTGTTAAAAAAAATTGGTTGTCTGTAAAGTCGGTTTACGGACGATAGTTTTACGTGATGACGTGGAATAATCGTAGTACATAGATCAAAGATAAGTAATTTCTATTTCCAGTAGAAAGATTAATCATCTTGTGACTGGCCATCAATAAACTTCTGTTGTCTGATCTTGACAGTTTTACTTCTTAAGACGTTTCCATGGTAACTTTGAATATCAACGTGACACGCTTTCGTGCGTGCAGCCGGTGCTCATCAATTTATAAGACGTGACGTCATCAAATCAAAATGCCCTAATTCAGTTTAATGGCGTAATGGTGTAATGGCCTAATTAACTTGTTGGACGTTAATTAGGCCATTACATGCAAAAAAAGTTACGTTAGTGGGGCAATTCTAGCCAATTTTTCTGTGCACACTTTTGGAGGTATTCATTTAAAACTTATGTAGGTATTAGCATATGACTTAAAATAATCCCCACTGTTTCCAGGTTTTCAACAAAAATATAAGCTTGTCCAAGTTACCGACAATTTCGGAACACAACTTGTATGCGACACCTGAGCATTTAGATTCTTTGAAACAGAAAATTGAAAATAAAATTAAAGCAAAAGTACAGAAATGGAGATCTCATCGAAGAACAATATGGAACAGGTAGAGAGAACACTTTACTGACCGAATAATTTGATTTTACTTGTGTAGCTGTCAAATTAAGTCTACAGACAAAATGTATACTTTTAAGTTCCTTCTAATAGGACAATGTTCCAGATACTGCAGTTCAGTGTTAAAAGAATCACTTCCAAATTGGGAATATTGGGCCTTTAACCCGGCCTCACCCAAGCCCGGACCGAGTAATCGTTTGAAGCAACTTATGTCCACGTATAAAGTAAGTAGGAATTTCATAATTAGAAAAGCAAATTGAATAGTTACTATTGCAAAATGTCTCAAAGAGCTTTATTTATTTTTGCCTAAAAATAAAAAAGGGATCACAATTGCTTTAAAATTTCTTTTACAGATTTACGGTTTTCCACTAAACCTACCGTACACAAATATGAAGAGGATCTTATCTTCCATTAAAAGTACGGCGCTCTTCCTCAACGAGGACCGGAGCGTGGAGTTTGGTCTGGCGGTGGAGATGTACTCCTATCCAGGTGCAGTGTCCAGTCTGTGGGTTTACTTAGCCAGCATTACCAGGAATTAGCTGCAAGCCCGTACTAATACATACATTACGGCACTATTCTTACAAAGAAACCTACACAAAATCAATATGGTAAAATAAAAAATATAATAAGATTTATTAATCGATTCGTATCATATAAGCACGTGCAGGGTTAAGGAACATGAAGAATTACCCTTTTAGCTGAATAAAATTATTTATACGTCTTTCTGTTTTAATGCTAACAAAATAAAATTAACATTTGTTCCATTGAAGTATAAAAATATACGTAAATAGAAAATGAGTGAAAGGAGCGGCTAGTGCTTAGGACAAGCTTGTTCAAGGTTGCTAATTATGAGAGTGGGCGTGCGTGAGGGTGTCTTGCGGCTCTAGCTGGCGGGGTCTTCGCTCTTGGTCTGTCTGGATCTGCGCAACTGCTGGATGTAGTGGCGCTGGATGGGCTTGTGGAGGGCGAGCTGGGCGAGCGCCTCCTCGATGGGGAACCACTGCCGCTTGCGCCCCATCTGCCGCGAGTCCTCCCACTCCGCCAGCTCCTGGGTCACCGTCATCACGTACACCTCCGTGCGGTGCTTATGCTCACGATTCTGCAATTTAAATTTTCTTTATTTATTAAAAACAAACACGCATATCATTCACAATTTTTTAAAGCTAAAGTGTAATTTAAATTAATTGTAATAGTGGAATACACTGTAGTTCTCAAATAGAAGAATTTAAGACTTAATTTTATGCCCTAACATAAAAATTAAGATACTGAAATTGTAAATTATATTTGTACTAGCTTTGCCCGCGACTTCGTCCGCGTGGACTCATCAAGCCATCTACCGGGTCCAATTGTATTTTCAAACCATCCGGGGACCCACTCAAATATGCACACACAATTTCATCCAAATCGGTCCAGCCGTTCTGAAGTGATGAACCGATTTGGGTAATTTTTACCCGACTACGGCGAAGCCAAAAAAGGAAGGGTTATGAGTTTTTTATTAGTAAAATTTATGTAATAATCCGAATAAGGTTATAGTGTAACAAAGACGGTACGAAGTCCGCAGGGTCAGCTAGCTATATTTTGAGCTTTTCCCCGCGGCCTCGCTCGAGTGAAATTCGAAAATGACAAAGCCGACCTTCGTACAGGTAATAGATAATAATAATAATAATTATTATTATTATTAATTAGAGCTCCGTAGCCACGGCCTGCACCCGCCGGCGTGCTTGGAGGCTTGCCTCCCGCCGTCGGCGTAAATTACCGTTTTTATCTAAATTTTGTATTAATTTTGTGTATTTTTATTACTTTTTGTAAAATGTATGTAAAATTAATATAAAAATATTGTAAAACGTGAAATAAAGGATATAACAACATAATAATAATAAAAGAAGAAAAGCTGTCAGACTGACAGGGTGTAAAAATTTTCTTCGGAAAATGAAAATTTTATAAAACTAGTCGTCGACAGCCTCGGCAGCGGAATACCGGCGACACCGCCTCAGCGCCTCACCACCCCGCTGTGTCAGAGGAGGGACCAGTGATGCAACGCGTCCGAGTCAACAGCGCCTCTCCCGAGGCCTCGCCCTCCTCGCGGTGTGGCCGGAGGATCCAATGACAAGACCTGCCGCTTCTTTCAACACCAGCAGCGCACACAATCCACCACGGTTTGCTACTCCATCGCCCGCGTCTGCCGGTGAGGGTGGCGAACCAGGGAAGCGCCCCGCCACAGCAGCTACGACGGGACGAAGTCCGCCGCCACCGGTTAGCTTGGGGCTATCGCGGCCCTGTGTCCCGCCCGCTTGCAGCCTCCGCTACCGGTGCAGCGCCGTGCGCCACAGCGACGCACGCAAGAGGCCTTTCAAGTATAGAAGAGCTGCGTGACGTCGCCCCGCAACCCGGCGGATACGGAGCTCTCCGAGATGGGGGTGGTGGTGGCCTACGTGTCTAGTACCACCACCTATCGCTCGTAGCTTGCCTCGCGTCGTCTCGGAGAGCTCCGTAGCCACGGCCTGCACCCGCCGGCGTGCTTGGAGGCCTGCCTCCCGCCGCCGGCGGATATTTACCGTTTTTATTTAGATTTTTATTAATTTTGTGTATTTTTATAAGTTTTTGTATAATATTATAAAATATGTAAAATTAATATAAATATGGTAAAAATGTGAAAATAAATACATAAAATAATAATAATAATAATAATGATTTATTTTCAGGTATAACCCATAGTACATTACATTAAATCAATACAGTACAATACAATATAACAATATAAAATATAAAATTAGAATAGAAACATAATAAATTATTTACATTTTGTTTTGTCAATAATAAATCCCACATTTAATTATGTCATTGTTATAGTACAATTGGTCAGAGATCGTTTTTATAATTTCGTTTTCCGATTTACAAATTCGGTCCATAAACCCTGCTCGCCGCTTCCGCATGATAGCGTAGAAGTCATCGAGCCGATGCTCCGCGAACATGCCAGACGCGCTACACCTCCAGGGCAGTCCCAACATACACCGAAGCGCATTGTTGTACTGTACACGCAGTGAGTTGTAGGCTCGCTGCGTGTACTGGAACCACAGCTGGTTGGTGTAGAATGCCTGGCAATACGCGCGGAACAGCGTCAGCTTGACCTGCACCGAACAGTACCGGAAACGTCCAGCCAACATGTTGCTTTTCATTGCAAGCACTCTACGCTGCCTCTCCAGGTCATCGTCGTCCCTCAGTCTCTCTGTCAGGATGTGCCCTAGGTACTTGAACCTTGTAACGACTCTCAAAGGAGAGCCGCACAAGGTTACGGTAGGATTAAACGTGATGCAATGCCTCGATTAATACCCTCCTCTACTGCCGATGGGCCCGGATATGTTCGGTGAAGCCATCGTAAGCTTAGATCCACACCTTCTATAAAAGAAGTAAGTCACTTAAAGCAAGTCCGAATGGTGAGCTGCGTTCAGGTAAACACAGGTATCTCTATCTCTCTCGCTCTCTCTTCCCTCACTCTATCCCCTCCCACTATCACTCCCCTCTCCCTCTCCCTCGCCCCTCTCTCACCTCCTCCTTTTCTCTCCCGCTATTTAAATAATCATCTGTCCCACATTAGTTAGGAATTCGTATGGTCACCTTATTAAAATATAACAATTTGTCTCACATGACGAATCCTATGGTCACCCCTCTACCAACAAAATTTTTTTTTGTCCCACATTAGGTAAATACTCGCATGCACTGGCGGCTGGTCCTAAAGTGCGCTCGTGCGCCGCACTACCATACCACGAGAAGTCTTCACTTCACTCAAATAAATAATATCTTACAACATACCTACATTAAAACCATAATGATCGTACTCCAAATAAATACGAATGTGAATTCGACCTTATTTTATAGATCACAAGGCACTTTATTGCGTTTAAACGCGCGCCCCGTGCGGAATCGAGTAACGCACGCGGGTCTCCCATACGAATGTATGGCGATCGGCAAAACACCGCTGGCGCGTGAGACAAAAGATACTTCATAGAAACAGTATGGGCCGAAATGGAGTTCTGCGTGCGGCGCACGAGCGCCAAACAAGGACACTATATTGTGAATAGCCGCGCGTGCGACACATCGCGAGCGATTCGTTTTGCACGAGTCCGTCTGCCTAGAGTCAGCGCGCTGTCATGTGATGTCACATACCCGTTAGCGCGCGAATATTTAAAATGGGATATGGTTAGGTTTTGTGTTTTCTGTCACGTGATACTGGAATTAAGTGGTGCCGATATTTGTCTAAGCGTTCGTTAAAGGTAAGGCTTTACAATCAGGTGATCCCGGGTTCAATTCCTAATTTTCAAATGCTTTTATTTTTATATATTTTTTTGAAGTATTTTTGGGACATTATTACTGTTTTCTTTTTGAAAGCTGCAGTTAGTGTTGTGGTCTATGGGTGTGTTCATAAAGGTACTAAAAATGAGTAAAAAAACTTGTTTGGATTTTTTTGCAACGGATTTCGCAACTCATTGAGTGTCTTGAGAATATTCATACTAGGTACGTACATAATACAACGCAGGCGTTTAAAAAATTCGGAAGTCCCGATCCTAAAATAACATGACGGGAATGTGTTGGGAAATTTGGTATTTAAGTACCTAGGTAGATAGGTACTTAGCGCACTACCGGTCACTGAAGTCACCAGCCGCCACTGCTCGCATGGTCACCCTATTAAAATAAAACCATTTGTCCCACACCAGGAATCGCATGGTCAACCCTGTAATATTTTTTTTTGTCCTACGTTAGGTAAGGAATCGTATGGTCACCCTATTAAAATAAAACCATTTGGCAATAGCCCCCCCTACTAAATTTTTTTCCCACATTAGTATAGGAATCGTATGGTCACCCTATTAAAATCAAACCATTTGTCATAAAACCATTTGTCCCACATGAGGAAACGCATGGTCACCCCTCTACTAATTAAATTTTTTGTCCCATATTAGGTAAGGAATTGTATGGTCACTCTATTCGAATAAAACGATTTGGGAATGCAATAACGACGCCATCTACCGGGTCCAACTGTATTTTCAAACCATCCAGGGACCCACTCAAATATTCGCACAAAATTTCATCCAAATCGGTCCAGCTGTTTAGGAAGAGTAGGGTTACGTATACACGTATTAATTTAATTTTTTGTCCCATATTAGGTAAGGAAACGTATGGTCACCCTATTCGAATAAAACCATTTGTCCCACATGAGGAATCGCAGGGTCACCCCTCTACTAATTTAATTTTTTTTGAAGTGACGCGCATGTATATGTCAAATGTCAAGTTAAATCGAAAAACATTTTCAGCCTGTACATGTTGTCAATTGTTCAGCAAATCCGTTTTTTCGTGAAAACGCGATAACGACGCCATCTACCGGGTCCAACTGTATTTTCAAACCATCCAGGGACCCACTCAAATATTCGCACAAAATTTCATCCAAATCGGTCCAGCCATTTAGGAGGAGTAGGGTTACGTACACACGTACAGAAGAATTATATATATTCGTATATTACATCACTGTCACAGACAATTTGTGGGTTAGCTTAGTCTGTTTTATAAATACTATCACGGAGGCTGCTCTGTGGAATTTTTTTTTTTAATTGTCCTTATGATACTGCAAGCTGTCAGGAATTTAACATTCCACAGTAGGTTATAAATGTTTAAGTTGTCTTGCACGGATAGTCTAATGAAGGTAATCTTGTCTTCCATTAATTCGCAAGCCAGTTCGTTGGGATGCATTTGTATTCTCACTTTGTATTGAATTATTTGGGTCTTTATTTCTTGTTTTACAGTTGGGATGTTCAAATCGCTGTGTAGTCTCTCATTGGTCTCCTACACTTATGTACGGGAGTGAAAGTTGGGCATGGCAGACGAAGCATGAAAGCAGGATTAATGCTGTGGAAATGCGCGCGTTGAGGAGTATGTGCGGAGTTGATTGATTTAGAAATAGTGTAGAAATAGATTGAGAAATAGTGTAGTGCGAGAGCGCTGTGGGTTGAAAGAAGATATAGTGACAAGGATTGAGAAAGGGATGCTTCGGTGGTTCGGTCATGTTGGAAGAATGGATGATAGGAGACTAACGAAAGAAATTTATGAAGCAAATGTGAGTGGAAGAGTCGGGAAGGGTCACCCTAGACGCACGTACCTGGACCAGATCGGGCATGTGCTCAAAAAGGGGCAAGTGCTTAGTACCCGTAACCGACGAGCATGCATGAAGAACATTATGGGAGTGGAAGAGGCGGCAGGAGTGTGTCAGGATCGTGGCACGTGGAGATCCGTTGTCTCTGCCTACCCCACCGGGAAACAGGCGTGACGCTATGTATGTATGTATGTCTCTCATTGGTTATGTACCAGGCAGCGTCTACAATTATTCATAGTGTTTTCGATTGAAACCTCTGCAGAGTTTCTATGTTTGAGCTAGCTGCTGTGCCCCACAATTGCAGGCCATACGTCCATATCCGCTTCAGTATACATTTGTACAGGAGAAGTTTGCTTTCCAGTGACAATTGGGATTTCCTATTTATAAGCCAGTATATTTTCTGAAGATTCAACGCAAGTGCTTTCCGCATGGTAAAGACGTGTTTTCGCCATGTGAGCCATCTGTCCATGTACAGACCCTGGTATTGCGCTTCGTTAGCTTGAGGGATTTGTGTGTCGTTTAGTAGCACTGGCGGGCCACGTCCCTTGTCTGGTCGTATAGGTCACCAGCACAGATTTCGTTTAATTTGCTATTATACGCCAATCCCTAAGCGAATCTGAGATTTTATTGAGGCTATTCTGTAGCTTGGCAGACGCTCGGTTCGGGCACTCATCCACGGCCTGTACGGCTGTGTCGTCGGCAAAAGTTCCTGTAACGACTTCTTCTTCGACTGAAAGGTCTGCGGTGTATAAGAGGTATAGGGTTGGGCCCATTAAGTTGCCCTGTGGGCCTCCAGCTTGTATTTTGTACAGATTTGTCATTTCCTCGCCCTGTTTCACTAGGAAGTGTGTAGATAATATTTGATAATGTGGAAGTAATTTATTGGGAGATTCCTTTTTATCTTACTCAATAGGCCATCATACCAGACTCGGTCAAATTCTTGGGATATGTCGAAAAAGACTGCAATATATTATCTACAAGCCTACGTAATTTGTTCTATTGTACTGTGTTTCTGCCTGAAGCCAAATTGGTGAGCAGGTATAAGTTTATTCTGCTGGATGATTGGCTTGAGTCTTTTAGGAACAGGGTTTCCATCACTTTGGATGGGATTAGCAGCAGGCTTATGGGCCGATAAGACTTGACATCATCAGGAGGTTTTCCCGGTTTTAAATAATTTGAGCTACTTTCCACTGTCGCGGAACTGCTCCTCTCCAAAGTATGGCATTGTATAATTGTGTTAAAAATTTAATACCTTCCTCAGGTAGTAGCTTTAGTATATTTGCGGAAGGTCAAGCTGGTGAGTTTGTTCGAGTGTTGATTTTACTTCCGAATTTTCAACAATCCATTATTAGTATTCGGTCTTAATACTCCTTCCAAATGAATTGCAAATGTTTCCGCTTTCTCAACATCATTGCTAGCGCACGTGCTGTCAGTTTTACGTATTAATCGTTTTAACTTTTTGGTCACTTTCCAGAGCGAGTAATCTGTAGCAGCTGTGGCATCCGAATTCCGCAGGTTATTCTGCACACCTCTGTTTCTATCTTCGTTGAGTAGCCGTTTCAGTTCTGCTGTGGTAGCGTTTAGTCGTGTTTTATCATTAGGATATCTAGTTTTTTGCCATAGTTTCCTTGCTCTGAGTTTTTCTAATCGCTTTTCTCTTATCGTCTGTGAGCACTGAAATTTGTCTGTAACGACAGTGTCGGGGGTGGCTTGCCAAGCTGATGCTTGAATACAAATTGTTAAAGTGTTCAACTGCTTTTTAAACGACGATGCAACTAATTGCTGGAAATGGATCCAGTCTGTTTTGCGACTATGCAGCCTGCAAGGTTTTATAGTTTTGAATAGGTAATTTTCTCTTCAATTTTACAAAGACGGGAGCGTGGTCAGATGATAATTCTAAGCTATTTTTGTATTCAATATAATCGCTGGTAATTCCCTTCGCCATACAAAAGTCAATTAGATCTGCTATTTAGTTTGGATCTGTAGGCCAAGATTTTGACCTGTTTATTGCAAAGTATTTTTATTTCATAGTTTCCATTTGCGTGATCTTTTAAAAGTTTAATTAGAGGCTGTATGTTGCTTACTTTGTCTACGAAGATTGGTGGAGGCTTAGGTATTCTTTCCTTTTTTGCGACTTCGGTATCTAGATTGTCTTCGTTATCAAGTTAAGAGAAACTGTTGGATAAAGGTACAGGTTGGCTGAGCCAGTAATTGCTGATTTTAGTCTGCTTCTGTTGCCTTGCATTGGTTGTGGTCTTTTCCTCTCGTCTCTTTGAGCTTCGCTCCATTCTGTGTGTTTTACATTACATGCTACAGCTTATGATGATTAAGACTTAACTGAGCTGTTAACCTCAGGTCACCGACTGAAGACGAACGAAATATATTTTGGAGTAAGGCCGGGTGGAAAATTTTGGGCTAGGGTTTTTGATTTGGTTGATTTGACCAGTAACATTGCCTGTCAAGGAAGCCTGGTTTCCCACTTCCATGGGGGTTTGGCATTGTAAAGCCTTACCTTTAACCAACGCTTAGGCAAATATCGGCACCACTTAATTCACAGTATCCCGTGACAGAAAGCACAAAACCTAACCATAGCCCATTTTAAATATTCGCGCGCTAACGGGTATGTAACATCACATGACAGCAGCGCGCTGGCGCTGACTCTAGGTAGACGGACTCGTGCAAAACGAATCGCTCGCGAAGTTTCGCACGCTCAGCTATTCACAATATAGCGTCCTTGTTTGGCGCTCGTGCGCCGCACGCAGAACTCCATTTCGGCCCTTACTGTTTCTATGAAGTATCTTTTGTCTCACACGCCAGCAGTGTTTTGCCGAACCCCATACATTCAGTATGGGAGACCCGCGTGCGTTTTCGATTCCGCACGGGGCGCGCTAGCGATGTAATGGCACGGGTTTACTTGCAAAAATGTGCCTTGTGGTCTATAAAATAAGGTCGAATTCACATTCGTATTTATTTGGAGAACGATCTTTATGGTTTTAATGTACCTAGGTATGTTGTAAGATATTATTTATTTTGAATGAAGTGAAGACTTCTCGTGGTAGGGTAGTGCGAGCGCACTTTAGGATCCTAGGCTACCCCGAGAGTCTGTGGAACTAGCATCCCTTATTCCCTGCCACCCGTCCTATCTCCGCATGACTCGTCGCAGAGAGACTCAGCACCCTTTTGTTGTTGACATTGGGCTTTTGAGAACCCATCGGTTCTCTATATAAATCGTTTCTTTGTCGCACCGTTAGGGTATGGAACTGTCTTCTGGCGAATGTATTTCCCAAATCCTTTAACCTGGGTGTCTTCAAACGGCGTATTAACAGGCTAGACAGCCTAGCAACAGTCTGCAAATTTGCTGGCATGGCACCTAACTGAGCGTGGTTTCGCAAGGAGAGGTGATTTTGGCGCTGTCGATTGCACCATTGGTCTCTCGGCAAAGCCAACCATGTTGGTTTACATAAAAAAAGCGAGTGGGCTGTGTCGGAGACACGGCCGTATATTCATGAATTTGATGAAAATGTCATCGATACCTATCCTTGCTTGTCCCACCACACGAGAAGTTTGGGATAAATATCCCTATAAGTAACTATGGCCCAGAGAAAAAGTGCTTCGAAAACTTCGAAAATCAATAAATGCTTATAACTCCTGAACTACTGGTCAGATCGACTTGCAATTTGTTTCTTTTCGTAGAAAAAATTTGCTCTTTTTGAAATAGTTGTTTTTTTTTCAAAATCGGTTCAGCCGTTTCAGATTAAAAAAGGAAAAAGTGTTTGAGAGGGCATATCTCGGAAACTACTGGTCCACGACTGCTCATACACTGGAGAAAATGATAGGCCACGACGAGATTTTTAATTTTTACCAAACATTGCAATGTCTTCGGAACTGAACCAACACTAAAAATTTGAACTTCGTAGGATAAGAGGAAGCGGTTCTAATTTGGCTTCCAAGAATTGACCCACACATACTAACAAACCAACATACAGGGCAAGTTAAATAAAAGGTTGCAAAATATTTTTAACCTACATTTAATTGCTCTAATTATACTACTGATCCACGAATACTCATTCGCTGGAGAAAGTGATAGGCCTCTATAAGATTTTTTTTTTCACTGGGGTTTTTTACAAGTATCTTAATACAATATATTTAGTGACTATCCACATAATATATATATTACAGTTTGAGAGCAATTTATTGAGAATTCTGGCTACAAATTAGTAGATAAGTGTATGAGGTGTACCTAAAGAGCCTTTGTCAAAATTATGATACGAAATTTGTATCACAATTTTATTATAAACATAAATTAAATTAAAATTAGTACATTAGGTACGCATATTACAATGCAGTATAATTGTAAAAAAAAACATTCAAATATTATAGGTATACTTGAAATGTCAAGTTGTCAATGGTTAGTAAAGTTAGGTACAAATTATTGTAATTAATCCACTGCTTAATTAATCTTAATTAATTATGCAGCCGAACCTCAAGACTTAATTTTATCAGTTAAGGTCTCTTTTTACCTGACTACGGTGAACTCCGGAAGGAAGGGTTATGAGTTTAGTGGGACTTTTAGTTAGGACGTAGGGTAGGCAGTGCTTTTGTGCCTATATGGAACGCACGTAACCTATAGGTACACATGCCTGTTTACCTATAGGGACCATCATAGAATGAATGAATGAAATGATTGAAACCTCGAAGACGCCGAGACAGCGGCCCAGCTTGCCGATGACGCCGGCCTCCTCGAGCACCTCGCGCATGGCCGTCACTGACGGCTCCTCCTCTGGCTCCACCCCCCCGCCCGGCACGATCCAGTTGTCGGGCCGGCGCGACGACGTCACCAGAAGCACCTGCAACATCACTCTCTATTTTAGTGTTTTGTACTTGTGAGAAATTATTTCTGACTGTAAAAAGTGTCTTAACTAAAGATTTGAAAAAGTAACATTTGCATACTGTATGAATCATCATGAACAAAATGAACTGACCAACACTATTCAAATAATCAATAAGATAGTCCAAAATATCACCATTTATTCTCATACAATATGAATGAAGGGTAATTAAACTTTTCCATATGCATTATGGTTTACATAATTTTTATTAGGTTTCCGTATCCCAGACGGAAGCCTATTACTAAGACTCCGTCGTCCGTCCGTCCATCTGTCCGAGGGCTGTATCTCTTGAACCGTAATAGGTAGCCGGTTGAAACTTTCACATAATACGTGTTACTATGGCGGATGAAACAACAAATAAGGAAAATAAGAAAAAGTTAAAAATTAAGGGGGGCCCCCATACAAGAAACGTTTTATTAAAATAGATTAGTCACACTATTGAATAACAGATCGCGCCAACGGCTTTTATACATTGCATGCATTGTTAGGTGCTGTCATTTTCCCACCGTAAAGTGCTATCGACCTCATTAAGGCTTCTCTAAAAGATAGACGCTTCTTAATCTTGGGTCGTTCCAAAAAAATAATTTTCAGAAGTTTGATGTTTGACAGATCACTTTTAAAAAATAAAGTGACGTTACTATGGTAACAGCTGTCAGTGGGCAAACATGGAGACCTGACCTGTGTAAAACAATGATGTAGTAAAATAAACAAATATCAGATAATTCAAATTCGAAGACCATGCCACCTGAGCGGATAGGTGGATATTATTGATAGCAGATTGATACGCGCGCGAGTAAAACTCGCACTTGACAGATTTTTTATTTTATTTTATTAGGGAAACACATAGTTACACAAGATACATAATAAATGGGTATATACAATTATAAGCACTAACCATTAAAGTTTCCACATAAATTAGGTAACTTAGGTACAATGACTAACACAGGGAACTTCAAACAAAATACAAAACCGGCCAAGTGCGAGTAGAACTCGCGCACCGAGGGTTCCGTATCGCCATGTCATGGTTAGCGTCACTCACGCCATCTATGGCGTGTTACGAAATGCTTCATATTAGTTTCATAAGGTCATGATTAATTAAAATGCTTCACAGTCTTTCAGTAGATAGCGCACACCATACACTTTTTGGGTTCTTCTATGGGAACCCCCGTGAATTTTTAACTTTTTCTTATTTGTTGTTATATCGGCCATAATAACACATATTCTGTGAAAATTTCAACAGGTTACCTATTACGGTTCAAGAGAATATACAGCCCTCGGACAGACAGACGGCCGGACGGACAGATGGACAGACAGACGGCGTAGGCTTAGTAATAGGGTCCTGTACCGGATACGGAACCCTAAAAAAAGAGCAGCTAAGTAAATGTGCAAGGGAGTATAGAAAATAGGTAATTTAATATTTATGTCTATTTGAATTTATTTTCTTTTTATAAAAATAATGTGGACTTTTTAAGAACTTTTCACAATATTTATAAAGATAAGCGTCCACATATTAGCATCATACGTATCGTCGGCATTGCCAATACGCAAATGCCTTTGTTATGTCACCTGTATGGGTTGCTGAGTTAGAGATGCCAAAGCACAAAAAAGTTCAAAAAATCCATCTGTGCTTCTAAATAAGTGAATCCTCGAGTGTTTTACATAGTTTTGTGGGCTTCAATTTCATTGGCTATTAGTGCCAATAGAGATTATTGATCTGATTTATTATTTTACGAAATATTTGAGTTTATATCAAGCTCGGTCGCGACGCGGCGAAAACACCTGGAAGTCAAAGAGTTAAATATAAAAAGTAATAGGTACAAATAGGTAACTGACAACTTCCTAGCAAACAATAAAATTTCAACTGGATTAAAAAAATTATAGGAATTTTATTTAAATATAAAAAGTAATAGGTACAAATAACTAACTAAAAACTTCTTAACAAACATGAAAATATCAACCGGATTTAAAAAATGACAGGAATGTTATTTCAATATAAAAAGCAATAGGTGCAAATAAATAACTAAAAACTACCTAACAAACATGAAAATAAACCAAAAGGGGTGTTTTCAAAGGTTCCTATAAAGATGGTGGATGGCAAGGGCCCTTTGAATAAAGTAGGCCCTTGATTGCTTGGAATAACCGCAAGGCTCTAGGGCGCACAGTATATTAACAGTTTGGATCGTTTATTACAGATTTATTATAAAATTTAATTTTGATGAGTTTCTGCTTGTGCGTTCCTATGTGACTCGAAGGGTAAGCTTCAAGCCACGCTTCAGATTATTTTTGACACTGCCAAAATATATGCACATTAAATTAATACAATTTTCAAGTTGTTTAAATGTTGTTTCATTTTGACAATTGGAATGTCCCACTTGGACTGGGTTACAGCTTGGCTAGCACACAGTGGTTGTAGGTACGTCGGGACAAACCATCTTCCATGCCGAAACTGTTCCTTCGAAGTATCCCTTCCTTGAAGCATGAAGTTCCTTTGTAGCATGAGATCACGTCGTGGTAATGTTTACAATAAAATAGTTTGTGCTCACACAAATAGACAAATTTGCATTGATGTTGAGTTTTGTCTATGACCTAGCCTTATTTATCCATGTTGTTCGTAGAGTATTGTGATAACGGCTGACGAAAAGTGTCCCACAGATAAGTTAAGCTCTATGTACATAGTTTTGTCGACTTAATGAAAATATTTCTGTTCCAGCTGCAAGAATATGTATAAAAAATTGGGATGGAAATGCTGACAACCAGACAAGTGTAATGAAAAAACAATGTGTGAACTATTGAACTCTCAAGGCTTGCAAATGAAACGGTGCTCTTAAATGTATGTAGTTATGACGTGATAGGCGATTTCTGAAAATAATGTAGTTTAGTACCCAGGTCTACTTGTTGCACCACTATGTCATAGAAATCTATCCCAACATGCAGCTTCAATAACATGCTGCTGTTATTAGAACTCTTAGCTAGAGGGCTAACAAGTAATTACGGTGCGGAGGAGCGATTTGTATGCTTGGATACTCTCATAGTCGTGTACGTAAACAAACAGCTCGAGGTGCTAACCTCGGACTCGGCGTCGGAGCGCACGCAGATGCAGGCGGCGCGGCGCCGGAAGCCCTCGTCATCGTAGATCCGGATCGAGTTCGGCTTCTCCTTCACCATCGCGGCTTCACTCTGCGTCCACTCCGCGCAAGAACCCACACGAACACCCGAGTGACGACTAGCGACCACAACCACAACAACGGTCAGCGGGCGCCATCAGCGTGAAGTTCCAGCAGCGCGTCCATGGCGCAGTAGTCACGCGACAAGATTCTCCATCTCAGTCGCGGCGGCTTGATGAGCGAGCACACGCACGCAACGCAAGCAAGCAACCGAACCGGGAATGGAACAGCCAGGCCAGGCAGATTACAGCGATCCGCTCCGTTCGTCAGCTGACAGCCGGAAGTGCGAGCGCTAGTAGCGTGCTAGATATTAGCCAGTCTGTCTGCAACTCTCTAGTCTGTTGACTACACACACAGCCGGAATTTGATCCCTCAAGAAGTGAAGAGATGAAACGCTTATGGTAGCTCCACACGTACGTAGATGCTCGACGAGCAAAATTTATAGAGCAAGCTTGCTGCGAGCCATGTTCGACGTTGCATCCACACATTGGTTTTTGTTCGACATGCGCGACTGACATGCTCACTGTGCGTCGTATTGTATCGAGCCATGGACGACTTGTTGCTGTGACTTGCGTGCGGGTATCGCCTGCTACATATTATAAATCTACAAAACCAAAAGCTGTTCCTAAACAGAGAAGTATTCGGCCATATAAGGCTTATAAATGAGTTGGAAGCTCCTGATTTTCATAAGTATTTGCGGATGAATAAGATGTTATTTTAAGACAAATTGCTTAATCTTGTGTCTCCTAAAATAAAACCACCACCACCCTCCGCCGCTCGTGGGACCGACTGACAATTGCTCGAAGTAGCGGCCACACGCACAAGTATGCTCGCAGGCTCGCATCGAACATCGAGGAAAAATTATGCAGTGTTCAATCTTGTTCGAAGCGAGCATTTGCTCGAAGTTGGACGTTCGAGCATGTATCAAAAATGGTCTACACGTTCGAGCATGAGTCGTACTTGCTCGAATGAACGTAAAAATGACGAGCAAGCACATACGTGTGTACTTAGCTTTTGGGAAAACGACGTTAGTAATATATAAGTTAATGCATGAAACTGAGTACCTATGTATTTTCAACTTCAAACGCAGTTTCAAGTACTCAAGGGTCATGTGGTTATTCATTCGTCATCACATCAGGATAATACTCATTTTAGCAGCCTGTTTTTTTATAAAAAAAATTTATGATTTTAATATGTATTGTATTTTCACACTTCGCCAACTCATTCCTTTATTAGGGTCTGCGCAGACGACGATCCTTATTAACCGACTTCTCCAACCAATGAGTCGTAATAAAAAAACTTCCAAACTTCCAAAACTTCCAAATTAGTCGGCGGCCAACTTTGTAATCGGTCGCCGACTAAAAATTTGGCCTCCAACTTACGCTGGCGCTGTACCGAGCGAACGACTGTACGATCGTCCGTGTTAACGACTAAGCATTTGGGTTGGAGTGGAGTGGAATTGGCCGTCATAGGTACCCAACTCTACTAAACTGTTTAGTTGGTGATACAATCGGTCGTCTGGCCGAACCCTTACTTATGCGAGGTTTACACTCACCCTACAGGGCAGGGAAGTGAGCAGGGCAGAATGCAGCGCGAGAATGTAAACACGATACTCGCGCTGATACTCGTCATGCCGCTCGCGCTGCCGATGTACCCGAAATGTCGGTTTTTCGTGCGGGAGTCAAAGGACTGGCAGCATCGACGCGAGTATCGTGTTCACAATTTCACATTCAGCCCTCTCACTCACTTGTCCCCGCGCCGCCGTTCGTCGAGGGGTCTGGCACATGAGAGAACAAAATTGACTCTTGCGCTATAAATCAGCTGTGATGTTTTGGAGGTTAAAAAAAAAATAACCAGGAGACGCATCTTCTTTAATATATTAACCTCATCCTAATGTTAGGCGGTGCATGTCGTTTTTGTTACGTTTTGTTTCTGCCATTTCGCGTTTACAATCAGCTGATTATAGCGCAAGAGTCCATTTTATTCTTTCATGTGCCGCTTCGTTCGTCGAGCTTGTATTGTCTGCGTTCGAAAAACACTCCATGATTCCATGTCTATGTCTACCGGTAGTCCCACGACTACCAGGAAATTTTTCTTGCCTTTAATTTCTTTGTTCATTAAAAAGAAGAATATACCGGATGTTTGATGATTATAGGTCATACTCAAAAATCAAACCAGGTACTCCTGTCCTGAGCCTATTTGGAGCAAAAAAGTTACATGACATTTTGTTCTACGAACATTTTATGACGTGATGAATCATCACGTCATAAAATGTTCAATCACTGATGATGTCACATCTTATAAATTGATGAACACCGGCTGCACGCACGAAGAAGTGTAACGTTGCATCTAAACCTGCGTGTGCAAGCGAGAGCGCGATAGAGAGGCATAGGCATATAGTAGGAAAAACAAAATATATTTCTCCGTCTTTTGCGAGCCTCGAACCCGCGGTCCCTGCCACCATCACTGACCAGACTTGTTATCCACGCGGGCTATCGACCGTGTACATATCGCTGCAAATTTTCTCAACAGTATGTGAATTTCATGGAGCGAATTTCATGGAGGGACATCTAGCGTCAATATTAAATTAAATACTTCAGCCAGCGTTATACTTGATTTAGCAGTTAGGTAATTGTTGCAACGTTGAACATGTAGATGGCGTTATGTAGTTTTTTTAAATATAAATTAAACAAAAATTTTAATAGTCGGTATTTTCTCATATTTTTTATTAGTTATTATCACATCTTTATCATATACTAAAATTAATTTTACATGGTAAATATCCGCCGGAACTTATTTACTTTATGACATCATCACGTAAAACTATCGTCCGTAAACAAACTTTACAGACAACCAATTTTTTTTCCATACTAAACTAAATTAATTGCCCGCACCCCTTACCCCCGATTCCTTGGAGCTCGCGCGCGGATAGTATTATAAATAAATACCTATTATAAATAAATAAACTGTAGTACTGTGTGGGCCGTGTAGGGCTTGCATTTTACCCACTGAATCTCTCCCCGTGCACGTCGTAAAAGGCGATTAAGGGATAAGGACGAGATGCTGTGCTAAAGGGCGACAGGATAGCCACCTCTCACCTTGCGCGGTTCCTCCACCGAGTCATGTAGGATATCTTGAGTGTTTGCGATTAGAAACGCACCACGTAAAGAGAATATTCCTAACATTAATTTACTGGCGAAAACACGATAGGTATGTACGTGAAAGTTCGCCCGATAGAGAAAAATTGTAAAATTACCTGTAAAAATCTTATTTTCTCATTTCGTATGTAAAACTAAGTTTAAAACGAACAGGTAATATAACAGGATTAAGTTTAAAAGTATAATAAGTCAAAGATATATTATGTACTAGCGTACTAGATGAATCACTGGGCCAACTAACATGTTCCACCGACTTGCGGTTCACGATCCTCAAGTCTCTTAGTCGAGCGCAAGAGGCCGCAGCGCGCAGTCGTCGCTTGCCTGCTGCGATCGCGCCTCACCTACTTTAAACTAATACATTTACACATCTTCGCAGATGCGAAGGTGCGATGGCGAATCTGGAGATGAAGTGTTAGAATTAAAAGACAATATGCACAATGACGCACGAGTGCGATCGTTCTCCCTACCCCTTGCCTCTCTCCCGCACGCTTCCCGCCGCGCGAGCCCCCCACACCGGCCGCCAGACCACAGATTACTTAGGTAATAGTTACTTCGTAACAGATAAATCACTCCATAGAACAAGTTCCTACCTTCGGACTTTAATAGCCTACTGTGTTGTATATGTTCTATGTTTAAAAATTAAAATATATAATCTTGGTGAGGACATCTGTGGTTGTTGTCATGGTGATGGAGCATTGTTTACTTAATAAAAGATGGATTGATTGAACATGCTAGTAATTTTATTATACTTATTACAAAACATGGTGTCAGAAGTAAAGAACCTACACTAATATGTAATAGCATGTAAGTTACTAAACAAGATGACAACAAATAAAACCAGTAGGAAAAGTGGAACTAAGCTGTTCAACCACTAATAATTTAAATTCATTTGCTACTTTTGTGGTAGTTGATTCAGACTGTACACCCATTCTAGGGCTTAAGGATTGTGTTAGATTCAATCTTGTTAAAAAAATTGATGATGTGGGTAAGCTCAGTGGTATCCCTCTAAGTGAAAAAGATAAATTTATAAACAAAAATAAAGACATATTCACAGGATTAGGCAACATTGGGGAGTACAAAATAAAGTTAAAACAAGGTACCCAGCCAGTCGTTAAGTCAATTAGAAGGATACCGGAGAGCATAAAGTCTAAGCTCAAAGAAAAACTTGATGAATTGGAAAAGAAGCACATAATTTGTAAGGTCAATGAGCCAGTTGAGTGGTGTCACAACTTAGTGATTGTCGAAAAGCCAGATAAATCTTTGCGAATTTGCTTAGATCCACAATCATTAAATCCGAGCATAATGAGGGAACATTATCTAATACCCTCTCCGTCAGAGATCAGTAATAGGCTGGCTGGTAAAAAAGTGTTCACTGTAATGGATATGAAGGATGGCTTTTTTCAGGTTCGATTGGAGGAGTCGAGTAGTAGAGTATGCACGTTTGGGACTGTTTTTGGAAGGTACCGATTTGTACGTATGCCTTTTGGTATCTGCTCTGCTCCTGAGGTCTTTCAAAAAATTAATTCTCAAATATTTGGTGATATTCAAGGCCTTGAGGTATATTTTGATGATCTCATTATAGCAGGTGAGGATGAACGAGAACATGATAAAATACTAAATAAAGTTATTGAAAGATCTAGAGACTGTGGGGTAATATTTAATCCTAAAAAACTTCAGTACAAAGTAAGTGAAGTGAAGTACATTGGGTATATTATATCAGCAAACGGTATACAACCAGACCCAGAGCATGTCAGTGCGATTATGGAGATTAAGGAACCTCAAAATATAAAAGAGCTACAAAAATTTCTAGGTATGACGAATTACTTGAGTAAATTCATTCCACATTATTCAAATAGCACAGCAGTTTTAAGAGACCTCTTAAAAACAAATGTACACTGGCACTGGGATAATGTTCATACAGACGCTTTCAACTTATTAAAACGAAAACTCTTGTGTGCACCCACTTTAAATATGATAAATAATGCTATCCCTTTTACTATTCAGTCTGACAGTTCAAAGGATGGGCTCGGTGCTTGCCTATTACAGAATAACAAACCTGTATCGTTTTACTCTAGGAGTTACACAGAAACACAAAAGCGATGGGCCACAATAGAAAAAGAAATGTTTGCCATCTGTGCCGCACTAGAAAAATTTCACCAATTTGTATATGGCCGCAAAATAATAATAGAAACAGATCATAAGCCCTTAATCAGTATCATTAAAAAAGATATCAACAAAGTGAGCCCTAGATTGCAGAGAATGCTACTAAAATTATTAAAATATGATTTAAATATTACATACATTCCGGGAACAAAAATGTTCATTGCTGATTTCTTATCTAGGAACTATATAACTAATAATGCAATGGACGACAAGAGCCTCTTAGAGCATGTTCACTGCATAGACAGGGAGTCACCAGTGAACGAAAAACAATTCATTGACCTCAGAGAGGAAACCAAACGCGACAAGGTTCTCAGCCAGATTTTAAGCTGGAATAAAGTAGGATGGCCCAAAAGCAGTCATAAACTAGAAGAATACGAATTAAAACAGTTGTGGCATCTTAGAAATAAAATATCAGTACAAAAAGGCATTGTTTACCATAATAACAAAATAGTTGTCCCTAAAAATCTTAGGAGGGATATGTTGTGTATAATTCACTCCGCACATCAAGGTGTTGTAAAAGATAAAGCACAAGCAAGGTTATATATGTACTGGCCTGGTATTTCTCATGATATTGAAACTTATGTCAACACATGCAAGAGTTGTGAAAAATTCAGACCATCTAACATCAAAGAACCTATCATATCCCATGAGATACCGGAGCTACCATTCCAAAAAATTGCTATGGATATATGTACTTGTATGAATAGTGACTACTTAGTATTGGCTGATTATTTTTCTAAATGGATAGAAGTAAAAAAAATGATACACAAAACAGCTGACGATGTAATTGAGGTGATCAAACCTATGTTTGCCTGTCATGGTATACCCAAAACTATTGTGTGTGATAATATGCCATTTGATAGCATTAAGTTTAGGGAATTTGCAAGGGACTGGGGCATTCAAATTGTTACATCGAGCCCTCGGTACCCTAAGTCGAATGGTCTGGCTGAAAAGTCAGTGGGAATCGCTAAAAATATGATTAAAAAATGTCATGATAGTAATGATGATATAGATTTAGCACTACTAGCTTATAGAAACACCCCTGTCTGTGGTATAGATTATTCTCCCTCGCAAATGTTGATGAGCAGACTACTACGGTCTAAAGTTCCCTGCTCGTCGCTAATATTAAAACCTAAAATTACAACAAACGCCCACAAACAGCTACAAGCCAAACAGTATTATTCCAAAACATATTACAATAAATCGGCGAGAAGGCCAAGGCCAACATTTGGGAAGGGAGATGATGTAGTTATTCAGAATAGACCAGATAAAACCTGGCTACCTGGATGTATAGTAGGTCAAAGTGAGCATCCCAGGTCATATCTTGTAAAGAATGAAAAAGGTAATATTGTAAGACGTAATGCTGAGCATATAAGGCCATCTGCCAATACAAGTGAACATATTCAAGATTGGAAGCAGAACAGTTCTGCTCCAAATATTGTTCCTGAGTTACCCTTGTCAAACACGCTTGTAGATACCACTGCAGAACCTGACGCAAACATTAATAGACAGTTACCGTTGTCAACCTCAGCAGATCATACCACGGAAGCAAGGACCAGATGTGGCAGGCCAATAGTTAAACCTAAATACCTTAATGATTATATTACCGACTAAATTAAAAGAGGGGAGATGTTGTATATGTTCTATGTTTAAAAATTAAAATATATAATCTTGGTGAGGACATCTGTGGTTGTTGTCATGGTGATGGAGCATTGTTTACTTAATAAAAGATGGATTGATTGAACATGCTAGTAATTTTATTATACTTATTACAAAACATACTGTTTAACGTCGCCAATCGCTGGCGTTCGAAAATGTACCTTAACGACCGAGTGTAAAGTGATTATTGCTTTGCAGCTGCGCCGGCCGCGCGTAAGTATGCTCCGCGCGGCTGTTTATGTTCTTTGGGCAGCCCATTTAAATTCACCGCCGGCGCGGTGCGCCGCGGGCGGTAGGTAGTTAGCGCGCGCAAGTACATAGAGTGCGTGAGGCCTGGCCAGACCGTCTCCCGCACACTTCGCGCCCCGCGCGCGCTCCCCTCTTCCGCTCGACTCTGCGCTCCGCCTCCCCGCTACTTTACCCCATACCTCAGCCGCTGGAAGCTGGAACACAGGTTCTCTGTGTATTTCTTCAGTGCGATAACTCTATATAATATTTCCTCAAAGTAAAGTACATATTTATTTATTAACCGTTGTGGTGATTTTTAAATATGTAAAATGTCATCTTCTATTGTCATCATTGTCTGTCAATAATTTTCCTTCTTATAATATTATGTTACTACGATTTTAGTTGATTAAAACCTTGATTCGAAGGTTTTGTGTTTAAATGTTCACCTCAATTTAATCAACTAAAATAAACTCTATGAAATGGAGAAATATCTCAGACCTGACAAGTTGGACGTGGATCCTCAGACAGGCAATCAAAACTCCTCTCGATGGATACATTGGAGAAAGACTTTTGAAAACTTTCTCTCACTAGTGCCATCAGACTCGAAGGAAGGTACGCTCTCATCTTCTTCTAAACTCCAACTGCTCACAAACCATGTCTCCACTGATGTATACAAATATATAAAGGACTCCAGTGACTACGAAACTGCTATCACGAAACTAGAAAGTATTTTCGTGAAACCTGCAAATGAAATATACGCCCGTCATATGCTCGCAACACGAAAACAGAAAAATGAGGAAACTATAGATCAGTACATGCAAAATCTAAAGTTGCTTGCAAAAGATTGTTTATTTAAGGCAGTCTCAGCTGATGAAAATGAAACCGACTACATAAGAGATGCTTTTATATCAGGACTCTCTTCACAAATAATAAGGCAACGTTTACTGGAAAATACCAGTCTAGACTTATGTGATGCTTATAATCAGGCACGTTCGTTGGAATCTGCACATCTTCACAATCAAGTGTATGAAATCCGAGATACCATTCCTTCTGCCGCTTCCTCTTCCAATCGATTAATGCTGCCTCAACAAACTAATCAGGGCAGAAACTCAAATGGTCGCCCAACTGATATCTGTTTCTACTGTGGATATAAGAGGCACCCACGTAGCTCGTGCCCCGCTTCAAATGCAACTTGTACATCTTGTAACAAACGTGGTCATTTCTCTAAAATGTGTCGCAGTAAAATACAAAAGTCTGCTGCGTTAACTCCGGAACCTGAAGAAGAATTTCCTCAAACGTCTGCACCAGTATCTAATGTCCTGTCTTGCAATGTCACATCATCTGATCGTACACCGAACATGGATGTAATAGAGGCTCTCGTTCCAGTACTAGTAAATGGACATCGAGTAATGGCATTGATAGATTCAGGCAGCAAATCTAGTCATATTGATAACACATTAGTACAAAAGTACAATATTAAAACAGAACCCTGTTATGCACGCGTCTCGCTAGCGTCATCAGAATATGTTATGACTATAAATTCCTGCTGCTCCATTCAAATTGATCTATTGGGAAATAAAATCGAAGCCAAACTGACAGTAATGCAAAATCTATGCAATGACATTATAATCGGCCGAGACATACTACAGAACCATTCCGTACTGGAATTCCATTTTGGTGGCCCACTACCTCCTCTCAAGCTCTGTGCACTGACTGCCGCAAAAATCGATCCTGTTCATCTCTTTCCTAACGTCAATATGAATTCCAAGCCTATTGCAATCAAATCACGCCGACACTCTGCTTCAGAATTAGAATTTATAGATAAGGAAATCAAAAGCCTCCTTGCTGATAATATAATACAGGAGAGTATATCACCATGGAGAGCACAAGTTCTAGTGACTAAAAATGAAAACCATAAAAAACGTATGGTGATAGACTACTCGCAAACAATAAATAAATACACTCAGCTCGTTGCCTATCCACTTCCCTCAATAGAAACAGTCGTATCAAAGGTATCTCAGTTCAACGTATTCAGCAAAATAGACCTGAAAAGTGCCTACCACCAAATACCCATCACGAAGAAAGACAGATCGTATACAGCCTTTGAGGCTAATGGGAACTTGTATGAATTTACAAGAATTCCGTTTGGAGTTACGAACGGGGTCGCCTGCTATCAAAGAACAATCGACAATATCATCAGAAAAGAAAATTTAAAAGGCATTTTTCCTTATTTGGATGATATCACCGTTTGTGGAATAGACCAAAATGACCACGATGAGAAACTTCGTGCATTTATGCTAGTCGCTGAAAAATATGCACTAACAATAAATAAAGAAAAGAGTGAATTTTCAGTTAAAGAAATAAACATACTCGGGTATAATATATATAATGGAACCATAAAACCTGATCCGGAGCGCCTGCGACCACTGCTCGACCTGCCGCTCCCTCACGATACAGCTTCGCTCAGAAGAGCAACGGGCATGTTCGCCCACTACTCAAGGTGGTTATTAAATTTCTCTAAGAAAATTCAACCTCTCATACATTCGAAGACATTCCCCTTAACACCAGAAGCAAAAGAAGCTTTCCAAAACCTGAAGACTGAGATAGCCAAGTCCTCTGTACATGCCATCAGTGATGATGAATTATTTACTGTTGAAACAGACGCTTCAGATTTCGCTATTGCTGCCTCTCTCTCGCAACAAGGTCGACCAGTAGCATTTTTCTCTCGATCTCTCTCTGACAGTGAACGTCATCACTCTGCTATTGAAAAAGAAGCATATGCTGTAGTAGAGTCACTGCGAAAATGGAAATGTTTCTTGATGTGTAAACCTTTCAGACTCATCACCGATCAAAGATCAGTGTCATTTATGTTCAATCAGAACCACAACAGTAAAATAAAGAATGAAAAGATACAGCGCTGGCGCATGGAACTATCCCTTTATACTTACGAAATAGTATATAGGCCCGGAGGGCAAAATGTTGTAGCTGATGCTCTATCCAGATCGTCCGGTCTCGCCGCAGCCATAAAGGATGAAGAAAGTAAACTCAAGGATTTACACAGTACCTTATGTCACCCGGGCGTGACGAGGATGGCCCATTGGGTAAAGACCAAGAACTTGCCATTCTCCATTGAAGAAATCAGACGTATAACTGCAGCATGCCCTGTATGTGCCGAGGTGAAACCACGATTTAATACATCTCACGGGACACTCATTAAAGCTATGGCTCCTTTGGAAAGAATCTCTATTGATTTTAAAGGCCCAATACCATCTCAAACCAAAAACAGATATATTCTGACAGTAATCGATGAGTACTCACGTTTTCCCTTCGCATTCCCCTGCCAAGACATCAGCACTGATACAGTCAAACGGCACCTCACAGAAATATTCTCTATGTTTGGAATGCCAACCTACGTACACTCCGACAGAGGCACATCATTTTTGTCTGGTGAACTCAAGCATTTTCTAAATGAAAAAGGCATCGCTACTAGTGCAACTACACCGTATAATCCACCATGCAATGGACAAGTCGAAAGATATAATGGAATCATTTGGCAAACAGTGAAGTTGGCACTGAAATCTCAAAATCTTGCTGTAGAGAACTGGGAAGCTGTTCTCACTCAAGCCTTGCATTGCGTTCGATCTCTATTATGCACTGCAACTAACGCTACACCGCACGAGAGAATGTTCAAGCATCCCCGACGGTCATCAAATGGTCAATCAATTCCGACGTGGCTCAGTAGTCCAGGACGTGTCCTTATGAAGAAGCACGTCAGAGCGAGCAAATACGATCCACTCGTGGAAGACGTAGAGCTCATCGAGTCCAACCACTTTTACTCTCGTGTTCGTTTGCAAAGCGGAAGGGAGGTAACCGTCTCCAACAGACACTTAGCTCCTCCTGGTGATGTCGGTGAGATTATTCCAGAAGATGAAGAGATATTAGAATCTGAAGTCAATACCCGAACATCTAACCTCGATCCAGCAGTGGGAAAAGGAGAACATTTCGACAATACTCAAGCCCGTGACGATATCCCTCCCTCGGATCCTGCTTCACCAGTAGAGTCGCCACAGCTATCTCCTGCTTCTCCAGAAGCGCCACCACATCCAGTTGCTGCTGATGCTCCTAGACGCTCGGGGCGAAGTCGACAGCCTCCGTCACACTTCAGAGACTTTTCTAAATAAATAGTTCATGTGGATTTTGAGGATGGAAGAATGTGGTGATTTTTAAATATGTAAAATGTCATCTTCTATTGTCATCATTGTCTGTCAATAATTTTCCTTCTTATAATATTATGTTACTACGATTTTAGTTGATTAAAACCTTGATTCGAAGGTTTTGTGTTTAAATGTTCACCTCAACCGTATTAAAATAGTACTGTTATTTGCACCACTTACTGATGGAAGGATAATATGTTTCCTGCATTCCTTTCGCCCCTCCTACTCCACAACTAAGTGCCGTGCACCCACCCATTGTTTGACCCGGATGCAAATAAATTAATAGAAACCAAACTTTTTAAAATAACTAAAATCCTTCGCTGCGCTGGCGTCTGACTCCAAAATTTGATTTGTGTCCGTGAAAGAAAACGATTCCTTCATTGCAGGATAACTTTAACTTTGACGCAGCTATTACTGTGGTACCAGCCAAACTGCACTATGGGAGTTTAACAAAAACGACATGCACCGCTATGTATAATGTTATTATGAAAGAAAGAGTTGCTCGCTCGAATTAGTTTGGTTAGTTTTTAAGTTGTTGTTGTCTATTATTTTATTGTGTTATGTTTGTTGTTGTATGAAGAGGGTTGGCATTTTCATTTATTGAAACAAACCCTTTAAATAAATAAAAATAAAAATAAATCATTATGTTAGGGTTAAATTACAGAAGATGCGTCGCTGGCTAGTCGCTAGCGCTACGCGACGCATCTTTTCAAACCACCAAAACAGGTTAATAATCTCTGTTTGGGGAGAAAACTCGCATAGTGCCGTCCGTCGCAGCTGCAGCAAAACTCACGAGTGGCTCGGGGGGATCAATTGTGATGTCTCTCACTGACAGTTCTCCTCCTAAGAAATTTTTATTTTCGGAAATATTCGGAAATATACAAACTGCGTGACGCATCTTCTTTAAAACCCTGAAACAATTTAAACACCGTAACATTGCTTAAAAAAGACAAAAAAAAAAACGAAGAAAAACCAAAAAGATTCGAATCCAGGTCATAAAACTACTACCTAGTCCTAGACCCTCACCCCTGAGCCACGAAATCACGAACAAACGAATATCGAATTCCCTTGATTCGCTTTCGGCTCTATGACGTCACTGCTGTCAGCGAGAGCCAACAGAATTGATCCCGAGCCACTCGTCAAAACTCTCCTGCGATGAAGGACTCGTTGAAAGAAATGTCACTAATCCAATGACAAAAAGTCTCGTCTAGACTTATCTCGTTCTAACACAAGCGATTTACATTTGTATGAAAAAATATACTTGGTTCGCAAATTCACATTCACGTCTTCTCTCTCGCTAGTCTTGCTCGGTCAGCCAGCGCGTACGGCACATGAAAGACTTTCTTAATCCCTCTAATCCTTCCTACTCCCTCGGCCGGCCGCCGGCCGGAGCGAACCAACAGAAGCCGATATTCGTTTGGTCGTCTAATTAATTTGTTAGCTCAGTGGTAAGCGTGTAGGATTTGCATTTTTTGGACCATGGGTTCGAATCCCACAAATTTTTTGTTGTTTTTTTTTCTTTTTGCAATGTTTGGGTGATTTTTTAGGGTGTTTAGTTTTTTTTATAACCACCTAAAAGCTTTATTTTCGGAAATACAAACGTAACAAAAACGACATGCACCGCCTCAACATTAGGTTAGGGTTAATATTATATAGAAGATTTTATCACCTTGCCGAAGAACCAAACGAAGGATTACGAGATTAAGTATTCGAGGGATTGGATAAAGTCTTTCAGGTGGCCGACCGGTCAGCCAGCACTCTGGCAAAGAGAATATAACCACTGCGCACTCTGGTTTTGTCTGTCAGATTTGAATGAATTTGTCAGTTATTCTAGCTTAGCGTGTGTGTTGTTTGCTTTGCTTTTGCTTCGTCTACGTCTACGCTTCGCGCGCGGCTGAAGCTTGTTTCCAGTCCAGCTTAGTCGGTGTTTCAGGTTCATAAAAATGGGCCACATGAAGCTCAATTGAAGTTCCAGAAGCAGTGCCTAATGTTGTAAAGGAATACCGCTAGAAGGCATCAAGCAGACGCTACAATGAGTAGTAAGTTTAGTCATATCATTTGCAAACATATTCCCCATATCGACTTGTTGCCTATTTTCCTTTCAAAGCGGAGCGGGAGCAGGTTTTCAATATTACTCTTCTCCATTACGATGAATTTGCTCACAATGATCGATCCTTGAGTTTCTTAAAACTTAAGAAATGCTTTGCCTCCTTTCCCCTTCACTTTCTTCGTAGTGGAGGATGTTCCTCGTTGGGTTTTCCTCCTCCTAATAAGGAGTAGTTTCACAACAAACAAACAAAATTGTAGTTTCACATTTCATGCAAGCATCACAATAAGGCTGATGGCACCGCTTTCAGATAAAACATTGAACGCAACATTATCGGCCTCCGGGTTCAACTACATATCGAAGAGCACGTACTTCGAGAGCAAGCATAAAAGCCGGCCGGGTCATTTCTCAAGCGTGCAAGAAGGACGGCTCATACGCACAGAGCGCAAGTCGCAGCACAGGAAGAGCGCGCGCATCAGCACGTTCGACAATGCGAGGAACATGTCGCCGCTCGCCAGCCCCGCGCCGGCGCCGCTCTCCGCCGTGCAGGCCAAGTCCCAGCGCCGCCGCCTGCTGCTACAGCAGTGGAAGGAGGAAAAGGAAAAGAAGAAACTCGAAGCAAGCACAAAGAAAAAGAAGCCTTTCGTTGTACGAGCGGTTCACGCTCCACTCGCATTTGAGTCTCTGCCCACCGTCTCCACCAGAATGACTCGGTCGCAGACTCTAAGAAGCAAGAACCGACCGGCTACCCTCGCCGCTGCCACCGCTGGGAACGCCACCGCGGGCTCTCAGAGTCGAAATGTTATATCGGCGCCAAGTTTTTTTGCAAAAGAAGGTAAAGGCTTCGGACGTACATCTTTCGCGCCTGCCAATGCTGTTTTTCATCCTCCTCAGTTTGAAAATCTCATGAACTATGTGGTTCCACCAATTCCGGAATACAGTACAAGAACAAGAACGAAAAAACCTACTGTGTCGTTTGATCCTATTGTGCAAACGAGCAAATCTGCCCCCTTGCAAAAGACCCAAACTGTTAAAAAAGCAAATGAAATCTGCAAAGCTCAACCAAAGTCGAAATCTTCTGTCCAAACTTCTTTATCCAAGGTGCCGAGCCATGAGATCCAGCCTAAAATAAGCAACCGCAGTAACCAATCAGAGAGTGGTAGTGTTTTGGCGCCTAAGGAAAACAGTCAAAACGCCCGCACGACTAGGCGAAATACAAAGTTGATAGACAATGATAAACAAGTTGATGCCAAGGTGTCTCAGCCAAAACTTCAACCTAAACCTAAGGAGAAGAAAACTAAGGAAATCATGATACGGTCTCACAACACTCCAAAGAAGAAGAGTGACTATGTCGTCCCCAAGAGTGAGTCTTCCAATGAGCAGAGATTACGGAGCCCTCAGGAGCAGATGTTGAGTCCGGTGGAGTTTAAAATGAAAGTGGCGAGCCATAGCCCCTGCGTGACAGTCTCGCGGGGCAAGAAGAATGCGAGGAAGGAAGCGATAGATAAGATAAAGAATGGTATGTTCAGAATAATCATCTTCTGATATTTCCACCTGAATGAACTCCCGACTATTTGAAATGCATAACACACCCACTTTATAACATTCATATGGCATAAATACGGCTATAATAAAATTTACTCTTTGCTTCTAAATTGAACAAGCAGGTAATCTGTGTCGTTAGTATTGACTTGTTTCTTTCAATATTGTGTTTTAGGTCTACTGGGTGACGACATAGGAGACGACATGAGTGTAGATCATTTTCGACGTCAATTAAATTGTGAAATCAAAAGACTGACTACCATTAGTGATGATTGGCATAAATATGCAGAGGACAACACACTGCCTGAAGACATTCAGGTAGTACCTACATATTGTTTTCATATCTCTTCTACTAATATAAAGCACAGTGTATGTTTGTCAGATGAAATCAAATCAAATGTTTTTGTTCAGAATCAGATATTTATTTCACCACAAAGAACACACGGAAGGTAGTCTCCAATATCTGCTTACGTCCTTGAACTTAATACAGCAGCGCCGAGCCATCCGCCTTGCTGGTGACCCGAAACTTACAGATAGTCTGGAGTCTGGAGTCTCTGAGTCACACACATAGCTAGTCTGTTTTACAGGTACTATCATGGGCACTGCTGTGAGGAGCTAGCATCCCTTATTACCTGCCACTTATTCTCTCCGCAACATTCATCGCAGAGAGACTCTGCACCCTTTTGCTGTTGACATTGGGCTTTTGAGAAGAAGATTTCGAGAACCGATGGTGTTCTCGTAATCTTTCCTTTGTCGTACTCCTAGGGTTTAGAACTGTCTTCCGGCGAGTGTGTTTTTCCCGAATCCATTAACCTGGGTGTCTTCAAACGTCGTATTAACAGGCTAGACAGTCTAGCAACAGTGCGCAAATGGCCTCTCTGAACGTAATTTCGCGAGGAGAGGTGTTTTTAGGTCTGTCGACTGCACCATTGGTCTCTCAGCCACCCATGTTGTATTACATAAAAAAAACTCAACATTAACAAGATTTCATTGACACTTAATATTGCGCATATCAGTATGAGTCCTCATCATGTTTAGGTTTCCGTATCCCAGACGGAAGCCTATTACTAAACCTCCGTCGTCTGTCTGTCCGTCCGTCCGTCCGTCTGTCCGTCCGTCTGTCCGAGGGCTGTATCTCCTGAACCGTAATAGGTAGCCGGTTGAAAATTTCACAGAATATGTGTTACTATGGCGGGTGAAACAACAAATAAGAAAAAGTTAAAAATTAAGGGGGGCCCCCATACAAGAAACGTTTCATTAAAATCGATTAGTCACACTATTTAATAGCAGATGGCGCAAACGACTTTTATACATTGCATGGTGCTGTCATTTTCCCACCGTAAAGTGCTATCAACCTCATTGTGGCGTCACTAAAAGACAGTCGCTTCTTAATCTTTGGTCGTTCCAAAAAAAGAATTTTCAGAAGTTTGATGTTTGACAGATCACTTTTAAAAAATAAAGTGACATTACTATGGTAACAGCGGTCAGTGGGCAAACATGGAGACCGGTCATAACATAAACCTTATATATCTGATAAATTCAAATTCGAAGACCATGCCACCTGAACGGATAGGCGGATATTATTGATAGCGGATAGATACGGAAACCTTCTCGCGCACGTAAAACTCGCACTTGACAGATTTTTTTGTCTTGTTCATATGCAATCTATAACCACTCGAGCGGTTCAGGCCAACATTAGTTAAGTGCGGGAGAAACGCTTATCTGGGAATATCTTTTACAATTTTTTGAAGTGAAAACTTCTTTAGCGGTGCTTGGCACTTTTTTAGGTGGGTAAAAAATGTTAGATTGGCGTCAGATCTCGAAAAGCGTCAGATTTATTTTTATTATTTAAAATGTAACCTTAAATCATTGCATTTAGGGTTAAGTTACAAAATACTATTAAACACTGCCCTCTATCGAGCGAGTATATCAACTAGATGGCGGTACGTACGGTTATAAATAGCAAACAGGAACTCAAATAATTTTAATTATATCAACTAGATGGCGGTTCCGGAAAAGATCGGATGGGGCAGATCCGTAGCCTCATCGAAAAAGCGTCAGATTTATTTAATACCGAATCAAGGGAATCCGATCTTCGTTTGGTCTTTTATGTGATTTCGTAGCTCAATGGTAAGAGTGTAGGATTTGTATTTTTTGACCATGCAGCCAATTTCACCCCCGAGGAGGTGCCAGTCCGGCTTGGAGGTGGACTAATGTCGCTGGGGAGCTGGGGAAAGGCTATTAATGATAGAACGTCCAGCGTCCGCCTAGCAGGACTTTACGTACTACTGGTAGGACGGTCGTTTTTTGTTTATAACAGGATTTCTAGGCCTGCCAGCAGGACGCCGTTTTGCTCAATAGATCGTGCTTATATTTCTCTTTTAGCGATTTTTTGAATGAAGTCGCTGCGATCAGTCTTGCCAGAATGGCTGCGATTATAAGCATACATCGGAATCCGCGGGGCACAAATGATTCAAGGTTGTTTAGTGATGGGACAATGTATCCACAAATATCGAAAATCGATCGTTATTTTAGAATAATATGAAATAATGTCGATTATTAAAACTAAGAGTATTTCTATAGAAAATAAGATATAATAAACAAATGTTGTGTTTACTTTGTAGGTACAATACAAATCTGTTCAAACCACAATATTAGTTTTATTAGTATGGAATAGAAAGAATTTGATTTTTTTTACCAACTTACACGTGTTACATCATAATGATATTGAAGACTTTTTTGTTACTGTTATGAAACTGAATCGATTAGGCTATAAAAATGAACCACCAATTTTTTTATTTAAACACATAAAAAAATATTTTACATAAAAAAATGCCAAGGTCCAAAAAAATAGGTCTTACAAAATTAGTTCATAGTAAGCTAAGGGGGGGGGGGGGGGGGTTCTGTATCGGAAATAGATCACTTTTGAAGAACAAAGAATTTTTTTTTTTTTTCACAAAAATTTTTTTTTTTAATGTTAAATGTAAAAAAAAAAGGACAATGGGCGTTTTGGTACCCCCCACCAACTACCACCAACAGCAATGAGTCATATGTCGTTGGAAAGGTCTTTTAATATGTATCAATACTTACTATGACGGCTCATCCCAAAGAGTTGTGCTTTCGGAGATATACCGATTTTTTTATATATGCTATTAATAGTCTTCATTATACAAAAAACATGTTATAACATGTGAATGGTGTTGTATTATTTATTAACTCAGACAGAACATCGACTGTGACAAACCGCGGGCTGTATTACCCCCTCCCCCGAACACACCAACGTGTGAGGGAAGACGTTTCATTTCTATTACTTTACTTTTCGACGACTATTACAGTGATCTGTGTTTTTCGTGGACCTGTGCTTTTTCCTGGAACTGTTACCTGTTATTATCGTTGACCTGTGCTTTCTCCTGGACTTGTTATCTGATACTATCGTTGACTTTGGCGTGAATTGTGGATTTATGAAACTACTTATCACTTAATTATTATTATTATGAACGAGTTTTATTTATATCCTCAATATATGACACCCAAAATAAAATAGAGAGCAATAAATATAAAAACCTTAATATCTCTGAAAAAAAAGCTGCTAGCTTATTGATATAAAAAGTAGTACATTAATATTATTTTTATTAATATTAAATGGCCCATAAAACGCTTTTCATTGGTTAAGCTAACATTTTTAGTTACAGAAATATTTAAGATTAATGTTGCTAGCCCGTCCCAGATTTTAACGATTACATTCGAAATCCGCTCTCGTGTATATAAAATCTAAAATGACAGTGACAAGACAGATAAAAAGTCCAGGAGAAAGCAGAGGTCAACGATAATAACAGGTAACAGTTCCAGGAAAAAGCACAGGTCCACGATAAACACAGATCACGGTAATAGTCGTCGAAAAGTAAAGTAATAGAAATGAAACGTCTTCCCTCACACAATACTATGTATGTATAATACTAGGTGGTAGGCTCAAATTGTAGCCGACTGGGTTGGTACCACCGTACTGGATGTAAGATGGCCGCATAGCAGCCTCGGCTGTGTTCTCCTCTAGTTCAGTATAGCCAGCAATCCAGGGAAGTCTCCGGTATGGCACCTACCTTCTCGGAGGTGATATTGGCTTGTCGGAGCATGCACTTTGGCCCCTCCGACTACGCCACCCATACCGGATTATATAAAAAAAACTAGCTATGCCCGCGGCTCCGCGCGCTCTCATATTTGACTTCTCTGCTAACCTCATAAGCCATTTAGCGTGATAGTAAGTAGCCTATTAGTTGATGGGAAGAATCAAGCTTTCCGTAGAATTTTTTTTTATTAAAATCGGTTCAGTGGTTTTCGCTTTATAAGCGGACAGACATACATACATACATACATACATACATACATACATACCATACATACATGCATACATACATACATACATACATACAGTGGTGGCCATATAATTAAGAACGATTAATATAAGAAGAGATTTTTTTCAAACAAAGTTGCATAACATATTGCATAAATTTTCTTCTATTTTTTGTGGTATGGCAAAATACTTCCATGCTATTTGTACATTCATTATACACAAGCAATAAAAAAAAAACAATGAAATTTTATATGCAATACATAAATATAACATCTGAACTTATCAGGCGCGGTCCCAGCAATGGAAGCAGGGGGGGGCAATCCGTGTTGACTGAATATAGCATTTTACGCGCCTATTCCGTCTCTCCTACTGCAATGTCCGTATGCCGGCGGCCTGGAAATCTCCCTTCTGGCCTCTGTGACTGGGTCGCCGACTTCCTACATGGGCGTAGCATTCAGGTCCTAGTGGACGATTGCTCGTCGGACGCCATGTCAGTGAACGCCGGCGTACCACAAGGATCTGTGTTGTCACCCACGCACGCTGTTTCTTCTGCATATCAATGATATGCTGTTTCTGGGCAACATACATTGCTATGCAGATGACAGTACGGCACACGGATCCTACATCAGTCACCCTTCAGCCAGTCGGGATGTTGTGGATGAGAAGAGGCGAACACTTGTGTCTGAGCTCGAACACACACTCGGCTCTATTTCCGAATGGGGCCGTAGTAATTTGGTCGAGTTCAACGCTTCCAAGACACAAGTTTGCGCGTTCAGTGCGAAGAGAGCGGCGTTCACACCGGCTCCTTCATTCCAAGGCACGTCGCTTAAATTAAGCGAACACCTCGGGGTCCTTGGAGTCGAACTGTCGCACGACCTGAAGTTTCGTCGCCATATCGAGGGGAAGGCCAAGCTGGCTTCTAAAAAGCTGGGCGTACTCAATAAGGTGCGACGGTACTTCACGCGGGACCAAAAGCTGCTTCTGTATAAATCGCAGATCAGGGCCTGCTTGGAGTACTGCTCGCACCTGTGGGATGGCTCTGCCAAATACCAGCTTGCGCCTCTGGACTTAATCCAGCGTCGAGCCGTGCGACTAGTGGGTGACCCCGAAGTGTCCTGCGATCTAGAACCACTGCAACACCGTAGAGATGTCGGCTCCCTAAGTGTTCTATCGCTTATTCCATGGAGAGTGCTCGGAGGGGCTGTTTAATGCGATCCCGCCGCCCCCTTTCCACCTTCGCACCACGCGCACTGGGCAGGGATTACATCCCTACACGCTGGACTTACCGCGGATGCGTACCAATTGATTCTGCAGATCTTTCCTCTACAGAACCGGTAAACTCTGGAACGCTCTCCCTGCCCATATATTTCCCCCCAAGTACAGTCTCGGGTCCTTCAAGAGGGGGCGTGAATGGCCACCTGTCAGGCCGGCATGGCATTCGCAACCCCCGCATACGATGGGCGTCGTTAGACACCTTATGGGTGGCTCGGCGCCATATGTCGCGCTGTCAATAAAAAAAAAATTTTAGAACAAAAAAAAATTAAACAAGTTGGTTGTATTTATAATAATAATTACATTTAATTTGAAAAATACATCTTACATGGATGGAGGTATTGGTACCTGAGCATTCACCTATACATTAAATTGAAGTCGGCGTTTTCCTGACTTCGCGAAGCGATCGATACTCTGTCGACAATAACCATTACATCACGGTGGATGTGCATAAGAGCCAGGCCGCACAATCGTTCTTCGCTCATCGTTGATCTCAGCCAGGTTTTTTTTTAAACGACGACGCAGCGTTGAAAAAGATCTCTCAGAACTTGCGTTGCTTACTGGTAGTGTTGCTAGGAAGGATGTGAAGCATTTTGTGGATTATGGGATATATATCCCTATCGCATAATTTAAGCACGGCGGCAGAAGATGAAGAAGTCATTTAGACTTCTTTGCTCCACTTTTCTCTCCATAACTCCAGTTCTCCCTGTAGGGTGAGACGCACAGTATGTTCGTTCTTTATTTTCAAAACAAAATTTAAAACGCCTAACCAACGTATTCATCTGCTCCTTCGTATCATTAATACCACAGACTCTAGGGAAAAATTTTCCCTAGTCTGTGATTAATACCCATCATCGCACTAATACCACGAGATAGTTTTAACATTACTGCGATGTATTTGTACTACTGGCGCCATCTAGCGCACGAATTGACTGAAAAAGCTCTTACTTTGCGTTTCCGTTGATCACTGGGGCCATGTTTCACATGTTTGACCAAATATCATGCTCATTCATACGTATTGCCGGGTTTTTGTTAATCGTCCAGGGGGGGGCAAAACACCCTTTGCCCCCCCCTTGGGACCGCGCCTGGAACTTATTAGTACTATACTTACTGGCTGGTCACATAATTAAGAACGCCAGACTAATTTATTTTTTATTATAATTTGAATTTAGAACACTTTGTGCTGTGTCACTTTTTGTATAATTTTGGCGCCATTTGTTGTTGTAATAATACTAAAACGTGTTTATTTTATTTAAAACGATGGGAAAAAATAAAAGTTGTGATCAACCTTTAAGAGAAGTTATAATAAGACCTCGCGAGAACAACTGGTCGTATAAAAAGATAGCAGACCATGTGAAATGTTCAAAAACTATGGTTTTCCACGCTGTGAAGTATTTCAATACGTATCAAACTACTTCAAATATACCGCGCGCCCCTAAACAGAGGAAGACATCTCGTCGAGACGATAGAATCATCGTTCGTTTGGCAAAAACATGTCCGTTTAAAGGCTCCAATGAAATAAAAAAAGATGTTTTTGGCGAAAACAACCCCTCAGCAATCTCGGCACGCACCATCCGAAGGCGTTTGTTAGAAGAGAAGTTATTCGGAAGGATAGCACGGAAGGTGCCCATGTTGACACTGCACCACAGGCAAGTCCGTATCGCATTTGCAAGAAGATATGAAAACTGGACAGTAAGACAGTGGAAAAATGTTCTTCTTTCTGATGAAACTAAAATAAACAGGGTGTGCTCTGATGGAAGGCAATACGTGCGACGCCCTGCAAATAAAGCATTCGACCCCAAGTACACAAAAGTGACATTAAAGCATGGCGGTTAAAACGTGAAAATTTGGGGGTGCTTTTCTGGTCATGGAGTCGGGCCTGCTAGGCTCATAGAAGGCAACATGGATCAGTATTAATACAAAGATATACTGGAGGAAACAATGTTACCCTATGCTGAAGATGTACTTCCGGTCATTTGGACATTCCAGCACGACAACGATCCAAAGCATACTGCACGGTCGGTGAAGGAATTCCTCGACTCACAGGCTGTTTCTGTCTTAGTTTGGCCAGCTAACAGCCCGGATTTAAATCCGATAGAACATCTTTGGTGCGAAGTCAAGAAAAAGGTATCAAATAGACAATGTGGCAATTTAAGAGAATTGTACGATGTTTTTTTGGAAGAATGGAACTCTCTTTCTCTTGAAAAATGTCAAAAATTGATAGAGTCAATGCATCGCCGGTGTAAAGCTGTAATTAAGAGCCGTGAACATGCCACTAAGTATTAAGTTAGATCAAAGAAGTAGTATCTTGTCTTCTTCAATGTAAATTATCTTACTTTAATGTAAATTTGTTGACTAAAAGTTCAACCTGATAAAATTCTTGAACAGTTTATTTATCGTTCTTAATTATTTGTCCAGCTCATTTGCACGTAAATTTGTTAGTGTTCAAAATAAATGTACTTTATTCAAAAATAACACGTTTTATTTTATATCTGTATTCCTAATTCAGTTTGCTTTATCCACATACACATTTCATAGAACAACAAATTACTTCTGAGAAGAAACACAAAAAATTACGACATGCTTTATTAAAAATTTCCTGTAACTAAATATCGTTCTTAATTATATGGCCACCACTGTACATACATACATACATACATACATACATACATACATACATACATACATACATACATACATACATACATACATACATACATACATACATACATACATACATACATACATACATACATACATACATACATACATACATACATACATACATACATACATACATACATACATACATACATACATACATACATACATACATACATACATACATACATACATACATACATACATACATACATACATACATACATACATACATACATACATACATACATACATACATACATACATACATACATACATACATACATACATACATACATACATACATACATACATACATACATACAGACAGACAGAAAGCAGACGTTGGATTTTATTAAAGGTAAGAAGGAAGGAAGGATACAATCGAACGACTACCTACCTGTATGCTGCCTGCGCATACGCACGCATCTAGGAATGGCGGGGGAGGGGAGGTGGGGTGTTGGTGGGCTCGGGGGAGGGGGTAATACAGCCCGCGGTTTGTCACAGTCGATGTTCTGTCTGAGTTAATAAATAATACAACACCATTCACATGTTATAACATGTTTTTTGTATAATGAAGACTATTAATAGCATATATAAAAAAATCGGTATATCTCCGAAAGCACAACTCTTTGGGATGAGCTGTCATAGTAAGTATTGATACATATTAAAAGACCTTTCCAACGACATATGACTCATTGCTGTTGGTGGTGGTTGGTGGGGGGTACCAGAGTCCATACATTTTTGCCCATCCTCCTTTCTTAATCGTTTCGGTTTCGTGCTAGGAACAAAAAAGTCTTCCAACACGTATATCTCTTTCTTTCAGAAATTGTGAAAAACCACAATTTTAGTTTTATTAGTATGCAATAGAAAGAATTAAATTTTTTTTTCCAACTTACACGTGTTACATCATAATGGTCATGAAGACTTTTTTGTTACTGTTATGAAACGGAATCGATTAGGTTATAAAAATCAACCACCTATTTTTTTATTTAAATAGCTACATAAAAAAATTTTTTACTTAAAAAAAGCCCAAGGTCCAAAAATTTTTATATAGGTTTTACTCCCTATATGATACAGAACCCCCCCTTAGCGTACTATGAACAAATTTTGAAAGACCTTATATAAATATGTATTATATTTACTTAATCGTTAACATAAAGTATACATGTTTATATAAGTACTGTAGGTATATAAGTATTCAGGTCTGAAATATGACATGAATAAAATACAATAAACAAATAAATATGAGTATCGATAACAGTGTCGATTGTTTATTGATCGCCGTAGTCAAGGTCGTAACAAGGTCGTATTCGTGCCCCGCGGATTCCGATGTCTGATTATAAGACGTGGGTCGCGCATTCGCTAAAAGCGACGTATTTTGACGATCAAAATGGCGGAAACTGCTGGAGTCATCAACATTTTGGAGATGAATACGGCACCAGTTATTGTTGGGGGACTGCGAAAAAACTAGAAAACAGATATGCGAGAGTTTTTTGACCTCGACCGAAAAGTGATAACATGTTCCTATATCAATTATTTGTGGAAGTTCGCGACGACGAAGTTAGTGATAGTAATACAAGCGAGGGGAAGTACGACGTCACAGCCCTAGCCGGTGAAATTTCGACCAACGAGAATTCAATTAAAAATTGTAGTACCTACCTACCTACCTACCTATTAATTAAATACACTTCTTTTATTAGGTTTTGGTTTTGTTTTAATAAGACGTAATTAATTTATCATTTCTTATATTATTCAACTTTTTGAATTATTAATCCCTCTAAAAATGCACTACACAATTAATTAATTAATATAACACAATTAATTGATAATATACATTGATTTCCCAGTTTTTGTGATCCTTACATAAATTGGAAAATTACATGATCAACCACCTAAACATTAGGTACACATCTTTTTTATTTCAAAATTATTATTATTCATTATAATATTTTTAAAAGGTTTGCCTACTCTGCCTGCATTCCTTACGCACGATCAGTGACGTACTGCCAGCAGGACACTGAGGCGTTTTCATATATTGTTTATTGTTTATTTAGCATCTATTGGCAGTACACTGCGCTCAGATTTGTCATATTTACATTGTAACATTCCGCCAGTTCGATTATCACAGCGAAGAAGAACTGACAAGAAACTTCACTGGAAATTTTTTCAATGTACACTTAGTCTTTACAAAAATGTTTGCCACTGCCTAGACACGCTTCATGACAAAGTGAAAAATTTTTTACTGTGAAATTGTATGGACTACTGGTTTCTGTCACAAACCACCACATGTCGTGTTTGCATAACTAATTAATTACATTCATATCGCATCATTAATTATATTTATTTATCATGTGATTCTGACAACTTCTGAAGTATATAGGTATTATGTAAAAAGTCCGGTGTATAGTGCCATCGTCAAATTTGATAAGAAATTTTATCAAGTCATTATTTGATTTTGTTAGTAAGCAAGTAACATACTACAATGTAGTATAAAATGTCGAGGGTAAAAAAAAAATATATACACAAGTACCCATTGTCTTGGAGTTAGTAGAGAACATTACGTTATGTCATACTTTTGTACTTAATTTATTATGTGTCAGAATCACAAAATTCGTCATCTTTAATACTGTAATAGCTTTTTTTGGTTAATATTTTTTTCAGGGTTATTTTGAAAGAATTTTCACCTAGATTCCTTATTTCCTGTGGTATTTTGTTATAAAATGTAACACTATTACATATAAAACTTTTTGACATTTTAGACAACCTATGTTTTATTCCCAGTAGATTATCCTTATGTCTAGTATTATAGTTGTGATTGTCCGAGTTAAAAGTGGAGACTAATAGATGCTTTCTTGCATAACAAATGTTTTGAAAGATGTAGGCACCAGGTAAAGTCATTATTCCTATTTCATTAAATGCATAACGAATTGACCGACAAAATGGGTCCTGCTGGCAGGACTCGTGTCCGTCGGCTTGTCCTTCCGGAAGCTCATTCCGGCAGGACAAGGCTCTGGACGTTCTATCATTAACCCGCGATTTGAAGTTCCGTGGATTGTAGTGGGGAAAGATATCCCCCGGAAGTCTGTTCCATACCTTTGCAGTGCGGCACAAGAACGATTTAGAGAATCGTGCAGTTCGAAGAACTCTTCTGTCCACTTCAAAGGGGTGTTCCGCGAGAGTATGGCGGGTTTGGCGAAGGCGAACAGGAGGAGGAGGGATAAGGGAAGCAATTTCGTCAGAGCAGCGGCCATAGTAGTACCGATAAAACAGGCTCAATGACCCAACAATGCATCTGTGCTTTAGCGGTTGAAGGTCCTTTGTGAGTACAGAGTCACCCACAGTGGCGGCTGGTGACCTATGGAACTGGGTGTGTGCGCTAGGTACTTACTAGTAGTACTAAACCCAAACGTGAATCTAATGGATACCGAGACGTGATTTTTTATTTTATTTTCATGTCTTAGTTAATTGCCCAAATTATGTAAAAGTATTCTTTAAATGTATATAAAAATGTACTCACTTTTAGATTGAAATATGTAGGTATGGTGTTTTGAAGAACACGCCAGCGAATTTATGAAAATTATGAAGAAATCAGTCACACACACACACCACACACACTACAGTTTGATTGGGTAGGTCTAATATTGTCCTATTTATAATGTAAGTCTATTCGTCGGGTTTTATCTTGCGCAAATATTTCTATCACTTTTTTGTTGAAGTCCGGAATTGTTAATGTTAATTTGCACACTGTTAATTCACGAAAAGTTGTAAAAACTGCTAAAAACCGACTTGCGCCGATAATAGCTTCAATACTAGACCATAGTCAAAATCGATTGATCAGGTTGTCAGTAACCCGATCGCGGCCACCAACTAACCTGATCTATCGTCACTACCAAATTAACTCGATCGCGATCGAACACCCACTCGCCGGTCGTGGGCCGCGCGCGGGTCGCGGTTCGCGAGCGGGTGCCGCCGGGTGCCGACGACGGATACAGACAGACACGACCCACAGTAGGTACTATTACACAGCACAGCCACGCGCTCATAGTGTCGCATCGATCAATACACGGCCCGGCGGCGCCGCCGGCGGCGCACTATGGATCGAGAAACGGCCTCCATAGTATTAGGAGATTTTTTTCGCAAACTTCATTTTTTTTTTAAAACTGTTTTTGTTATATTTAGGGTTACATAAGATAATACGAAATATATAGTTGTAGTGATATCAGTCAAGTAGATATTTTATTAAAAATACTTGAAGTTTTCAGTTGTATGGGACGGAGAATGTTTAGTCGATTTTTTCAAAAGTCTTTCGAGGTGTCGCAGATCTTTTAATATATCATGAAGTAGACCACGAGTGTAATAAGACCACATAAAAACTGTAACCCAATTCGACCCGGTATAGAAAATATCTAAGTCCGAATTTATAAATTTTCGTCTATTTTCCTTATACATTATTTATGGTTTAACTTTACAATTAATTACATTTTCTTATGTTTTGTGTTTGCCAAGTGTGTAAGTTATACTAATTGGTACATTATGTAACAACTATACCTACCACTGTGGTCGAAAATACCCTCCAATATTTGTAGCGTTTTAAATGTTTATTCGTTATTCATAATTGATTTGAGGACATATTAAATAAACAAATATGTGAAGACGCGTAGCTTGACAGTACGTATGTATGTTAGGTTCAAATATATAAAGTATATATATATTTTTTTTATATTTTAAAATTTGCAATGAATGGGACGGAGAACATTATATTTATTTTGCCGGACTACAAAGATGTGTCAAACTCTTATTAGCAAGGTTGTGTAGCACAACATAAAAATAAACACAATCAGTAAAAAAAAAATTTGAAAGGTGCAGCCTTCCGAGTATCGACAGGTCAAAGTATAGCATTTTTTACCTTTTTCCTTTAACAGTAATTTTTGGTTACATTATGATTGTACAATTATTAAGCAGGTATGCAAATATGTGGGGCATATAATTCTATATCAGATATGTACAGACCATTTCGATTAACAGTGTAAAAAAATAGCAATATTTTTATTTAATAAAACTGAAAACATTATAGTACATTATTCGAAACTGTTAAGAACTAACAAAGTCTTAACAGTAACGTGATGTTGAACGTGACGGAAAAGAGGCTGTACAAAGAAAAATTGTGAACGCACTTTCTCAAGATGTTAAAAAAATTTCTATTCAAAATTATTCACCAAAATTAATTTTATAAAAAAATTGTTTTATATAAAATTTGAGCCGGTATAGAAAATATGTAAGTCCGAATTTGTAGATTTTTGTTTTCTTTCCTTTAAATATAATTTACAGTTTTAGAATAGAACATAAATACAAGGCTTTGCAGCTCATTCATTATGACGACGCATTAGATACTAATTACCATTCGGTAAGACGAAAACATTCCCACATCCTTGTTTGTGAAACCCCACTATATTTGAAAAAACCGGTTTAGTACATCAGGTGGTGTCCTTTGGTCGCGAATTTCAGTTTAGTATTTGTTCAACGCGCGTAAGGGACGGATCTCTTCTTTCGAAACGAGTTATCGCTGTTTTCAAATACTTTCCTTCCTGCATTATTACTTGAAAACTAGGTACATTTTCGGTTCGAACTCTAACATTTTACAAAATGAAAGAGTTTAAATCAAATCTGAAACTTTTTGTTTTCTTAAAAAACGAGCAAGGCCTCTCCGACCCAAACATACTATTTGACAAGTTTTCCGTTCATATATCTGATGAAAACCGTGACCAATTCAAGTGTTTTTGTAAAACCTACTTGTCTAATATGTATAAAAAGTGGAAAAGTACAAATTATTTGTTCAGTTTCTTCAAATGCAAATTTGAAACATGGTTGACGTCAGACATAAAGTGGCCCGAATATGTTCAAAACATACCTCAAGAACCAAGAACGGAAGCGGAACCATTCGTGCCGCAATCACCAGCGAGACAGCATTCAGAAGCTTCAACATCTCCTAAACCAGAGTTCAGTCCTCGAAAACAATTCCACGAACTTCACTACCAGCAAAAAAGGCGCAGAACCGCACATCTGTGTACGGAAAATGACTTCTTCGAGCTCGCATTCGCTGCGGTGAGTAAAGGTATTAATACGGAAAGACATGATGTTGCTGAGGTGCTTAAGTTTCTTCTGGAAAATTCAGATGAGGTTGGTAGAATAAAGGAATACATTCAAGTTAAAAAAAAAAACAATACTCGCCCTGAGAAAGCCCTCAGCCTCTTAAGTTCCCAGCAACTCTCCAAATCGCAATACTGCGAACTACGGGCAACGGCAATTGAAGCAGGAGTTGAACTGTATCCCTTATACTATCAGCTCCAAAAAAAAAGGTCGAGTGTTACCGTCCGAAAGAAAGTGTCAAGGTCACGGAAGTGGAAGCACGTGTTTTTGCAGCATACAATAATTCAGGAAGGAAAGTATTTGAAAACAGCGATAACTCGTGTCGAAAGGAGAGATCCGTCACTTACGCGCGTTGAACAGATAATAAACTGAAATTCGCGACCAAAGGACACTAATTACCGGTTTTTACAAATATATTGGGGTTTCACAAACAGGGATGTGGGAATGTTTTCGTCTTACCGAATGATAATTAGTATCTAATGCGTCGTCATAATGAATGAGCTGCAAAGCCTTGTATGTATGTTCTATTCTAAGATTGTAAATTATATTTAAAGGAAAGAAAACAAAAATCTACAAATTCAGACTTACATATTTTCTATACCGGCTCGAATTTTATATAAAACAATTTTTTTATAAAATTAATTTTGGTGAATATTTTATTTATAAGTTCGGTTTATTAATTTGTTCTGTTTTTATTCAACCTTGTATTTATTTTGGTGAATAATTTTGAATAGAATTTTTTTTAACATCTTGAGAAAGTGCAACTGTTCACAATTTTTTTTTGTACAGCCTCTTTTTCGTCACGTTCAACATCACGTTACTGTTAAGACTTTGTTAGTTCTTAACAGTTTCGAATAATGTACTATAATGTTTTCAGTTTTATTAAATAAAAATATTGCTATTTTTTACACTGTTAATCGGAATGGTGTGTACATATCTGATATAGAATTATATGCCTCACATATTTGCATACCTGCTTAATAATTGTGCAATCATAATGTAACCAAAACTTACTGTTAAAGCAAAAAGGTAAAAAATGCTATACTTTGACCTGTTGATACTTGGAAGGCTGCACCTTTCTAACATTTTTTTTACTGAGTGTGTTTATTTTTATGTTATGCTACACTACCTTGCTAATAAAAGTTTGACACATCTTTGTAGTCCGGCAAGATAAATATAATGTTCTCCGTCCCATACATTGCAAATTTTAAAATATAAAAAAAATATATATATACTTTATATATTTGAACCTAACATACATACGTACTGTCAAGCTACGCGTCTTCACATATTTGTTTATTTAATGTGACCTCAAATCAATTATGAATACCAAATTAACATTTAAAACGCTACAAATATTGGAGGGTATTTTCGACCACAGTGGTAAGTATAGTTGTTACATAATGTACCAATTAGTATAACTTACACACTTGGCAATCACAAAACATAAGAAAATGTAATTAATTGTAAAGTTAAACCATAAATAATGTATAAAGAAAATAGACGAAAATTTATAAATTCGGACTTAGATATTTTCTATACCGGGTCGAATTGGGTTACAGTTTTTATGTGGTCTTATTACCCTCGTGGTCTACTTCATGATGTATTAAAAGATCTGCGACACCTCGAAAGACTTTTGAAAAAATCGACTAAACATTCTCCGTCCCATACAACTGAAAACTTCAAGTATTTTTAATAAAATATCTACTTGACTGATATCTCTACAACTATATATTTCGTATTATCTTATGTAACCCTAAATATAACAAAAACAGTTTTTAAAAAAAAATGAAGTTTGCGAAAAAAATCTCCTAATACTATGGAGGCCGTTTCTCGATCCATAGTGCGGCGGCCCGGCATCCGCTCACCGCGTCCTGCGTGCGTGAGCGACGCAAGCGAATCCGGCCGCGACGCGATGGCCATGCGACCGGCGCGCGATCCAAATCGAAGCGATGCGAAGCGACGGCGCTGTCCTGCGTGTACGCGCGCGACACGACGGGTGGCGGCGACAGCCGCGTCCGCTCAATACGAGATGCACAGTAAACTTCGCTCGCGGCTTCGACCGACCGACAGACCACATGACAATTCATTCGTGTCGTGATTGGTGAAACGGTCGCTACGTGTCGCACGCGTGTCTACGCACAATATAGCGTCCTTGTTTCTCATTCGTGCGCCGCACGTAGAATGCAACGTTGGCCCATACAAATTGTATGGAGAGTGTTTTGTTTCACGCGCCAGCGGCGTTTGACAGTTGTTCATAGTATCACTATGAGAGACTCCCGTGCGTTTTAAAATCCGCACGGCGGCGGCGATACGTACACGCAAAACCGTGCCTTGTGTTCTAGGAAATAGAAACTAATTCAGTTTGATATTATTACTTTCGGTCGGTCAGAATCATGTAGAATTTAATACTTAAAGTTATTTATTTCTTATGATGGGTGAAGCTGCTATGTTTGGTGGCGGTGCGGCGCACGAGCGCACTTAGGGCCAGCCGCCAGTGGTCACCAATGAGGCGAATGGCTCGTCGCTGAATAGAATCTAAGGGGTGTAAGCATACATTTTTAATAATTGCTACTCGCCGCCTCCGTGCGCCATTCGCGTATCATCTGTAATATTGTGATCAGTTCTGATAGACTTTTTAAAATTTTCTTTGATGATATTTTGAAATGTTTTTTTTCTTTACCTTCAAGATAATTAAGTGAGGCGGTGCCGCACTTGCCTCACCTGGGTAACCGCCACTGAACTATACACATAATAACATCACATAGTCTATTGAACATACAGCTTGAGAGCAAGATTAACCATATTACTAAGAGTTCTATCTAATAACAAAGAGAGCGTACACTGGCGGGACGGAACTAGTTTAAAGCCCCACATGAATGTATGCTGTTTCTAGTGAACAGAAGATTTTTCTTGACTTATAAAACCCAGCCGTATTTTACTTCTACAAGAGTAACTAGGCAGTGCGCAGGATGGAGGAGGAGCAATAATACAGAAACAGCTAGTTTTAAATGTTGTAGATGACCTGCCTGGATTGGTACCACTACACTGAATTAAGGTTGTTTGAAAAGGCCAATAGTTGATGTATTACTTCCAGTTCAGTGTAGCCAGTACGAACAGATGGAAGCTCCAAATTCCTACAGGAACATTGTGTAATGGACTTTCATCACGAGTATACCAAGAGATGTAGCCAACGCAAGTTAATTCAAAAAGATGAAGTCTGGTACCTTTCTTATACAGACACAAACATTTGTAATTAATTATAAGCTCACTGGATAAACTTGACTGGAAGAATTTAATTTCTATCTAATTTGTAATCAGGCCAGTCTTTGTATTATTTTTACAGTTAAGTTTGTTTTCTTGGTATGTACTTCTATTTATGTTACTGCAATAAATAATGTATGTATGTACAGGAGCTGGTATTGGCGGCGGTGGGTCAGACCCGGCTGCTGATGTCCAAGAAGCTGCAGCAGTTCTCGGCGCTGGTGGAGCTGTGTGCGAGCGGCGAGGCGCGCCAGGAGGGCTTCGTCACCACCTCCGACCTGCAGGGCTTCTGGGACATGGTGTTCATGCAGGCCAGTCCCACTTTGTTGTATACCTACTGACTCATTCACTACAGGATAATATATGTGTAGTGTTATAGTCAGTGGCGGCTGGTGACTTCAGTGACCGGTAGTGCGCTAAGTAGGTACCTACCTCCTTAAATACCAAATTTCCCAATACATTCCCAATGTTATTTTAAGATCGCGACTTCCGAATTGTTTAAACGCCTGCGTTGTATTATGTATTAATACGTACCTAGTATGAATATTCTCAAGACACTCAATGAGTTGCAAAAAACAAGAAAATAAATCCAAACAAGTTTTTTAACTCATTTATAGTACCTTTATGAACACACCCATAGACCACAACACTGCTGCAGCTTTCAAAAAGAAAACAATAGCAATGTCCCAAAAATTGTAAAAAAAATTATTAAAAAAAACATTTGAAAAGTAGGAATTGAACCCGGGATCACCTGATTGTAAAGCCTTACCTTTAACCAACTCTTAGGCAAATTTCGGCACCACTTAATTCACAGTATCACGTGACAGAAAGCACAAAACCTAACCATATCCCATTTTAAATATTCGCGCGCTAACGGGTATGCGACATCACATGACAGCGCGCTGACTCTAGGTAGACGGACTCGTGCAAAAGGAATCGCTCGCGGCGCGGCGTGTCGCACGCGCGGCTATTCACGATATAGCGTCCTTGTTTGGCGCTCGTGCGCCGCACGCAGAACTCCATTTCGGCCCATACTGTTTCTATGAAGTATCTTTTGTCTCACGCGCCAGCAGTGTTTTGCCGATCCCCATACATTCAAATGGGAGACCCGCGTGCGTTTCTCGATTCCGCACGGGGCGCGGGTTTACTCGCAAAAACGTGCCTTGTAATCTATAAAATAAGGTCGAATTCACATTCGTATTTATTTGGAGTACGATCTTTATGGTTTTAATGTAGGTATGTTGTATTGTAAGATATTATTTATTTTGAGTGAAGTGAAGACTTCTCGTGGTATGGTAGTGCGGCGCACGGGCGCACTTTAGGACCGGCCGCCAGTGGTTATAGTGTACTTATAACTGCTGTAATACAGAAAGTAAGTAGATGCTATATCTACATACATACATATCACACACGCTGAATCCCTAAAAACGGGGTAAGCAGAGTAATCAGTGTTGTGCTGCAAGAACTCTGACAAATCACAGCATAACACCGACCACCACGTAAATATCTAAATATTAAATGCTATATCTGTATATTGTATATAATATAAGCTGTCCATCGTGAATTTCACAGTCAAACAACAAGTTGTTGCTGGTGTTGTAGAAGTACATGATTAAGTGTCAGTGAACGGTCGTATTGTCATCTGAATAGGTTGAGAACGTGGACATGAGGTTCACTCAGCTGAACGAGCTTCGAGAGCGGCAGTGGGTGAAGGAGGACAAACCTAAGCCTACGAAAAAACGGAGAACCAATAGCAAGAAAACAGCTGCAGCGGGCGCTCCTAGCAAAATCAGAGCTATGATTGAAGGTACACACTGAATATGTATTTTCATTATTTCTAACCATTCAAGCACGCATGTACCCTCAGTGGCAAACAAAACTTACTCAAATCGTCGGCGGTTGTTGAGGGAATTTTAGAACTTCTGCGGCTAAATTATCTGTCCCCAGGTGAAGGTTTTTGCAAAAGGTGCATCAGCTTTGTCAATACCTGTTATTGCAAAAGAGAAGGGAACTAACTTAGAGTGGATGAACTTGAATTAATACACAAAAAAAAACATAATATAATTTCAGCGGCACGAAAAGCGGCAGTGAAGCAAACCATGGACACAGGTAACGTTCTCCTTGCGTCGAAGGCAGCGGACAACAAGAGCTTCGAGGCGGGCTTTTTCTGCATCACGTCTCCGGTTCGAGACCCGAGTGCACGCCTGCTCACTCCACGTTCAGATAAAGCCTCGCTCCTGAAGAATGTTCTCTCATCAGAGGCGAGGAAGGTTACATCTGCTGGCAAGGTATGCATTTTTCTTGTGGATAAAGGGTGGCTCAGCTCAAGGCTGGAGACAGACAAGACTGTACTGTTCAGTACATAACTCCTCAGGGATGAAATGTTAGGTACTCAACAGATTGTTATCACTGTTTTGAGGTTTTAATTAGTATTACGTGTATCAAATCAAAAGAAATGTGAATGCTTATTGGTCAGAACCCGCGGCCAGAGATAAGATTACTTCAACCCGTTTTTAGGGTTCCGTACCTCAAAAGAGGAAAAAACGGAACTCTTATAGGATCATTTTTTTGTCCTTCGCTTTCTTTATTGTAAGCACATTGAGTAGGCTATGCACCTCTACATTTTGAATGAACTACTCTCGCACAATTTAATCCGGACATCCCACTGCTGAGAAAACGTGCAGCGTAATCATGTGAGCCTTTCTTCATGAATGAAAGAACCAGTGCACGCTAGTTAAGGTTGCTCGTCTAGGCCAATGAGCGATGAGCGGGCGTAAACAAATGACTTTAGCTGGGAGCTCGCTATTTGGAATGCACTATACTTCCTCACTATGCAAACAACTTAAAATAATTTAATATAATTGTGGATACGGATCGATTAGTCTGATGATTTATCACTATTATTATTGGCACAGGGATCAGCGTCTCGAGCTATGATAAGAGCGACAGTCATCGCCAAGTTAATGGATGAACCGTTATCAGATGTGCAGGTAGTTAATCTAACTTTTTTTTTCCATTTTCAGCTTTCACTGAACCTCGTAATAATAACGAGGGATCATCTGAGACAGTAAGCTACTGATTATTTCAGACAAACACATTGATTAGATTTACCAGAGCCGATTTCTTACAGAGAAAGCCTTGAAGCACGAATTGTCAACGTAGCATTTTCATGACAGGCTTCCTATTCTGGAAGAAACCTTTTTTTGATACAATGACGTAACCTCTCATTGAGAACCTCTCAAGGTGGTCGTCGAGGCTCTTCACTATCAGCTCATGCACTGATACGACTATAGGCACAACAAAGTCGAGTCAATGGGCTACATTTTGGTAACCTTTGCTGGAGATTCAGATAGTTATTACTACATAGCGGACGCTATTCAGTGATGTCTTTTATAATAATCAGCACAAACTTTTTGATTTATCTGCAGAGTACTCCACGGCTAGTTACACCGGCTATCAACCTGGAAGCGACTCCAGCGCGCAGCATTCTCAAGACTCCGAACAACGTGCTTCAGGCGAGTGCTCACCGAAAGTCCGCCAAGACCGTGCTGTTTGAGAATCCGGAGCCTGCTGCCTCCCTCGATCCTGGTGCTGGCTTCCAGGAGATCATAGTCACGCCGGAAAAAACCAATTCAGACAAGAGCCCTTTGCAGAAACCTCTGGAAGAGATGACCTCAGAGAAAAGTCCTTTGGAGAAACCGGTAAGTAATAAGCTGGTTGTACGCCGACGTCAGAGGAAATCGGCTCGGTCGCCTGTGATGGATCAGGAGAATGTGGAGCCTCTGACGGAAGAGACTCCTTCGAGGACACTCACGAGAAACATGCGTCGAAGTATGCTCCAGGAGAAGCAGGATGCAGTCTCGCCGGCGGTGGAGATTGCCACCAGGGCTAGTCGGCGCAGAGGACCGACTCTGGCCCGGCAAGTACATTCAGAAGCGTGAAAAAAAGTCTAATTGAGAAGCAAATCTTGAAAATTTGTTTGAGTAAAGAATAGTTTGTTAAGTCCTGCACTTATTGTGCATGCCGAATGTTGAATTTGTGACTACGTAACCAGAAAGACCCAGCACGCGCGCTCTGTCGGTCTAAGTGAGGATCATGTTCTGTATGTAGCCTGTAGGTCTTGAAGGGCAACGTAACCATAAAAAGGGACGAGCGCCGCCGCTGAGTGTCACGTTCGATTCCTTCCAGGCTCCTCGATTTTGGGCGATTTCAATATTGCGAAGATGCTATGTTGAGTCTTGCTGGTTAAGTGGTCTGTGATGTTGGGGTTCTTGTTCTTCTTAGACTTCTTGGCTATTTTGTGTTACATTATGTTCGAGGTTAAACACTTTAAAATTGACTTTCTGATTGTTTTCTCACTTGACCATGTTATTTGATTAATGAACAATATTATATTATGTAGTTATATTTTAAGGAACTGGTTTTTCTTCCACTCTACTTATTCAACTCAAAGACAATGTAATATTATGTGATGGCCGGTGATGTATCCTTTGACTAACATGTTGTTTTTTAATTATTTTGCTTATACCTTACCATTTTATATTAGTGCATATTGTTGAAATATTATGCTATTGCAGAGTAAAATATTGTAAGTTCCTTTGTCTATGGAAAACAATTTAATTTGTATTTTTTATCCATAATTAAACATAATATGCAATTAAAATTACGAAAAAGGGCTTTTATCTCCACTGTATGTACCATATTTTGGCATACTTATACGTCACATCTCGACTTCGTAGAAATCTTTTCTAGGTCAAATTTGTATGAATATTAATGTAGTGATCATAATAATAATTTGAGTAGGACTGTATATTATAAATATAATGGAATGATCTCTTAAGCCATTCGCCTGGACCTATGAGATATCTCATAGTACTCCACTAGTGTCTCCTAGCAAATCTATTGAGTGTAATGCTCTAGCAAGTGTTCCTCATTTCTTTGGATTTTCAGAAGAAATTTGTGTGAAAATTTCATAACACACCATAAATAAAAATTTTTTTCACAACAAAGACATTTCGATAAGTATATTTCAATTCTGACACTGAAACTGAAGCACATGTCGAACACATAACTCAAGTTATGCAATACCGTCACGCACAGCTTAGTAATCATTGTCTTCAAATGATTTATTCAATGAGTACTCCACACTCAGCGTCAGCTAGCCAATCAGCTTCACCAACACTTGATACTTTTCGCCGATTAGGTACTTAGGCTTCTTTGGATTTCAGAAGTAGCATTCGCCGAAATACGGTTTTCTTAAATGTAGTCCGGTATGGTTGCTTGAGTCAGAGGGGCCAAAGCACATGCTCCGACCAGCCAATATCGCCTCAGAGAAGGTAGGTGCCATATCGGAGACTTCCCTTTGGATTGCTGGCTATCTGAACTAGAGGAGAACGCAGCCGAGGCTGCTATGCGGCCATCTTACATCCAGCCTACCACATAGTAAGGGAAGGGACCTACAGTTTTACACCGGTTCCGAACGGTGAAGCAGCAGGTGTAGGTATGCACGTAAATTTTTTCGTCAGAAAAAACTCATTGGTACACGCCGACCGGAATCGAACCTTTGACCTCTCGCACTAGAAGCAAACGCCCAGACCACTCGGCCACCCGCAGGTTTGTTTGCAGTACAAGGTTGTGGTTGTATATAGTCTTATTAGCAGAAGACAGTTTTAGGGTTCCGTATCGTACGGGGCCCTATTACTAAGCCTACGCCGTCTGTCCGTCCGTCCTACCTATAAAGGGATGTACCTTTTAAACCGTAATAGTAGCCAGTTGAAATGTTCACAGAATATGTGTTAAGGCGGATATCCTAAAAAATAATAAAAAATCTGTCAAGTGCCAGTTTTACTCGCGTGTGAAGGTTTCCGTATCTATCCGCTATCAATAATATCCGCCTATCCGCTCAGGTGGCATGGTCTTCGAATTTGAATTTATCAGATATATTATTTTTATGTTATGATTATGACCGGTCTCCATGTTTGCCCATTGACAGCTGTTACCATAGTAACGTCACTTTATTTTTTTAAAGTGATCTGTCAAACATCAAACTTTTGAAAATTATTTTTTTGGAACGACCAAAGATTAAGAAGCGGCTATCTTTTAGAGAAGCCTCAATGAGGTCGATAGCACTTTACGGTGGGAAAATGACAGCACCTAACAATGCATGCAATGTATAAAAGTCGTTTGCGCCATCTGTTTTTAAATAGTGTGACTAATCTATTTTAATAAAATGTTTCTTGTATGGGGGGCCCCCTTAATTTTTAACTTTTTCTTATTTTTCTTATTTGTTGTTTCATCCGCCATAGTAACGCATATTCTGTGAAAGTTTCAACGGGCTACCTATTACGGTTCAAGAGATACAGCCCTCGGACGGACGGACGGACGGACGGACGACGGAGTCTTAGTAATTTTTTTTTTTTTTTTTTTTTTTTTTGTTCCTCTCTTGCTACCTGCAATCAGTTTTTCTTACTATAAGCAGGTTTTTTGGTTTTCTGTTTTTTTATGACTTTCAGAATCGGTCTCCAGTGAGTCCAATTTCTTCCCTTGCCGCTGTCCCAGATTTCTAGTTCTCCAGGTCCAAGATGTGTTTTCGCCGCAGGCGCCTCTTCTTTGCGGGTTGGGTCAGTGTTGAAGCTAGGATGTTGGGATGGAGTGAGAGCCGGGTTTTATACCTTTTTATGACACATTTAGCTTCCTCACTGATTGTAGGAACCTCGAGTAGGTTGTGGATTTCTTTATTAGTCATAAACCAAGGAGCGTTGCTGATAGTGCGGAGAATGGTGTTCTGTAGCCTTTGCAGGATATTCACATTTGAGTTGCTTGCGCAACACCATAGCTGTAACCCATATGTCCATATCGGTCTTATGATCGCCTTGAAGACCAAGAGCTTGTTCTGCAGTGATAACTTGGACTGCCTGCCCAGGAGCCAGGTCAGGGTTCTGAAGCGGTGACATGCTTGGTCTCTCTTGGCTTTGATATGTTTGTTCCATGTAAGCCTACGATCTAGGTGGCCTCCAAGGTATTTTACACTGTCAGCGTGCGGGAGATCTTGGTTGCCAAGTTTGACCGGGGGGCAGTTGCCATTTCTCAAGGTATATGTAACCTGGATTGACTTTGTTGCGCTGGCTTTGATTCTCCATTTTTGAAGCCAATTGTGGATTTTATCCAATCGTGACTGGAGTTTCCTTGAGGCAGTAGAGGGGTCTGAGCTACAAGCCAGTGCTGCTGTGTCATCAGCAAATGTTGCCGTCACGGTGTCATCATCTTCAGGCAAGTCTGCTGTGAAGATGGAGTACATAGTTGGGCCGAGAACACTTCCCTGCGGAACAGAAGCTAGTATGTCATGGAAGGTTGACGTGCATTCCCCTTCCCTCACCTGGAATATCCTTTCCGATAGATATGACTTTAGTAATGGGTAGAATGTGTGTGGTAGGTATGACTTTATCTTGTACAATAGCCCCTTGTGCCAAACCCTGTCAAAGGCTTGCTGGACATCAAGGAAGGCGGCTGCGCAGTACTCTTTATCTTCCAGAGCCTGTCTGATTGTGTTGTACACCCTGTGAACTTGTTCGATCGTGGAATGTTCCTCTCTGAAGCCAAACTGGTGGTTGGGGATAATTTTTTTTGCAATAAGAGTTGGATTGAGCCTGTTGAGGATAATTCTTTCAAACATTTTTGACATAATTGGTAGCAAGCTGATAGGCCGATAAGATGTTACCTCGTGTTCGGGCTTGCCTTGCTTATGCACCATTATCACCTGTGAGACTTTCCAAAGGTTGGGGAAATGAGACAGCCTAATAATTGAGTTAAACAGTACCGTGAGGAAAACTATGCCCTTGTGTGGCAGGTGTTTTATGACGGTGCCCGTTATTAGATCAAAGCCCGGTGCCTTTTTGTCTTCAAGTTTTTTTATTAGTCTTCTCACTTCAGCAGGTGTCACGAGCTTTAGGGGTAAGTCCAGCTGGTAGTCCTGATTCAGTATTAGGTCGAGATCGCTTTCGTCTATGTTTAGTTCAGGTTCATTTGGCCGAAAAACCGTAGCGAGGTGGTTGCCGAAGGCATCTGCTTTTTCCTGGGAGGTTCTTGCCCATGTGTTGTTGTCCAGCTTTAGGGGTGCCTTCATGGTCTGCGGTTGATCCAGTGTTTTCGTCGCTTTCCATAGCGAATAGTTAGTTGCGGCCGTAGCGGTGAGTGATTCTAATTGTGAGTCGAGCGTTTTCCTTTTGGCGGTTTGGATCATCACCTTTAGTTCTGCACTACATTTATTTAGGGCCCTTTTATCGCTTGGGTGCCTACTTACATGCCATACTCTTCGCAGTCTTCGTTTCTCAACCAAGGCTTCCCTAATATCCAGTGGTAAGTTCTGGTTTTTTATCTGTGTACTGGGTTTTATTTCAGGTGTGCTGCGCCAACAGGCATCCTGAATTAAGTTGGTAATGTACTTTGTTGCTTCCTCGACCTCCAGCGTAGTCTTAAGCGATATTCTTAAGTTTATGTTTTCATTCAAGTAATCAGCAAAAAAGTCCCAGTCTGTGTGTTTGTTGCATAAAGTTGCTCTGGGTTCATTATGGATGATAATAGTACTAACTGTTAGTATAACCGGTGTATGGTCTGAAGAGCCATCACAGCAAGATTCACACTTAAAATACCTCCTTGCCAGGCCTTTTGCCACAAAGAAGTCCAACAAATCTGGTATCTTATTAGGGTCTGATGGCCAGTAGGTGGGTTCGCCAGTGGACAGGGTAATCATTGTGTTTGCGTCGAGGCACTGTTTCATTTCTCTTCCTCTGGTGGTAGTGATTCTTGATCCCCAGTGTGTATGTTTAGCGTTCCAGTCCCCTCCAGCTATGAATCTGCCACCCAGACCTTGGAAGAATTCGTCAAATCTGTTCTTACTAATTTTGTGCTTCGGTGGACAATATACAGCTGAGACTTTGAAGTGACCGGCTTTATCTTCAATTGCTAAATTAGTAGCCTGCAGGTGGTCTGTCCTGAAATCCGGAAGGGGATGGTGTTTGATGGAACTTTTGATAATAATCCCTGACCCGCCATGTGCAGTATTGTCTGGGTGATTGGTCATATAAACGTTATACCCTTTGACTCTGATGCATGTTCGATTAGTTGAGTGTGTTTCAGATATTAGTATGATGTCCAATTTCTGTTCCGTTATTAGCGTTGTTGCTTCATCGATGTTTGGGGCTAGCCCATTAATGTTCCAGGTAGCAATTCGTAGGGAAGTCATTTTTGGGTATTATTTATTATGCTTGTCATTAGGTTCATAAGTGTTCCTATGTGTTGTAATAATATATCCATTTTGGCGGACTGCTTTTGGAATAAGTCTATGAGGACTTGTGTTTGCTCCACATTCGTGTGGTTTGGGTCTGACCCCGCAATTTGAGCGTAGGTCCAATTTGTTGGGTTATGTTGGCTTCTCTTGTCGTTTTTTGTGTTTGATTCGCTCTCATTAGTTGGTTTTCTCTTTGGGATTGGTGGGAAGTTGTGAGTTTTGAGTTGGAATGTATCTTGGGTTGACCGATGTGACCTAGGGAGTTGCTTAGGTCTTTTTCTAGCGTATATCTCTTTATACACTTCACAGCCCTTATAATTGGCAGGATGGCTGCCCAGGCATAGGGCACACTTTGCTGGTGTGTTGCGACCTTTTTTTGGACAGTCTGATGTACGATGTGACTCAGCACACTTGACACATCTGAATGGTCTGAAGCAGTTGTTCTTACTATGACCATATTGTTGGCATCTCATGCACTGAACTATGCTCCTACTTTTCTTTGGGTCTTCTATTACAATTGCTGTGTTGTGGATATATTTTATTTCTTTTACTTTTTTATTGTTGTCATTTGGTTCTAAGTTTACAAAAAAAGTTGAAGTTGGGGATTTATTTGGACCTGACCTTGCATTAGTAATGTCTTTAATGACATTACCGGTGCTTTCTATTTCTTCTCTGATGGCTTCTACCGGCGTAGTGTGATGTAGGTTTTTTATGACTATCCTACAGCATCTCTCTTGTTTACTCGTAAACGTATGCCCTATTAGCCCCTTCTCTCTGACTAGTTCTATTAGTTTTTTGTAAGAGCTGATTGAGTTGGTTGTGACTCTGAGCTGGTTTTTGGTAATAATTTTGTATGAGAATTCTGTCCTCTTCAGCACTGTCTCCAGCGTGTCAGTCAGCCTGTTGATGTCTTCGATGCCATACAGAATCAGAGGTGGTGGTTTGCTCTCTTTCTTTGGTTTGTCTTGGTCACCTGTTGCATTGGTCTCAAGTCCAGTGAAGCGGTTTTGTGTTGTTATGCTTTCTGGTGATGGGGTATTTGATATCCTTTTCCTTTTAGGTGAGCGGATTGTAGGGACTCTTTGCCACTCAAGGTGTTGTTGGGTCAACGTTTTCGATGGGGTAAAACTGATGTTGTTGCCAAGATGTAGGTTGCTTGTAGACGAGCTTTTAGTTCTGGTATTGTAGAAACTTCTATGTAGCAGGGTTTGTGTAAGCTGTCTGTGTCCAGTGTTTGCATTGCTATTGCCATCGGTTAGTGAATATTTTCCACCCTGAGACCCGATTATCTCAGGGCGCCGGGTCTTAGCCGGATCGCTTTCTTCAGTTTGGAGCAAGAAGATGCCCCCCCCAGAATACGAGGGGCAGCCTGAGCCGGTTGTACCGGGCTCAGGGAGGGATTCTCCATTGGCTTTGCCGCCGGTACCCTCCTGGGGTAGTATGTTTTTATTCTGGCTTGCGTCCATTTTGAATTTTGTGGGTTAAGTAATGTCAGTGAGCCACTTTTCACTGCCAGTGGTCTCTTTGAAACCATTTCCTGTTTCATGGCCTCCACTCAGCCGCATCAGGTGGGTTTTTTTCCGCCGCCCTGGGTTCGGCGTTGTTGTCCTAACCAACATTGGGGTTTTATTGCTGGGTTTTCCTTCCCACTATGGGTTTTATTATCGGAGTTACCTTCTCCTAGCCGAGATTTAGGTTATCGGGTCTCGGCCTCCCGGGCTATGAGCTTTGTTTAGAGAGTCGGCTCGACTCGGCTCTGATCTATCAGTCACTGGGTTTTCGCACTTTTTCTTGGCATAGCCTCAGCCAGGGACTATTCCAGCACCCCTCATGATAGAACCAACTTTTTGGTCCGCGACTGCTGTTTACACAGCAGAACCCCCGGAGAGGTTCGCTATCCGCCACCTGCGACGCGTCCGGCGGCAGAAGAAGAAAACTGCCCCTGGGAAGGGATCAACCCAGAACACGGAAAACTGCCCCTGGGAAGGGATCAACCCAGAACACGGTCTTAGTAATAGGCTTCCGTCTGGGATACGGAAACCTAAAAAACTAAGTTTTTTTCAAAGTTTTCTTGTTTTTGCTCTATCGTAAAAACTGTAATAAGTACATATACCTACAAGTACAAGCGTTAAACTTGTTCTGATTGCAATGCAAACTCTTAAAGTTGAACAAGAAAAAAAAAACTGGCCAATTACGTGGTGGTATGGAAACCTCGGTGCGTTATTTTTTCTCTTACGGAAACTGACACGGTTGGCTACATCACACAGTCATCTGCGATGTCAGCCCATAACACCTTGGTGAACCATGTCAGTGCTTCCCTTCGGTCGTGCCGGCTACACTGAACTGGACGGATAACACAAACTATTTACCTAGCCGTTTGAACCGACCTTTTATTTAGTGTGGTGGTAGTAATCCGGGCGGGTTAAACCGTACCATAGTTCAAACAGACAAGTTAGCCGTCTTCATACAAACGCGCCGAATTGGCACTCACACAAGCGCGCGCCAGCGCACGCTGTCCGTACACAACCACTACTTACATTCTCACTTCCCTCGCTTGTAGTCGGTGATGATTTTTTTTGTTTTGTTATTTTTTACCGTGTGGGGCCGGTACTTAAAAAGAATAGCCTCGCTGCATCACTCCCCATGCATGTCGTAAAAGTTGACTAAGGGATAAGAACAAGATGCCGTGCTAAAGGGCGACAGCCTAGCCACCTCTCACCTTGGCACGGTACTTCCACCGAGGTGGGTATTTGTGCCTTACTTGCTGCTTGATCGATTGAATCTTGTTCGAATGCTTTGCGAAACGTGTTGGTCGGTGTTGTGCTGTAATTTACCAGAGTTCGTGCAGCACAACACCGATTACTCTGATTACCCCGATTGTCGGGATTCAGCGTGTGTGTTCAAGTGATCATTTGATGACATTAGTATAGGAAGTCGAGGGGTAGGCTTACATTTTAAATCAATGTGTAGTTTGATAATTTGTCATTTTCTTGTTCTTTTTTTGTTTATTTGAGCTTGGGAAAATTTTACCAGCACGTATAAATTGATTAGTTAATGGTAGAGTATGGGTTAGGTTAGGAGGAGCAATGTGGTAGGTTGCGAGTATGTTTTGTGATGTGAATTGACACACAGACTTTGCGTGTGTTTTATATCTCCACACCTTTGACACCAACGCTTTGAGTTTATTGGACATCATCTAGATTTATTTGCTACACAATTTGTATTGTTCTACAATATTGTCGACCGACATGTAAGTAATCATAATTACATTTTAAATCAAGAATTATGAGGTATTTTTATGCTTTGGTTTTAAATTCCATAAAATAAAATAATAGTGCATAGTGTATTTTCATAGTTTTATTTGAAATAAATATAACCAATAACATTTATTACATCACAGGAGCAGGGTATAATAAAAACACAAGTTCACTTATTTCAATTGACAAATTCACTTATACAAAATATATAAATTACCTACAGAAATTCCATGTTTTGATTCAGAAAAATGATCAAAAACCCTTTCCATTTAATAGAACAAAATGTTTGATGAATGAAACTGAATAAAACAATCTGTCGTGGTTAATGGAGTCACGCTAGATATGAAATGTGAACAGTCCAAGATGAAGTGTATTGCTGTACTGACACCCGACACCCACCATGCTCTGCTATCTTACAGAGAGAGGAAGAACACATTTTGCGAAGAAACTACAAACACGACCACTTATATTTAAATATTTTGAAAACATTTCAAGAGTGACTTATCTTGAATACAAACGTTAATAATAAACCTACAGTACGGTATACTGAAGCGACAATGGCTATTTACGAAATTTATCAATTCTACGATATGCATAAACTACAAACAGTTATTACTTCTAAAACTAAATACACTTTTTACAACCATAACTAAATAAGTTTTGCTGCAAAATGACAAATACTGATCCTAGACAGAACACTTACTATTTATTGATTGCATTACTCTAATAATACTGTACATGTATGGGTTGTTTGTTGTTTGCACTCTGCGGAGCTATTCTCTATTAGCAATTCATGCTTTCCCACTAGCAATTTCTCATGATCCGTCTCACTCGCTCCAACGATCTTCTCAATGTGTCTAGTACTCTTCTCAATGTGTCTAGTGAGACAGAGCTGCGGCTACAGCTATTTTTGCAATAATCGCTAATAGATAATAAATAGGCAGGCTGATCTGTATTGTATACTTAGGTACTTAAAACAAAACAAATGAAAGGAGGATGTGCCATTTTGGGCCCACCAGGTCCCAATAGAGACGAGCTATATGTAATTGGAAAGCTCTATAAATGTAGTTTGTCATTACCATGGCTTATCTCTAAAGGCTTCACTTATATAAATTAGTAATAGGGTCCCGTACCGGATACGGAACCCTAAAAAAGATCATTAGTAATATGAATGCTTTTAATGTATAGAAACAAATATTCTAAATAATAATTACCGATAGCTTTGCAGATGAACCGCCAATGACATATAACTGGTCGTTATTGGAGGGTGTGACTTTCTTGGTGACCAGGCTGCTTACACTTTTGCTCATCCTCCTTTAGAAGCATCTTTCTAGGTCACCTTTGAACGATTACTATGCCACCCATGGTACCTACCAATCGACTTGACATTATTGATCCATGTGACCGAATGTTTACGGGCGTCGTTAGACTCCTTATGGGTGGCTCGGCGCCACATGCGTGCATTCATAAAAAAAACTTGGCTTGATTTAAAAGTAGATTCTTTCTTTAACATTTTCTAAAAGGATTATTCTGTACTGTTTGTACCTAGGTACTTTTATTATCAAGTAAGTAAAATGTTTCTGTTTCAAAATATTATATAAGAAAGTATGGTTTTCACGTCAGGATAAAACCATAAAATAATTTAGTTTGCAACATATAATCAGTCAGTCACCATCGACATCGACATCAGTGACATCGACAGTCATTTTAACTTAGTTCATTACCATCTTGAAATAATATATACCTACCTACCAAACGAGAAGATAAAAAAATAAAACATTATAATATTAAATAGCCTAACATCTTTGTAGGACCGTTGTAGGCAAGAGATGAATATAATAAATACATTTATCATAACTTATTTGAACTTACGCGCGAACCTAAAACTACCTATAAACTCTGGTAGCTATACTTTAATAAATTCAGGAGCAAGCAAAATGCTAATCTCGCAATACAAAACTTGTAAGTAAAAGTGCAGCCTCGGTTAGCTATTCGAAACAATCAATCCATATATTATAATGCAATAAATAAATAAATAATTACACTCCTCACTTGTCAGTTATATATAAATTACGCTAAGGGCTGTATGTGTATGAGGTACTGATCACGTTCCCATACCAATTTTTTTTACGATATAAAAAACCCACTCCTCAAATTTAATACGTGAAGTGCGCGTATTTCACCTTAATCGATGGCTCGTGCATTGACCTAATGAATGCCTATTTCAAGGTGAAATACGTGCACTTCACGTATTAAATTTTAAGAGTGAGGAGTGACGAAGTACAAGTAGGTATATATTATATCTTGAAAAGTGCCAATACTGAAAAATTTAACAGTTTTTATTTTAAATTGCTTTCTATTCATTAGTTATTACTGAATTATATTTTTTGAACCGTGCCGAAAGTATATCTCTGGCACTTGATTTTTAATGCAAGAAAATGTAATACCCTATAAGATAATTTACTTAATTTATAAAAAACCTTACATGTAAATGAGGTACATTAAATACTTCTGACTATATTTTCTCAAGATGCAGCATCTTTGATTGTTTACTGCTACAGAATTCTTAAAACAATATAAAATACATTATCTTAAATATTATAAATTAACACTATACAAAATGCAATAAATGGAACGATTGTATGTTTATAATCTATTGTACACGCTAGCTGCTGCTTCACTCGCCGATAAGCTTGCACTAGACAAATTCTTGCACTGTCACATTAGTAGGTAGCTTATCAAAACTTGTGAAAATGTTTATCAAATTTGACACAGCCTCACTATAAGTAGGTTCTCAGTGAAGCTGTTTAATCCTATTTCTTATTATTAATGATCAGTAACTTTGCCTGTCATCAGGTTTCAGAATCTACGAATCCTTTATGAATATTTAGATAGGTATACCTAAGCTTTACTTCAAGATTATCTAGATAGGTGTCACACATGGGAAAAACCGTTTTTACACAAAAATAAAAAAATATTTTTAATGTCATGTAGTGCCATCTGTTGACGCCAAGCGAAGCTCGAAACTATAAATATTTTGTACGTGCGTACATGTAGTAACTCATGAATATATATTTTCTGGAAAATGTCCCACATGAGCCACTAGCTGTAGGTAATAATAATAGCACAACTTAGGATTTTTTTAAAGTAAATAAATGTGCATTCAGCTTGCTATTTATTTTCTTTTGTATCCAATTTATTTTGTTTGGCTGTAAACAAAAATATATCCACATAAGTGTTGTAGGTATATAAAGAATTGTTTTAGTAAAGAACAATTTTGATTATTAATGTTAGGTACTTAAAGCTTGTGTGCTTTTTTTAAATGTTGACTTATATTATCAAGCAACAAAACCACAGGAAGACTTATTGTGAACACGTCTGATATTGTTTCCAGGATACATATGACTTTGGACAGACTACGTTAGTGATATAATAAGTACAAATACAATAATTATTTCCAATCATTCGCTCAGAAAAATCACTTTCTTATTCAGCCGCCAACATTCATACATTAAAGCGAAATAAATCAACGTGTGCGATTTCAGATGCTGTTAGGCTTCCGGTGAAATCTTCATTTATAATGAAAACTCATTATGTTTCAGCGACACGCTTCGCTTCACTTCTGTTACGTCTGTAACCACATTTACTCTCATTCCCTCCCCTCAGTACGCTACCAAGTTTGACAACGCTCATTTGTTCATATTATACGGGACTAGTTGTGCCCGCGGCTCCGCTCGCGGTAAAGTCGGCGAAAACTCTATGTAAATCGGTTAAGTCGTTTTGGAGTAAATCACATGAAAGCTAACCGAATTGGTACATTTTTTCCGACTGCGTTCACTTCCGTCCGACCTCTCTACTCGAAGCATATGAATAATGGTGTGATCCTATGTAGCCTATAACCTGGCAGAGATTTGTCGCATTACATAGGCAAAAGCCACAAGCGAACAGGTTGAGCCGTTCTTGAGTTATAAGAGAACATACATACACACGGCAGACGTTAGATCTCATAATATGTAGGGAAGTCACTTTATTGCTCCAACAAAGTAGAACGCGTTACTACAACACAGTGAGTGAGAGGCTTTGCTAGGGTGACTCCGCGCATCTTGCGCAAGTAGGAGACGGTGCGACGACGGATGGGCGGGCGGAGCGTGCTAGCGCCACCTAGTGGCAGTTGATGGCGCGGCGCTGCAGGCGGCGCACGCGCCGGTGCCAGTCGTCGCGCCACTCGAGCAGCAGCGTGCGCTCGCCGACCGCCAGCCCCGGCACGCCCGCCGCCGCGCCCTCCTTCTCCACGCCCAGGATCAAGTACGACCTGCCGACACACAAACCAAGTGATGCTATTAAAACTACACGCGTTGCTATTGCTCCTCTTCCTCTATCTATGGCATTCAGTTATATGACAACAGTATATAAGGTATTTCATTAGTAGGTATCGATACGCTAAGGGTTGTATGTGTATCAGATACTGATCACGTTCCCATACCAATTTTTTTTACGATATAAAAAACCTACTCACTCCTCAAATTTAATACGTGAAGTGCGCGTATTTCACCTTAATAAGTATGTCTTTTATATCGTAAAAAAATAAAATTGGTATGGGAACGTGATCAGTATCTGATACACATACACCCCTTAGCGTATCGTTACCTACTAATGAAAGACCTTATATATTTTTCGGAATAGCCTTCCTGTGCGTTTCTGTGAGAAATTGTGAGTGTTCACTAAGATTGACTTATTCTAATCTGAACAACTAGAGCAGGGAAAACTATACTAACTTATTGATCTTAAGCTTGGGGCACTTGCAGGCGAGGTCGTGCGCTGCGACGTAGAGTCCGACGGTACCGCGGCGCATGCGCGAGCGAGGCGCCCGCTTGTACACCGCCTGCACGCCCAGCGTGAAGCGCACCCACCCTCCGGGCGCGGCCGCCGCGCCCGCCGCCCCCGCCGCCGCGCCGCCCTCGCGACCCAGCACCTTCCCCATTATGACTGCAACACAACATCGACAGTTAGATAGTCAACAGAGCCATACAAAACAATAATTAATAAATTACAATTCAACCAACTGACAGCCTCACTCATTGGCCAACCGTGCTCAAGGAAACAAGGAAAGTGGATCTTAAAGAGTAGTAGAAAATGCTATAGCCGGGCTCCCATTCTAATATTTGTACACCCCCGCCCGACTAAAAAATTGTATACTGCTCTGATCAATTATCTGTTTTTCGTAGTCGGGTTATATAGTATTTTTAATTTATATCTTTTTAGTTTCCAAACCAATAAGTGGTATATTTTTTAAAACGCTTTTTCAAGCTCTTGATAACGGTCCTACGCGTGTGAGACCGTTGAAGGAACCCCATGGTTTGAAGAAAAATAAAATTTCAAAGATTTTTACCAGTTTTACATTTGGCTTCGCCGTAGTCGGGTAAAATAACGCTACGTGATATGGTGCGTAACGATGCAATCCGCCGATGCACCAAAGTAGTCGATATTGGATACCTCGTGGTTACGCTCAAGTGGCAGTGGACTGAGCACGTCAGCCAAAGAGGCGATGACCGTTGGAGTAACCGTGTCCTACGCTGGCGGCCGTGGACAGGAAAACGGAGTGTGGGAAGACCACCCGCCAGGTTCCCAACAGGTATCCACGATGTACGACATCAAGTACGTCGGCGGAAAGCAGTGGGTCCGTACCGCTGAAGGCCGGGAGGACTGGAGGAAAATTGGAGAGGTGTATATCCAGCAGTGGACGCATACACGCCGACTGACCCAACCAACCGGCAAAGGAGTGGTCACCTAAAAAGATTTTCACCATACCGAAAAGCCCCTTCACAGAAAAATGCTCCATGAGAATGTTTCACGTGATTATAGAACTGTACCGTGTGGGGCCGGTATTTTAAAAGAATAGCCCCACTGCATCTCTCCCCGTGTATGTCGTAAAAGGCGACTAAGGGATATGACTCCCTTCTTATATTACTAGGTGGTAGGGTTTAACCCGCCCGGGTTGGTACCACCGCACTGAATGAAAGGTCGGTCGAAACGGCTATGTAAATAGTTTGTGTTTTCCGTCCAGTTCAGTGTAGCCGGCACGACCGAAGGGAAGCACTGACGTGGCACCAAGTTCACTCGGTGTTATGGGCTGACATCACGGATGTTGTAGGTGATGTAGCCAACCGTGTCAGTTTCCATAAAAAAAAAAAAAAAAAAATTGAATATGCGTTAATAGAGAGATTGGCAGAGACAGAAAGAATGAGTGAGAACGGAATAAGAGTGGTGAGTAGTTTGAGTGGCTCACCGTAGTCTCGGCTGCAGAACTTGTTCAGGTTGAGCGTGCGCGCGCCGGCGCGGCACCGGCCGCACTGGTCTCCTGCTGCGGACACACATACACTACTATATACCTACTTGTCTTATCTCACTACTCATTCATTATTTCAGCACACACAAATATACATTATCAAAAGTTTCGTTAAAAATGGAGAAAGGTACAGCTGGAAATCCCGCCTTAAGACTTAGGACCGATGTACATATAGATGCACGTAGCATACTAATCATGTGGTTCTACAGATGCATAAGTATACAATTTTAGAGCTGTACCTATAGAATTCTATCTAACTACAAAATATGAAGAAAGTATGTAAGATACGTAGTGTACATACCTAGTGCACGAACAACACCAAAGGAGGATGACGATGAAGAAGCAAGCGAGGGATTATGAAAAAATTAAAACGAAAATAAAGAAATTAATAAAATGTGAACATTTGCATTGATTACTCCTTAATTTAAGTACCAATCATGTGTCATTCATTGGTGACTGTGTATAAAATGTGGTAAGTTGTTAAATAAGTGCACATGGTAGATATGTGAAGTACCGAACAGCGCCTCTGTTCTCTGAGCAGTGAACAGGCTCCTCGGTGACGTGAAGTAAATGAAATAATGAAGGGAGGAGATGAGGGGCACTTACTACTTACCGCGTCCCGGCGGCGCGTCTACCGCCTCCATCGCTTGAACGGCCGTCACCACGCGAGGGATTCCTGCAAGTCGACATAACAGATATTTAGAGCCTGTTCTGTTGATCGTGTAAGAAAATCTCCTGAGAAAACCTTGACAAGAAATGTGCTTGTGAATCAAAGTTGTGAATGTGTATACCGCGTCCACGCTGGTTGGTCACATCAGAAGGAAAGAGATACCTAACAAAGGGGTCCCGTCCCGAGCAATATAACATCAAAGGGTTCATCATTTTTTTGTAAATTTTTCTGGGTATTCTGGAAAAACATATCTGGCTCGACGACCACAACTTACGAACAAAAAACGTTATACGACTAATGTTAGTAGGGTTTCTGGTTTTACCTACGGAACCCTAAAAAATAGGTGTCAAACAAACATGATTAATTATGAATGACTCACGTATGCAAGGTGCAATATGGCTTCGAGACTGCTGGTATCCCTTGGCGCAGCGGTTGCAAGTGGTTCCAGTGACGCCGTCCTTGCAGGGACATTGTCCGCTCGTCTGGTTGCACGTTTTACCGCTGGCTCCGACAGGATGGCAATCGCAAGCTGGGAACACAAAGAAAACATTCTGCAATTATTCTGGCTCCTATTACACTCGAAACCCTACGTACATATATAGGTAACTATAGGCGCAACGTACAACTGCCGATCGTCTGCTAGGAGAGTGACAAAGAATAAAGGTATATAAAGAATTCTCAGTCTTAGCTCGGTAGAAACTGGGTCTAAGTCGTAATTTGGCATACATGACAATGATTGACACTAGACTCACAATAATCTCGACTCAGCCGAGTCGAACGAACCTAAGTCCCAAGTCTAGAAATTTCACGACTTAACAAAATCCTACTGCCATCCTATGGCTCGAAGTAAACTTTGCGTTCCAAGTTCGCATCATTTTCATTTTCAACCGACTTCCAAAAAAGGAAGGAGGTTCTCAATTCGTCTGTATGTTTTTTTTTGTGTGTGTAACTCGATTTCTCCGCCAATTCTTAACCGATTTTAATGATTCTTTTTTTCACGAGTAGGGTATATCTCAGGGGTGGTCCTTTCATAATTTTTATGAAAGAATAACTACCACCCCTATGGGTGGGAAACTCAGGGATGAAGACTTTCACACTAAGGAATGTTTCAAACACCCACTTCCCGTCAACCGATTTTACGAGTATTGTATTACTAAAAAGAGTGAAATAAAAGAACTGTTTTAAAAAAAACATTGAATTGACTTCAAACCCTAAAAAGTATTAAATAATATCTTGATCTCGAGTAGAATGCGGTACAAAAGCACACCTGAAAATTTATAGATGGACCCTTTTGTGCTTTTGTACCGCCTGCCTTCAACTCAAAATATTTATTTAATAATTTTTAGGGCTTGAAGTCGGTTCAATGTTTTTTTAAAACAGCTTTTTTAATCAATTCATATGAATTAAAAAAAATATGAACGCAGGCAGCAAGAAGACGTCGAGAACTGTATAAATACAATTGAGTACGCTCGCCCGAGTAAGATTGGAAAACTACTTTACTGAGTTGAGTGTAAGAAGCAATGTGAGTACGTGCCTAAGTGTCGCAGTAGTATTACACATTTTTATCCATGGACTTTTGGAAATTGAGCTGAAATGTTCTGTTTTAGTTTCAGCCGGTAATTTTCACCAGGGTATCTTTCTAAGGAATTTAATAAAGTCTACACTTGAATGTACCTATAATTTACCCTTGGAGGAAATAATAGTCCTATTTCCTCCAAGATATTACCTTTTAAAGGTAATATCTTATAATACATTTTTAAAACCCACGACGAAGATCAAGTAAATAGGTACCTATAGCAAAAATTTGATTTTATTTATTTATAATAAGAAGGGTGAATTAATTAATTGTAAATAATGCATTCTATAACACTGACACACTGTGGGGATCGCTGGTAGATAGGTGAACGGGAAAACTGAGGGGAAGGAAATTAACCCTATGACCCAAAGAGCGAGCGAGACAGTTCAATCAGATAGACGACGCCACGAACGACCCGAATTATACTCTACGATTTAATAGCACTTCGTCGGTACCTACCTATACGACGAAGAGACGTTTCCGGAGCGCAGTACAAATGAGTGACCCATTTACACGGCTCGTGGCTGCCAAAGATGCCAGCGGATTACGACAAAGCCCGCTTGGTTCACCGCCAAATCCTTGCTTCTTGCAGTGCCAAACCGTAGCGCTGGGATAGTGTTTTATTATAATTTTACGGTTTTAGGGTTCCGTCTCTTGTAAGAAATGCAAGTAGGTAAAGAGGCCCACGCTAGGACGACAGTATTAGGAGGCAGAGGTGTCGGCTCTATTAAGTTATGTTTTTGGTGTATTGTCCCTATTTATTGTTGCGAAAATTTATAATAATTAAAGTGATTTTTTTAAATTTCAACTTTTAAAACATTACTTATAAGCTTTGGGCGGGTGGACGTCCGACCGTTGAAGTTGGCCGAGTTCAATTCCACTTGAAACCCTTATTATGTACAAATGTGACTTAGCAAGGGCTTAACCCGTCCGGAGTGGTATAACCGCACTGAAATAGTTCGTGTTTTCTGTTCAGTTCAATGTAGTCGAGCCGGCACAACCAAAGGGAAGCACTTACATGTCTGACATGGATGAAGGAAGAGTAATAGAATACATTCAAGAACGGATCAATCTATTCGCTTGCGGTTTTTGCTTATGTAATGCGACGTATTTCTGCCAGTTTAAAGGCCATATAATATCATGCCACTAATCGTATGAGTTAAGCAGTGAAGTCGAAAGTGAACGCAGTTGAAAAAAATAATTACCAATTCAGTTAGCTTTCAATTGATTTATACGAAAACTACTCATCCGATTTACATAGAGTTTTCACCGACTTAACCGCGAGCGGAGCCGCTGGCACGGCTTGTAAATGCACAACAGCTAATAAACGTATATGCATGTCAGTGCATATTTTAGTTAAGCGTGTACCTAGTTTTGATGCAACCATAATGGCTGTGTCGACGATACACTTTTGCAGGTACTCTCACGAAGCGACTAGGCGTTAGGGAAATAATTTTAATGCTTTTTATTGCACCCGGACTGCGTGGCTTTGTCGGAGCCTCTGGCACAGCCACTTTCCCTTCCGAGGATGTCCTAGTCCGGGTTGAAGGCGGTCGGAAGTCAGAAAGCATTTTTCACCGTGTCGTGTCGTGTCACAAGTATTGTTTATTAATTTGTTTTCCTATAATAAATATTTTTTAATGTTAAATTTAATTTGTTACTTATGGGAGCTTTCTGATATTTCACACGCACTAATATCGTACCGACGATTGTGACGCAGACTCAGTACCCAAATCGCCGTGCTCCTGCGGTGGCGATGTTGGAGTGCGGCACATTCAATAATTATGTTAGGTACCATATTTACCTAAATATTTATTTTTTCCTGACAGGATATTTTTTTATTTTGAGAAAAACAAAAATTATGTTGAGTTCAGTATAATGAGGAGATATCTACCAGGTATTTAGATACATACATAACTCACGCTTTTGTATCCCGACAATCAGGGTAAGCAGAGTAATCGGTGTTGTGCTATAAGTTCATACATACATACACATACATAACGTCACGCCTGCCTGCCTGCCTCCCAGTGGGGCAGGCAAAGACAACGGACCCAACCCACGCAAACAACCCAACCCCCACGCGCCACGATCCTGACACACTTTTGCCGCCTCTTCCACTCTCATAATGTTCTTCATACATGCTAGTCGGTTACGGGTACTACGCACCTGACCCTTTTCGAGCACATGTCCGATCTGGTCCAGGTACGTGCGTCTAGGGCGACCCTTCCCGACTCTTCAACTAACATTCGCTCCATAGATTTCTTTCATTAGTCTCCTATCATCCATTCTACAGACACACATACTCCTCCTATTCCACACATACTCCTCTCAACGCGCACATTTCGACATCATTTATCCTGCTCTCATGCTTCGCCTGCTATACCCAACTTTCACTCCCATAAGTACTCTGGTAAATTAAAGCACAACACCGACCACCACGTTTAGCACAGTATACGGACAAGATAACTATCAAGCAGCAAGTGAGGCACGAAGACCCACCTGCTGCATGACAAGGTGGAAGGACCGCGCCAAGGTGAGAGGTGGCTAGCCTTTCGCCCTTTAGCGCGACATCTTGTCCTTATCCCTTAGTCGCCTTTTACGACATGCACGGGGAGATATGCAGCACTTTACACTTACAGCACTTATTTCACTACACCTCGCACTACACTTAGGTAGGTACCATGTACTACAAGGTTGCCATGTACTACAAGCCATACTAATGTGGATATCGCAAAAAAGGAGAATTGAAAATTTGTGTCTGTGTGTGCGATCAGCAGCCTGGAAACTACGTTTGAATGGGTTCAGGATTCAAGTCATCGCGGAAAGCAACAATGGACTAAACAAACTCGCATTTTTGCAAATAAACTTTCCGCTTGAGCGAATCTACGATTGTTCAACTCGATTCGACTACTTATTACACTACGACTTCGATTACTTATTACACTATATACAAAAGTGAGTCGCCATTTATTTCTATTATTAGAAACGCAGCAGAAATAACTTTTGGAGCTTTTAGAAAACTGTTTATTGGCACCCATTTCTCAACCCGTATGTCTATGCTTTCATATTACTCGTATAATGATAGAAAAAGATGTACTAATACTGTAAATTTTAGATAGATGATCCCACGTGTAACTTTAGTGGCCATCTCTACACCCACACCCATAAATGAGCTCCAGCGAGCGCTACTGTGAGAATGCAAATAAGAGACCCGATTTAATAGCACAAGGTTTTCACGAAAGGAAAGTGCGGTCAGCTAGAGCAGTTTCGGTTTCTCGTTTCACAAATGACCGGTCTCCCAGGAGCGTCGGTAAGCCTACCGTACCCTGCTGACCCCAGCAGCTGCGCCGAAGATTGTCTGCGGCCGGAGAAGTTAGTCGACAAGTCTATCGGCTCAGAGTCTCGAGGGAGCTGTTACTTTATCTCCGGTTCCGGTGCGCTCTCTCGCCTCTACGTTTTATGGTAAGGTCATTTGAATTTGGTATTCCGTGCGTCGAAGCTACGTCGAAGCACAACAAGCCAAACAAACTCAATAAAAGTTCCCTCACAAAATAGAGTTTGCAGTTCGAAATAACCCTCGCTCGTGGTAATGTTTTGGAGCGAGAACTTTCAAAGGAACTAATCGATATCTAGCCACTTGCAATAAGTGCAGAGATGCTATACTCCATCCATAGCATTTATCGTTCTAGGCATGCACGTATAATCGCTAAGAATCTATCGTTTATCAATGGGATAAGAAAGTTCCGTTTAATGTTTGGAAGTAAGTAGTTTGCAAACAATTTCGAGAGGATTGTGCTCCGGGAACGGAAGTATTGAGTGTTGCTGGTTATTTATTGCATGATCCTTTGTCCTTATTATTAGCGCATCCTTTTTCTCTACAAGTGCAAACTCGATATCAGAACTACTTGTCTGCATCACAGATAATTGAGTAGACTAATAAACTAAACCTCCTAAATCCCTGGTTTGCACCGTTTGTATATATTTTTTTGAAATCTGATATTGATGCTGAAATTTTAAAATGTATGAAACTTGGGGCTTCTTGTTTGCACTGAGACTATGAGTAGACCATTGTACATATACAATGTTCATAAAGGATTGCGCTCCTTCCTTGGATATAGTTTTCAATTCTGTGAACTTCTAATCGATCGGGAACGTGACGCGGTACTATCGAGGAGGCGTCCACTAAATCACCGCACTTTCAGTTAACGCGTTAGTTCTCTCGTACAAGTTTATCGAGTAGCTCCATTATGCGTTTACTGTCCGATAGGTAGATTTATGTTGCAAGTTTACACAAGCGAATTATCGTAGAAGGATCTTCTTTTGCGGTTTTCTCGATTTTATCTTAGTAACTATTAGGGGGAAGGAACGGAAGCATTGAGCTCGCCTATTGTGCCTAATTTGTATGTATTCGTGTTCAATAAAGAATATATACAATACAATACTTGTTTTAGGTATATAGTACGTATGTACTGAGTTACGAAATTACTCTCAGGTGAAGGAAAACTGCACCGATTGAATAATATATAATGTGATAGAGTTTATGTGTAGGTTAAGGGGAACTGAGAACGAATTACTTTACGTTGGACTATCGTTGGACGAAACAAATTAATTGTATGACAATAACAGCAACGTATCTTTTTATTTAATTGTTCGGGGAGAACTGTTTAAATATGGTTTAAATGAATATATCTGCATCCACACCCGTACATTCTGCGTGCACTCACGTTTGCAAGCCTTCTTATGCGTGATGGGTTTAGTTGGGTCCCTGTAGTAGCCCTCGCGGCAGTAGTGGCAGTGCCGGCCGGCGGTGTAGTGGCGGCACTTGAGGCACACGCCGCCGCTCTGCCGCCCGCCCAACTTGTACAGCTCCATGTTGAAGCGGCAGCGCCGCGCGTGCCCGTTGCAGTTGCATTCTGGAACAACAACGGAGGGAAGTAAACAACTATTTACTCTTTTTTTAGGGTTCCGTATCCGTCGCACGGGACCTTATTACTAAGCTTACGCCGCCTGTCTGTCTGTCTACCCGTCTGTCCGAGGGCTGTATCTCTTGAACCGTAATAATTTTTCAGTTGAAATTTTCACAGAATATGTGTTATTATGGCCGATATAACAACCAATTATAAAAATAAGAAAAAGTGAAAAATTCACGGGGTCCCCATACAAGAAACTAAAAAGTGTATGCGCGCCATCTACCGAAAAGAGTATGAAACATTTTAACTAATACATAGATGGCGTTTGTGGCGCTGACCATGACATGGCGATACGGAACTCTCGGTGCGCGAGTTCGACTCGCACTTGGCCGGTTTTTTTGCTGTAAATGAGCGATGCCGACGGCGGCTGTGTGGGTGTGTGAGCCCTTAATTTATGGACGTGATATGGTTAATTTTATTAATTATAAATGAATTAGTACCAAAATATTTTCCGTTGTGTTACTAAATTAGCCTCTAAAATAAATGTATTATAAATAGCTCCTCTCTAAACTCTTTCCGAAATTTCAGACTCAGTGCTCTCCTTTTCAACTCCGACTGCACCCTCTACCGGCGCAAATTCTTGGAAGTCGGTTTCAGTGCAGGTACGTGAAGAAGTTGGATATAATTAGGTGCTAAGTGAAATCTGGCTGCGGCGGCGGCGGCGTGGCGTCCCCTACCCTACCCGTCCCCCGTTCCAGATTCCTGAGTTCACTCCAGACAGCTTAATAACGCCTTCCGAACATTTAATGTACTTCCCGTATATGCTACTCTACTTATAGTACTTACGCAGCCACACTAGTACCTATGTAGTAAGTACACTAGCCTCTATCACTCTGCACGCTCGCTCGGACGGAACCCTCTTGGCTGGGGGCAGTTAGCGGCAGCGTGATGTAACAAAACGTGAGGTCTCTTTTTCTCCTGATTGAGCGCAATTATTGGCGGCGGAATGATATTAAAATAATTACCTAAGCATTATTGTAGGGAAAACCTGTTTGTTAATAAGTTTGAATCTATAAGTATATATCTATAAGTACCTCTACATATATAAAATTTGTTTGTTTAGTGTTATTAGTTGTTATGTATTACAATGTGTTCTGTATTGAAAATCTTAATTATAAATGTTTAATAAATAATTAATGCATTTGCTTAGGTCTACACATTAGGTATACACATAACAGCGGTATGCGACACACATATGTACATTTGCGTTGCGTTGCGGCGGGCGGCGCGGCCGGCTTGGGTGGTGCGACGTCTCGTCGTAACGCTTTTATGTGTCAGGTGGTGTCGGCCTTTAATGTGCAAACTCTCGACAATTATTCCGCTTTTCCAAATGTCTTTGTAACGCTTACTTGTGCTGAGCCACTATATTTATTACCTATGTATACATTATAATATACCTACCTAGTGGTGAAGCCACTGCGCAAGTGGTTGTGAGAGTCAGCCACAGGGAGGCCGTGCCCCGTCCGACCCGACTCCCGCCCATCTTGTTTTCACAGGTAATGGAAAGATTGTTGAGTCGAGAGTAAGTTTACTCAGATTTTGTTCGTAATTACATTTAGTAGCGAGGACGAGGTTTACTCAGGACGAGAGAGGATAGAGTTGAGCAAAGATTGAAACGGCGTCGGCGCGGCGGTGGCGGAGGCGGCGCGGGGGCGGCGCGCGGCGGCGCCGCGCTAACTATCAGTGATCCAGCGAGCGAAGCACTGGCGACACTTTCAATGTTTGCGAGGATTTCTCTGCGAATGTAAAACAATTATCAGCTCACGGTGCGACCTTTCGTTTAAGGTTGTTGAAGATTCCGCAGGATGGAATCGTCGAGGTCGACGAGTCTGTTCTCTGGACAATATATGAGATTCTCTCAGAAAAGCAATACAGATTCATGTGATATCAAAGTGGGAGATAATAGACTTAGAAGAGTCCCAAATGTAAAGTTTGTAGGCCTGACTTTGTATGAAAAACTAAAATGGGACAAACATACTGAAAATATTGCGAGGAAACTAAACTCCTCAATATTTGCTATACGCAGGATTCAGCGACTGTGTGGGTCCACCACAGCAAAGATAGTATACTTCGCATATTTTCACAGTGTCATGTCTTATGGGTTAATGTTTTGGGGAAATTGTGCCACCAGACAGAATATTCAGACTGCAAAAACGTGCTATTCGTGCAGTAACGGGTATGAAACCGAGGGAGTCCTGCAGAGGTGTATTGGACCAACTCGGTATTATGACTCTAGCAGATGAATAGGTATATTCGCCAAAACCTCCTATATGCACGTAAGATATAAAATAACACTCCATCAAATGGCGTCTTTCATGCCCATAATACCAGAAATAGAAATCAGATTAGGCCCGTCTACTCGCGATTGCCTAGAGTACATAAAAGTTTCCTGTGCCAGAGCGTTAAGTTCTATAACAAGCTTCCACTTGCATTTTCAATGTATAGTAAATTCAGAATCAAAGAATTATTGATGAAAAACTCTCATTACTCGATAAGTAGATGAATTCCTTAATGAGACATATAAATAATTTTGTATTAATATTAATATTTTAATTAACTAAAAAAAAGTGATTCATTATTACTTTAAGTATTTACTTGATTTTTTGTTATGTTATTTTTGTTTGCTGAATCTGTAACTTTTTTAAGAATTTTATGGTTTGTCTTGTTGTTGTATTTTGTCTTATTTATACCATATTTTATTTGTTTGTTTGACTTATCTCAGAGGCACCTTGTGTCCAAAGATGAATAAATAAATCTGAACAATACCAATAATTAGCAAATTTAGAGCAGCGCCGCCGCCTTCAGCCAGCAGCGTGGCGTTCGCCCCCTGATGAGTTTGTGTAGCAATAGAGAGCAGCGGGCCTCCTGTAATCCCATCCAATAGATCCTCGTCGCATCTCATTATCCTGTTACAGGATCGGCTCGAGCCGCCGCGCGTGCGTCGCGCGCTGTAAGCCGCTTAGGTACGGGGCGGCGCGGAGGGGGCGCGGGGTCGCGCTTAGAGAGGGTTGTCAGAACTCCCGACGAACATTTTAAGAGACCTCGATGCTTCCAGTTTTGATCGCTTTAAGACCGCCTAATTACATAATTGTTTATTGTTTATTGTATAATTTCATCCATAGGTAGGTAACCTACGCTTGGACTTGTCGAAAATTCCGCCAGTTCTAAATTCAATGCGAAGAAGAACTGACAAACAAACTTCGCAAGTCCCAATGTTTTGTTAGTACCTTATAGTATTATATTATAGTAACTTACAAATAATTAACCCATACTACCGCTCACAAGAGCATTAATATTTACAGCATCAATCAATTTATATTATATAGCTTTATATTATATAGCTTTTATAACCGCTGCCTATCTTGGCTGCATGACCGCACGGCCGCGGCACGGCGGCGGCGCGGCGCGGCGCGGCGCGGCGGCGGCGTAGGCGTGCGATAGGTTTGTAGAGAAGTGTTGAATGTATTTGGTAATTATTAGGTACCGGCATGAGGCAGGAGTACTGAGGTGCAGTTAAACGAAGCGTTATAGTTATAGCAGAGCCGCGCGAGGTGCACCGCGACTGGTCGACGCGCCAAGGTAAAGTTCGCACGATCCATCCGTTGTCTATGCATTAGGGCAGCGGTTCTTAACCTTTTTGGCTGGCGACCCAAAGTACAAATATATTTGAAGCCTGCGACCCTAATGTTTTATTTTATTTTCCAGTGATAATAAAATGATAGGATTAACTATATAAGCTCGTGGTTTTCCAGAATTGATGTAATTATAAAATTAGAAATTAACATGTAAACAACATGTTTATTTCTAACTCCCCCCCCCCCCCCCCCCCGCGCCGGCAGCAGTCGGCACGTGTTAAATACCTAGGCTAGGCTAGGTCGACTCTGCACGCACTCTGCCCGAAGTCGCAATCTTTGTTAGCATTTCGTGAAGTTGATTTTTATTTATGAATGATTGTATTAATTTATTTATTTTATGTAATACACAACAAATTATACTTATAGTAACAACTTTGCAATACAAGGCAACTAGCGAAGATTCGATATTAAAAATGTGTTGAAAAATGAAATTTTACTTCTTCTATAAAGTCGTTTGGGGGTTTCCCGCGACCCATCCCGATACCTCCCGCGACCCGAATGTGGGTCGCGTCCCGAGGTTAAGAACCGCTGCATTAGTGGGATGAAGGATAAGTAATAGAATGCATTGAGATAATTTTTTGGAATGTTTGTCTGTTTGTATGTGTGTAGTGCACGCATTACGTAAAATCCAATTCGGATGAAGTTTTCAGAAAAAATATAGGGCATATTTCGTAGCGGTTATACAGGTTGTTGCAGAAGTGGGGTCGGATCGGTAGTGACCGCAGTAGGAGGTTTGTGGTTTTATGTCAGAATACCTAGGGAACCGATTACATAGGCTTTCGAGCAACAGGATCTGCACTAAATACTTTGTATTATTAACATTTTGTAAACATCACACAATCTCTTTTTGATGCCGAGTAGTATCGTCCAAAGTAATCGAAATTTGAGATAATTAGTTGCATTGTTTGTCGTAAATAATTTTAATAATAATCTAGCCTTTTATTATTCCACTGTTATCATATGCCTCCCACGTCACGCCATTATTTATATGAGCTGAGCAGTATAGGGGCAGACATAAGTGAACGCGGTTGCTCAGTCCCAGAACAAACTGGCGTTGTGAAACAAGAAAACCACGTTAGCGGAGCCACTCTCTCAGCTATAGTTATTAATATTTCCTAAAGTTTCCTTAAAATTTTCCGCAAAAGTTTATTTTCGGACCGAAGTTCATCAGTATATCAGTGAGGTTGTTTTTTTTCACCCCATAACGCTGAGGGGCGCGCGGCGCGGCGGAGGCGGCGCGGCGGCGTCGGGGCGGCCAGGAGAGTGCGGGGCGAGTGTAGACGGCTGGAGTGCAGGCAGTGAAGGCTGCGTGGGTTTACTCGTTGCTCGCTCTCGGCGCAGTTTAATTAATTCCACATTAGCCGCGGGCTGGGAGTTCCAGTTCACTTGACTGTTGCCCCCTGGAGCCGGGAACGGGCAGCCGATTAGTCCGAGCTAGGTTATTTAGGGTTACATAGCCCTAAATAACCTGGATGCGGTTTTTTTAGCAAGCTTGTTTAATCGGGATGGTTCTTAGCTATCTTTGTAATCAAGTAATTAAGTAATAAAAAATTAATTATCTTAAAAAGTGGACCGATTTGCATGCGGTTTTTTTAAAAAAGCTAGAAATAAAAGTTAAATTACAAATTTAAAAAACCCCGACTCTTAAAAAGTAAAAAATAATTTCCGTTGACTTACTTGAAGGAGTCGGGGGACCGCTAAGTAAATAAAATATAAAAATTCAGAGATTCGCGGGAATTTACTTAGCGATCCACCGACTCCTTTAAGTAAGTCAATGAAAATTATTTTTTACTTTTTAAGGGTCGGGGTTTTTTAAATTTGTAATTTATTGTTTTTGCTCTATCGTAAAAACGGTCATACATACAAGCGTCAAATTGGTTTAATTATTTTGTTTAGATATCATTGTAGATACGGTAGCTAGCTAGCAGCGTTACCAAACGTATTCGAATAGAGGAGAGACGACACTAAGTACATAGGTACCGTTACTCTTGTGGTACCGTTGCACCTACATGCAAATTTACATGAAAAATTAACAATCGTGTGCTTTATTAATTTCTTTGTACCTACTTACCTAGTGTTTGACGGCACCTAATCAGCAGGCAGCGGGGAGTATAACACATAGGCATAGAAAAATACTAAAATCGTATAGCAAATAAAAGTGACACGTTTTTGGCATCGTCTGTCAACATCGACGGCCGCCATCATCGCTGCTCTGTGGTGAACATCATGGCGAACATACTGTATATAGTGCAAAGCTAGTGTGTGCGTTTGTTTTGAACACTGATTTCTTATCTCGTATGCGCGTAGAGTCAATCACTTGCCAATTTCACCAACAGAACTGGCGGCCATGGAAGGTCCACGAAAAACATAAATTCATGACTGCGGGCGGCTCCGGCGGCGGCGGCGTCGGGCGGGACAAACGGTCGGCGGCTCGTAACAGGTGTTGGGCGCCATTTGGACAAATTCGCTAGATTATCTCCGAGCCGTTATTAACTGAGTAATGAATTATGCAGACTGCTACGCGGTGGTCGTTTCGTTCAGCAAGAGCACGAAGAACGTTTTGAAATAAGAATACGGAATACCTAATGCAAGTAAATCGAATATGGCATAAAATAATTTCAGCTTGAAAGATAAAATATTTCCCCAGTCCCTTGGGTACAGTCACGTATACATTATTTTTCGTATTTTATTTATGTGTGTTTGTGGCCTGAAATTTAAGTAAACAAGATGCCGAGAGAAACAAGGTGTTGATTAGACAGGCAAGGAAAGACGACCACGGTTTCATGAAAAATTATATTGTGGAAATACTTAAAAATGTAAAACAGGTTATAAAACAAAACTATTAATTGCATAAAAACTTAAATCGCGCCATTGCTGGTTTAAAACTGATTCAAAACAGAACAGAAACTAGTAATATATCTACATTGACACAAACCTGTAATAATTTAGAGCAGATCTATAAAGACTTATCTCAAACACAGATCTAGCAGGAACTACTGAAGCAGAAGTTACAATATTAGAAGATTATAAAATAGATTATATAAAATCTGCATAGGTATAACTTATAACTAAAAATTCCCAAAAAAATTATGTAAGTAGATGACTATTATTAGAATAGTCATATAACACTGTGTCTTATTTAAAATTTTGTACACTAAATTGTACAAGATAAATTAGTGAACGATTTATTTCAAGTATTTTTGTAAGTACCTACGCTATTCTAATGTAGTACTCATACATATTCATAGTATATTATTCAAAACGCAATGAAAACGATTGTAAACAACACTTTTTAGAATATTAGGTGGCGAATAATTGAAGACTGGTAATGGTAAATCAGGCTAAGTAATTTCTTGCGTGACTACATAGTTAGTCAGTACAGTAACTCTTCAGGTTTTCACGCGCAACTATCCCCACTACTTTCGCTCATGCCTCTAGATCCGTGCCGGTGCCTGTACTTTCTATTAGAGCTCCCCTGATCCCCTCACCCTACCACCGTCGTCATCGGCGCGTGGTTGTCGTGTGTGTGAGGCGTGGCCGGCTTCACAACCTTGTTATTATGATTAAATACCATTTAACGTGATAGTTGATATATTATATATAACTACACAAATGAACTATGAACTTGATTTAGATACATCAGCCCAGGCTGCCTGTCTAAAATAAAATAAAGAAATAAAATTCAGCTTGTTCGTTTGCTGTCGAGCGCTCTGCTTTTATATACTTTGGGTTCTGCTTTTATACTTTGGTGTTTGTAGTAGCAAGTAGTGTAGTAGGAAAGGGAAACAGTAATGCTGCCAACAATAATTTATTTTAGACTTTAATTTTACACGTAGCGAAACTTATCGACAGGTAAGAATAGAAAACCACCGCAAAAATTAAGTGTAAATAAATGTTAAAATAATGTTATCGTGAAATTTGTCGTTGTATTTTTTATTTTAAATGTCTGATGAAATGTTTAATTGGTAAAATTCTTCAGGTATAATTTAAATTGTCCATATATAAGGTCTTTCAATAGTAGGTAACGATACGCTAATGTGTATGAGATACTGATCACGTTCCCATACCAATTTTTTTTAACGACATAAAAACATACTTGTTAAGGTGAAATACGCGCACTTCACGTATTAAATTTGAGGAGTGAGTAGGTTCTTATATCGAAAAAAAAAAATTGGTATGGGAACGTGATCAGTATCTGATACACATACACCCCTTAGCGTATCGTTACCTACTAATGAAAGACCTTATATAACACCCTTAATAATGGGGTGTCATGAATATTACCACCATTGAAATATTATAATATTTAAGTCAATGATTAATATAGATAGATTACATTTGAATGTGTCATAAAACTCTTCATTTAATATGTGATCGTTGGATTTAACTCATTTGAACCAACTGCGATTAAAAATATTATGTGTATTATCTACCTACAGAAAAAATACCCGACTCTACTCCAATGTGAAGACAGGTAGGAGAGGAAATATTTGAGCAGTTTGTTTAACTCCGTCCGTCACGGCGCAGCTCTTCACTTGCACACTTGAGCACGTCCCACTAGCTAGAGTAATTCAGCTTTTTCGAAGTAAATAAAAATGCGGCTGACATCACAGAGTACCCACGTAATTATGAAGATGTGTTTTTTTAAATGCTTGAACAATTCCATCACTCTGATGAAGGAAAACACTGGAGTTTAAATTTATCGTCGCACATACAGCGTCGCCATCGCGAAAGTACGAAAATATAAAGAAAATAATGAGAAAACGGCATCGCAGCAACAATAGGTTTTGATGCGAATTCGGCTTGGAGAAGAGCAAATAATTCCATATGCCAATGAGTAAACAGAGCTCAAACATCATCTCACTCCTGTTTACATTGCAATAACACCATTTTACAGCCGGATACATTGTGCAGAGTTATATCGTTATAGCGCTCTGTTTACGTCGCGTCGTGTCGCTCAGTTACCTGTCAAATGTGTTAAACACGTGCTAAAGAAACATAATGCACGCAGGTCTGGTTTTAGTGCTTATCTCTTTCGATATTTCTCTCACAGATGGAATTTCACACACATGTGTGTGAGTAATGTTTAAATTGCATAAACTTTAGGACTTGTATGTCAAAGTTTTTTAAATATTTATAATGTGTTTGTAAAACACACTTGATATTAACTTTTATTTACGAAATAAAAGCTTATTTGAGTTGCTCTGAAAAGAGGATTTATTTTATTATTTACAGTTCACTTCCATTGCATGCATAAATATAAATGTTTTAAAGAACTTAACTACAAATCTTACCTGAAAAGAGAAACAACATTTTAAGCTATTATTTCACTATTTCTACAATTTTATAATAAACTCGTCTGCTAACTACACAATAACCTCTCTGTTCCTTCTATCGTGCAAACAAACAAGCATGACCACAGATAACTAGTAATAGCATAGACCCGAGCATAGACCATACCACAAACAATGCGAGGCAAACTGAATAAAGTACTGAGTACACGTAACTTTATTTACATCTCCCTTCCCCAGGAATGACGAAAACCTCATATAATATTTAATTATTATATAGATTTTTTTGTCTGTTTTTTTTTTTTGTTTTTTTTTTTGTTTTTTTTTTGTTTTTATTTTTGGTTTTTTTTTTTTTTTTTTTTTTTTTTCTTACACTGGTATAAGCTTTGTTATGTGGAAGAGATTAGACTCGCATTTCTTATGTCCGGTGTTTAATCTGTAAATCGAATTCGACACTTTTTCTATAATTTTATATGGGCCAATTTTTAACTCATCTAATTTTTTTCTATTTAATCGATTACCGTTTTCAACGTATACATAGTCTCCTGCTTTTAGTTCGCATTTGTTTCTGTTTTTATCAAATCTTTGTTTGTTATAATTGTGTGATTTTAGGGTGTTTTTTAATGCGGTTTTTCTATCTTGCAATAAGTCATTATATGTTTTTTGTTGTTTTAGTTCATCTGGTACAATATCAATATTTTTGCCTTCCATTAAATATTTTGGGGAAAATCCTGTCACAGTATGTTCGGTTTCATTATATCTCTGGGTACATTCGTGAGCTATAGTCGTCCAGGCTAATTTATTATTATTCTCATTTATTCTACATCTAATTTTATTAACTAACGTTTGGTTCAATCTTTCATTTAAACCATTTGAAAATGGTGAATTTACTGCAGTGAAAATTAAAGGTATACTTTCTTTTTCTAAAAAATTTTTAAAATCTTTCGAATTTATGCCTGGATACTGATCAGATAAAATAATACCAATTTTATTTTCCTGTGACACTTTTTGAATTAGTTTTATAAAATCATTAGCGCTTTGAGTTTTTGATGTCAAAATATAGGCAAATCTAGTGAAGTGGTCTACCAGAAGATGTAAATAAGTTTTTGTAGAACGTGAGCCGCCAAATCCACCGATAGTGTCTATAGACATAATCTCAAAAGGGTAAGTCCCAGGACCTAAGTGAGACATTAATCCAAATTTTGATTTTACTCTAGATTTGTTCTTTATGCAGATTTCACAGTTGTCACATATTTTTTTAATATTATTCGTTAAATTTTTCGCTGTATAAAGTGGTGTGATTTTGTTAATCATTTGTTGTATTCCTATATGACAATAAAGATAGTGTACATTATTGATAATTTTTTTACTAAATTCCTCTGTTAGCACAATCTTTTCCTTTTTTCCAATTTTCTTGTAATATATTTTCTCTTTGATTCGAAATTTATTTATATTTTGTTTTAAATCACCGTTTTTGTTTTGGTCTTTTCTTATGTCTTCTAATTTAATTAAGTTTACAACTTTTAAACTTTCTTCTTGATATTCGTGTGACTCTAATACCGGGTTTATACTTAAACTATCTGCTTCTAAATTATATTTCCCGGGAGAGTATATTATATCGAAATCGAATTGGGATAAATAGTATGTGAGATCTCCCAGTTCTTCATCTGTTCTTGACTTAATATTCATTTTTTCTAAAGGCTTATGATCAGAGTAAACCGTAAATTTCTTTCCTATAAGCCAGATCTGCCAATATTTTATAGCCTCTTTTATCGCTAAACACTCTAAATATATAGCTTTTTTCTTTTTTTGTGTATCATTTAATTTTCTCGAGAAATATGCACAAGGCTTTTCTTCTTCATTGTACTGTGGTTGTTTTAAAACCGCTCCTATACCCTGGATACTGGCGTCCGTATAAATATGTATTGGCAAATTAGGATCAAAGATCGCTAAAATAGGTTTTAAACAAAGTAGTTTTTTTATTGTCTCAAAGGATTCTTGACACTTTTCGGACCAAATAAATGTCTGTCCTTTTCGTAATAAATTGTGTAATGGGTCTAATATAATTGATATATTTGGCACATATTTTCCGTAAAAGTTTATTTTCCCTAAAAATTGTCGGATATTTTTTTGTGTTTTCGGGACAGGGAAATCTTTTATAGCGACTAAATTGTCTTTTAATGGGGTGATTGTACTGTTTTTAATTATATGGCCTAAATACTTTACTGAGTCTTGTGCGAAGTTACATTTTGAGAATTTTAGTCTGAATCCTTCTTTTAAGATAGCTTCCAATAACAATGTTAAATGATTTATGTGTTCTTCGAATGTTTTTGAAAAAATCAAAATATCGTCTATATAGTTCACAGTGAAATTAGATAATTTGTGCTTTCTTATAATGCTACTTAGTATTCTCTGGAAAATCGCAGGAGAAGTTTTTAAGCCGAATGGTAAACAGGTCCATTGGAATTGTCCCTCTTGAGTAACAAATGCTGTTTTTCGTTTGTCTTCAATTTTTAAAGGAATCGACCAGAAAGCTGAGTTTATGTCTAGCGTGGAAAAATATTTACAGTTTCTCGTTTTTACCATTAGATCCTCGATTAGTGGGAAAGGTTGTGATTGAGGAAGAACAATTTTATTTAAATCGCGAAAATCTATACATAATCTTGATTTTTTTCCTTCATCTTTTTTATACGCTAATGTTACTGGGGCGGCAAACGGACTATAAGACTCTTCAATAAAATTTTTTTGTAAGAGTTTTGATATTTGTTGTTCTATTTCTTTTTTATCTTCAAGACTGCATCTATATGGTCTTTTACTGCAATATTTATCTATTAATAAATCAATATGTGCCTCATACCCTTTTACCGTGCCTATATCATATTTGTCTTTAGCAAAAAGTGATTTATATTTGGCTATTAATTTATCTATTTGTAATTGTTTTTGAAGGTCTAGATGATCTACAGAAATATTAAAATTGGTTACCTCTATATGTTCATTAAAGTTAATTTTATATTCAGCATTATTTTCATCTTTAGTTTTCTCCGTATTTTCCAATTCGTTATCCTTGTTACACAAATTTAGTTTTTCTGTATTTTTCTTTTCCGTCTCGGAATTGTTAACGTTTTGCATAATTTCTAATTTATCATTTTGTACAAGACGAAAATTTTCTATACAATCTAATCCAATTAAGAAATCATTGTCAAATTTCTCTTCATCTATCACAAAAACGTTAACTTTTTTTTCAATATTGAAAATTTTTACGTTTAATGTTACTATTCCTGTGGTTTTTTTCACGCCATTAATAGTTTTTAAGTTTGCATCATTGTGATTAATATCGATGGGATTATTTTTTAAAGATAATAATCGCGAATTTATTAATGACACATTGGATCCTGAATCATAAATTCCAAAAGTTTCTAAGGTATTGTTTATGCATAGCTTAATTTTTATTAATGGCGGAAATACTAGTTTTTTGGATTAATTTGGTTCAACTCAACTTCTAATTCAGAATTATTAACATGCCGTATCTGGTCCCTTTTTGGTCTTTCACAACTTTTGTTTTTAAACCAACACATGGCTTCTGGGTGATACCGATTTCCTCTATTGTCTTTTTCACAAATTCCGCAGGGCCGTTTTCTCTCTTCTCTTTCATCTTTTTCTTTAGTTGTTTTGTCCAAAGGTAGCGTCTTCTTTTCCCAATTCTTCTTGTTTGCTAAATGTTCCAGTCCTCTGATGTTGTTAAATAAATCTTCGGTTTCCTTTAAATTGTTTCTATCAATTTTATCCGCTATGTAATATGGTAGTCCTGTAGCGATAAGATCAATCAAAGTGGGTTTATCCATTGACTTGTTTATTTCCAATAAAAGTCTTTCCTTTTTTAAAGCGTACTCTAGTAATGAGCCCTGTCTATATTTGAATGTAATTGCATATCTGACTGGTGACCAACCTTTGTCCGCATATGTTTCACAAAAGCTTTTTTTCCATGTGAACCAATCTGAGTTTACTGTATGTTTTATAATCATGGAACTGTACCAGTCAAGACAAGAGTCATCCAAGAATAACCTAAGGGCTTCGATTCTTTTTGTACCTTCGTCTATTCCTAAGCGAGTACATTCTGCTTCAAAAGTAGTCATCCATTGAGATGTGTTTGACATTTTCCTAGTGAATTTTTCTATCACGAATTTCTCCGTCAGGTTCTTTATATTACAGGATTTTGGTACATCCCTTTTCATTTCAGCAAAGTTCTCTAAGATCCTTGTTAAAGCTTCCTCTGAAAGTCCAGCGGTGGCGACCTTTTCTTCTGTCCCTGATGTACTCTCCTCTAACAAATATCCCTTAAACTGCATATTTCCATCTTCGTCAATGTAAACATTTTCCATCTCCGGAGTTATGGAAATCCATACTTGCCTTTTATCATGCCTTCTTTGTAATGTGTTTTTCACTTTTTGAAATGCTTGAGTTTTTGTAATTGCATCATGCAGTCTTACCGGTTGGAGTTGATTTGGTAGAATGAAGTTTTGTTTGTTAACATTTGTAATTGAGGTCATGCAGATTACATTTGATTTTGGATCTTCACCCGCTTGAACCATAAATTCAAATCTTAGCTTTTCCATTGTTGATAAACAGCCGTAAAAAATGTTGTTTTATAATGTGTTTGTAAAACACACTTGATATTAACTTTTATTTACGAAATAAAAGCTTATTTGAGTTGCTCTGAAAAGAGGATTTATTTTATTATTTACAGTTCACTTCCATTGCATGCATAAATATAAATGTTTTAAAAAACTTAACTACAAATCTTACCTGAAAAGAGAAACAACATTTTAAGCTATTATTTCACTATTTCTACAATTTTATAATAAACTCGTCTGCTAACTACACAATAACCTCTCTGTTCCTTCTATCGTGCAAACAAACAAGCATGACCACAGATAACTAGTAATAGCATAGACCCGAGCATAGACCATACCACAAACAATGCGAGGCAAACTGAATAAAGTACTGAGTACACGTAACTTTATTTACATATTTATACTTATTTAAGTTCAATAACTATGAAGCGTACTTACATGCTGACGAATTTAGTTTTCATCTCGTACATAAACGGTTTCATACAGTTCATACCTACGTAAAGTAATATGCAAAGTTTCTCGATTTATTGCGAAGTAGAGGAGCGATCCGTGTTTGGTTTGATTTTTCTCTTGGGACGATATAATTATTGGTCTGTTCGTCTAATGTAAAATTTGATATATTATCTTCCAGTGTAATCAATAAAATGTTTACTCATAGATGATAATGAGATATTTAATGATAATATTATCCGAGTTGCAGCGTAGAGTAAAACGTCGAAGGAAACATTGGTCAAGTTTTGTGACGAAGAAACATTGTTTAACCTACTATCTCACATTCTATTTGGTCTAAAATTATGTATTATGTATTAAACTATTATCTCCTGAAGACTGTTGTTCTACGTAAAACACTGCAGTGAACTAGCTAGATTGAGCACAGGCTTGGCGGAGCCGAGCTAAGCGGCACGACATATTATTTTTTTCGTAATTAAAGTGATCCAACAAACTCTACAGAAATTAAGGTATCATCACCCTTTAATGTGCTATCAATGGACTTATTTGTTTGCCAATATCCTTTTAATAACATGACATAATAATAAATCCTAATATTCATATAACTAAAGGGCTATTCTCGCGAATAGACCTGATAATATGTGATAAGTACTGTACGCGGGGAGGCGAGGCGCGCTACTCTACTATCGCCGCACGATAGCAACCTCGTCAGCAAGGAAGCAGAAAAGATGTAAAAGTGTCTGGATCTGCAACACGATGTTAGGTTAGGTTCTTCTTCTTAGGTTAGGGGCTTCATAGCCGTATCGGCGCAATGTCCGATAGCGAAGAGCCTCGACGACCACCTTGAAGTTCTCTGGCTGATTGCTTGAATCAAGGGACAGATAAGCATCTTCCGGAGGTTTCTCTCTTTGGGACCCGACCATCGTTAGCCTGGGCTCGCCCTCCGCCGATGTTGAGCTTCCGTTTTTGAAATTTAATTTTGTTATGTAAATGTTAGTACATTAGACACATATTACAATGTAGTTAATTGTCAAAAAATATAAATAGAGACAGTGTAGTCATAGTTTGTATAGTCCTGCAAGTTTAATGTTAGAAGACACCATGGACGGACAATAAAATTTGCGTAAATATGGCGCATACGCTCGTCACTATCTGGTTACCTATGTTCCGACTGAACTCACTTAATTATTACTCGCTTTGGGGCATAGAAACATAAAATTACTCCCCCGCTGTTTGTATCTCAGGCGCATGCGCACTAAATTCGCAGGGGGCTCGGAAAGATAGCCTCGGCCCTCGACACAGGCTGTCTGTGGACGCAATAGTCCGAAGGTAAGTAGGCGCAGGCCTAGATATCACGGGCTACGGGCAAATAAATGATCAGCCCCCGAGCGACGTTCATGCCGGCCATTTACAGAGTTCCTAATGCAAGGCTAGATGCAGAGATTGTTCCGCAGCCGGTGCGTGGCTCTGGCCGGACCCCGTTCCCGTTCGCCCCACCACACCGCGCCTCCCCCGCCGCGTCGACGTTCACAACACAACCGTAGGCAGAATTAGATTATCGTGCAGCCGGCTCCATTCTTCCTTCTAGGTAGGTATACCTGCTCGTATTTTATAGGACTGAGTAATTGCAGCGTAACATTTTATTTTTATAATATGAAACAGCAGCGGCGCGCGGCGGCGCGGCGCCGGCGGTGCGGTGTTGGCGCCTAGCGGCCCTGTATGTACATACAGGGTGTTAAAACGGCGAGTACATTAATTTCGCCAGCGCAATCCTCATGTTTCTCCTAGACAAAAAAGCAAATAAAGTTTTTCGCTAAAGTGTCTTGTTTTCGAGATAGGAATTTTTGAAATGTATGTTTTCGTCTAGTGTAATTTAACGCATTGTTGCCGCTCCGCACCCTCCGCCTGCCGACCTCCATTCCTCCACTCACAAAGCTAACCCCCGCCCCTCCCGCCAACACCTCCGTCCGAGGCGCTAACGTCTCACCCGCTCTTCCCCCCTCCGCGCCGCCCTGTTGTCATTAGATCATTTTTACACTAAAATAATCAATTAGTTTGTATGAAAACTGTAACTTTTTATTTAAAGGGAATTCAGAAAAAAGTTATTTGACTTTTTTGTTACTCTTGATCCCAATAATCATTTCCTAAATTTAATGTACTCGCCGTTTTTACACCCTGTATATGTACTATAAGGTACTAGCTTCAACAGTATCCTGAGCTCCCAAGCGGCACATTAAATACAAGACCACAGTCCTGTCTGAAGTTAGTCGCCCACCAACTACTCACGCGTTCGGACCGCTAACCACGAGTCGCTAACACATCGAAAATGCCGTCGTGTGTAATGAGATTCTGCACTAATTCTAATAATTGGAATAAGACTATTCGAGTCGGCGCATCACTTTATAGTTCTTCCTCTCAACTTTTCAAGGGCGTGCCATGTGTGAGCACTGAATGTCATATAGATAACCTATCTTTCCTAAAATATCATTGACTGGATGTATGTATTTAGACTAGCTGAGCCCGCGGCTCCGCTCGCCTGGTTTTACTTTTTTACAATGCCACTTTGCTCTGAGAATGACCACTTCCGTTCGACATTACTGCTCAGCTCTAAGTAATAATGGTGTGATGCTATATAGCCTATAAATATGTTACACCGAGTTAAACCTTACATTTTTCTAAAGCTCCGTTCGAATTAGTTAGTAGTTTTCATGCGATGCGTACACAAACACACTAAAACATTATCGCACAGACAAACATTAAAAGAATAATACCCAATTTAAAAGAGTAAAATTTCAATTTATTTACTTATCCTTCGTTATCCAAGGCATTTTTTCAAATACCTATGTTAAATGTAGAGACACGTCAATTTGATAATGTTATTATAAATATGCATAGATAATATTGTTTCGTTAAGGTATTTATGTATATCTTGTTGATGCTGTGTTGTGCTGCGCGAAGTGCTGCTATTGTTATTGCTATTCTTGCTGAGCATCATATTATGTCAAAGTTGAAGCCACGACGCCCAATTTGTATGGTCTTGCGATGCAGGTTGCGTGTGTGAAGAGTGGGGAGTAATCTTGTTAACATGTTATCCCACCAAAAACATAAATGTGAAAAAATTCGCAACAACAAAAACTTGCAAAATAAGCCCTCGGATAATGGCTTTACTAATAAAAGAAGTCAGATCTAACTGGATACCAAGTTCTTTCGAAGTTCCTTAAATCCTGTGCTTAAATCATAGCTTCTGTTATGCATAACGTTCCTCAGTTGCTTTAAAAGAAAATGTGTTATGTTCTTTGCTACTCAATAGTGCTTCTTGGCAAGTTAATAAGTGTCCTCCTTTTGCTTTGCGAACTTGACTGACTCTGATCTCGGTACCACTAAGTCACTTAACCTCTTTAACCTAATCAACATCTTCAGCAGGTTCTTGCATTTCGCCATGTTAACGCTCGCCATTTCCAAATGCAACCGGGGCGGGGCGGCGGCAGGCCAGGCAACTTCCAAAAATAGGCACTCCGGTCGGCCGCATCCAAAAGCGTATGCAAACTTCCAGTGTCATAAATGTAAGCAGAACGAGTTGGCATTACTCCCTCTCGGCGATCAGATAGCGTGTTGTCGTGTGTCGTGTGTCGTGTGTCGCCGCCGAGGTAGCAGCGCTGCTACGCAAATGAGCGTCGCGCATGTCACGTGAACCAGTCGCTCGTTTATCATCACGCCGCGCTCCACTGGAGGCGGCCCGCGGGGAAGTATGGATATGACACGGGCAACTAATGGCACAGTTAGACCGGTAATTGAAAAAGCTAGCAGTAGTGTGCTGGCTCTGCGGGGGTAGTGCTTGGGGTAACCGGGCAGTCGTTTGGTAGCAAACGACTGCCCGGCTGAGGACAATTGATGTCTGGCTTGCTACTTGCTAAAGATAGCCTTACAGTTCCCGGAAATATCGTCTATCTATCTATACTATATGTATGATATAGTTAAAATCAAAATTAAATGTTATAATTTCATACGTTGTGTGTACTTTTATTATTTATTTTATTTATTTATTTATTTATATCTTTATTTCAGCCAACTAGGGCCATATTGAAAAAATACATATTAATGTCTTAACCTAAGAACTAAAATTACTTTTTCTCCACTTGTGTCTGTACGGGTCCCAATAGAGACCCGTATGCGTCATATTAGTCTGCTGACGCGGTGGATGGATCAGGTGCGCGTAGAGTGGGCGCAGATTGCGTCCGCGGCACGGGCGTCGGCACCGGCGCGGGCGTCGGCAGCGGCGCGGGCGTCGTCGGCGGCGGCGCGGGTTGCGTATCCTGAATGTGCAGGACGGCAGTTGTAGACAGCTCCGGCGCGGGCTCAGCATACTTATGGCGCGCGACCTCACAATGAAGGTCGCGATTGTAGCGCCGGAACACCACACCGGAGGGCCAAAACTCACTGCGAAGGAATGTCTTCACCTTCTCGGCAGGAATGCACAGCTTGAAAGCGCAAAAGTTCGTGTCAGCCCAGTGAGAAGGAAGAGCCTCGACACTCTCAACTCGCTCACCCTTATCCTGGACGTGGCGGATGAGGTCCTCGATCTTCATGTCCTTTCGCAGGCGAGACACGTAGATGAGAGCCGTGCGGGGAGCTGCCTTCAAACAGCTCTCTTCAGGGGGCGCAGATCCGCGCTTATTGCACCTCTTCCTTCTCTTCTTTCTGCTCTCGACGAGTACGAACCCGTCTTTGTCACGTGCAGCCTCCTGCCGACAGTCGGGACGCGGTTCCAAGCGCGTGGATACCATTGTTGTTTTCTCCACCGTTTTACTGATGCGCTTCGTCATAGATCCGCGTCGCCTTTTTGGACGAGTGGCAACGGGGCGGGTGGGCGGAGGAGCGGGAGGGGTGCGAAGTGTAGAAGTCGAGGCATCAACAGCACCGTCAGCGCTTACGTAGCATACCGGCGTCGATGTGCAATCGCTGGGTGACGACACTTGAGCACCTCGCCTGCGCATATTGATGTTACGCACACTCAGCGTTTCGTTCGGTGTCCCCACTTGCGGAATGCGATCAGGCTGCAGAGACGGGGTTATCGGCCGGAGTGACTCGGAACATGACAATTTCTCAACTGCCTGTTTCAGCTGTTGAACTTCCGCGACGAGAGATGTTGGCCCCTGCGCCGCTGTCGCTCCACAGTTTCCCTTCAGTTGAGCTATGTCCGCTTTTATGATCACCAAATCTTTCAGGAAGGCCGTAACGTCGACGTGGTCGAAGGATACAGGCGGCAACTTATTGAGGTCGTACGCCACGAACCTTGGCACGTCGTCGGGGCCTGTCTCCTTTAAGATGGTGATGATGTCCTGGATAGTCTTCTTCTTCCGATTTTCTCCCTTGCGAGTCGGCCTTCTTGACGGAATGCACGCACAAAGCAGAACTCTCGCGGTCTCAACGTCATCTTCGGTGAAGGCGGACTCACAGATCCGGACGATGCTGACTTCATCCAAGACGTCCGCTTTATGTTTTATGAAGGCTAGTACTTCGTTCACAACCACATTGCATTTATCGCACGCCATTTTCGCTTACTTCGCAGGTGCGTCTAGAGTGCATCGTGTGCGCGTCCGTCGCCGACCGATGCGAGCTCAGTACTCTACTATTAATTTACGATTTAATTTAAATCAGTTCCAGGCGTTTAAATCGTACGCAGCGAGCGGCCGCCGCCGGCCGGAGACAAGCAACAAGCATTGCCTGCGGATGCGAAGTGAGGTGGAGAGATAGACTCATAGACAGACCAGAAATGAGGAGCTTGCTGGGCGAGTGTGTCTGTTTTCCTAGAGTTAAATAATATTCGCACTGGCTACCCACCTACCGGCCGCACCTGGTGACGTATCACGCTTGAAGCAACATCTGAAAGGTTCGTATTAATAATATTAATGTATCCCAGCGGTTGATTTATGGCTAGGCTAGGTGACCGCGCGCCAGCCACGGATCTTAATCTCGTCGGGGAGCCGTTCGTGGAATCGCCCGCGGTCGGTTGTTTATAGAATTTATCCAGTAATCTCGCGTCAATGTGGATCATAATAGTTTCTCATTAAAGGGCGACTCCTGATGAAGCATCGTGTGTGACTTTCAAACCAAAAGGCAAAGCATAGGATTTATGTAGAGCACACACAATTAGCTTTTAGAAGCAGTTCTGCAAAACCCATTGGCACAGCCCGTTGATTAGAAATGCCGGTGCCTCAGGTGGACAACCCCGGGGGAGAGAGAAGTGGAGTTTTCATTGAACCCCCACTTCCTAAGTGCGCTCGCTACGTATGACTTGTTCAGAAGACTTAAGAATTTGTTTTCGTATGGAACCTGTGGTTGCTATGCTACACCACCTAGGTACCTCTACCGTGATGTCACCCTCGTGCCTTGGTCATGGTGACCTAGGTTTTTTTATTTAGGCGTTTCGTTATTTAAAAAAACACAATTATTTTGGTAAGCAAGCAAATAACACAAATATATTGTGTGGTGGTACGGAACCCTCGGTGCGCGCGTCCGATTCGCACTTGGCGGCTTTTTTTCAATGTTTTTGAACTTTCGCGAGATATTTTAGTTAACTTTGAAGTAGTCTCTAGTGCTTGACGTATTTGTATTTGCTCGTCACCGCCCACGTGACGGTGTCATTTTTCACGCTGCACTTGAAAGGAGTTCAACGCTCCAATCAATTTGTCTTCGATTTTTCGTCCCCTATTTTCTCCGACGACGTGAAACATTTCACGTCAAATTCAGATACAATATTGCCTCCCATAATCGATCTGAAGAAATCGACTCCTTGGCTATTTGTCAAAGAAAAAACCATACATAGTACTACAAGTATATCTCGTTTACAAATTAAGGCGCCGGACGGACAAAAAGACAGACAACGGAGTCTCACCATAATTTGTACTTTTTTAGTGCGGGACTCTAAAATGTAATTAAACATTATGTCTGTGTATGTGCACAACCATTATTATTTGTCACCTGCGCGATAAGAAAAATGTGTTTACATTACATCTACAACCGGAGATGACGGTTCATGTAATGCTTGTGTAATACACTTAGCTTATCGGAAACGCGGTCAGCATCGAAACACAACATCCAGAAACAAAGCGGACTTAAGCAGGTGTGAACTTTGCATTATTTTCAGTGCTCTTGCATAAATCTAAGGTATGAACGTTGTGTACTTCGAACACACGTGTACCTATTGGAAGGCAAACTCGTACATATGTGTATTCCTTCGAGTTAATGTTGCAAGTGAAAGAAATATAAGAAAGACTATAATGTTTTAATTAACATAATTTATAGGGTTCCGTATCCGGTACGGGACCCTATTACTAAGCCTACACCGTTTGTCTGTCTGTCTGTCTGTTATTATTGCCGATATAACATAAAATAATAAAAATAGAAAAAGTAAAAAAATTCAAGGGATTCCCATAGAAGAAACTAAAAATGTGTATGCGCGCCATCTACCGAAAAGAATATAAAGCATTTTAACTAATCATGAATTTTAACTAATATGAAGCATTTAATAAATACGCCATAGATGGCGTGAGTGGCGCTGACCATGACATGGCGATACGGAACCCTCGGTGCGCGAGTTCGACTCGCACTTGGCCGGTTTTTTTATAGAGTAACCCTCCCTCGCTCATCATGTGTGAGTATATATATTTGTGTTGTCTTATTCGTATGAGGGGTGCACGACATGGTCAGTAGCGGTGCCCCGCGCGCGCTGTGCTCACTTGGGACACACTCACTTCTTCTTCTTCTTCTTTTTTTAAATAGTGGCAATGGCAACCAAACGAATAGGAAATTCGTAATTACATTAAATTACATACACACGTACGTACGTACCACACGCTGTGTCCCGACAATCGAGGTAAAGAGAGCAATCGGTGTTGTGCTGCATGGACTCCGGCAAATTACAGCACAACACCGACCACCGCGTTTAGTAAAGTATTCGGACAATATAACTATCAAACAGCAAGTGAGGCACGAAGACTTACCTGTTGCCTGACCTGGTTGAACTACCGTGCTAATGTGAGAGGTAGCTACCCTGTTGCCCTTTAGCGCGGCATCTTGTCCTTTTCCCTTAGTCGCCTTTTACGTCATGCATGGGGAGAGATGCAGTGGGGATATTCTGTCTTAAGTACCTGCCCCACGCGGTACATTTACTATTAATTATTATCTTAATTATATCATATTGCCTTTTATAACTAAGATTATTAAATGTCTGTAATAAACTCCGCCCTATACCTATTGTTTTATTTTAGTTATTAAAGGCAGGATTATTAAAAATCAACTCTATAGCTCTAGAACAACTAGAATATAAAGAATCGAAATATGGCCAGCGTATAGCTTTCAAGTGATCTCTAGGTTTGTCAGAAACAGTGTCGCTAATTCGTACACATAATTCCTGTAAAATGGACCCAATTATTACTTCCTTTTCAGGAAGCCGTTGTGTACCGTAATAACTCAGAGTACTAACTCTCATTTCCTAAATCTATTCTAGTAAATTCTAATATCAACATAAACCACTTACTAAACTAATTGCTCATTTATCTATAGTCATTAAACCCTTCTGGTTTTCCTCTGTGTTCTATGTGCACGCTTCGACAGCGCGCTCACGCGCCTCGCTTGCGAGCTTGCGTGACCCGCCTGTCTCTACTAAAATTTGAAATGAAAAGTGTTCTGATGTTTGTGTTATTGTTATTGTTAAATTATGATCAATGTATTACTTGATAGCTTAATTTTGATTTGCTCTTCAATAGATGAATTCTATTGTTTTATATTTTCTTCTATTCTTTAGGACTTCAACAATACAAACTTTTAAACCCCCCCCTGAAGGGGGTTGTGGAACTGGCTCCACTAAATTCGTATGGACCCTCTGTCCATACGATATTTATCCATCGCCAGTCCCCGTGACTCCCAACGCAGATAAATTTGTACTTAAGTTACAAATTTATTATTTTGTTCCTAGGAGTCCCCGTTTTCTAATCTGTACAAAATATATATCTTCAGACAGATTTACCAATTTAATCTCGTAGTGTTATGTTGGAGTTCAAAAGATATTCTTTTGTCCTCCCTAAAGGCAGAAGTGTAAGCTTTTAATTGTGAGTGTATAGTGTAAATGTTATGGTTTACGTTTCTGTGGCTATCTATTGATATACCTACAGAAATTGTTTTATTCCAAATGATGCGGTCAGGGGTCCACCTTTCACCGAAATCAATTAGGAATATTTTCATAAGGAATTATTAAAATTGTGTGCTGGTCGAAATTTGTATAATTTATACATGTATATTTAAGCCTGAATTACGCAATCTTCCTACATCCTAAAATGTAAGCTAGCCAGAATATTGTATGTGCATAAATATATTACAAAATTTACCTTAAAATTTCTCTATCCTAACCGGTCTGACACGATTCACTATAAATCACCTTAAATAAAACACCATTACAAATAGAATAGCGTAGAATATTAAATTCAACCGAAACCACAACACCCGCCACTGAGTCTAATCGCGAAGTTAACACTTAATAAAAATATACTTTTATATCAAAATACGGTAAAAACCACTGATTTTACATATTTAAATTCGACATATTTTTAATAATTACGCGTGGTTCAAACACTCTTGTATACGTAGGATTTACGAATTTAAAGATCGGGTCTTGGTTCTTTTAATTTTCCCTATATTTTAAAATACCTTCCCAATGTACTAGTCCTCATGGTAGGCCAGTTCGGACATAGTGTCATTGTAAAAGCTCTTTCGAAGTCCTTCCATCACCAGTCAAGATTCCAGAATCCAGACGCCTTCATCCAGAACTCAAAAGGCTCAAAAAGAACATCCAAAATATTTTCCGTAAAACTAGTTGAAAACCCCTATATCACCCCCAAAATTACAAAATCCAGCTCAACCTTCATTTGCAACTCCGAAAGCTTTACAGAGATCCCCACACTAATATTCACGAATCACACAACCTCTATTCACTGACTTCCCTTATATGCGTGAAATCTAAGATCAGGTCCCAACATAATATATGTTAATCCAATTTAAAACCTTCCCAATGTACCAGTCCTCATGGTAGGCCAGTTCGGACACAGTGTCATTGTAAAAGCTATTTGGAAGTCCTTCCATCACCAGTCAAGATTCCAGAATCCAGACACCTTCATCCAGAACTCAAAAGGCTCAAAAAGAACATCCAAAATATTTTCCGTAAAACTAGTTGAAAACCCCTATATCACCCCCAAAATTACAAAATCCAGCTCAACCTTCATTTGCAACTCCGAAAGCTTTACAGAGATCCCCACACTAAAATTTACGAAACAACAACTCTTTTCACCGGTTTCTTTACAAAATCATTTATGTACTAAGATAACCTTCCCAATGTACCAGTCCTCATGGTAGGCCAGTACGGACATAGTGTCATTGTAAAAGTTCTTTGGAAGTCCTTCCATCACCAGTTAAGATTCCAGAATCCAGACACCTTCATCCAGAACTCAAAAGGCTCAAAAAGAACATCCAAAATATTTTCCGTAAAACTAGTTGAAAACCCCTATATCACCCCCAAAATTACAAAATCCAGCTCAACCTTCATTTGCAACTACGAAAGCTTTACAGAGATCCCCACACTAAAATTTACGAAACAACAACTCTATTCACCGGTTTCTTTACAAAATCATTTGCTAAGAAAACCCAATCAAAATTACACGCGAGCGAAGCCGAGCGAAAATATTCACTAATAAAACCCGATCGAAAATACACGCGAGCGAAGCCGAGCGAAACTTCGTTTTCCCGAACTCAATCGAAAATTCACGCGAGCGGAGCCGTACTAACTTTCGTACCTGGACTCTCGCTAATTACGCACGACCGTCTCCTTCGACTTCCAAATCAGACTGAACTCCCCACGCTCCCCTCCATCTCCTTTTATAACTTTCCTCGTGTCACAATCCTGACACGCAGGAACAAATCGAACGGTGGCCTCCTAGTATGGCCATGACACGTTCGTGTCACGGAGCGTAATTTTGTATGGAGATTGAATTATGATTTTTAGTATGGGCTGGACACGTTTGTGTCACGCAGGAACAAATCGATCGGCTGACTCGTAGTATGGCCGTGTCACGTTTCTGTCCGGACTCGTAATTTTGTATGGAGGATAATTTTATGATTTTAGTATGAACTGGACACGTTTCGGACACGATATAAATTCGATTTTGGAGGGAAAACAAACCCTCTTCGTATCTTCCACATGGTACCTAAAGCTGTTTCGCTCGTCAGCGATGCGCTTTACCTCTACTTCGGTGGTTTTAACACCACTTCCCCGCACCCATTGTGCATCTCCGCATGCAGAGAACTGTTGCTTTTGTTATATAAATTAATTGATGTTGTTACATGTGCTCTGTTAATAAGTCGACTTTCGCGTCATAACGGAGTGTTTTATTTATATATTTTTGTTTAATATTGTCTATATATTAATTTCTGTACATACGTGATACCATCTTCCGTGTTTGATAATACTAGTCATGTACGGAACCTGGACACGCAGAAACCAATCGAAATCTCCTTAGCATAGTCGTGTTTTATTCATGTCAGGACACGAAACCATTCCTTCATACTAACATCGCTTAACGAAAACCCCTCCCGCACCGCTTGACAAATTACCTCAGGTCGCTCCGCCTCGCCCCGCGGCCCACGCGCGCCTGCAGCTCGGTAATACCTCGCCCCTTGTCTTGTTTACCTCATACCTCTCTCCGCCCCGCGCGCACGCTCCAACGGATATTTATTTGAACATTTATGCGTAAAATGAATGTTGGCGTCATACTCAATGAAGCGTTGTTTTGTTTTATTTAATGATTTTGTTTAATAACTGGTACTTTGTTTATATACTCTTCCCTTTATAAAATGTTTAGTGTTTTAGTTTGAATCACTAATAAATAATTATTAAAATAATTTTAGACCCTGTGCGATATCTTCACACAGATCACGAAACTTCAAATTCCCATAAACTCCGTCATGTCCAGAATCCAGACACGCAGGAACAAATAGACCAGCGACCTCATAGTATGGCCGTGTCACATTCGTGTCCTGACACAAATTTAGTATGGAGATAAAATTGAATCAATAGTATGGTGCGCGAGCCGTGCGACTAGTGGGTGACCCCGAAGTGTCCCGTGATCTGGAACCACTGCAACACCGTAGGGATGTCGGCTCCCTAAGTGTGTTCTATCGCTTATTCCATGGGGAGTGCTCGGAGGAGCTGTTTAACGCGATCCCGCCGTCCCCTTTCCACCTCCGCACCACGCGCACTGGGCAGGGATTGCATCCATATACGCTGGACTTACCGCGCATGCGTACCAATCGATTCTGCAGATCTTTCCTGTACAGAACCGGTAAACTCTGGAACGCTCTCCCTGCTCATATATTTCCCCCCAAGTACAGTCTCGGGTCCTTCAAGAGGGGCGTGAATGGGCACCTGTCAGGCCGGCATGGCATTCGCAACCCCCGAATACGACCGAATGTCCATGGGCGCCGTTAGACACCTTATGGGTGCCTCGGCGCCATATGTCGAGCTAACAATAAAAAAAAAAAAAAAAAAAAAATGGACTCGACACGAATCGGACACGCAGGAACAAATCGAACGGCGCCCTCTTAGTATGGCCGTGACACGTTTTTGACACGCAGGAACAAAGCGCTCGGTTGCCTCGTAGTATGGCCGTGACACGTTCGTGTCACAGCGCGAAATTTCGTATGGAGATAGAATTTAATTTTTAGTATGGGCTGGACACGGTTGTGACACGCAGGAACAAATCGAACGGTGGCCTCGTAGTATGGCCGTGTCACATTCGTGTCCTGATACTATTTTAGTATGGAGATAAAATTAGATTATTAGTATGGGCTCGACACGAATTGGACACGCAGGAACAAAACGAACCGTAGCTCCACAGTATGGCCATGACACATTCGTGTCCTGACACAAATTTAGTATGGAGATAAAAATAAATTATTAGTATGAGCTTGTCACGTTTCTGACACGTAGGAACAAAACGTACGGTGGCCCCGCAGTATGGGCGTGTCACGCTCGTGTCCTGACAATAATTCATTCTTTCATACTAACAACTCACAGCGAAATAATCACTCCCCGCGCCCCTTGACTCGCTACCTCAAGCCGCGCTTCCAACGGCGTGATGATACCACGATCTCCGTCCCCGCGCCCGCAAGACGCGCGTCTTCTTACCTCACCTCTCCGCTGTTTCGTACGCGCCCATGTCTTGTTCCCCTCTCACCGCGTGTCAGGATTACCTCATGCTACCTTCCCCGCCTCGGCGCTCTATAGTGTTTTATATGCGAACCAACTGATGTAATTATATTTCTTGTTTGTCTAATTTCGCGTCGTATTGTAATGGCCGTTCGCGCCATTTTATTTCTTAGTGGAGTGTGCAGTTACGTTTGAATTTATTAGGTGATTATAATTTAAATTATTTTATTAATATTTTAATGAAAAGTTTTAATGTTCTATATTTTAGCTTTGAATTACTATTGACTATATATTTATCTTTTTACCTTGTGTGATTCCATCACATGTCCAGATTTAAACCTGCAGCCATGTGCATGCTGTAATATTTCAAATTCATACAGTTATCCTAAAAGCACGTTTCTAATGTTACGCGGCGCCTATCTAATACATCTATGAACCAGAATGGGACCCGTCTAGGAAAACTCTTGCAATAATCAGTAATCAGAAGAAGCCATTAGAGCAACATCAATCACTCGATGGCAAACGACGACATTGTCGGCGAGGAAGCCGCCACGCGCCGACGAGACGTCGTCGACGGCACCGATGACGACGCGGGGTGGCCGCGGGTCGCGACTCGCGAGTTCGCGACGCGTCTCGTCTCGGTGTCGCGGGGTGAGATTGACGTCTTCTCGAGATCAGCCGAAGCTTTCACGTACCTACGAATGAATTACTTTTAAAACAGGGAAAAACTACAGTTGATATTCTGTTAATATGCAATATTTTTGCTGAATCAGTGCTAAGATAAATAAAATAAATAAACAGAACTCAAAATAAAACTGTCACAATTTTTAGGGTGATTAATTTATTGTGACCAAATAAATCAATATATCTCTCAACCTAGAACCTTCTTTCGAGAGGTTTCTGATTTTTGGAAGTAGAAAATGACACTTTCATTTTAATATAACATGGAAACCCTAAATGGTGCAAAATATACACTTAGACCTACTCTACCAGTCCCACGGATGTTACGTAACCACCCCCCGCCACGTCGTCGTGACCGTCCGCAAGCGCGACGACACGACGACACGCGACGTCTCGTTGGTTTCCACGGGCGATTTGAAACTTTTTATCTCCATGCCGAGACGTCGTCGTCGTAGCCTCTAGTTAGGTAGTAAAATGTACCTACGCGATATTTATATGTGAAAATTGCACGCCGCTACATTTTCCCGCTAACTCGCTACCCCTCCGCCCTCCTCCCGCATTTTCCTTCGATAACCATGTTATAATGCTTATATTATTATAATAAGATAATATTTTTATTTGAACGGTTTAATTTCTAACTCGAAACATAGTACGGATAAGAGTTATGTACGTTATAATTAAGGAAGCGTCCATACTGTTACTATAGAATGCGCTTCAGCGGTTGACAGAAAATATGTTTTAAACAAATGCAGAACTTTAGTTTAACGCATGTAGGCAGGCGTTCATCACCATGGTTCATTCATTCATTACAGTACGTATGTGTACATTCTAATAAATAAAGCGAAGTTTCTACGACCGTGTGACGTACGTCAATTAATTAATATTATTATAACCCGAAAACCACTTTATCGGTTTCACTGTTACATTCTGTCACTTATCAATATGGTTTTAGGCTATTCTTTATTCTTTATTCATTATTCGTATGGTAGTAAACTACGCTTGAATTTGTCCTGTTTAGTTTTTACAATCCGCTATAAATCATACGCTACGTCATCGGCGGCCTGAGCTGTGAGCAAAAAGTCACGCGAAGCGAAGCCCCGGGCAAAAGCTAGTAATCAATATAATATAAAAACTTAAACTTATTTTTTTCGGAAAAGTGTTTGAACGTATTTTTTGTTCTACTTCGTGATTGTAACTACTTTTTTATTTTATTATATTTAATATTAACATTGTTTTTAATAAAGTGTTTTTTGCTGTTTACTTTTAGATTACAATACTGTTAGAATACAATATTATTCAATATATTATTAATAATATCCTGATGTTGTAAATGTTTAATTGTGATTTTTTTTTCGTAACGCACCTAATAATTATATATATCACATAGGAAACAGTTCCGTACAATCGCCTTTAATCACACTTCACCTGCAGTCGTTCATAGTTCTACAGACACACAGTCAGTGTAGAGAGCAGTCGGCAGTAGCGTGCGAGCGGCTCAGGTTTTGTTGACGTTTGACTAATACCAACCGGCTAATGAATGACATGTGAACTCTCCCGGGGGCGGGGGTGGGGCGGGGTTGAAGCCACAGCTGCTAATGAGCGCTGGCGGCACGCTATTCTGTTTAATAGGCGAACGTTGTTCCTGTTATCCGGGTAAGCTTTGTCCCAGTTGCCTCGCTTATAAATAATTACTTTTGTAGCTTTCCGGACCTTTAGGGAAAAATCTGCGGAATTAATTCGTACCGTCTACCCACTCGGCTTTCAAGCCATTTATATTTTACATTTATCGATATTATCTCGAAAGGTAAGAAATGTAATAAGCATTTTAACAAATTTTACAAAAACAAACCCTAAGGTTTAACACGCTGACTGGGTTAAATCGACAAGGTGTCTGTCTCATACTCTATAAGTAGGGTTCTTCAAAATTACGAAGTGAAAACAGGTTGTGATTGTGAAAACACTGAAATTGATTTAAAGTAGGTGTTTAGTATGGTCTGTGTACCCTAGATATTTGTATTTTCCGATTTCAGTTCATCACACTTTGATTAACTAGGTGCCATGTCAGTACTTATATTTGGTCGTACTGGTTACACTGGGACGGAAAACACAAATTATTAAATAGCTTCGTCGACCGATCTTTCATTCAGTAGAAATGAACACCGGGGGAAATAGAACAATGTTGTGAAACATCAAGGAACATTCCGCTGAACGAAAATGCATTTTTACGACCGGCTATAGCCCGCGCGCGAGTTTTCTGATGCAGCTAAAGCAGGTGAAACGAAGCGAAAATGCTGTAAAAGTTATGGAGATTAAATCGTAATATGTATATTGTTGTTTTAAGCATTCCGAACCGAATATAAAAACAGAAGTTATTAGTCAGTTGTTGTTATATTGCTGGTGTCTTGCAGGGCTAGACATTTCTGTAATGTTAGTATTACCTACGGTGTTACCTAGGTACTATGGTGATTGCCGTAATTAAATAAACTACAGTTTGTGCGCAGCAAATTTGTTCTTAAAACGAGTTCACGAGTTCAACTAGTTATTTGTTGAGACGCGCGACGTTGTGAGTCATCGCCCTCGTAGGAATAAGTTCAAATTAAAATTCTTTATTCACTTTTTGCTACACACAGATAGCATAGTAAACGCGTAATATAAATTAATAATTTTGAACATTAAGCATAAAACACAATAACAACGATTCCAAACACAGTATCAGTCATAAAAATTCATATTCAAAGTCAAAGTTATAAAATCACACAATATATAAACTTATAAATTAAGAATAAAAAAATACGTATATACCACAGAGCACGGAATACCCCCGCCCGCGCTCCCTCCTAGAGGCGCCCTAAGCGCGATTTTCCTACAACGGCGTTGAAGCCTGTAGGCGTGGCCTATGACTTACATATGTGTGTTGTGCGTGCGCATTTGTTTTGTGCGTGTGCCTAACTTGCTCCTCTTTGTGTGTAGTGTCGATACTAACACACACACACACATACGAAGCGCTAGTAGCACTGCGTCCAGTTATTGGGTTTCAAATATTATCGCTTAGGGCGCCGCCTCTAGGAGGGGCCGCGGGCGGGGGTATTCCGTGCTCTGTGGTATATACTTATCATATTATAAGTAAATTGAATTTATCAACATTAAAATACATTTTGAAATTATAAAATTAATAAAACACTGTAATTATACAATTACATTTAATATTTACAATTATTACAATAAATAAAAAAAATAAGAAAGAACAAAATAAGCTACATAGACTGCGGTGCATAGGCTAGTTGTTATTTACGCGTAAGTTCTAACTGAGCCGGAGGAATTAGGTAATTTCACAAAATCTATGTCGATGGCAGAAGATGTTCGTAGATTTTATTATCTCTATGCAGTTTATAGCTACTTACCTACTCGTACATTTCACGCTGTTTTACCGAGTGAAGACTAGCCTTTATGTGCATGCGTCGAGAACTAAATGTCGGAGGGTAGAGATGAGATAAGGTGGGGGGATTGTGTCGTGGTCGTGAAGCACTACCGATAGATACGTTGGTACAATAACTTAAAATACTGCTTTCTGTAGATGCACATCTGAAATATTCAGCGGTTGATTGTAGAAACCTCTTCAATAAATAATGCTCATACACATAGGTACTCGTAAATGCACGAGTGGATATTTCTGAGAGTGGAGTTGTGTGTATCTGTACAGTTATGATGGCTAACTTGTAATGGGACGGAATGTTCCCATGCCTACTTGTACTTGGGTACTGTAATTCGATTGTGGTCAGATTCTTCAGTATTCATGTCTTCAGTATTCATGAGCGGTAGTATGGGTTAATTATTTGTAAGTTACTATAATATAATACTTATATATAAGGTACTAACAAAACATTGTGACTTGCGAAGTTTGTCAGTTCTTCTTCGCATTGAATTTAGAACTGGCGGAATTTTCGACATGTCCAAGCGTAGGTTACCTACCTGTGGATGAAATTATACAATAAACAATAAAGTATCTGTGGAGCACTAAATAGGGCATTCCTATCTAACTTTTTCGTTTGCTGACTAGATAGTCCCGCCCCGTGGCGTGGTCCGGACTGCCGCCCGCTTATCCAGAAAGAAGCTTCGCGGTATATGTACACACGGGCGGTGGTGTGGCGGTGTGGCGGTGGTGGTGGGAAGACGACAGGTTGCGCCCGCGGCAGCGTTCTCGTAACAGCGTAATGCTTCTGTCCTCGACATTGCAAGTGTGGCCGGGGGCGGCGCGGCGGCGGGCGGCGGCGCGGGGGCGGAGGAGGATAAGACTAATATCACAGCGCAGTGATTATTTTTTCCCTTCGCAGGCATCTGTGATGCTGCAGGATATAGTCAGACCGTATGACTACGTGACATGTGTCTTGCTGTTTTAACTATTCATTTAGTTTTGTTAAATAATACCACACAGTAAGGAAGACACGCCTCCGCGCCGCCGCCGCCGGTGCCCTGCCCGGCGAAAATTGGTGGTTATTTGAATTACATTGTACTGACATCCAAATGGAGGATTTTTTAAAATAATTTTATTTCTATGAATATTTGTTGTACGTATTCGTAATTTCCTTCCCGTATATAGATAATAATTAAATATTGACATTGCCACCCAGCTCAGTTTGTCTGTTCTCAGGATAGAAAGAAATTAATACAAAGAATATGTTTGTAATTCGGGTAGGTTCACCCTCGAGATATGGCTACAATAAAATAGTCGGGATCCAGAAAGGGAAAATCAAGCATTAGGTTGACTTGTAATAACGCTCGGGGCGAGTTAATAAGCTTAACGTGTACGAAGATGACATTTGTGATATGACCAGTGTAGAAAATATATTATTTGTATAGGTAGATGCTTACTCGAAAGTAAATACCTATGTACACATTGATCTCGTTTAAGCCTCTTTAGGTTGCAAACTTATATATACGTTGCAGTATAACCGTTATACGTAATATTATTTTTAGGATTAAAAATAAAATAAAAAATATTTATTCTTAATTAGAAACATGCAAATCGAAAATGATTGAAAAAAAAATACATCCCGAAAGAGAGTACGTGCTTAGTACTAACAAATAAACCTAAAAATATTATAAAAAAAATATTTGTCACTTTTCAACAGACTTCAAAAGGAGTTTCTCAATTATTCGACTGTACTTTTTTTTGTATGTTTGTTACGCGATTACTCTGTCAATTGTGGGCCACCACCCCTGAAAATTGATAGATGGACCCTCTTGGGTCCATCTATCAATCTCGTGCTACCAGTCTCGTGCTACCAGTCTCGTGCTTTGGTACCGCCTTCAACTCAAGGGTCCGAATATGAATCACAATATCGATTCATATATTTCATTACAATGACAGAGAAAATTTCAAAATATTATTTAATACTTTTTACTAATGTTTTTAAGTTTACACTGTTATTAATTATATTCATTTTTAAGTTTACGGATTAACAGTAGGTTTAAAGACTTACATAAGTCGACGTTTCGCCCGCTACGTCACGGGCTTCATCAGGAACTGCGGGAGTTCCTGGAGCCGACGTCTGGTGACCGTTGTACCAGACGTCAAACAAAGTTTGACGTCTGGTACAACGGACAGAAACAAAGTTTGACGTCTGGTACAACGGACACCAGACGTCGGCTCCAGGAACTCCCGCAGTTCCTGATGAAGCCCGTGACGTAGCGGGCGAAACGTCGACTTATGTAAGTCTTTAAACCTACTGTTAATCCGTAAACTTAAAAATGAATATAATACTTTTTAGTTCTATTTTTTTTTTTTGAAGTCTGTTTTATTTTTTTTTAACAGTTTTTTATCACCTAACACTTCTTGACACCTTACTTGTCGCAGATGTGAGGATCTGTACCTGAAACAAAATAACAACTTCATTAAGGCATTAATATTACGCAAATGATTATTGCATTTTTAATATTATACAAGCACATGTAGGAAGTGGTGATTAATGAAAGTGACACATTAGTAAATGAACCCCCCGGGTGACGGGAGTTCGGCTTGGAATGGCCCTGTTTAAATATTACGTATGTTTCTCTTTATTTTCGGTTCTTCCCGAAGTTTGCTTTGATATTTTCATTAGGTAACTGAAATTGGGTAACCGTTTAAAAGTAATTGTATAAATAGAGAACAAATCAACGAGGAGGATTATTATTCAAGGTGAATAAATTTCGTTCTACGTAGGTATCGTACGTAGGAACTTGCCACTTTTTATTAGGTAATCCCTGTGGTGCAGTTTCAAAGATTTCGAAGTGAACAGCAAAAGTAAACCCGAGCACATAATGCTCAAGTCAGTGATACATATTAAATATTATTCAGAGAAAGCAGACAGAAGACTAAGTATTTCCTCCAGAGTACAGCCTCTTCTTCCACAAAGATATACGTAAAACGCGAACAGCCCCCGGTGTGCAGCGCCGGGAGCCCAAGTCCGCGCGTTACATTATGTAAATGTGTCGTCAGTGAGATTGCCACCAGCTCCGAGCTTGTAATAACATACCGGAGTTAATTACACAGTAACACACACTGCCGGGCCCTCCACTAACGAGGTAACTGCTCGCCAACTCCGTCTGCGGTTAACTTCACACCGTATAGTATAAAGTGCACATATTATAGTCCCTTCGTCCGGCTGATAGGTGCCAGTCTGAAGGACACTCTCTAAACAGATTGAAGGGTTTGACCAAGGGTTTGACACTTACCAAGCTCGTTTATGCGGAATGAGGCTACTATGGTCGTATGCTACCATCAGCATAATTTTAGGTCAGAAATTGAAAGGACTTGTGCTCTTGATTGTACCTACATATTTATATTGTTGTAGAATGACTAGAGGACAGCTATTAAAAAAAAAGTTAACAAAAATTATTTTTGACTATTTAAGGGTCGGGGTTTTAAAATTTGTAATTTATTTAGGTTGTCCACCGAGCCGAGGGTCATCCAATCTAGTACCACGTACAAGTTATTATTTCGTTACTGTACTCAACAATGTTGCCCTATTATTATGAAATGCTGTTAAATATGACTTAACATTATCCACTGCGTCGCTGTCTACGACGCGTGATCGATCACTTTACACTTTATCGATTACAAAAGCCCTCTCGCGATCTCTCCGATGCACGGCTCACATTATATTATACGCTTCTTTCAAGATTATTGTCATTTAAGCATCGGGGCCGCATTACTCACTTCCTGCGAAATGCTTTTTGCGAAATAAGTTCTTCAAATGGATTAATGTCAATACTTATCTGCGGCTCGCTGAATTTTGGGTAGGTGGGACGAAATGACTTGGCGAGAACGGACCGAACTCAACCTGTATCTTCAAATCCTTTCATTTGCAAGCAAACAAGGTATGTGAAGTGTTCGCGACCTGATAAGCAAATTTCAAAAGGTGATTTATGTAGGAGGAAATTATTTTCTAATTTGTTTTTTTAAATTTTTTCCCTTTTTCAACGCCATAGCACCATTTTATGCACATCGCACGTTTTAATTTTTTTTAATAATATTATTAAAATATTATTATTTTCAACAATATTCGTTCACTTGTGACGAAGGGAAATTAGATTAAATATTCAATAATTCTTCCCCAATATTACCATTACAATAAAATATACGTAATAAATAAATGATTTATGTATTGTTCTCATTTCACATGAGAACAATCTCTACGGAAGTCACAAATCGAGCAGCGCGTAAGCTCGCTAAGTTATGAAGGGCCGCATTGCATTTGTGGAATTTACGAAGAGGAAAAATAGAAGAAATGGTTGGAGAAGTAATAAGTTAGGAATATTTATCGTGAGCTGCTAGTTGCCGAGCTCACTCGAGCAGCGGGCTCGCGCGCGCGAGACATCAACCGTAGCCAGTGTTGTTAGATACTTCGCCAGTGAGTCCGCTTTCCGTTTACTTACCGACTTATTTTGTTTTCTTAGAAATTATTCAACCTGTAACTACCTAAGAATGAATACACATTTAGACAAATTAACAATAACCATGGGGTGAGAATATTATTTGAGAAATCGTGTGCAATATCAATGGACATAGCGCAATTATAATAGAAATAGAAATAAGAAATTCCACAGAAAATCCGCAGTTTAGAAGCACTGTTAACGATTTTTCAAAAGAGAAAAAAAAAAACGGCACCCTTATAGGATTACTCTTGCCACCTGTCACAGCTTATTTTCTCCGAACCTACTGGACAAAAAAAGAAAATTAGAAAGTTCAAGTGCATCATCATCATGATATGTCAAATCAATGGAAAGGCCTCGGCCCTCATTGTAATAATTTTTTTTTATAATTTCAAAATGCCTTCAATTTCAACCCAATTCAATGACCCAAGCACGGACGTATAACGTAAATGACCGAATTTAGGTTTTGGGGGACAAATTAGAAAAAAAAATTTCATCACATGACATATAAATAAAAGGGCTCGTTATAAGTAATACAAATATTTTATTTTTATAATTTTAAAATGCATAATTTAAAAGATATCAAAGAAAATATACAAACATCATAGCAAGAATGCCTTTGGTGCAGGAAAGGTGTTCACGGAGAGCAGTGTCCTCAGTCGGCCGGACGAGGGAGGGCAGGCATTTTCGGGAAGGAATAACTCAAATACCCACATCTCACGCGATGACAATTTCGTATTTGCATATGCTCGCGTCGCGTCGCCTTCCCTTGATAAATAGCTTTCACACTACCAGGAAACGAGCAAACTTTACCGTTCGAGTCGGTCCTCCGGCTCTCCCGATAAGTCTGTACTTTTTGTTGTAAGTACATTTATTTTCGTTTGTAAGCTGAAACTTTGCTTACGAGGAAAACTGTTTTGCTACAAAACGTTAAAGTTAAAGATAAACGGAGAATGTTTTAAAAGATTTAGAAACACCGATTACAATCGTCTGGTTTAGAACACTTTTACTCAGTAATGAGCTTGGTTTCGTGAAGAGTGGTGTTACTGGCTGTGTCTGATCTTCCGTTGAAGTTTTTTGCACAGACACCCGCGCCGGCTGTCTATAAAACGCTACAATAAAAGTAATCACACAAAATGTAGAGTCATCGTCTCTGATCGTGAAGTCTTCTTGAAGCGGTTGGGAGTGCGTTCGGTTAGCTTTGATGTAATTAATAGTGATGGCATCGCTATAATGATTTGATTCGGATCAGCGAGCCCGCCGCCGCCGCCGCGCGCCGCCGGTGTAGAGTATGGTAGAGTGGGCTAGGTAGGTACTAGCTAGATAGTCGAGGTCGGATGAAGAGGAAGGAGCGAAGGAGTGCCGCGTGTGTCTGTTGCCAGTCGGGGCGTCTCGCCGTAGTCTCCTTGTCTTGTCCTACTTATTATTCATGTTTATTGTTCTCCAGTATTATCATGACGTCATAAATTCCCAAACTGGGAGATATTGCTCCAAGCGGTCAAAGCGAAACATCAATAAATAGAAATGGGAATATTTAGCAATATAAATATTGTTTCATTAAAATTATTTTAATATAATATACAACGGACGAATACCTAAAACTTTCTCTATAATTGTACTCCTCATCACGCCAAGGTTGAATGGAAGATATCGCTTGCAGTTATAAGTCCGCCTTTGCGCAATCATCTATTTCTTGTTTCTTTTGAGTATACTGTTATTTTTTAATTGTGCGGAACTTCTATTTTATTCTAGTTGAGTTTCTATTCTATTCTATTTTACTGCACCTGTACAATTAACTCAATCGAAGCAGAGTTACAGAGCGGGATTGGGAACAATGGCCGTTAAGATTCGCAGAGCAGTGAAGACTAAAAGTGGTCGCGTTCTAAGAACAGTCGGCGGCCGGCCCCGACTGCCCACCACACGTGGCGTGGCATGCATGTAGAGACAGATACGCGCTGCGCTGTGATCAAAGCTACAACAACAACATTGGCTGCAGTTACATTACACACTAGTGCGCTGCGCTGCGCAAACTTGAAGGAAGAGGAAACGACAGTTTCATCAACATTATTGGTCTATGTGCGGGAGTGCACTGCACTGCACGCTTTCGTATTTATGTAGGTACTTTGGTTATTTGGTAGGATTTGCTTTCAATAGCCTGCAGCATCGGGTGATATTCAGTTTTGGTTGAATGAAGCATTAAGCACATGAGCCGTGTGGGGCCGGTACTTTAAAAGAATAGCCCCACTGCATCTCTCCCCGTGTATGTCGTAAAAGGCCACTAAGGGATATGACTCCCTTCTTATATTACTAGGTGGTAGGGTTTAACCCGCCCGGGTTGGTACCACCGCACTGAATAAAAGGTCGGTCGAAACGGCTATGTAAATAGTTTGTGTTTTCCGTCTAGTTCAGTGTAGCCGGCACGACCGAAGGGAAGCACTGACGTGGCACCAAGTTCACCCGGTGTTATGGGCTGACATCACGGATGTTGTAGGTGATGTAGCCAACCGTGTCAGTTTCCATAAAAAAAAAAATAATCAGAGCACATACATTTTGTTTGAATTGGATTACCGTGTGGGGCCGGTACGTACTTAAAAAGAATAGCCCCACTGCATCTCTCACTGTGCATGTCGTAAAAGGCGACTAAGGGATAAGGACAAGATGCCGTACTAAAGGGCGACAGCATAGCCGCCTGTCACTGTGGCACGGTACTAACTTTTTGCTTGATAGTTATCTTGTCCGAATACTTTGCTGAACGTGGTGGTCGGTGTTGTGATTTTGTCCGAATACTTTGCTAAACGTGGTGGTCGGTGTTGTGCTGTAATTTAAAAGAGTACATGCAGCACAACTCCGATTACTCTGCTTACCCCGGTTGCCGAGATCGGGGTATGGTACGAGGTAGATTTAGAGTGAGTGGAATCGGATTGGACCGACACGCAAAATTTAATTCGGTATGAGAAAAATGAAAATAATTATAATGTAAAAAATGTATGCGTGCGTACTACCTTAATGAAACCGACGAGTTTGTAACGAGCTTGCATTAAGCAAGACGCGATGAGGTGTGCCAGAACCGTGGTACGTGGAGATCTGCTGCATAGTTCTGCTGTCTTTGCATACACCATTTCGAAACACCTGTGACATTTCGTATTAAATAAAAAAGTGTATTCATTGATCGCTCGCTTGAGACAACGCACTAATTCAACGCTGATGCTACTGGTGTTGCACAGGCGCAGTGGAGATGTTGCTATTAGTGTCGTGCGCCGACACTTTGATCTACTAGCGATTAACAGCTCGCGCGAGCCGGGGCGGGGCGGCGCGCCGCCGCCGCCGCTGCATTGCCGCTTGATCTCACACAAATAAATATTGACAGCCGTGGCGGCGGCGGGGAGGGGCGGGGGGGGGCGGCGCGGTGCCGGGGTCCGTTAGGCGGTCCGTTAAGAACTATGAAGTAATCTGTCCCGGGGTGCACTCGTCACTCGATCGATGATTATGTTACGTTGCATGATGAAGTGATGCTGATGATTGACTTTTGGTTTGGTGTTTGTGAAACTTAATGCTTAGAATATATCAACTTGTGATTGTGTCATATCGTTTTTAGGGTTCCGTACCTAAGAAGGGAAAAAAGGGAACCCTTATAGGATCACTTTCGTGTCTGTCTGTCTGTCCGGCTGTCACAGCTTGTTTTCTCCGAATCTACTGGACGAAAAAAGTAGAAATTTGGTAGATATACATAAAGAGTTTGAACCGGTGTGAAGTTAGCAGCCAAAATTAGCAGCCAAAAGAGGGTAATACAAAAAGTTACCAGCTTTGCACAAAATGTGCAGACATGTAAACTACAAATAAAAAGATCACTGCAAATGGAATAATTAATGTACAAAATTTCGAAAAGGATATAAAAAAATATCAGATGAAACATTGTAATACAAAATAAAGTTGAGGTATCATTTTTGTTTTAGTCAATATAAAATGTATTTCTACACGTAAATAAAATAAAATATTAATACTAGATCTCACCGACGAGACCGTAAATGGATAAGAAGAATCTTTAAATTTTAAAATTAAAATTAAATTCAGGTGTACTTAACCTCCAGGTGTTCAAATTTGAAAAAGTTATAACGACGAAACTAAGGTTTGTGTCTACCAATGCTGTATAAACGAAAATCAAGCAATGCCACCTGTTCTTACTGCAAAAATATCACTCAGTAATTACGTGTTTAGACCTTTAAATTAAAAACAAATATTTCAATACTCAGCTACGAGTTAAAAACTGAAAAAACTATAACGGCCAAACGATGCTTTGTGTCAAGCAAGATAATATGACAAAAAATCAAGCAATGACACGTGTTCTTACTGTTAGAACGAGACCTCCGTAATTAGGGGATTAGATCTTCAAATAAAAAAAAGTATATTTCAATTCTCAGCTACGAGTTGAAAACTGAAAAAATTATAACGGCCAAACGAGGCTTTGTGTCAAGCAAGGTTATATGACAGAAAATCAGGCAATGACACGTGTTCTTTCTGTTAGAACGAGACCTCCGTAATTAGGGGATTAGACCTTTAAATTTAAAAAAGTATATTTCAATTCTAAGCTACGAGTTGCAAACTGAAAGAACTATAACGGCCAAACGAAGCTTTGTGTCAAGCAAGGCTATATGACAGAAAATCAAGCAATGATACGTGTTCTTACTGTTAGAACGAGACCTTCGTAATTAGGGGATTAGACCTTTAAATTTAAAAAAGTCTATTTCAATTCTCAGCTACGAGTTGCAAACTGAAAAAACTATAACGGCCAAACGAGGCTTTGTGTCAAGCAAGGCTATATAACAGAAAATCAGGCAATGACACGTATTCTTACTGTTAGAACGAGACCTCCGTAATTAGGGGATTAGACCTTTAAATTAAAAACAAATATTTCAATACTCAGCTACGAGTTAAAAACTGAAAAAACTATAACGGCCAAACGATGCTTTGTGTCAAGCAAGATAATATGACAAAAAATCAAGCAATGACACGTGTTCTTACTGTTAGAACGAGACCTCCGTAATTAGGGGATTAGATCTTCAAATAAAAAAAAGTATATTTCAATTCTCAGCTACGAGTTGAAAACTGAAAAAATTATAACGGCCAAACGAGGCTTTGTGTCAAGCAAGGTTATATGACAGAAAATCAGGCAATGACACGTGTTCTTTCTGTTAGAACAAGACCTCCGTAATTAGGGGATTAGACCTTTAAATTTAAAAAAGTATATTTCAATTCTGAGCTACGAGTTGCAAACTGAAAGAACTATAACGGCCAAACGAAGCTTTGTGTCAAGCAAGGCTATATGACAGAAAATCAGGCAATGACACGTGTTCTTACTGTTAGAACGAGACCTTCGTAATTAGGGGATTAGACCTTTAAATTTAAAAAAGTCTATTTCAATTCTCAGCTACGAGTTGCAAACTGAAAAAACTATAACGGCCAAACGAGGCTTTGTGTCAAGCAAGGCTATATAACAGAAAATCAGGCAATGACACGTATTCTTACTGTTAGAACGAGACCTCCGTAATTAGGGGATTAGACCTTTAAATTAAAAAAAAATATTTCAATACTTAGCTACGAGTTAAAAACTAAAAAAATTATAACGGCGAAACGAGGCTTTGTGTCAAGCAAGGCTATATGACAGAAAATCAGGCAATGACACGTGTTCTTACTCTTAGAACGAGACCTCCGTAATTAGGGGATTAGACCTTCAAATAAAAAAAAGGATATTTCAATTCTCAGCTACGAGTTGCAAACTGAAAAAATTATAACGGCCAAACAAAGCTTTGTGTCAAGCAAGGCTATATGACAGAAAATCAGGCAATGACACGTGTTCTTACTCTTAGAACGAGACCTCCGTAATTAGGGGATTAGACCTTTAAATTTAAAAAAGTATATTTCAATTCTAAGCTACGAGTTGCAAACTGAAAGAACTATAACGGCCAAACGAAGCTTTGGGTCAAGCAAGGCTATATGACAGAATATCAGGCAATGACACGTGTTCTTACTGTTAGAACGAGACCTTCGTAATTAGGGGATTAGACCTTTAAATTTAAAAAAGTATATTTCAATTCTCAGCTACGAGTTGCAAACTAAAAAAATTATAACGGCGAAACGAGGCTTTGTGTCAAGCAAGGCTATATGACAGAAAATCAGGCAATGACACGTGTTCTTACTGTTAGAACGAGACCTCCGTAATTAGGGGATTAGACCTTTAAATAAAAAAAAATATTTAAATATTCAGCTACGAGTTGCAAAACTGAAAAAATTATAATGGCCAAACGAGGCTTTGTGTTAAGAAAGGCTATATAACATAAAATCAGGCAATGACAGATGTTTTTACTGTTAGAACAAGACTTTCCTAATTAGGGGATTAGACCTTTAAAATAAAGAAAAACTAATTCAATACTCAGCTACGGGTTGCAAACTGAAAAAATTATAACGGCCAAAGGAGGCTTTGTGTCAAGCAAGGCTATATGACAGAAAATTAGGCAATGACACGTGTTCTTACTGTTAGAACGAGACCTCCGTAATTAGGGGATTAGATCTTCAAATAAAAAAAAGTATATTTCAATTCTCAGCTACGAGTTGCAAACTGAAAAAATTATAACGGCCAAACAAAGCTTTGTGTCAAGCAAGGCTATATGACAGAAAATCAGGTAATGACACGTGTTCTTACTGTTAGAACGAGACCTCCGTAATTAGGGGATTAGACCTTTAAATAAAAAAAAATATTTAAATACTCAGCTACGAGTTGCAAAACTGAAAAAATTATAACGGCCAAACGAGGCTTTGTGTCAAGAAAGGCTATACAACATAAAATCAGGCAATGACAGATGTTTTTATTGTTAGAACAAGACCTTCCTAATTAGGGGATTAGACCTTTAAAATAAAGAAAAACTATTTCAATACTCAGCTACGGGTTGCAAACTGAAAAAATTATAACGGCCAAACGAGGGTTTGTGTCAAGCAAGGCTATATGACAGAAAATCAGGCAATGACACGTGTTCTTACTGTTAGAACGACACCTCCGTAATTAGGGGATTAGATCTTCAAATAAAAAAAAGTATATTTCAATTCTCAGCTACGAGTTGCAAACTGAAAAAATTATAACGGCCAAACAAAGCTTTGTGTCAAGCAAGGCTATATGACAGAAAATCAGGCAATGACACGTGTTCTTACTGTTAGAACGAGACTTTCGTAATTAGGGGATTAGACCTTTAAATTTAAAAAAGTATATTTCAATTCTCAGCTACGAGTTGCAAACTGAAAAAACTATAACGGCCAAACGAGGCTTTGTGTCAAGCAAGGCTATATAACAAAAAATCAGGCAATGACACGTATTCTTACTGTTAGAACGAGACCTCCGTAATTAGGGGATTAGACCTTTAAATTAAAAAAATATATTTCAATACTTAGCTACGAGTTGAAAACTAAAAAAATTATAACGGCGAAACGAGGCTTTGTGTTAAGCAAGGCTATATGACAGAAAATCAGGCAATGACACGTGTTCTTACTGTTAGAACGAGACCTCCGTAATAAGGGGATTAGACCTTTAAATAAAAAATAAATATTTAAATACTCAGCTACGAGTTGCAAACTGAAAAAATTATAACGGCCAAACGAGGCTTTGTGTCAAGCAAGGCTATATGACAGAAAATCAAGCAATGACACGTGTTCTTACTGTTAGAACGATACCTCCGTAATTAGGGGATTAGATCTTTAAAATTAAAAAAGTATATTTCAATTCTCAGCTACGAGTTGCAAACTGAAAAAACTATAACGGCCAAACGAGGCTTTGTGTCAAGCAAGGCTATATAACAGAAAATCAGGCAATGACACGTATTCTTACTGTTAGAACGAGACCTCCGTAATTAGGGGATTAGACCTTTAAATTAAAAAAAAATATTTAAATACTTAGCTACGAGTTGAAAACTAAAAAAATTATAACGGCGAAACGAGGCTTTGTGTCAAGCAAGGCTATATGACAGAAAATCAGGCAATGACACGTGTTCTTACTGTTAGAACGAGACATCCGTAATTAGGGGATTAGACCTTTAAATAAAAAAAAATATTTAAATACTCAGCTACGAGTTGCAAAACTGAAAAAATTATAACGGCCAAACGAGGCTTTGTGTCAAGAAAGGCTATATAACATAAAATCAGGCAATGACAGATGTTTTTATTGTTAGAACAAGACCTTCCTAATTAGGGGATTATACCTTTAAAATAAAGAAAAACTATTTCAATACTCAGGTACGGGTTGCAAACTGAAAAAATTATAACGGCCAAACGAGGCTTTGTGTCAAGCAAGGCTATATGACAGAAAATCAAGCAATGACACGTGTTCTTACTGTTAGAGCGAGACCTCCGTAATTAGGGGATTAGATCTTCAAATAAAAAAAAGTATATTTCAATTCTCAGGTACGAGTTGCAAACTGAAAAAATTATAACGGCCAAAAAAAGCTTTGTGTCAAGCAAGGCTATATGACAAAAAATCAGGCAATGACACGTGTTCTTACTCTTAGAACAAGACCTTCGTATTTAGGGGATTAGACCTTTAAATTTAAAAAAGTATATTTCAATTCTCAGCTACGAGTTGCAAACTGAAAGAACTATAACGGCCAAACGAGGCTTTGTGTCAAGCAAGGCTATATAACAGAAAATCAGGCAATGACACGTATTTTTACTGTAAGAACGAGACCTCCGTAATTAGGGGATTAGAACTTTAAAATAAAAAAAAAAAATTTCAATACTTAGCTACGAGTTGAAAACTGAAAAAATTATAACGGCGAAACGAAGCTTTGTGTCAAGCCTGGCTATATGACAAAAAATCAGGCAATGGCACGTGTTCTTACTGTTAGAACGAGACCTTCGTAGTTCGGGGATTAGACCTTTAAATTTAAAAAAGTATATTTCAATTCTCAGCTACGAGTTGCAAACTGAAAAATTTATAACGGCCAAACGACGCTTTGTGTCAAGCAAGGCTATATGACAGAAAATCAGGCAATAACACATGTTCTTTTTGTTAGAATGAGACCTCCGTAATTAGGGGATTAGACCTTTAAATTTAAAAAAGTATATATTTCAATTCTCAGCTACGAGTTGCAAACTGAAAAAACTATAACGGCCAAACGAGGCTTTGTGTCAAGCAAGGCTATATGACAGAAAATCAGGCAATCACACGTATTCTTACTGTTAGAACGAGACCTCCGTAATTACGGGATTAGACTTTTAAATTAAAAAAAAAAATTTTAATACTTAGCTACGAGTTGAAAACTGAAAAAATTATACCGGCCAAACAAAGCTTTGTGTCAAGCAAGGCTATATGACAGAAAATCAGGCAATGACACGTGTTCTTACTGTTAGAACGAGACCTTCGTAATTAGGGGATTAGACCTTTAAATTTAAAAAAGTATATTTCAATACTCAGCTACGGGTTGCAAACTGAAAAATTTATAACGGCCAAACGACGCTTTGTGTCAAGCAAGGCTTTATGACAGAAAATCAGGCAATGACACATGTTCATTCTGTTAGAACCAGACCTCCGTAATTAGGGGATTAGACCTTTAAATTTAAAAAAGTATATTTCAATTCTCAGCTACGAGTTGCAAACTGAAAAAACTATAACGGCCAAACGAGGCTTTGTGTCAAGCAAGGCTATATGACAGAAAATCAGGCAATGACACGTATTCTTACTGTTAGAACGAGACCTCCGTAATTAGGGGATTAGATCTTCAAATAAAAAAAAGTATATTTCAATTCTCAGCTACGAGTTGCAAACTGAAAAAATTATAACGGCCAAACAAAGCTTTGTGTCAAGCAAGGCTATATGACAGAAAATCAGGCAATGACACGTGTTCTTACTCTTAGAACAAGACCTTCGTAATTAGGGGATTAGACCTTTAAATTTAAAAAAGTATATTTCAATTCTCAGCTACGAGTTGCAAACTGAAAGAACTATAACGGCCAAACGAGGCTTTGTGTCAAGCAAGGCTATATAACAGAAAATCAGGCAATGACACGTATTCTTACTGTAAGAACGAGACCTCCGTAATTAGGGGATTAGAACTTTAAAATAATAAAAAAAATTTCAATACTTAGCTACGAGTTGAAAACTGAAAAAATTATAACGGCGAAACGAAGCTTTGTGTCAAGCAAGGCTATATGACAAAAAATCAGGCAATGGCACGTGTTCTTACTGTTAGAACGAGACCTTTGTAATTAGGGGATTAGACCTTTAAATTTAAAAAAGTATATTTCAATTCTCAGCTACGAGTTGCAAACTGAAAAAACTATAACAGCCAAACGAAGCTTTGTGTCAAGCAAGGCTATATGACATAAAATCAGGCAATAACACGTGTTCTTACTGTTAGAATGAGACCTCCGTAATTAGGGGATTAGACCTTTAAATAAAAAAAAATATTTTAATACTCAGCTACGAGTTGCAAAACTGAAAAAATTATAACGGCTAAAGTAGGCTTTGTGTCAATCAAGGCTATAAAAAAAAAATCAGGCAATTACAGGTGTTCTTACTGTTAGAACAAGACTTTCCTAATTAGGGGATTAGACCTTTAAAATAAATAAAAAGTTAAATTACAAATTTAAAAAACCCCCGACCCTTAAAAAGTCAAAAATAATTTCCGTTTACTTAATTAAAGGAGTCGGGAGACCGCTAAGTAAATTCCCGCGCAGCTCTGAGTTTTATATTTTATTTACTTAGCGGTCCCCCGACTCCTTTAATTAAGTAAACGGAAATTATTTTTGACTTTTTAAGGGTCGGGGGTTTTTTAAATTTGTAATTTAACTTTTATTTCAAGCTTTTTAAAAAAAACCGCATGAAAATCGGTCCACTTTTAGAGATAAAATTTTTTTTTATCACTTAATTACTTGATTACTTGATTACAAACATAGCTAAGAACCATCCCGATTAAACAAGCTTCCTAATAAAAAAAACCGCGTCCAAATCGATCCATCCGTTTGGCAGCTACGATGCCACAGACAGACACACACACACACACACACACACACACACACACACGTCAAACTTATAACACCCCTCCTTCTTTTTCGTCGGGGGTTAAAAACTATTTCAATACTCAGCTACGGGTTGCAAACTGAAAAATTTATAACGGCCAAACGACGCTTTGTGTCAAGCAAGGCTATATGACACAAAATCAAGCAATGACACGTGTTCTTTCTGTTGTTTGCTTGCTTGACACAAAGCCTCGTTTGGCCGTTATAATTTTTTCAGTTTTGCAACTCGTAGCTGAGTATTTAAATATTTTTTTTTATTTAAAGGTCTAATCCCCTAATTACGGAGGTTTCGTTCTAACAGTAAGAACACGTGTCATTGCCTGATTTTCTGTCATATAGCCTTGCTTGACACAAAGCCTCGTTTCGCCGTTATAATTTTTTCAGTTTTCAACTCGTAGCTAAGTATTGAAATATTTTTTATTAATTTAAAGTTCTAATCCCCTAATTACGGAGGTCTCATTCTACCAGTAAGAATACGTGTCATTGCCTGATTTTCTCTTATATAGCCTTGCTTGACACAAAGCCTCGTTTGGCCGTTATAGTTTTTTCAGTTTGCAACTCGTAGCTGAGAATGGAAATATACTTTTTTAAATTTAAAGGTCTAATCCCCTAATTACGAAGGTCTTGTTTTAACAGTAAGAACACGTGTCATTGCCTAATTTTCTGTCATATAGCCTTGCTTGATACAAAGCTTCGTTTGGCCGTTATAGTTCTTTCAGTTTGCAACTCGTAGCTTAGAATTGAAATATACTTTTTTAAATTTAAAGGTCTAATCCCCTAATTACGGAGGTCTCGTTCTAACAGAAAGAACACGTGTCATTGCCTGATTTTCTGTCATATAGCCTTGCTTGACACAAAGCCTCGTTTGGCCGTTATAAATTTTTCAGTTTGCAACCCGTAGCTGAGTATTGAAATAGTTTTCATTTATTTTAAAGATCTAATCCCGTAATTAGGAAGGTCTTGTTCTAACAGTAAGAACACCTGTAATTGCCTGATTTTTTTTCTTATAGTCTTGCTTGATACAAAGCCTCCTTTGGCCGTTATAATTTTTTCAGTTTTGCAACTCGTAGCTGAGTATTTAAATATTTTTTTTTATTTAAAGGTCTAATCCCCTAATTACGGAGGTCTCGTTCTAACAGTAAGAACACGTGCCATTGCCTGATTTTTTGTCATATAGTCTTGCTTGACACAAAGCCTCGTTTCGCCGTTATAATTTTTTCAGTTTTCAACTCGTAGCTAAGTATTGAAATTTTTTTTTTAATTTAAAGGTCTAATCCCCTAATTACGGAGGTCTCATTCTAACAGTAAGAATACGTGTCATTGCCTGATTTTCTGTTATATAGCCTTGCTTGACACAAAGCCGCGTTTGGCCGTTATAGTTTTTTCAGTTTGCAACTCGTAGCTGAGAATTGAAATATACTTTTTTAAATTTAAAGGTCTAATCCCATAATTACGAAGGTCTCGTTCTAACAGTAAGAACACGTGTCATTGCCTGATTTTCTGTCATATAGCCTTGCTTGACACAAAGCTTCGTTTGGCCGTTATAGTTCTTTCAGTTTGCAACTCGTAGCTTAGAATTGAAATATACTTTTTTTAAATTTAAAGGTCTAATCCCCTAATTACGGAGGTCTTGTTCTAACAGAAGGAACACGTCTCATTGCCTGATTTTCTCTCATATAGCCTTGCTTGACACAAAGCCTCGTTTGGCCGTTATAAATTTTTCAGTTTGCAACCCGTAGCTGAGTATTGAAATAGTTTTTATTTATTTTAAAGATCTAATCCCGTAATTAGGAAGGTCTTGTTCTAACAGTAAGAACACCTGTAATTGCCTGATTTTTTTTCTTATAGCCTTGCTTGACACAAAGCTTCCTTTGGCCGTTATAATTTTTTCAGTTTTGCAACTCGTAGCTGAGTATTTAAATTTTTTTTTTATTTAAAGGTCTAATCCCCTAATTACGGAGGTCTCGTTCTAACAGTAAGAACACGTGTCATTGCCTGATTTTATGTCATATAGCCTTGCTTGACACAAAGCTTCGTTTCGCCGTTATAATTTTTTCAGTTTTCAACTCGTAGCTAAGTATTGAAATATTTTTTTTTTATTTAAAGGTCTATTCCCCTAATTACGGAGGTCTCGTTCTAACAGTAAGAATACGTGTCATTGCCTGATTTTCTGTTATATAGCCTTGCTTGACACAAAGCTTCGTTTGGCCGTTGTAGTTCTTTCAGTTTGCAACTCGTAGCTGAGAATTGAAATATACTTTTTTAAATTTAAAGGTCTAATCCCCTAATTACGAAGGTCTCGTTCTAAGAGTAAGAACACGTGTCATTACCTGATTTTCTGTCATATAGCCTTGCTTGACACAAAGCTTTGTTTGGCCGTTATAATTTTTTCAGTTTGCAACTCGTAGGTGAGAATTGAAATATACTTTTTTTTATTTGAAGATCTAATCCCCTAATTACGAAGGTCTCTTTCTAACAGTAAGAAAACGTGTCATTGCCTGATTTTCTATCATATAGCCTTCCTTGACACAAAGCCTCGTTTGGCCGTTATAATTTTTTCAGTTTGCAACCCGTAGCTGAGTATTAAAATAGTTTTTCTTTATTTTAAAGGTCTAATCCCCTAATTAGGAAGGTCTTGTTCTAACAGTAAAAACATCTGTCACTGCCTGATTTTATGTTATCTAGCCTTGCTTGACACAAAGCCTCGTTTGGCCGTTATAATTTTTTCAGTTTTGCAACTCGTAGCTGAGTATTTAAATATTTTTTTTTATTTAAAGGTCTAATCCCCTAATTACGGAGGTTTCGTTCTAACAGTAAGAACACGTGTCATTTCCTGATTTTCTGTCATATAGCCTTGCTTGACACAAAGCTTCGTTTGGCCGTTATAGTTCTTTCAGTTTGCAACTCGTAGCTTAGAATTGAAATATACTTTTTTTAAATTTAAAGGTCTAATCCCCTAATTACGGAGGTCTTGTTCTAACAGAAGGAACACGTCTCATTGCCTGATTTTCTCTCATATAGCCTTGCTTGACACAAAGCCTCGTTTGGCCGTTATAAATTTTTCAGTTTGCAACCCGTAGCTGAGTATTGAAATAGTTTTTATTTATTTTAAAGATCTAATCCCGTAATTAGGAAGGTCTTGTTCTAACAGTAAGAACACCTGTAATTGCCTGATTTTTTTTCTTATAGCCTTGCTTGACACAAAGCTTCCTTTGGCCGTTATAATTTTTTCAGTTTTGCAACTCGTAGCTGAGTATTTAAATTTTTTTTTTATTTAAAGGTCTATTCCCCTAATTACGGAGGTCTCGTTCTAACAGTAAGAATACGTGTCATTGCCTGATTTTCTGTTATATAGCCTTGCTTGACACAAAGCTTCGTTTGGCCGTTGTAGTTCTTTCAGTTTGCAACTCGTAGCTGAGAATTGAAATATACTTTTTTAAATTTAAAGGTCTAATCCCCTAATTACGAAGGTCTCGTTCTAAGAGTAAGAACACGTGTCATTACCTGATTTTCTGTCATATAGCCTTGCTTGACACAAAGCTTTGTTTGGCCGTTATAATTTTTTCAGTTTGCAACTCGTAGGTGAGAATTGAAATATACTTTTTTTTATTTGAAGATCTAATCCCCTAATTACGAAGGTCTCTTTCTAACAGTAAGAAAACGTGTCATTGCCTGATTTTCTATCATATAGCCTTCCTTGACACAAAGCCTCGTTTGGCCGTTATAATTTTTTCAGTTTGCAACCCGTAGCTGAGTATTAAAATAGTTTTTCTTTATTTTAAAGGTCTAATCCCCTAATTAGGAAGGTCTTGTTCTAACAGTAAAAACATCTGTCACTGCCTGATTTTATGTTATCTAGCCTTGCTTGACACAAAGCCTCGTTTGGCCGTTATAATTTTTTCAGTTTTGCAACTCGTAGCTGAGTATTTAAATATTTTTTTTTATTTAAAGGTCTAATCCCCTAATTACGGAGGTTTCGTTCTAACAGTAAGAACACGTGTCATTTCCTGATTTTCTGTCATATAGCCTTGCTTGACACAAAGCTTCGTTTGGCCGTTATAGTTCTTTCAGTTTGCAACTCGTAGCTTAGAATTGAAATATACTTTTTTTAAATTTAAAGGTCTAATCCCCTAATTACGGAGGTCTTGTTCTAACAGAAGGAACACGTCTCATTGCCTGATTTTCTCTCATATAGCCTTGCTTGACACAAAGCCTCGTTTGGCCGTTATAAATTTTTCAGTTTGCAACCCGTAGCTGAGTATTGTAATAGTTTTTATTTATTTTAAAGATCTAATCCCGTAATTAGGAAGGTCTTGTTCTAACAGTAAGAACACCTGTAATTGCCTCATTTTTTTTCTTATAGCCTTGCTTGACACAAAGCCTCCTTTGGCCGTTATAATTTTTTTAGTTTTGCAACTCGTAGCTGAGTATTTAAATATTTTTTTTTATTTAAAGGTCTAATCCCCTAATTACGGAGGTCTCGTTCTAACAGTAAGAACACGTGTCATTGCCTGATTTTATGTCATATAGCCTTGCTTGACACAAAGCTTCGTTTCGCCGTTATAATTTTTTCAGTTTTCAACTCGTAGCTAAGTATTGAAATATTTTTTTTTTAATTTAAAGGTCTATTCCCCTAATTACGGAGGTCTCGTTCTAACAGTAAGAATACGTGTCATTGCCTGATTTTCTGTTATATAGCCTTGCTTGACACAAAGCTTCGTTTGGCCGTTATAGTTCTTTCAGTTTGCAACTCGTAGCTGAGAATTGAAATATACTTTTTTAAATTTAAAGGTCTAATCCCCTAATTACGAAGGTCTCGTTCTAAGAGTAAGAACACGTGTCATTACCTGATTTTCTGTCATATAGCCTTGCTTGACACAAAGCTTTGTTTGGCCGTTATAATTTTTTCAGTTTGCAACTCGTATCTGAGAATTGAAATATACTTTTTTTTATTTGAAGATCTAATCCCCTAATTACGAAGGTCTCTTTCCAACAGTAAGAAAACGTGTCATTGCCTGATTTTCTGTCATATAGCCTTCCTTGACACAAAGCTTCCTTTGGCCGTTATAATTTTTTCAGTTTTGCAACTCGTAGCTGAGTATTTAAATTTTTTTTTTATTTAAAGGTCTAATCCCCTAATTACGGAGGTCTCGTTCTAACAGTAAGAACACGTGTCATTGCCTGATTTTATGTCATATAGCCTTGCTTGACACAAAGCTTCGTTTCGCCGTTATAATTTTTTCAGTTTTCAACTCGTAGCTAAGTATTGAAATATTTTTTTTTTATTTAAAGGTCTATTCCCCTAATTACGGAGGTCTCGTTCTAACAGTAAGAATACGTGTCATTGCCTGATTTTCTGTTATATAGCCTTGCTTGACACAAAGCTTCGTTTGGCCGTTGTAGTTCTTTCAGTTTGCAACTCGTAGCTGAGAATTGAAATATACTTTTTTAAATTTAAAGGTCTAATCCCCTAATTACGAAGGTCTCGTTCTAAGAGTAAGAACACGTGTCATTACCTGATTTTCTGTCATATAGCCTTGCTTGACACAAAGCTTTGTTTGGCCGTTATAATTTTTTCAGTTTGCAACTCGTAGGTGAGAATTGAAATATACTTTTTTTTATTTGAAGATCTAATCCCCTAATTACGAAGGTCTCTTTCTAACAGTAAGAAAACGTGTCATTGCCTGATTTTCTATCATATAGCCTTCCTTGACACAAAGCCTCGTTTGGCCGTTATAATTTTTTCAGTTTGCAACCCGTAGCTGAGTATTAAAATAGTTTTTCTTTATTTTAAAGGTCTAATCCCCTAATTAGGAAGGTCTTGTTCTAACAGTAAAAACATCTGTCACTGCCTGATTTTATGTTATCTAGCCTTGCTTGACACAAAGCCTCGTTTGGCCGTTATAATTTTTTCAGTTTTGCAACTCGTAGCTGAGTATTTAAATATTTTTTTTTATTTAAAGGTCTAATCCCCTAATTACGGAGGTTTCGTTCTAACAGTAAGAACACGTGTCATTTCCTGATTTTCTGTCATATAGCCTTGCTTGACACAAAGCTTCGTTTGGCCGTTATAGTTCTTTCAGTTTGCAACTCGTAGCTTAGAATTGAAATATACTTTTTTTAAATTTAAAGGTCTAATCCCCTAATTACGGAGGTCTTGTTCTAACAGAAGGAACACGTCTCATTGCCTGATTTTCTCTCATATAGCCTTGCTTGACACAAAGCCTCGTTTGGCCGTTATAAATTTTTCAGTTTGCAACCCGTAGCTGAGTATTGAAATAGTTTTTATTTATTTTAAAGATCTAATCCCGTAATTAGGAAGGTCTTGTTCTAACAGTAAGAACACCTGTAATTGCCTGATTTTTTTTCTTATAGCCTTGCTTGACACAAAGCTTCCTTTGGCCGTTATAATTTTTTCAGTTTTGCAACTCGTAGCTGAGTATTTAAATTTTTTTTTTATTTAAAGGTCTATTCCCCTAATTACGGAGGTCTCGTTCTAACAGTAAGAATACGTGTCATTGCCTGATTTTCTGTTATATAGCCTTGCTTGACACAAAGCTTCGTTTGGCCGTTGTAGTTCTTTCAGTTTGCAACTCGTAGCTGAGAATTGAAATATACTTTTTTAAATTTAAAGGTCTAATCCCCTAATTACGAAGGTCTCGTTCTAAGAGTAAGAACACGTGTCATTACCTGATTTTCTGTCATATAGCCTTGCTTGACACAAAGCTTTGTTTGGCCGTTATAATTTTTTCAGTTTGCAACTCGTAGGTGAGAATTGAAATATACTTTTTTTTATTTGAAGATCTAATCCCCTAATTACGAAGGTCTCTTTCTAACAGTAAGAAAACGTGTCATTGCCTGATTTTCTATCATATAGCCTTCCTTGACACAAAGCCTCGTTTGGCCGTTATAATTTTTTCAGTTTGCAACCCGTAGCTGAGTATTAAAATAGTTTTTCTTTATTTTAAAGGTCTAATCCCCTAATTAGGAAGGTCTTGTTCTAACAGTAAAAACATCTGTCACTGCCTGATTTTATGTTATCTAGCCTTGCTTGACACAAAGCCTCGTTTGGCCGTTATAATTTTTTCAGTTTTGCAACTCGTAGCTGAGTATTTAAATATTTTTTTTTATTTAAAGGTCTAATCCCCTAATTACGGAGGTTTCGTTCTAACAGTAAGAACACGTGTCATTTCCTGATTTTCTGTCATATAGCCTTGCTTGACACAAAGCTTCGTTTGGCCGTTATAGTTCTTTCAGTTTGCAACTCGTAGCTTAGAATTGAAATATACTTTTTTTAAATTTAAAGGTCTAATCCCCTAATTACGGAGGTCTTGTTCTAACAGAAGGAACACGTCTCATTGCCTGATTTTCTCTCATATAGCCTTGCTTGACACAAAGCCTCGTTTGGCCGTTATAAATTTTTCAGTTTGCAACCCGTAGCTGAGTATTGTAATAGTTTTTATTTATTTTAAAGATCTAATCCCGTAATTAGGAAGGTCTTGTTCTAACAGTAAGAACACCTGTAATTGCCTCATTTTTTTTCTTATAGCCTTGCTTGACACAAAGCCTCCTTTGGCCGTTATAATTTTTTTAGTTTTGCAACTCGTAGCTGAGTATTTAAATATTTTTTTTTATTTAAAGGTCTAATCCCCTAATTACGGAGGTCTCGTTCTAACAGTAAGAACACGTGTCATTGCCTGATTTTATGTCATATAGCCTTGCTTGACACAAAGCTTCGTTTCGCCGTTATAATTTTTTCAGTTTTCAACTCGTAGCTAAGTATTGAAATATTTTTTTTTTAATTTAAAGGTCTATTCCCCTAATTACGGAGGTCTCGTTCTAACAGTAAGAATACGTGTCATTGCCTGATTTTCTGTTATATAGCCTTGCTTGACACAAAGCTTCGTTTGGCCGTTATAGTTCTTTCAGTTTGCAACTCGTAGCTGAGAATTGAAATATACTTTTTTAAATTTAAAGGTCTAATCCCCTAATTACGAAGGTCTCGTTCTAAGAGTAAGAACACGTGTCATTACCTGATTTTCTGTCATATAGCCTTGCTTGACACAAAGCTTTGTTTGGCCGTTATAATTTTTTCAGTTTGCAACTCGTATCTGAGAATTGAAATATACTTTTTTTTATTTGAAGATCTAATCCCCTAATTACGAAGGTCTCTTTCCAACAGTAAGAAAACGTGTCATTGCCTGATTTTCTGTCATATATCCTTCCTTGACACAAAGCCTCGTTTGGCCGTTATAATTTTTTCAGTTTGCAACCCGTAGCTGAGTATTAAAATAGTTTTTCTTTATTTTAAAGGTCTAATCCCCTAATTAGGAAGGTCTTGTTCTAACAGTAAAAACATCTGTCACTGCCTGATTTTATCTCATATAGCCTTGCTTGACACAAAGCCTCGTTTGGCCGTTATAATTTTTTCAGTTTTGCAACTCGTAGCTGAGTATTTAAATATTTTTTTTTATTTAAAGGTCTAATCCCCTAATTACGGAGGTTTCGTTCTAACAGTAAAAACACGTGTCATTGCCTGATTTTCTGTCATATAGCCTTGCTTGACACAAAGCCTCGTTTCGCCGTTATAATTTTTTCAGTTTTCAACTCGTAGCTAAGTATTGAAATATTTTTTTTTAATTTAAAGGTCTAATCCCCTAATTACGGAAGTCTCATTCTAACAGTAAGAATACATGTCATTGCCTGATTTTCTGTTATATAGCCTTGCTTGACACAAAGCCTCGTTTGGCCGTTATAAATTTTTCAGTTTGCAACCCGTAGCTGAGTATTGAAATAGTTTTTATTTATTTTAAAGATCTAATCCCGTAATTAGGAAGGTCTTGTTCTAACAGTAAGAACACCTGTAATTGCCTGATTTTTTTTCTTATAGCCTTGCTTGACACAAAGCTTCCTTTGGCCGTTATAATTTTTTCAGTTTTGCAACTCGTAGCTGAGTATTTAAATTTATTTTTTATTTAAAGGTCTAATCCCCTAATTACGGAGGTCTCGTTCTAACAGTAAGAACACGTGTCATTGCCTGATTTTATGTCATATAGCCTTGCTTGACACAAAGCTTCGTTTCGCCGTTATAATTTTTTCAGTTTTCAACTCGTAGCTAAGTATTGAAATATTTTTTTTTTATTTAAAGGTCTATTCCCCTAATTACGGAGGTCTCGTTCTAACAGTAAGAATACGTGTCATTGCCTGATTTTCTGTTATATAGCCTTGCTTGACACAAAGCTTCGTTTGGCCGTTGTAGTTCTTTCAGTTTGCAACTCGTAGCTGAGAATTGAAATATACTTTTTTAAATTTAAAGGTCTAATCCCCTAATTACGAAGGTCTCGTTCTAAGAGTAAGAACACGTGTCATTACCTGATTTTCTGTCATATAGCCTTGCTTGACACAAAGCTTTGTTTGGCCGTTATAATTTTTTCAGTTTGCAACTCGTAGGTGAGAATTGAAATATACTTTTTTTTATTTGAAGATCTAATCCCCTAATTACGAAGGTCTCTTTCTGACAGTAAGAAAACGTGTCATTGCCTGATTTTCTATCATATAGCCTTCCTTGACACAAAGCCTCGTTTGGCCGTTATAATTTTTTCAGTATGCAACCCGTAGCTGAGTATTAAAATAGTTTTTCTTTATTTTAAAGGTCTAATCCCCTAATTAGGAAGGTCTTGTTCTAACAGTAAAAACATCTGTCACTGCCTGATTTTATGTTATCTAGCCTTGCTTGACACAAAGCCTCGTTTGGCCGTTATAATTTTTTCAGTTTTGCAACTCGTAGCTGAGTATTTAAATATTTTTTTTAATTTAAAGGTCTAATCCCCTAATTACGGAGGTTTCGTTCTAACAGTAAGAACACGTGTCATTGCCTGATTTTCTGTCATATAGCCTTGCTTGACACAAAGCTTCGTTTGGCCGTTATAGTTCTTTCAGTTTGCAACTCGTAGCTTAGAATTGAAATATACTTTTTTTAAATTTAAAGGTCTAATCCCCTAATTACGGAGGTCTTGTTCTAACAGAAGGAACACGTCTCATTGCCTGATTTTCTCTCATATAGCCTTGCTTGACACAAAGCCTCGTTTGGCCGTTATAAATTTTTCAGTTTGCAACCCGTAGCTGAGTATTGAAATAGTTTTTATTTATTTTAAAGATCTAATCCCGTAATTAGGAAGGTCTTGTTCTAACAGTAAGAACACCTGTAATTGCCTCATTTTTTTTCTTATAGCCTTGCTTGACACAAAGCCTCCTTTGGCCGTTATAATTTTTTTAGTTTTGCAACTCGTAGCTGAGTATTTAAATATTTTTTTTTATTTAAAGGTCTAATCCCCTAATTACGGAGGTCTCGTTCTAACAGTAAGAACACGTGTCATTGCCTGATTTTATGTCATATAGCCTTGCTTGACACAAAGCTTCGTTTCGCCGTTATAATTTTTTCAGTTTTCAACTCGTAGCTAAGTATTGAAATATTTTTTTTTTAATTTAAAGGTCTATTCCCCTAATTACGGAGGTCTCGTTCTAACAGTAAGAATACGTGTCATTGCCTGATTTTCTGTTATATAGCCTTGCTTGACACAAAGCTTCGTTTGGCCGTTATAGTTCTTTCAGTTTGCAACTCGTAGCTGAGAATTGAAATATACTTTTTTAAATTTAAAGGTCTAATCCCCTAATTACGAAGGTCTCGTTCTAAGAGTAAGAACACGTGTCATTACCTGATTTTCTGTCATATAGCCTTGCTTGACACAAAGCTTTGTTTGGCCGTTATAATTTTTTCAGTTTGCAACTCGTAGCTGAGAATTGAAATATACTTTTTTTTATTTGAAGATCTAATCCCCTAATTACGAAGGTCTCTTTCCAACAGTAAGAAAACGTGTCATTGCCTGATTTTCTGTCATATAGCCTTCCTTGACACAAAGCCTCGTTTGGCCGTTATAATTTTTTCAGTTTGCAACCCGTAGCTGAGTATTAAAATAGTTTTTCTTTATTTTAAAGGTCTAATCCCCTAATTAGGAAGGTCTTGTTCTAACAGTAAAAACATCTGTCACTGCCTGATTTTATCTCATATAGCCTTGCTTGACACAAAGCCTCGTTTGGCCGTTATAATTTTTTCAGTTTTGCAACTCGTAGCTGAGTATTTAAATATTTTTTTTTATTTAAAGGTCTAATCCCCTAATTACGGAGGTTTCGTTCTAACAGTAAAAACACGTGTCATTGCCTGATTTTCTGTCATATAGCCTTGCTTGACACAAAGCCTCGTTTCGCCGTTATAATTTTTTCAGTTTTCAACTCGTAGCTAAGTATTGAAATATTTTTTTTTAATTTAAAGGTCTAATCCCCTAATTACGGAAGTCTCATTCTAACAGTAAGAATACGTGTCATTGCCTGATTTTCTGTTATATAGCCTTGCTTGACACAAAGCCTCGTTTGGCCGTTATAAATTTTTCAGTTTGCAACCCGTAGCTGAGTATTGAAATAGTTTTTATTTATTTTAAAGATCTAATCCCGTAATTAGGAAGGTCTTGTTCTAACAGTAAGAACACCTGTAATTGCCTCATTTTTTTTCTTATAGCCTTGCTTGACACAAAGCCTCCTTTGGCCGTTATAATTTTTTCAGTTTTGCAACTCGTAGCTGAGTATTTAAATATTTTTTTTTATTTAAAGGTCTAATCCCCTAATTACGGAGGTCTCGTTCTAACAGTAAGAACACGTGCCATTGCCTGATTTTTTGTCATATAGCCTTGCTTGACACAAAGCCTCGTTTCGCCGTTATAATTTTTTCAGTTTTCAACTCGTAGCTAAGTATTGAAATTTTTTTTTTTAATTTAAAGGTCTAATCCCCTAATTACGGAGGTCTCATTCTAACAGTAAGAATACGTGTCATTGCCTGATTTTCTGTTAAATAGCCTTGCTTGACACAAAGCCTCGTTTGGCCGTTATAGTTTTTTCAGTTTGCAACTCGTAGCTGAGTATTGAAATATACTTTTTTAAATTTAAAGGTCTAATCCCCTAATTACGAAGGTCTCGTTCTAACAGTAAGAACACGTGTCATTGCCTGATTTTCTGTCATATAGCCTTGCTTGACACAAAGCTTCGTTTGGCCGTTATAGTTCTTTCAGTTTGCAACTCGTAGCTTAGAATTGAAATATACTTTTTTTAAATTTAAAGGTCTAATCCCCTAATTACGGAGGTCTCGTTCTAACAGAAAGAACACGTGTCATTGCCTCATTTTCTGTCATATAGCCTTGCTTGACACAAAGCCTCGTTTGGCCGTTATAAATTTTTCAGTTTGCAACCCGTAGCTGAGTATTGAAATAGTTTTTATTTATTTTAAAGATCTAATCCCGTAATTAGGAAGGTCTTGTTCTAACAGTAACAACACCTGTAATTGCCTGATTTTTTTTCTTATAGCCTTGCTTGACACAAAGCTTCCTTTGGCCGTTATAATTTTTTCAGTTTTGCAACTCGTAGCTGAGTATTTAAATATTTTTTTTTATTTAAAGGTCTAATCCCCTAATTACGGAGGTCTCGTTCTAACAGTAAGAACACGTGCCATTGCCTGATTTTTTGTCATATAGCCTTGCTTGACACAAAGCCTCGTTTCGCCGTTATAATTTTTTCAGTTTTCAACTCGTAGCTAAGTATTGAAATTTTTGTTTTAATTTAAAGGTCTAATCCCCTAATTACGGAGGTCTCATTCTAACAGTAAGAATACGTGTCATTGCCTGATTTTCTGTTATATAGCCTTGCTTGACACATAGCCTCGTTTGGCCGTTATAGTTTTTTCAGTTTGCAACTCGTAGCTGAGTATTGAAATATACTTTTTTAAATTTAAAGGTCTAATCCCCTAATTACGAAGGTCTCGTTCTAACAGTAAGAACACGTGTCATTGCCTGATTTTCTGTCATATAGCCTTGCTTGACACAAAGCTTCGTTTGGCCGTTATAGTTCTTTCAGTTTGCAACTCGTAGCTTAGAATTGAAATATACTTTTTTTAAATTTAAAGGTCTAATCCCCTAATTACGGAGGTCTCGTTCTAACAGAAATAACACGTGTCATTGCCTGATTTTCTGTCATATAGCCTTGCTTGACACAAAGCCTCGTTTGGCCGTTATAAATTTTTCAGTTTGCAACCCGTAGCTGAGTATTGAAATAGTTTTTATTTATTTTAAAGGTCTAATCCCGTAATTAGGAAGGTCTTGTTCTAACAGTAAGAACACCTGTAATTGCCAGATTTTTTTTCTTATAGCCTCGCTTGACACAAAGCCTCCTTTGGCCGTTATAATTTTTTCAGTTTTGCAACTCGTAGCTGAGTATTTAAATATTTTTTTTAATTGAAAGGTCTAATCCCCTAATTACGGAGGTCTCGTTCTAACAGTAAGAACACGTGTCATTGCTTGATTTTATGTCATATAGCCTTGCTTGACACAAAGCTTCGTTTGGCTGTTATAGTTTTTTCAGTTTGCAACTCGTAGCTGAGAATTGAAATATACTTTTTTAAATTTAAAGGTCTAATCCCCTAATTACGAAGGTCTCGTTTTAACAGTAAGAACACGTGCTATTGCCTGATTTTCTGTCATATAGCCTTGCTTGACACAAAGCCTCGTTTTGCCGTTATAATTTTTTCAGTTTTCAACTCGTAGCTAAGTATTGAAATATTTTTTTTTAATTTAAAGGTCTAATCCCCTAATTACGGATGTCTCGTTCTAACAGTAAGAATACGTGTCATTGCCTAGTTTTCTGTTATATAGACTTGCTTGACACAAATCCTCGTTTGGCCGTTATAGTTTTTTCAGTTTGCAACTCGTAGCTGAGAATTGAAATATACTTTTTTAAATTTAAAGGTCTAATCCCCTAATTACGAAGGGCTCGTTCTAACAGTAAGAACACGTGTTATTGCCTTATTTTCTGTCATATAGCCTTGCTTGACACAAAGCCTCGTTTGGTCGTTATAATTTTTTCAGTTTGCAACCCGTAGCTGAGTATTGAAATAGTTTTTATTTATTTTAAAGGTCTAATCCCCTAATTAGGAAGGTCTTGTTCTAATAGTAAGAACACGTGTCATTGCCTGATTTTATGTCATATAGCCTTGCTTGGCACAAAACCTCCTTTGGCCGTTATAATTTTTTCAGTTTGCAACCCATAGCTGAGTATTGAAATAGTTTTTATTTAATTAAAAAATCTAATCCCCTAATTACGGAGGTCTCGTTATAACAGTAAGAGCTTGTGTCATTGCTTGATTTTTTGTTATATAGCCTTGCTTGACACAAAGCTTTGTTTGGCCGTTATAATTTTTTCAGTTTGCAACTCGTAGCTGAGAATTGAAATATACTTTTTTTTATTTGAAGATCTAATCCCCTAATTACGGAGGTCTCGTTCTAACAGTAAGAACACGTGTCATTGCCTGATTTTTTGTCATATTATCTTGCTTGACACAAAGCATCGTTTGGCCGTTATAGTTTTTTCAGTTTTTAACTCGTAGCTGAATATTGAAATATTTGTTTTTAATTTAAAGGTCTAAACACGTAATTACTGAGTGATATTTTTGCAGTAAGAACAGGTGGCATTGCTTGATTTTCGTTTATACAGCATTGGTAGACACAAACCTTAGTTTCGTCGTTATAACTTTTTCAAATTTGAACACCTGGAGGTTAAGTACACCTGAATTTAATTTTAATTTTAAAATTTAAAGATCCTTCTTATCCATTTACGGTCTCGTCGGTGAGATCTAGTAATAATATTTTATTTTATTTACGTGTAGAAATACATTTTATATTGACTAAAAAAAAATGATACCTCAACTTTATTTTGTATTACAATGTTTCATCTGATATTTTTTTATATCCTTTTCGAAATTTTGTACATTAATTATTCCATTTGCAGTGATCTTTTTATTTGTAGTTTACATGTCTGCACATTTTGTGCAAAGCTGGTAACTTTTTGTATTACCCTCTTTTGGCTGCTAATTTTGGCTGCTAACTTCACACCGGTAGAGTTTGATGAGCCAATCACAGACGTATAACGTAAATGAACGAATTTCAATTTTGGGTGCCCAATTAGAAAGTGCATCATGTGATATATCAAATCAATTTTTCAGTTTTACCGCTCATCAAAGCATAAATTAATTAATTCATGGGCTGTACAATAATATTATCAATTGGAGCATGGAGACCTGTAAGTATCCCATGCTTCACCCAGGTGGAGAACCTAGGTGGAGCACGGACCCAGACCCATCAAATCAATGGAAAGGGCTCGTTGTAATAAACTTTTTTTTAATAATTTTAAGTGCATAGTTTAAAAAATATTAAAGAAAATCGAACATCCCCCAACTAACTAGGAAACAACTGAGTCAGAATATAGAGCCTCTCTACAGTTTACAGGAATATCGTAAATCCTATGTCTTAATTCTTAAAGTTCTCGCGGAAAACGGATGTCAAATAATGCTAACAATATTGGCATAAAATTCTAACATGAATAAAATGTTCTACACTTTCAATTTCAATTCAAGTTGTGCCCCGTCTTTAGGCAGGTGGGTAAGCATAACGCATCGCGCAGTGTGAATGAGCTGAAATAAAAAGAAGTTATCTTTTCAGAATCACGTGAAAGAGCAGCGAGGCAAAATGAGCGCGCCCCCCGTTCCGCCGGAAGTGGTTTGAATTAGGAACGCCAACGCCTCCGCCGCGACGACGCACAGTGGATCGAAAACAGACTCTCATAGACATAGGAAATCATAGTAAGTAATTTTTTTTATATTCATGGTATACCTCATTTCGAGGATTAATAAGACACTATACCTTCAGTACATGCACATAGAACGCGATTGCACGTTGCTATAATTTTTTAAAATTTTATTAGTATGGAAATAAACAATTATTCAGTCATATTTCAGTTTGCGTTCGGTTGCCGCAAAAATTAATTGCACAGTGTGGTTAACACTCTTTTTTGTAATATTTATTTAAATTTCGTTTATCTGGCAAGTCGTCGAAAGTTGACTTTTTTTGACGTTGAAAAAAAAAATTTTTTTTTTTGCTTTTCCGTCTAGTTTAATACTAATTTAGTTTAATATTTAATATTTAATCTAGTTAATAATAAGTACACACTTTACCATCGATCATAGTCATAATTAGTTCATGACGCACGGTATTGCTTTCACACACTGTTGGTAACAACGTTTTTATTTCTTCGTCCATCTCATGTTTGGTTTTCAACACAACTAATTCACTTTCTTTTATGAAGTCAAATCGTATGGGACGACAGAAAAAGGTAGAGGACGGTTTAGGGTTCTCCCAATATCATCATCGCAGCTTAACTTTAGTGGAACAAGACACGACATAAACACACTAGAGTCATCGTGTTCAGTGTATCTTCCTCGTATCTTTGTTTATACATACTTTGGCTTGAAGCCCCGTCAAACCCCCATTTACTCGTTAAAGTCAGTGTGCTATTTTTAACATTAATACGTGGTAATTTTAATATTCTTTTCACTGTTAGGTCTAGAAGTGATTGAAGCCTTATTTTTGCGCCAGTGTCTGTGATGTTTATTGCTTCTTTTGGTGGATAACATTCTAACTTTGCCTGTTGTAACTTATAATACGATGGAAAAATATTATAGCCCTGTTCGATCGCTGCTTCTCGTAATGTTATGAATTGCCATTTTGACAACTTTAAAGAAACAGATATTCCTAAAGCTTTTTCGGGAGACATTGCTGTGGTTTTCTTCGACTTTTTGCAATACTCAAGGACGTTTTTAATTTCTTCAGGATTCTTTGACTTTCTAATATTTGAGAAAAATAGTCATTTCCTATTTCACTTGCCTTTCTTGCTGTTGCGAAAACCAATTCTTCGAGGCTATAATCACGCAGAGCTCTTTCAGTCCTTCTCTTCTTCTGCTTGCTAGAAAGCTCTTGAAATTGCTTCCGCGGAGTTGAAGACCCAATGGAGTACGATGATGTTGGTGGCGACGATATTGCAACTACTTCAACAGTCGCAGAACTCGTTGAAGGAAAGTCTTCGGTCCTTCTCTTCTTCTGCTTGCTAGAAAGCTCTTGAAATTGCTTCCGTGGAGTTGAAGACCCAGTGGAGGACGATGATGTTGGTGGCGACGTCATTGCAACTACTTCATCAGTCGCAGAACTCGTTGACGGAAAGTCTTCGGTCGTCCTCTTCTTCTGCTTGGTAAAATGCTCTTGTAATTGCTTACATGGGCTGAACTGTGCAGTTGAAGTCCCAACGAAGGACGTTGATGTTGTCGGTGTCACTGCATCTTCTTCGAGAGTCGGAGAACTAGTTACAAGAAAGTTCTCTTTCACACTAATTGGCCATTCTATTTGTGTCTCTAACCACTCACGGTATGATTTAAAAAATATTTCAATTTTAGAACCTGAAGCTTTCCACTTTTTCACTACGCTTATACTAAATCGTCTTAGAAACTCTTTTATAACACCACTGTCCGTGTCCGATAGCTTTAAACACATACGTATAATAATAAGGCTAAAAAGTGTATTATCATCTGATAGTTTACCAGTTGATTTCAAAAGTAAAAACAAGTCAATATTATTCACGAGACCCTGCTCCATTTTAAGATTTAAAAGCGAAAATGCACGTAAACGCTTTGTACGGGAAAAAAACACTTCAGACAGCAGAGAGCACTGAAACACGACTGAACAAGCAATTGCCCGCAAGCATGTGTTGACCGAGCGGTATTGTCTTATCACTTCCGAGAACTCGTTTATTGTCGCGCTAATAACGGACTTTCCAAAAAATAAATTATTTGAATACCGATGCACAAATAACTTGACAGCGTTTTAGTACCTCCTAATACGCTAATACGTAGAAACTAGCAAATATATATGCAAGTTGTGTTTGCCTTTTATTGGGCCTACTTTTTCGAACTGGTAGTAAATTTTAACATTATATATTTTTAGACGAATCCGAGTGTAGTGTACTGCCTTAAGGATAATGAATAAAGAATACATAATGATACCAACATAGCCTTACATGTTGGTGAAACTTCATACAATCAATAATTATTTTTGCCAGGGTATTAGGTATTATTAAGTTTATTTAAATTTTATGCAATTTCTTGCCTACTATCAATTGGAATAATTAATTTGATATTTTTTTTTCATTTTACAGTTGTGGGATGTCGCTAGTTAAGTAAAATATATTGTAAACTGGTCTAAACTAAACTAGACTTTTTTCAAAGTGAAAAAAAGGACTTTGACGACTTTTGACGACTTGTGAGATAAACGCAATTTGAATAAATATGACAAAAAAAGTGTTAATCACACTGTGTAATTAATATTTGGGCCAACTGAACACACATTGAAATATAATTTCGTTATTTCTCTATAGTAATAAGATTTTAAAATATATAACAACGTGCAGTCGCGTTGTAGTTGCATACACTGAAATTTTTATAGCTGTGGCATGTCGCTGTCGCTAGTTATGTAAACTACTTTGCTTCTGGTGTTAAACTAGACGGAAAAGCAAAACAATTTTTTTTTTTACAAAGTCAAAAAAAGTCAACTTTCGACGACTTGCCAGATAAACGAAATTTAAATAAATATTACAAAAAAGAGTGTTAACCACACTGTGCAATTAATATTTGCGGCAACCGAACGCAAACTGAAATATGACTGAATAATTGTTTATTTCCATACTAATAAAATTTTAAAAAATTATAGCAACGTGCAATCACGTTCTATATGCATGTACTGAAGGTATAGTGTCTTATTAATCCTCGAAATGAGATATACCATGAATATTAAAAAAATTAGTTACTATGATTTCCTATGTCTATGAGAGTCTGTTTTTCGATCCACTGTGCGACGCCTTGCCAGCGCCGTCTCCGCGCCGGACGTCTAATTAGGGCTTCCGCTTCCGGAAAGGCTTTCATGCCGAAGTCGGCGAGTGTTGCCAACATGTCGCGCTAACATTGTGTGGCTTTTATTTTGCCTCAAACTTTGCCTCCGACGATGTTCGGAATTGTATCTGATTTGAGGCCTTGTATAAAAAGTAACGCAATTTTAATAATAAATGTGTTATAGAACCAATGTAGACTACCTATAACATAAGATGCGAGAAATAGAAGCTGCGAAATGCAGGTCAAATTCTGTTGAGATTGTTCTAGCTATAAAATTGTAACTCTGCAAGAAATTTGTAAGTACCTTCACTAACACATGATTTTAGCAATGCGTAAATGTTGTGTGAACGGAAGAGAAGTAAAAGAAAGTACATTCTAAAATAATACCGCTTCATGCACTGGTCAAGTAGTTAAGGAGTAACTAGTAGGTAATCTGTGGTTAAGGTCCCGTAGGCTCGTACAAGGTAAGGGGATACAGACTGAACTGCCGCGTCCGCAGTCCGCGCCGCGCCGCCCACCCTCCTCCGCCGAGAAATATTAGCGACTTACGGTGCCGAAACGAACGTTTTTTTTCCTTATTTGGGTTAAATTAATAAAAAAGTGAACGACTGCATCGAAAAGCGTGATTCCCCATTTCGTGACCTTCGCCTCCGCCGCCTCCGCCCCCGCCGCCTCCGCGTCCACGTTCTACTGGACGAGGTACGCACGCACATAGACGGAGGTTACACGCTAGGTTTTTCATCAGTCCAGTCCATCAGTCTGGTTAAACCATGGTCCAGACTGACCGTTTAATCTACTTTGATGGATGGATGGATTGGAATGATGGACCAGACTGATGGATTTTAAAATGTTTTGATACTAGACTGATGGCAGACTGATAGTGCGAATGCATTTTACGTCTGGCGTCAGTCTGGCGTCAATCTGGTCGTGACCAAGGTCACGGACTGAACTGATGCCAAACCTAGCGTGTAACCTCCGTCGTAGACATGAATGGCTCGGCGGCGGCGGCGGCGGCGGGCGCGCGGCGTGGAAATGTATTTTCTTTTCAGGCAGTTCGAGTACTGGCGCGGCGCGGTCTGGCTGAACGCGTGTGTGGGGAGGAGCTAGAAATATGCCGTGCATGAGAAAATGGTTTACTTATCGCTAAGTTTTACAAAGTATATTATTCGACGATTCGATTAGTTACGCATATTTCTGATGTGTAAACATCGATACTGGAACCACGATAATTATTCGGGGTTCAAGTGAATTGAAATTGGCAATAGTAACAGTAACGATAAGTGACACTCGCCCATGATGTTTACACATCTTACCCATCCTATGAAATAGTTTTGTTTTCTCGAAATATTAAAGTTTACAATGCTACCTATACTGCTTGAATATTATTGCATTATTTATTACAAATACAACTGATTACATCAATACTTGTATTTCTCAACATACAAGTAACTATGTAACGAGAACGAAGAAAGTTGTGATATTCCATTGTTCCATGTTACCAGAACAACGTCGTCAGAGCGGCACCGTGAAGCAATTGAACTCCTTCCTGTGCTGTGGTGTGGTGTGTTTGTGACCATCCTTACCTATAATAAAACCCAACGTCTGCTTTCTGTCTGAGTGTCTGAGTGTCTGAGTGTATGTCTGTCTGTCCGCTTATAACTCGAGAACCACTGAACCGATTTTAATAAAAAATAAATCTACGGATAGCTTGATTCTTCCCATCAACTATATACTTACTATCACGCTAAATGGCTTATGAGGTTAGCAGTGAAGTCAAATATGAGAGCGGGCGGAGCCGCGGGCACAGCTAGTTATATATATTATACTGCTGAGAACGCGAAGTGACAGCAGTGAAGTGAGTGACTTTTTCACGGTGTGTAGCGAAAGATTTTTGAACAATTCGCTGTGATTGCATTCGGTGAGCTGAGTCCAATCATTCACACATATACATATTGTATAATGAATGGACCAACAGTTTTTTTAAAGTATAGTTTAGATACAAATTACGATTTATAAAAAAATATAGTGTGACAGACAGACGGACGGACGCACAGTCACATCATTAGGTTCGGTATTCATCTCCTTGAGGTACGAAATCTAAAATTCAATACCATAGATGTAGAAAGCTCCCCGATTGCTCGATGGTTCGGTTTATACTTATTTACATGCCCGAACAGCGCACTGAGTCATTCGCACGTCCAGAAAACATTCTTACTTACTCACGGTGGGTATGGCGCTCAGATGGATTGAAGAGACAATCGACAATTGTACTCAGCGTCGCTGCATGCCTGCGCTACACAAAATGGTTTGTATATTAATGTATGCGGTGCGGTGCAGCAGAAAGTAACTAGAACGATACATCCTTTCAGTGCGCCCTCGCCCTCTACAACGACCGCAGAACACATTTTTTTGTGGTTAAGCCTTTCCAAAGGTAAAGCTGAGTGGGTCACGTGACAAAAGACTGTCGAACAAAAGCGCGAGAAACAAAAGGCGATTCCGTCAGAGTGTAGGGCGGCGCGCGTCGGGCGGGGCGGCCATAGACGCCGCCGATGTGCCCCGACCACAGACAAGAGGTAATCGTGTTTTTATAGCGCTTGCATCGACCGCGATGTTAAGAAACTGGCCAAGTACGAACGTACCTACTACTTCATGCGCCAAAGGTGCAGTTTATGTTCTAAAATGTAATAAATAAATTAATATCTTACTTTTATCACCATCACGTAGGATTTTAACAAAATAAGCTACTCTGCGAACATAGAGAATCCTAACCTATTAAATGATGCTGGTATAAAAACACACATAGTTATTGAAAATTGTATTTGGTGAGTAAACTATGCACGCGGCATGAGGCAACTTGTCGCCATGTACAGACGAGATGTCTTCAGAACAAGATGCCACAGCTAATACAACTACCGCGCCGCTGCTTCTCCGCAATTCGAAATGAGTACACACCTGAATATCTAGAACGAACGAACAGAAGCAAAGGAACGCAAGCGAACGTCGTTCCTTCTTCAGTGACTGTAAGAACGACATTCGTTTCGTGGCTGCAATAATTTCAATTAGTCGCGGACATAATAAAAACCGGCCAATTGCGAGTCAGAATCGCGCACCGAGGTTTCCGCACCACGAAAAAAAAAACGTTGAAAATGTTTGTTTTACCCCCCTATTTTTTTACTTTTTCTATTTTTTATTTATTGTTTTATCCGCCATAATAAGACATACTCTGTATTCAACCGGCTAGCTATTACGGTTCCAAAGATACGGCCATCAGACGGACAGACGAACAGACAGACAGACGGCGTAGGCTTTCGTACGGGGTACGGAAACCTAAAAACATGAGAAAAAAAGTACATAAATTTAAAACGTCAGCCAAGTTTCTCGTCGATTTCTACTAGTTCGGCCATGGATTTCTATCTCCAAATTAATGTATTAGTATTACCTACAATACGTTTTTATTAGGTTTAAAGGTGAGACCGTACTAGCGGCAGTGGAGCGGCGGAGGCGCGACAAGGCGGCGGCGCGGCACAAATTTATCCATTACGAATTGCTTGCAGCTCCGGCGACTGCCGCGTAGTGGGGTTCACTTCGTACAATTTCATACAAAACGTCATATTTGTTACGCGCCATGTCGCGCCATCTGCTGCAGTGCAGTGCCTAGTGAGGTCTCACTCTGAAATTTAGAGTCTAAATGCAAAACCAATTAAATAATGTTTTTTATTGCATTTTCTAAAGTATCTCAGTTAGAACTATGTCAAATCGTGAAAGTCGTTCGTTTGCGTTTGTTCGCTATCTTTCGTTCGTTAGGTGTGTGTCCGTCTCGGTGGTACGTCTTCACTCACGCAGAGTTCGAGCAGCGCATGCGTTTCTTATCGCACGGTGCATCTAAATTCCACCACTGACTGCTGAATGCCTCTCGTTGGTCGCCGAGCCGATCCACTTCCAGATATAATTCCTAAAAACCCTTATCAGGTGTCACTTTGACGAGCAAATGTTACAAGTTGATGTATTTTGTGTGATGATGATGCAAGAACCGAATCAATGGATGAGTCGTTTACTATAGAGACTTGGAACAGTAGTGTGGCGGCAATTCTTATAGAAGAAAAACGAACAATGCCTATTTGTAGCCAAATATAATTTAATTAATATTGTAAAAGTATTTTGTATGCGTTCTCGTTCACTTGGCGAACGTTTTTTACATACAAAATACCTATGTAGGTACATAATGTCAATGTATATTTTTATAAAGCACCTGTAAGAGAAATCCTTTCAGCACCGCTTTAATAAACAAATCAAATTTTGATATTACCTTTCTCACTTAGTTGGATAAAGTGCAAGACTTTGAGTTATGCGCCTTATAGGTTAATGACTGAATGAAGGCAGGATCGAGTGTAGCAAGCTCGGGAAAGGTGATCGCTGTCGGCGCAAGAGCACTCTGCAATAATGTTGTCAGAACAATGCGGAGGGAGACGTCGCGTTCGTACCGCGTCCGGCCGGCGAGTGAGTTGAGTGAATGCATGCCGCATGGAATAACGCGCGGATCTGACGGCTAAATTGTTACATTGTCGACTGGCGACGAAGCGACCGATATGCTGTTTCTTGACTCTTGAGTTGAGTAAGAGTAACTTTAATGAAACGTGACTTTTGCGAGGAGTTCAGCTTCAATGGGGAACAATTATTGTGTCAACATACATCGGATGTGAGTAGATATTTAAGTTTTCTTTCAGCACGTATAGATAGGACATGCGCGGAGCGTTGTCGTTCGATGCAGTGCAGGCCCTGCGTTGATGTGCTTCTAATACACCATAACATCTTTGTTCTTTCTTTCTTTTTTTCTTCCATGTCTTCTCTGCATTACTGTCCTGTCTCATATAGCATACAGTCTCAGACAGAACCCTAGGGTTAAAATATAAATGTCCAAATATAATAAAGGATCCCCTGTAATGAAGTTGTATCATACTCATTTCTTCAAGGACTTTCATTCAAAACAGCCATCTGATATCTTCCGGCACTTGCCTGCATTCAATGCGCAGTGCCGAAGAATGCCATAACTCATGCGGCGGCGCGCGATAACTCGTCGCTTCGGCCGCGCGCGCGCGCGCGCTGTGGGCAGCCGAACCGAGCACACACTATATCTTGCAGGGCGACCGGTGCGGTGTGTGGCGGTGTTGCTGTTGAATCTTCTCAAGACAATGCGCCGGCTGTTGAGCAATACATACTATCTTTTGGTTGTATGTAACCTCACTTACACATTCGTATACTTATTGTATTCACATCGTAAGCGAAGGGGCACCAGAGAGGTTTGGAATTCAAAACCCGCGCCTTCTTTTGGAAATTATTGACGTCCTTATCATAACACTATATACTACAATCATGTAAAACTGACGGAAGAAAAAAACAATCGTGGATCTTCCTGAAACTGAACCCCGGGCGCCCGGGCCCTGGACCCTGTTGACCTTCGTGGCTATTATAATATAGAGATAGCGCGAATATTTAAAGATGCGGTAGCCAGCCCACGCCAGCAACATGGCTATAACCTCCTCATTGTATCAATCAAGCAACTACCTAGTAAATAATGGCTGGATTACGGTACAATGGACGAGGAAAACACTATTTACTTCATATCTATGTATTTGCTCACATAAAGAGATCGTCGAGACAACACACCACCAATAAAATAATATGGAATGAGCATCAACGAAGAAAGGAAATTCGTCCCGGGTGCAAGCTGTGGTAAGTCTTGGAGGAAGATATGCAAATGTTATCATATCATCTTGGTTATCATATCATGCAGGACAGACAGTTAAGCAAGAGACTATACATATATCTGAACGAAATTCTAGGATAACATATTTTCAAATTATAATCCTTCCACTCACTTTTAAACAAATTAATTAATTAATGGATCATGCACGGTGCATATAGAAATAGAACATAGGTTTTCATGTGTCGCCAACATTATTCTGCGTGCGTGTAGTGAGTACGGCCGCCGCGCGTACAGTGGAGCGCGCGCGACTTACGTGCGGCGCTCGTCCTCAGTCAAGCTGCAGCGAAGAAGGAAGGTCTGGATATAAACATGTATCCCGGATTGAAGAATAAATATTTATCGGCCGCTATCTCGGCACACAATCTCGCGCAGTGCCGCCGCTGCTGCCAGATAAGACGCAGTCGTAATTCAAAATGCATTATTTGGACGCGGGCCTCGAGAGTTTACCGAGCCAATAAACGGGTCAGTGACTCGACCAACTGGGGCTATTATGAGGAAATGTGATAACGATAGTTTACTTACATGGGGTCTTTTCATGTTATTATAGCAATTTGTAACGATACTACAAACGACGAATTTATATCTTGATTGTGAATTGAACAATGCGGTTGTACTTAGTTAAATGTTTGGTATTTAATAGTATAAATATTTTCAATAAACTACCAAAAGAGTTACGAGAGAGCAATAACGACATAAACAAAATTAAATTACAGCTGATTACCTGGCTACAAGGAAAAACATTTAAATTATTTCAATATTATTACATAGTTTCAAATTATTGTTATGGGAATACAATTTATTTATTACTTATTATTTAATAATTTTTATTTATAATGACGATGCCTTAAGTTCACGATTTTAATTGTTTGATAATGTGTGCTAATAAATGGATTTGAATTGATTTGATTTAGTACGAACACGACTGACACGTAACATTGCACAAGACGTCGAGCAATGGCACGAGACGACGAGAAGATTATTTTTATATGGCACCTGAAATGGTGGCTACATCACCAACTACATCCGTGATGCCTGTACATCACACTTTTGTGAACTAGATGCCATGTCAGTGCTTCTCTTTGGTAGTCCCGGCTACACTGAACAGAACGGAAAACACGAACTATTTTCGTAGCCGTTTCGCCCGACCTTCATTCAGTACGGTGGTACTACTGCGGACGATTTTAACGCTACCACCAAGAAAGGTAAGGAAAATCCGAACCAATGGCCAGCCTCAACGGTCGGACCCGTGTGCTTAACTTTACGTTCGAACGCCGAGTCACAGCAACACCGAGCCACCGAGATTCTGACGACGACCAGTAAAGGCAACTTGTATGTAAGCCTGACCACGCGGAGGCACTGTGGGCGGAGATTATGTACGGAATTGAATAGACGCCCGTAAAACTGTCGCCACCGCCATTTCCCGGATCATTTAACAACTAAATTACTACAGCGACATCGACAAGACGTCGCGCGTCGCTTCGGCAACACTGCGCTGTCGACAGCTTGGGATTGTGTTTGTCGAGCGAACTAACTTTTTGACAGCTGATAACTTTCTTGTTTTTGGGACCTCAGCCGGAGCGAGCTTACCTCTAAACCCTGTGTGGTAGCACGGATACTACCATTTGTCGAAACTGTAGGTAGAAACCACAAGTAGACGCATGTCGCATAACATCTAAACCCAAAATTTGTTTACCCACGCACACTTTCACAAAACTTTCTGACTGAGTGTTTCAAGTGAAGCTATTGGGCGATTAATTTTCAATAACAGAGCATCGAATATCGAGGGAAGTGCGGTCAACGTCGAGGACATCAAAGTGGTTTTCCTAAACTTTATTCATTAGTTTGACCACCGAGAGACCCACATTAAATATTAAAGCTCAGCTCGTTAAGAGTGAATCAGTGTGTGCTCCCAAATGTATTTCCAGCATAAAGTGGAGGGTCGCGCGCGGTGCGTACAGCCCGATACCGATACAGTTGATAAGGAGGGATGGCCGAAATCGATACACAAGTACGAATATGAACGTTTGCCGGATAAGAGTTATTGGAAAGTGGAAAGCTGATGTACGTCAGGTTTCGTGGAATTATTCGATAGGATATTGCCAATTAATTAGATATGAACGTCGCGCACGAAATTTGTACCTTTGGTCTGTTTCTATCGACCGACATAATGTTGAGGCTTGCATGCGCTGTACATTATCCGTAATACAACGGAATTTACTCGTCTGTAAAAGACTACATTCGCAGGACCGCGCGGGGATAACGAATAGAAAGGAAGATGGAAATAATCCATCGGATGACTTCTCGCACATGAAATTGTAAATGTTTTATCATGTGTTACTACTGTTGAATCTATTATGTACGTATGCTGAATTACTATTAAATATATAGTTTGAAGAAGAAAATCTCTCAGTACATAATCTATACATATAATAAAATCGTAGACGTACCGTGTCTGTACATTAACTATTTTTGCAAAACAATAATAGGGAGATGGAAGGAATAAGTAAAAGAACGTAAAAATATAGTTTTTGAAATTTTTGTCTGTTTGTCGATTTGTCGGTTTGTCGTTCGTTTGTTCGCGCATCACGCAAAAACCACTCATTGAATTCAAAATCTAATTACTAGAAAATATGAAGCTTTATTCTGAGTAACATGTAGTGTTTATTTCATCAAAATCAACCCCCAGAATCAAAAGTTATTAATTTTTTTACTTTAGTTAGAAAGTATCTTATAGCAACACGCCACCGCGCCGCCGCCACGCCGCCTCGCGGCGTCGCGCGGAACTTTTGTTTATATTAGTGTCATGGAAAAGAAACACGGCTGTAGATTGGGTGAGGGTGAAAGTCAAATATTGAATGATAGATGGCGTTGTCATCCGGTAATTAGATTTATTAGTTCTTTATCCTTTCATTTTATCTTTCTTATTCTTTTCCTAAATTATATTGTTTGACTTCAGTCTCTGTCTGTCTGAACTCTGAAGTGGACGTGGTCGTGCCTTAGGCTTCTGTGGGCTGCGGAGACTGGAGATGAAGGCTTCTGTGGGCTGCGGAGACTGAAGATAAAGGCTTCTGTGGGCTGCGGGGCTGAAGATGAAGGCTTCTGTGGGCTGCGGGGCTGAAGATGAAGGCTTCTGTGGGCTGCTGAGACTGAAGATGAAGGCTTCTGTGGGCTGCGGAGACTAAAGATAAAGGTTTCTCTCGGCTGCGAGGCCGAAGATGAAGGTTTCTGTGGGCTGCTGAGACTGAAGATAATTGACTTCGGAGGGGTTTCGGTGAAGCCGTTGCCTATGAGCTCTGCTGAGGAAGAGGACCGCGGGGTAATTCGAGGCATAGAGAGAGGGAGGTGAGGGAGGGGCGGGAGGGGAGGTGGACGTAGAAAGATGTAAGGGAGGGGAGGGAGGGAAAACGGGCGGTGGGGAGGAAGGGCGGGGAAGGGAGGGAGAGGGAGAGGGAGAGGGAGAGGGAGAGGGAGAGGGAGAGGGAGAGGGAGAGGGAGAGGGAGAGGGAGAGGGAGGGGGAGGGGGAGAGGGAGAGGGAGAGGGAGAGGGAGAGGGAGAGGGAGAGGGAGAGGGAGAGGGAGAGGGAGAGGGAGAGGGAGAGGGAGAGGGAGAGGGAGAGGGAGAGGGAGAGGGAGAGAAACAATAGTTTATTACAAGTATCATATTTGCGTTGAAATCGAATTTGCTGTTAAATCGAGTCTACCTACAGCGAGCGAAGCCGCGGGAAAAAGCTACACAAATATATGCGTATGTAATAGATAGTAAAATAGTATTTAAGTATGTAAGGATTATTAAGAGAAGGCTGTGACTTACCGATTGGTCACTGTCATTGGTTCGAAAGCAGGCTTAGATCTAATTTTGAGTTGCTTTTCGCACGGTAAGTTATACGTGGCTCTTTCCCGTATTAGTACCTAGGTAATTAAAATAATTTATATGCACATATTCCTGGAAATTATACTTCAAATATAGTTTACAGAGAAGCGTTATGTAGATTATAAATTTGCAGTGGTTGCGGCATCACTTTTGTAGGTCATTATCGAATCAAGTCTATAACCTGCCCAATTAACAAACACCAAGACAATTGAATCATACTTAACGAACGGACAGACAGAGTCACGTTGCGTTTTATAACAGGCTGAGAAAGTTCAAGTCCACGCAAACGTAGTCGCGGGCACAGCTAGTAATATAATAAGGATGGTCAATGTCACAGGCGCAGCGCGCGCGTGCGGAACGGGGCGCGGCGAGCGCGAGTGCGGGGCGCGGAGGTGACTGTGTGTCTGTTTTATGACGCTGTAAATCAGCATCGCCGCGCTCTGCCGCTGCCGCTGTAGTCGCCTCCGAGGGTTGCGACGTGCGGAGCAGGACCTCTCCGAACATTTTCAATTTGTAATACTTACATACCTACTTCCTGCGACGACGGTTGCCTTTGTGATTGGGAAGAATGTACCGTGTGGGGCCGGTACTTTAAAAGAATAGCCCCACTGCATCTCTCCCCGTGTATGTCTCAAAAGGCGACTAAGGGATATGACTCCCTTCTTATATTACTAGGTGGTAGGGTTTAACCCGTCCGGGTTGGTTAGTACCACCACACTGAATGAAAGGTCGGTCGAATCGGCTATGTAAATAGTTTGTGTTTTCCTTCCAATTCACGACCGAAGGGTAGCAAGCTGACGTGGCACCAAGTTCACCCGGTGTTATGGGCTGACATCACGGATGTTGTAGGTGATGTAGCCAACCGTGTCAGTTTCCATAAAAAAAAAACTAATACTCTCAAATGGTGAGGTCCTTCTCACTTCTTAGGATTCTTAGCTTTTGAATGTGGTATCCGGTCTGGAGCTGGATCATGAAACGCTAGGCTATAGAGCATCTCTAGCATCTCTAGTACAAGATCTTCACTGGTCCAGTTTGTTGGAAGCTCCTGCAGACAAGGATACCCTGCAACGATGGCGCGTGGTACGAACATTCTTCTGATTCTAGTAGATGATGGTAAGCTAGTCGAGCGAAACAAGCTGAAGCGTATGCTCCTCTAAATAAGTTGTACCTATTGCAACCAATAAAGTATTTGTCCAAATGTAATTTTTTTTATTGACCCAATGCTTATCGATATTAGTTTTGTTTTTAATTTTATATGAAAAACTATAAAACAATAAATGTCGTTTTTAACTTTATGTTGATATTTAAAAAAAAAATTATGTTTTATATTATGTTGATATTTTTTAGACCAAATGACCTGGATAATGCTCTTATGATATCTGACCACTATGCCTATTTATATTCACCTTCATCTGGTGTAGTGCCATCGTCAATTTTGATACTTAAAGATTCAGAGCACAACACTCCACAGAGTTGTTGAGATGTCGTCGGTATCTCTGACGATGGCAATTCTGTTTCAGACGTACACGGGAGAACTGATCATAGAGAGCTGTTCTCATACAGATAAATGATAAAATTATCTGTATGAGAACAGCTTCCACAGTAAGCTAGCGACGCGACAGCCGACGAGGCGGCGCGGCGGCGGTGTGGTCGGGGTGGCGACGGGCGAGGCGAGGGTACGCAAGGTGTATTTGTTTCTTTCTCCATGCACAGCCGCGCGCTCAGTACGGTGGTGCAGCTCCGCGCCGCACGTGGCCGGCGCGGCGACGCGCACGCAGCCGCAGTAAATAGCACATCCGGCTTGTTGCACGGGGAGAACTTCCAGCAAATATACATTTATGGAAGCGAAGCCACAGGCGAAGCTTTAGGTTTTTGCAGAAAATCGCGGGATTAAATCATTATAGCTACTATACATATACTTATATTATATACACGGTCGGTGGATACAGGGACGTATTTATATCTTCCACATGGGGGGTGTTCTGACGAAATAGGGATCGGCTCATCTCAATAAGATTCTAGTATTCCTGTTGAGTCGTCCTGTATTTCGGCCTAGAGGGGTACCGATACTGAAAGTTCTATAATTGTGTGGCAGGCAAGTTGAATTAAAAAAAAACAATTGTATATACAGGGTTTTCGGCACATCGACCGAAACATTTTTTGTAGGTAAGTGGGGTCATTTGCAACGTTTTGACCCATGATACCTTTTGTCAGATGTCACATGGTATAAAGATACGATTTTTTTTTTCTTTATTTTTGAAAATTACCAAAATCCCAGATTTATACCCTTGTAACTGTTTTGTTTATGATTATATCAGCACGAAATAAACTTTATTGAATTTTACGATGTATCCTTGTTCTCGAAAATAAACTTTATTAAATTTTACGATGTATCTTGTTCTTCTTTTGTCAGCCTCGATAGCTCAGTGGTGCAGACAGTCAACTGTCGCTATTGAATGTTAAGCAACGCTGGGTGCGGTCAGTACTTGGATGGGTGACCGCTCGACCGTTGGAGGCTGACCGAGATTTGGATTCCTCGTAAAACTGTAGGTTCCTTCCCTCCTAATCTTACTTGGTGGTAGGGTTTAACCCGCCCGGGTTGGTACCACCGCACTGAATGAAACGTCGGTCGAAACGGCTATGTGAAAAGTTTGTCTTTTCCGACCAGTTCAGTGTGTAGCCGGCACGATCACAGAGAGAAGCACTGACATGGCACCTAGTTCACCCGGTGTTATGGGCTGACATCACGGAAGTTGTAGGTGATGTAGCCAACCGTGTCAGTTTCCATAAAAAAATAAAATTATTTGATGAAGTTAATATCATGAAAAGGTTTTATGACCTCCCAAAGTCCCGAGAACGAATAAAAATGTGAGTTAATTTCTTAATTCATTAAAAAAAACTGACAGCAATTGAGCGCTTCATTTTCTTTTCAAAAGTTTGTTAGTTTACGCCCTTTCCAACGGTATAACACATGTCATACAAATAATTCACTATGTGGTCAAAATTAGGCACAGAGACAGAACAGAACGAAAACACGGGCACTCGCTTCCCGTATTGAGAGCTTTTTCGGGAGCATTTTCAAATTTAGAACATGTACCGGTCGCGCGGGCACTCTTGGAAATTATCCCTAATTTGTTTGTTCTGGTCTGTCTCTGTACCTAATTTTGACCATATAGTGAATTATTTGTACCGTTGGAAAGGGCATAAACTAGCGAACTTTTTAAAAGAAAATGAAGCTATCAATTCCTATCAGTTTTTTTTTAAGAATTAAGAAATTAAGATTTTGTCATATTTTTACTCGTTCTCGGGATTTTGGGAGGTCATACATATGACCTTTTCATGGTATTAACTTAATCAAATAATATTTTTTCTAGAACAACGATACATCGTAAAATACATAAAATTTTATTTCGTGCTGATAAAATCATAAATAAAAAAGTTACAAGGGTTTAAGGCTGGGATTTTGTTAATTTTCAAAAATAAAGAAAAAAAATCGTATCTCGATACCACGTGATATCTGACAAAAGGTATGCTGGGTCAAAACGTTGCAAATTACCCCACTTACCTACAAAAAAAAAATTGTCGGTCGATGTGCCGAACAGCCTGTAGTATAGGATGATGTTTGAAAATTTAATTATCTCTAGTGTAAACTGCGTGTCGAAGGGGGGGGGGGGGGGGTCCGGACCCCCTAAACCCCCCCCCCCCCCCTTATATACGTCCCTGGGTGGATATGACTTCAGATCTGTGAGATTGCGGAGTACACAACTTTCCAATACGTAGCTAATATAGTATCCCATTCACATTTGTTAGTATCGAAGTGTATAAATAATTGAATTGAACATATCGTAAGCACGAAATCAAACGTGAAAAATCCACTCAAGTAGCAAAACATAAGGCTTGCCAAAAACACAAGAACTGCTCTGTTTCAAAACGTACGAGTAAGTGTAAAAACTGGTTACAAATAATTATAATCCCCAAAGAAGGAAAGCTCAACTCGCAATATTGAAGCGACTAACAAGAGGAGTTAAACTTCTTTAATGACTTCCTCGCGACAAATATTCGCTAGATAAGCTCCGACAAACAGCATCAAATGTCGAACAACAACAATACCCGCGACGACGACGACGCTAAGAGGGGAGCGTGCTCTTCTCAAACCGCGCTCCAAACATACTTACCCTCTGTGTTTGTGGAAGATATAATAAATTTACGTATTATTAGATGTTTTTAAAACACATGCAAAATATTTATATATATTTTCTAACAAAAAATGGGGTCTTAAAATGGTTCCAAAAATATTTTTTTTCATAATTTGCTTGCCGCATACAAGTATCAAAAATACCCCTAAACATAGCTAATACGATACGACTTCCTAATAAATAAAGCAAAGTTTCTATGGTCGTGTTACGTACGTCAATATATGAATATCCTTATAACTCAGAAACCATTTAATCAATTTATATACCGTTTCCACTATTTCATTCTGTCACTTCTCAAGATGGTTTTAGGCTATAAATCATACATAACGCTACCTACGTCATCGGCGGCCCGAGCTGTGAGCAAAAAGTCACGCGAAGCGAAAGCGGGCAAAAGCTAGTAGTACATATAAGATGCGACGTCTCTATAACTTCAGCGTGACTTCACGTAGAAGCAGTGCCCCGAGCCGCCGCCCAAACATCGCGAGTGTCATTCCGCTTCATGCTTCACTCCCGCGCGACAAAAGCTAGTAGTACATATAAGATGCGACGTCTCTATAACTTCAGCGTGATTTCACGTAGAAGCAGTGCCCCGAGCCGGCACCCAAACATCGCGAGTGTCATTCCGCTTCATGCTTCACTCCCGCGCGACAAAAGCTAGTAGTACATATAAGATGCGACGTCTCTATAACTTCAGCGTGACTTCACGTAGAAGCAGTGCCCCGAGCCGCCGCCCAAACATCGCGAGTGTCATTCCGCTTCATGCTTCACTCCCGCGCGACAAAAGCTAGTAGTACATATAAGATGCGACGTCTCTATAACTTCAGCGTGACTTCACGTAGAAGCAGTGCCCCGAGCCGCCGCCCAAACATCGCGAGTGTCATTCCGCTTCATGCTTCACTCCCGCGCGACAAAAGCTAGTAGTACATATAAGATGCGACGTCTCTATAACTTCAGCGTGACTTCACGTAGAAGCAGTGCCCCGAGCCGCCGCCCAAACATCGCGAGTGTCATTCCGCTTCATGCTTCACTCCCGCGCGACAAAAGCTAGTAGTACATATAAGATGCGACGTCTCTATAACTTCAGCGTGACTTCACGTAGAAGCAGTGCCCCGAGCCGCCGCCCAAACATCGCGAGTGTCATTCCGCTTCATGCTTCACTCCCGCGCGACGGCGGCGGCGCGGCCTTTGCCCGCAAAGCCTGCCGCTACAGAGCTGCTCGTCGGAGCGAGGAAAGCTTTTTACGATAAAGAATTGATTGAAAACACTTTTGACAGTAAAGAGTTTATAGCGAATCACGGAGAGTGGAGAGATGTTATAGGAAAATGCCTGAACGCGGAAACGGTTCTTCGCGAAAATCTACGTAATAACGGGGAATAACCGAGTATAATCGAGCAGGTTCCATAGTTTATTAGTTTATTAAAATATGTAGTTCCATAGTTTCCATAGTGTTCATTTTATTGGCATCTAGTACAGTACCTATTGTAGAGAATCCCTTTAGTGATTGGCTTTAAGTCCGCCTTTTGTCACTTCTTTTGTGCAATAAAGTATAATATGATCTCATTTCATAATACTACACTTTCAGGCCTTGACTCATTTCATCTTGACTTATTTATAACAAACTGACCGACATGTACTTCGTGAATGTACCGATACCGGACAGCGTCGCATCGGGTTGGGGCAGGGCACCCTACACCCCACCCCGTCACGCCGCCGCGCGCCACGCGACCCCAAAACTCTTTCGATTTTGTCACTTTCGCTTTATCGCTTCGAATCTAAACCTTTTTGTCCCGCGGTCGCTTTAATGCTAATTGTGGAGATAACAGTGAAACGCGCGGTTTCGCTATTTCTGTCCGCGCTGCACCGCCACGCCGCCGCCGCCGCCGCCGTGCCCGTCGTTCCTCCGCCGCCGCCCACCGGCAAGAATGGGTACGCGCCGCGCGCCGCCCCGTGCCGCCGCCGCCCTGCCGCTCCGCGCCTTACCACCGACCAACGTGTGATGTTTTAATACGACATAGACGATACTTCACATAGGAGGAAGTAACCCATAACTGTACCAGTCGGACCGAGGAGGTAGAGCTTCATGAAATTGAAGCCACCTCTTTTCTTGAAGCATGTGTTGTTGTCCCTCTGACTATAAACGGAATTAAATAAACGGCATGTGACTATTATCCTCAGATATGCCAGGCTTTAACAGTGAAAACTTTATGTAAATCGGTAGCCGTAAAACAGACCGACAGACGGCCAACGAAGTGATGCCATAAGCTTGTTTTTGTACTAATTTATTATGGAACCCTAAAACACGTCACTCGATCAGCATAAACGTATACGCATATTGGTTCATACGCGTAGAAAATTGTGTTGTGTGTTCATTTTACTACAAATTTTAATGTATCTTGGCTTTTACATAGATCTGACTGTTTAAATACAAGTTCATAGGAAAGCATAGTTCCCATTGACTCCATACAAGTATCCATATAGGTATATTGTCTTGTTATTGTGAGTATAAGACGAGGCGCTAGACACCAAATATTGAAATGTTCAATGTTCAGTGTAGCTGGGCCGCGCGTCGCTGACAGATGAAGAGGTAGGCGCGCGCGCATCACACGTGGATGCGCGTGCGATAAATCGGTCACCGATCTATTTCTAGAGCCACAACTTGATCGTCAAAGTTTTTAAAACGCATTCCGTGCCGCCCGCCGCAGCGCAGCATAGTTTCTTATACCAGGATTTTTTTCAAAAATCTCTGTTATGTATGATTATTGATTAGGTATTACATACCTCCTTTCAGACTTAGTAGCATATAAAAAGCTAAGCACACATAATAAAGTTGAGAGGACGTTATGGTGATTCAGTATGCAGTATTCACTAGTAGTAGGCAAATTTTTAATATCTTTGGGCGTATATTATGTTGGGTCTACCAATTGCAATTTCGCTTGCTTCTATATAATCGACTTTTCAAGTTAGTCAGCAAACTTAAAGTCAACTGAAAGTTTCGGCTCAAATCTCAGGTAAGTATCATGTTGACGTTTATGTTTAACTACTATCTGTTTACTGTTGGCACCCGCGCCGCCCGCGCCGTCCGCCGCGCGCGCCGCCAGCGCCGCCCGCTCTATGCCGTCGCCGTCCGACGTCGGCGTCTGTTATAAGTATAACCAGAGTTTTAACAGCTAGTTAAAAGTAACTGCTTGTAGTGTTGAACGACAAGCGTCATAAAACACGCCTTAACACGCAATACCACCTTTAGACGGATATCCAACACGTGTTAACACGAAGAAGAGCAACGCTGGAGGTAGAAATAGTCTACTCAAAAAGTGAGGAGACACGTACAGAACTTTGTCGCACCAATTAGCGCTCCAGTAAGCACTTCACGGACGTGGGCAGGAAGAGGCTCAACATCCAGAGCTAGGTGCATATATATAAGCACAAAATTTATTAATTTTTTTACTTTTAAAACCTGGTCATTATGATTCACTGAGACATTTTCCTCAAATTATATTCTCGTATTTACATGTTTTAGGTATAAATAAAGACTCCGCGTGTACATACAAATAAACCGCCTGGCCTCTTTATTCTGAAGTCAACCCAAATAAAATTCCTCGCGCGCCCTAATAAAATAAATAAAAGAGAGTCTCGCTCCGAAAATTGTCCCCGCAATAAAATTGTATGAATTTTACTTGATGCCTGCTTGCAGTAATTGACAGCGGCGGCGTCCCCGCGAAATCGACGGCCGTGAAATCGCTACAAATCCTCGCGACCGTAAAATGACGACGGCGAAATAAAACGTAGACAGAAACGAGAAAGAAATAAGAGAAATCACTAACGAATGCAATAAAAATGGCGTCTGCAGCACCGGCGCGGCGGCATGGCACACCGGTTCGTTGGTACGGTCGCACTCGCACGTACCACACTACACCGATCATGATCCGTGACGCACTGCAGCCGCCTCCGCCTTCGCTGGGAAAATAATTTACAATCGTGGCCGCCCCGTAACGTATGCACGCGGTGCGGTATGTGAGGCCGACACTGAAAAAAAAAGCCGCCAAGTGCGAGTTGGACTCGCACACGGAGCGTTCTGTGACATCGCACAATATATTTTTTGTATTATGTTATGTATGAAAAAAATAACTGTGTTTTGTAAAATCAGGAAACGCCTAAATAAAAACTAAACCAGTGGTTTGACTGTCAGGCATTCGTACATATGAAATATTTAAAAATTTACAATTTTCAGATTTTTGCCTTTACTTGTGACCTTGCTTCTTACCAAATTTCATTATTCTAGGTTAACGGGAAATAACCTATAATAGGTTATGATTTGATTTGATTGAGTTTGCGAGCATCAATGTTACATAAATGGCCGTATCTTTTGATTGAGTTGATTTAGAAGCTTGTATTTTCTACACCTTAAAAGGATCGCAGACCTTAGTATTTCATATTAATTCCACTTTGATATCTTGATCCGTTCCTGAGAAAAAAGGTATTGATATACAAAACAAACAAAAATATTTTTAATGTCATATAACTACAAATTAACAATTTTCGGATTTTTTTTCATTACTTGTGCTGTGAGGCCTTGCTTTTTACAAATTTTCATGATTGTAGGTTAACGGAAAGTACTGAGGTTTTGATTTGATTTGCCAGTAGCGTCAGGCCTCACGCACTCTATGTACTTGCGCGCGCTAACTACCTACCGCCCGACGGGCCGCCGGCGGTCTATTTCAGTGGAAATTCGTCAGCCGCGCGAAGTATACATAGACGCTCGCCCACGCAACTGCGCGCAGCTGCAAAGCAATAACCACTTTACACTCGATCGTTAAGGTACATTTTCGCACGCAGTATTGGCGACGTGAAACAGTAGGCTATTAAAACCCGAAGGTAGGAACATTTTCTATGGAGTGATTTATCTGTTACGAAGTAACTATTAAGTAATCTGTGGTAGCGTGTTAAATATGTGACATAAATGGCCGTATCTTGTGATTGCGTTGACTTAAGAGGGTAATTTTTAATTAAAAATTTTTTACACCTCCGAGGAACCGTAGACCTTAGTATTTGATATTAATTTCAACTGTATACCTCTACTCGTTCCTGAGAAAACGGCCTTGATAGACGAACAGACAGACAGACGGACAATGAAGTGATTCTAGGTTCGGTTTTTTTTTTGCTCTTTTGAGGTACGGAACCCTAAAAACGGTCGTAAACGCAATTCATACGCTGAGTAGGTATCTATTCCGTATATATCCTTTCCACCTCCGCACGCCGCGCACTGGGCAGCTTGGAGGAAATCTGGGCAGGGATTGCATCCCTACACGCTGGACTTACCGCGGATGCGTACCGATCGGTTCTGCACATCTTTCCTCTACCTACAGAACCGGTAAACTCTGGAACGCTCTCTCTGCCCTTATATTTCCCCCTCAAGTACGGTCTCAGGTCCTTCAAGAGGGGTGTGAATGGGCACCGGTCGGCCGGCATGGCATTCGCGAACCCCGCATACGACCGAATGTCTATGGGCGTCGTTAGATACCTTATTGATGGAAAGGTGCCATATTTCGCGTTATCAATAAAAAAATGCACATTTCTAGAAATGTGGTGAATGACAGATTTTTATAATATCAAGTTAGTTTTATGAAATCCAGTATGTATGGCTGAGTTACAGGGGCCAAAGCACATGTTCCGACCAGCCAATATCACCTCCTCTATACTGGACTAGAGAGGAACACAGCCGAAGCTGCTATGATGCGGCCATCTTACACCCAGCAAGCACCGAGACCAATATTTCTCGACATACCTACTTAAGTAATCTTTGATAACTTTTTCAAAGGCGGTTCCATTCTATCCACAGAACAGCGATTCGCGGCCGCCTCCCGCCAGCTTTGTTCTGTGATTGTATCTGCATTTTTCAGAGTTCTGCACTAGGCCTCGAGTCCGCGCCTACAAGCTCGCGCATCTACATGTCGAGGTAAGCCGCGCGGATGTAGGTCGACCGACGCCTCTCGCGATACGGAGGAGGCGCGGGCGGCGATAAGGTTAGCAAACCCTTCAATCCGAGCGTGAATGCGACAGCGACTCGTAAAAAATAACAAGCCTTCTTTTCACTCTCCCAAATCTTCGTATCGAAATATGTGCTGCCAAGTGTCTCATAAAATATATTCAAATTGACGGTAATTTTCTTCCGCCGGGCCTCTTTACCTTTCGCTTTAGGTTCGTCGGCGTCGGATAGTATACGGGTGTATCAGGATAGGTTTTAGAAACTTCAGGAATAGAAAGTACTCATTATTAGAAGCAAAGAGTTTGTATTACGTCGCTGCGCTCCTTTATAGAGCGACCCTATGGGCACACGGCTAGGAGAACGATTGAAGCCCGCTGCGGGGTGTAGTGCGGGCAGGGGAACGACGTTCGGCTCCTACTCGGGCATGCGCGAACGGAAAGCGTCCAAGCGTAGAAACAATGTATCTCTTATTTTGCAAGATTTAATTTGTATTGTAAGTGAGGTGTAGGTACCTTAATATATTAAATTCTTACGGTGCTTACTTTTATTACTTTATCCTATTACTTTAAGTGAGCTAAACTTGTATGAATATATTTGTTTCTCGGAAACGGCTCTAACGATTTCGACGAAATTTTATTGTATTTAGATAATGTTACTTTTTCAAGTTTATTCATCTACATAGATAGGTGTAGACACCTATAGAGAGGAGTGGGGCCCAAATAAGGTCCCGCTTTTGGGTTTTTCGCTACGATCTCGAAAACGGTGCCCCGTAGAGAAAAATTGTCTTATACCGAATGAAAGCTCATAAAATTTTATTCTATTCACTTTTTTCCAATTCCGAACCATTTTCGAGCTACACGCTTAGGAAAAGTGAAAATTTCCGAAAAATTGATTTTTACCTCATATTTCTCATCAAACATTCCTTCATATCGTCTAAACTATTCACCTGAGAAAGATATTGTCTAACAAGAAGTTATAGAGATTTTAATTCCCTTCAATAGTGTGTAAACATAGGCAAATTAATCTCCAGCCGGTCAACAGTTGCACCAATTTTAAGATTTTTTGGTAAAATTTCATCATTTTCACAAAAAGCTATTTTGGTCATTCCTGAGTCCCAACTATCGTTTGTTACACCTATATATCATCTAATAATATGTCACACTTGAAAGCGGGTTAAATGCAGTAAATGAAAATCATGTCACTTGAAAAAATGGAAAATTGTATTTTATAGATGATAAATAAAAGTTTGTTATAAGGTAGATAAGTAATTTTATTTTATTTTAATAATTATTCATTGTTTTACTTCCAAGAAGTTTTCATCCTCTTTGGACGTGAGGGCCCTGGTAAGGGTTCTTCGTCCATGGCATCTTCATCCTCAGTGGTGGGTGGTTCTTGATGAAGGGCCTCTGCGTGCTGTTTACCTGCGCTCTCAGTCGGTGGGAGCGAGCTAATTTCAGGCTTTATATTAGCCACTGACCTCATAAACGACTGGAAGATGTACTGGTTGAGGGAGGTCTGTCTTGCTTGTGCCCCATACCATTTGAGGAAGCACATCTTCCCAGCCTGTTCAACCTCGCCGTGAGTGGAGGCGGGGTTGCAAAAGATCACTGCCGCTTCCTTGATGACGGAAGACTTCAAGTATAATTTAAGAAGCCCACTTTACTTCTCCTGAAAGTTGCAGATGTGTCGCAGCCGGTAGATGAATGTAAGAACAGGATGTGTTCAAATCTACGCTCCTGCATCTCTTGGGTGGACAGTACTATTGTTTTGGTTTTTCCTCGGCCGGGTTTCAGTAGCGGGATGTCTTGGGTGGAAGGACTGGGCACCAGCAAGACAGACCACTCTCAACCAGTACCGCTTCCAGTCGTTTATGAGGTCAGTGGCTAGTATATAGCCTGAAATTAGCTCGCGCCCACCAACGGAGAGCGCAGCTAAACAGCACGCAGAGGCCCTTCATCAAGAACCACCCACCACTGAGGATGAAGATGCCATGGAGGAAGAACCCTTACCAGGGCCCTCACGTCCAAAGAGGAAGAAACTTCTTGGAAGTAAAACAATGATTTATTAAAATAAAATAAAATTACTTACCTTATATATAACACACTTTTATTTATTATCTATAAAATACAATTTTCCATTTCTTCCAGTGACATGATTTCCATTTACTGCATTTAACCCGCTTTCAAGTGTGACATATTATTAGATGGTACATAGATGTAACAAACGATAGTTGTGGCTCAGGAATGACCAAAACAACTTTTTCTGAAAATGATGATATTTTACAAAAAATCTTAAAATTGGTTCAACTGTTGACCGGCTGGAGATAAATTAGCATGTGTATACACACTTTTAAAGGAAATTAAATTCTCTATAACTTCCTGTTTGACAATATCATTCTCAGGTGAACAGTTTAGACGATATGAAGGAATGTTTGATGAGAAATATGAGGTAAAAATCAATTTTTCGAAAATTTTCACTATTCCTAAGCGTGTAGCTCGAAAACGGTTCGGAATTCGAAAAAAGTGAATAGAATAAAAGTTGTAGAGAATTTTATGAGCTTTCATTCGATATTACACAATTTTTCTCTACGGGGCACTGTTTTCGAGATCGCAGCGAAAAACCCTAAAGCGGGACCTTATTTGGCCCCCCCCCCACCGGCTCACCTCGTAGACGCCAGGACTTTTAGTATGTTTACTCCCTAAGCACCGCGAACAGGTTTCTGAAGAAATCGCTTTTGACCCTGCTCACGCACTCTACACCTCCTTTTGGGCCATTCGTTGATTGGACTATTGGTATTGCTTGATCTTTGAGTTTTCTATTTCCATCTGGTGCAATATAAAAGTGTTCTTTAAAATATTGCTTATAAAAATGTTCTTTAAAATGTCGAGAAAAAATACGGCTGTGTTTCCTGTTCTTTTTATTGCAGCCTCCCACAGTGTAATTTTTTCAGGATTTTTGGGAAACCTTAAAACCTTAATTGAAAATTACCTAATTGCCATCTTTCACTAAACAAAATTACTCGGAAACCAGTATACATCCTAAATAGTCCATATTTGGGCGTTTTTTTATGGAATCTGACACGGTTGGCTACCTACATCGCCTACAACATCCATGATGTCAGCCCATAACACCCGGTGAGCTAGGTGCCATGTCGGTTCTTCCCTTCATTTCATGTCGGCTACACTGAACTGGTCGGAAAACACGAACTATTTACATAGCCGTTTCCACCGACGTTTCGTCTGAGCGGTGGTACCAACCCGGCCGGGATAAACCCTACCACCTAGTAAGGTATGAAGAGAAGGGGCCTACAGGTTAACGTGGAATCCGAACCACGGTCAGCTCCAACGGTCGAGCGGTCACCCATCCAAGTACTGACCGCGCTCAGGGTTGCTTAAGAACGAAGGTAGGTATATGCATGATTTACGTTAAGCTCATTCTATTCGTTTCGAAATGGCGGCCATTTTTTGATAAAATAAAATGCTTCATAAGATACCTACGTGAACGAACATGCGTCATTTAATAAAGTAACCGAGCTCTAAAGTCCTTCCATAGAGTATTGACTTTTACTTGGTTTTAAAACAAATACACGAAAGATCATATCTGCCTCCCATTTTGGAACTTTATCATCAATACTAGGTAATAATAAATCTGTAAGGGATGGCCATGGAGTAAGTTACTTTGTTTTATGAGATATTGCGTTTATAGACTCTATGTATGATAATAAAAGTAAATTGACGATTTTTATTAGAACTATTTTCTGTATGTATGTAACTATCAATGTTCCACGATAGCTCTTAAACCGATCATCCGAATTCGATGAAACTTAGTACAAGCATATTTACCTATACGAGACATAGGATAGGCTAAATAAAATTCAGTTCTGGTTACGCTATGATGTGGCTGTCATACAAACCGAAAAGGTACGGGGGCGGGTTTAATTACTTTCTTCTTTTTAAATCCGAATTTCAAGCGAGCGAAGCCGCAGGCAAAAGCTAGTACTCACATAATACGTAATCACATGGATTATATTATAAATATTCGGGAAAAAATATGATTTAGACTTAGCACGTTCTATAGGAAATCTGCCACCGCCGTCGCTCCCAGTTAAAATATCACCAAAATACCAATTACCTGTGGAATCTTAGACCATTCACGATTCTAATCTCCTTCTTTGAGTCAGATTTGCAAATTAAAACGCAACAGTTGACTATTTTGGCTGAATTTTAGGAATAAAACTAAGAAATTGATCCCTCTGCATCGCGCGACGAAGCACGGCCGATGACTGCCGGTCGGGCCCGAACGCGGCTCGTGGCGCTCACCAACGAAGCTTCACCTCACCAACGCTCACATTCTCTCTATAAAGGAGCGCAGCGACGTAATACAAACTCTTTGATTAGAAGAAAAAAATCCTTATCATTCAAATCGAAATTCCGTTGTTTTTTTTTGTCATACAAAAGTTGGAAATTGTAATAAAAACTCGATGGACAGTGAGACTGGAGAGTGCAGTGAACTAATTCAGTCCTCTTTTTCTTTTGAGGTCATTGAACTTTCAGTGTTTGGAATTTACCTACACGCAGTTCAATTGCACTAGTTATGTATGCAACCTACCCATTTTTATTCATCAGTTAGAATTTATTTTTTATTTAATAAAGGCGGACGTTAACCATCCACCAAATCTTGAAGAATAGATTTTCACCTAAAAGTACTGTAAAATGATCAAATCTGGGAAAAAGTTTCAGAGCTTTTCGTCTTCAAATATGGGCCTCTTTCGAACTCTGAAGTTTCGAAAACCTATCCTGAAACATCCTGTATAGATAGCGCTGCGCGGCGCAGCAGGTGCGGCGCCGGCGCGGTGCAGGTGCGATTATAGAGATAGACAATCTGATCAATCTCTCGCTTAGTTAAATTTGATATTTTGCTCGTCCTTTCCAAAATTGAATTACTAAGGTGTCCTCTTTCTTAATTGACTGGAAAATTATGAATAGTCATCCAGACGAAGTACCAGAACGAAGTTTATTGGCGATGGAGTAACCCGTCCAAGGTAAGGTCAGTCAGTCAGCGTTTATGCGTCCACTGCTGGATATACTCCTCTACAATCTTTCTCCAGTTCCCCCGGCCTTCAGCGGTACGGAAACACTGATTGGCTCCGACGTACCTGGCGAGTGGTCTTCACACTCGTTTTCACACACGGAAAAGGTACTGTGTGCGGCCGGTACTTAATAAGAATCGCCCCACTGCATCTCTCCCCGTGCATGTCGTAAAAGGCGACTAAGGGATAAGGACAAGATGCCGTGCATAAGGGCGACAGGCTAGCCACCTCTCACTTTGGCACGGTCTTTCCACCGAGTCATGCAGCAGGTGGGCCTTCGTGCCTTACCTGCTATATGACCTGATAGTTATCTTGTCCGAATACTTTACTAAACGTGGTGGTCGGTGTTGTGCTGTAATTTACCAGAGTACTTGCAGCACAAAACCGATTACTCTTACCCCGATTGTCGGGATACGGCGTGTGGTGTGTGTGTGAAAAGATAAATTGGCAAATATGAAAAACTAGACTATCATTTCTAAAGAAAGATATTTCGCATGCCTGAATAGAGACCGAAGAAGCCAGTCATTAAAGAGAAAAGGCCAGAAATATTATCACGAGCGAAAAAATGTAGATAAACATATTGTATTCGCCTAAATAGGAATTAACTTTTGCGCACGTTCTCGTACGAAGCGAGCCGCTCCGCCGTCGCGGGAACAAATCTTCCGAAACAAGCCCGAGGCATGTAAATAGGTAAATGAAATTTAACCCGAATGCGCGTAACTCTGCAAGACGATCCCATTCACCGCCTCCATACGCTACAACACTTTAATCTCGACATGAAAGGGGATCTTAGCCCGAGAGTTAGTGTCGGCGCGCAACTCGACTAACGCTGTGAAATAAATTAAATGAATTTAGCGCCTCTCGGGGTGAGGTTCAAAGCCGGGAGTCAGACGGAGTGGATCCGGCGCAGAAACCATTTTATGAATTAATGAATCAAGTAAGTAAACGTTTTAGCTACAATTAAGGCCGCTGGCTGGCGACGACACTGCGCTCCTTCCGTGTTCAATTAGAATAATGACGAGCCAGAGAACAAAACTTTACGTAAGATAGATCAAATATACAGGTTGTATCAGGATAGGTTTTCGAAACTTCAGGGTTCGAAAGGGGCCCATATTTGAATACAAAAAGCTCTGAAACGTTTTCCCAGATTCTATCATTTTACAGTACTTTTTGGTGAAAATCTATTCTTCAAGATTTGGTGGATGGTAAACGTCCGCCTTTATTAAATAAAAAATAAGTTCTAACTCATGAATAAAAATGGGTAGGTTGCATACATAACTAGTGCAATTGAACTGCGTGTAGGTAAATTCCAAACACTGAAAGTTCAATGACCTCAAAAGAAAAAGAGGACTGAATTAGTTCACTGCACTCTTCAGTCTCACTGTCCATCGATTTTTTATTACAATTTCCAACTTTTGTATCTATACATATAATAAAATCGCAGAGGTAAGAAAGTCTGTACATTGAATGTATTCGGAAAAAAACTAACCAGGGTGGCTTAAAATGAGATACTGAACATGTTAGAACAGTTTTTAAAATTTTTGTTTGTTTGTTTGTTTGTCTGTACGCGCATCACGCAAAAACCACTGAACGGAATTAGACGAAACTTTGTATAGTGGCAGTTTATATGCCGGGTTAACATAATACGTAAAAAAAAATAACAAAAATAAAAAAAAATTAACAAATTATAAACATTATTGCGCGTTTAAAATCACGTAGTCCAAAGTACATAATTATATCTTGAGAACTGGCAGCAAATACAATTTCAATAAAATATTCATTCCAAATTTAAAAATAAGTAGATACAACGAAAATGACAGTACTTCTTTTTTATAACTTGAACACAATAGTCTATACATATCTATTCTTTCTATACATATCATAAAATCGTAAATGCAAAAATGTCTATTTGTACGCGCATCTCGCAAAAACCACTGAACGGAATTTGACGAAACTTTTTATAGTGACAGTGTATATCCCGGATGAACATAATAATTAAAAAATATAATAAAAATCACGTAATCCAAAGTAAAGGTAAAAAACAATTTTAAATGTCATGTTGACAACGGAGAACTGTCATCTCGAGGTGAGCTGGCCGGTGACAAATTGTTTGTTATATAAAAATAATAATTGAAAGTCGAAGTTATGTCGCTGTCATTGGTGCAATAAAATTTATATATCTGTTGCCCGCGGCTTCGCTCGCGTGAAATTCGTATTTAAAAAAAAGAAAGTAGGTAACTAAAGGCGGGCCCGAAGGCGGATCTGCGCTCACGTAAACGATATTCTATCTCGATGAAAGTAACTAAGGGCGAGGCGGAAGGCGGAGCTGAGTTCAGGAAGAAGAAAAACATTCTTGAAGAAAGTAAGTAACTAAGGGCGAGGCCGAAGGCCGAGCTCTATTCTGGAAGACCATAAACATTATCGAAGAAAGTAAGTAACTATGGGCGAGGCCGCAGGCCGAGCTGCGTTCAGGAAGAAGCTAAACCATCTTGAAGAAAGTAAGTAACTAAAGCGAGGCCGAAGGCCGAGCTACGTTCGGATAATCGAAAAACCATCTCGAAGAAAGCAAGTAACTAAGGGCGAGGCCGAAGGCCGAGCTGCGTTCAGGAAGAAGCTAAACCATCTTGAAGAAAGTAAGTAACTAGGGCGAGGCCGGAGGCCGAGCTACGTTCTGACAAATGATAAACTATCTCGAATAAAGCAAGTAACTAAGGGCGATGCCGAAGGCCGTGCTGCGTAGGTTTAATTCTTTAGTTATTAATATTACTTTTTTATTTTTATGAAATAAATAGATTGAGTAAACGATATTATATTCTATCGAAGAAAGGAAGTCTTTAAGGGCGAGGCCCGAAGGCGGAAGAGGGTTTTTGGTTTACCTAAATGCAGCTCGGCCTTCGGCCTCGCACTTAGTTCCTTCCTTTCTTCCAGAAGGTTTATCGTCTTCCTGAACGCAGCTCGGCCTTCGGCCTCGCCCTTACTTACTTCCTTTATTTGAGAAAGGTTTATCGTTTACCTGAAAGCAGCTCGGCCTTCGGCCTCGCCCTTAGTTAGTTACTCTCTTTAAGAAGGTTTATCGATTACCTGAACGCAGCTCGGCCTTCGGCCTCGCCCTTAGTTACGTACATTCTTCTTTGGAATACGAATTTCACGCGAGCGGAGCCGCGGGCTCAGCTAGTGACCAATAAAACAACGGAATTTCGATTTGAGTGATAAGGATTTATTTCTTCTAATAATGAGTACTTTCTATTCCTGAAGTTTCTCAAACCTATCCTGATACACCCTGTATAGGGTTTCAGTAGATGACGAAACAATTTACCGACATTTTTATTCTTATTTTTATTTACAAAGTGCTATAGCAAAGGGAAAACAATAATAACCTGGTACATCGTTCAATAAACATGTGAACTCTACACATAATCCAGTAACCTTGTAGTAACCTGAAAGTGTAACCTTGAGTCAGATCCAGTAGTTCTCTTTTTTTGCTGAGTTGTTTATGAAGTTGGCCCAATGAATAATCCAAGTTTTTGACCTCGAGGGAGCAACTTCGTCAAAAAAAAGAAAAGAAAACCGCGATATTTTCGACCTCCCTGCCTAACCTAACCTCACCATGAAAGACTAGTTTATTGATAAAACTATGTAGCACGTTTTAAAGAAGACTACTTCTGTTCTCAAATTACAGCAAATTTAGTCTTCTTTGAAAACATGCTACATAGTTATTATGAAAACTAGTCCTTCGGGGTTAAAATAGTCAAAAATTAGAGAGAGGTCAAAAATTTCGCGGTGAAAACTTGGATTATTCATTGGCCCAGCATCATAAACAATTCAGCAAAAAACTCGAACTTAGGTATTGTACATGGACTGTTGTACTGGACTAACATTTGTTGATGCTGAAGGCGTAGAACGTATCTGGAGAAGTGGGCGGGTGGACGGAGGGACGCAGTAGATTGCTGTCATCGTCCACGTAATTTTATTTATTAGCGCGGAGTCTACGTGCACCCTCTACACCCCCGTCTCCCACCCACCCGCCGCGACGAGCCGCAAGGGGTGAGTCTGAAGTGGAGGGGAACGACGACGCAGCTAGTTGTCGGAGAATTAGCTAAGATAAAATCAATATCTACGATAATTACGCAACCGACATAGTCACTGAGGACAATACAGGTTACAACATTGAAAATCGTGTCATTTCGTCAATCACAATTTAATAGAAAATTCGTAAATTATGATTTATTTATTTTATCAACTTATTATATTTATTCGTGATAAATATAGATAAGCAGCTAAGGTTTATCGCCGAGGTCAGTATAAAAGATGAGTTTATCTAGGTGTATAAGTGGTTCGGAGAAGGAAAGTGGAAGAAGGCAATAAATGATTAATCTTTTTATAAGCAAAATCATGGGACAAATTGAAGCACGGTAGAGATTTCAACGTGGTGTCAGATACACCGCACGTAATGGATAAGATGCACAGTATTGAAGCACTGACTGGCATTCTCCTTCTTCAGCAAAAGGTTATTTCGAGGATCAAGCGGGGAGCGTAGTCGCCTCGGTAGCAACGCCGGGATCCTTAACGACTTGCTTAACGACATAATTCTTAATGATATGAACTACTGCGAATTATTCAAGATTATTCAAGACTAGCGAGCTTTATTCCATACTATATATTAGAGTAATTATTCGGTGGATAGAATACGGGATTGGAGCAAGTGATGTGAACATGACAGGTGGGTTCTTAAAGCATCTAGAGCTAAGAGAAGCGAGTACTCGTGAAAACAAATAGCACGCCGACCCCCGACCCCGAAGACAATCAAAGAAAATAAAAATACCATAGAGAATGAACCCAAAAGATGATATATTTCTCGGTCGGTTCGTTCGTCTTCTATTTATGCACGCTCAATTTCAAAATCATTAATCATCATTCTGAAATGAGAATACACGAGCGGTAATTCGAGCGCGCTAAAAGCCGTTTAAAAATGACAGCATAAATTATGGTTCTTTCGGAAAATTTTCTGCGGTTTTTTTATTTTAAAGCTTCGGCTGCGTTGTAGAATTTGTACAACCAAACTGAAAGTAATATGAGTCGGTGAATTCTTTTTAAAGGTCATGTTTTACTTCGTAATATTTTTTTTCAAATGCGATTCCTAAACATTCTCGTATGCTACGAATTAATGTATGCTACGATAAATTATTAATGCTGGTGATGAATTAAGACGCGGTGACATTTCGCCACAAACACACGAGTAAGCATCTGAAGATATTTAAAAAAAACCGGAAAAGTGCGAATCAAACTCGCGCACCGAGGGTTCCGTATCGCTATTTCATGGTCAGCGCCACTCACGCCATCTATGTATTAGTTAAAATTCTTCATACTCTTTTCGGTAGATGGCGCACATACACTTTTTAGTTTCTTGTATGGGGACCCCCCTGAATTTTGTACTTTTTCTTATTTTTATTATTTGTTGTTATATCGGCCATAATAACACATACCTATTCTGTGAAAAATTCGATGGGCTACCTTACGGTTACGGTTACGGTTCAAGCAAGAGATACAGCCCTCGGACAGACGACCAGACAGACAGACAGACGTTGTAGGCTTAGTAATAGGGTCCCGTACCACGGATACGGAACCTTAAAAATGCTTGAGAGTGAGAATTAGTAGTGCATGTTGTAGAACACGGGCTCAAAACACTTGTAATATGTCCCGAGGCGTCGAGATTATTCAACCACGACAAAAATACAAGCATTCAAGTGCCTGCAATAATCTTGGCGAGCGATTAAGCTTTCACTGAAACAGCCCGAGCGTCTCGTAAACATGTCGCGGCTACATTACTGGCAGGTACTGGCAACACAGATTTACTACCGCCATCTGTTGGTGTTTTAACCGATCTAAGCCATCACTGAACCTTTTTCTATGTCGTAAAAATAGATTTTTATTAAATCACAAAACGCCGTGATTAACTTTTATGGAAATAATCTAATCATTGAAATATTTAGGTTTATTTGAAGTGTGAAAATTATAATAGTTATATTTTTCACATATTTACAAACTTACGTAGTAAGAATAATGAACATTGAATAAACACGACACTCATACTAATGAATGTTAGGAATGTTTAACGGCTCTCTTAGCTTATTTCAGCACAAATAATCACACTTGTCAAAATCTTGGCGCCGCGCCAGGCCAACTTAAGCTACGCTGAATTTGTGCGCATTCTTCCTCTGCTCCAATTATTTCTATAATTCAAAAAAATTCAAACAAAAAGTTAATTTAAAGCCGCACCAATCCCTGACAACATTAGTTTTCACTTTTGACTAAGCCTGCGCCGCCTGTCTGTCTGTCTGTCCGTCCGTCCGTCCGAGGGCTGTACCTTTTGAACCGTGATTTAAACGTAAAAAATAAGAGGGTCCCCATACAAGAAACGTGCTAAGAATCTAATAGTGCATATTCACGTTAGGTACTAAATAATAAATGGCGCCATCTATTATTTAGGTAGTTTGCATCGCAGGCAGGCAAAAGATAGAAGGATATAATTTTTGACATGTATGGTACGCGCTGGACCGACTTTTTATTATTTGTCGGCATATCTGCTATAATAACGCATATTGCGTGAAAATTTCAACCGGCTACATATTACGGTTCAACATATATAGCCCTCGGGCTTTTCTTTTCTGTGCTCGGGCTGACGGACAGACAGACAGGTAGATATACAGACGGCGTAGGTAGTCTATAATAGGCTTCCGTTTGGACACGGAACCATAAAAATCATACTTGTGCAATTTTTGCCTTTTGGGTGCTCAAGCTTAAAGCATTGCAAAGTGTGTACGAAAATTAAAATTTCACAGCTATAGTATGTAAAGCCCAGCCGTCGGCTATCATTCAGGTGGACGCTGTTTGTAGTATGTAGTACAGTACATGTAGGTCGTCATCGATTTCCAGTCGTCTGGAGTCCGAGCGTGGCGTGTGCAGCGCGTGAAATATGTGATCGCCGAGCTGTGACTCCCGACAGCTCAACTCCCCAGTCTGGCTGGGAGCATATGTCGCGCTGTCCATAAAAAAAAATGCATCAATGATAGATATATTATCATTCCTAGTGCATGTGTGGGTGGTTTGTGATTGTGTTTGATAATGTGAGTGCATCGTCGTTCATGTTCCTCAAAGAACGCAGAGTTAGTATTACTTAACTTGCTTCCCTTAGGCGAACAGGAGGAGGTCCCTCCTCCTCCTGTTCGCCTTCGCCAAACCCGCCATACTCTCGCGGAACACCCGTTTGTAGTCGACAGAAGAGTTCTTCGAACTGCACGATTCTCTAAATCGTTCTTGTGCCGCACTGCAAAGGTGTGGAACGGGCTCCCAGGAAATATCTTCCCCCACTCCTACAATCCACAGATCTTCAAATCGCGGGTTAATAGCCTTTCCCCAGCAACATTAGTCCACCTCCAAGCCGGACTGGCACCTCCTCGGGGGTGAAATTGGCTGCACCTGAGGTTGCGACCTCGGACAGAGCCACCCAGATCGGTAGCAATAAAAAAAAAAAAAAACAAAATTACGTCGCTGCGCTCCTTTGCGACGTAATACAAACTCTTTAAAAGAACGAATACGCATATCTATCTCTTCTTCTTCTCTATCTCTATCTCTACCTTCTCTACTTCTTATAAAAGGGAACGTCTGTCTGTATGTATGTTTAAAGTAAACTCCGGAACCACTGGACATATTTTGATGCGGCTTACACTAATGTAAAGAGTAGTTCTTAAGGCTCACTATAGAAACCACCACGCTAAATAGGAATAGGATTGCGCAGTATCAAATAAAGTATCGTATGACCGGAATTTAGTGTCGAATGGTAGTGCCGGATGGAGAGGGGGAAAAGGACGGAGAGGAGGGATGGGAGGTGAGGAAAAGATGGAGGGAAGGAGGAGGGAGGGAGGGAGGGAGGGAGAGAGAGAGAGAGAGAGAGAGAGAGAGAGAGAATATAAGAAAAGGGATCGTTTATTATATTTGTGTTTAAATCGGATTTGCTATTAAACCGAGTCTACCGCGAGCGAAGCCGCGGGCAAAAACTAGTAAGTATATAACGACGGTTAGTTTGAATTGAAATATTTGACAAGGCAACTAACTTCTTCGAGTTTTTCAGTCAACATTTCAACATTGATCTTGTTCGACGAGCATTAGTGTATGAGTGTGGAAGAGGCATCATATGTCACGGCAGGACCGCCGAGATCCGTTGTATAAGCCTGCCGCATTGGGTAACAGGCTTGGCGTTGTGTCATCATCATCATCATCAGCCTGTATCGATCCACTGCTGGACATAGGCCTCTCCCAAGGCACGCCACCACACGCGGACTTCCGCTCTTCTCATCCATCCACTCCCGGGATGATAATATGAGAGTTGATCTGGTTGAACATCTTCTGTGGCGGTACATTTAATTTTATGTGTGGAAAAAGATCCCAAAGTTTCTTCGCAGTGAATGTGAACGCGTCCTATGTCGGCGGTGGGGTGGGGCGGGGCGGGCGGAGGGTGGCGTGGCGTGGTGGTGGTGGTGCGAGCAGCACGTACACACTTGGTATTTACGAGCGGACAGAATTGAACAAATTGCAGAATGCAGATCGCGACACGAGTCCACTCTGACTGCGACCGCAGCTCCACAAACCACAATGCAGTTAGCTTCACTTCATTCAACCATCAATATATTTCTATCATTGATATGTAGGTGGGGTTATCAACTTTAATATTTTTACTGCCTCTGGGTGACTTTACAGTCACCTTAGGAAGACTAACGTTATTGTTCCAATATCTCCAGTTACTCGCATGGGCTATAATTACTAGATGATATGGGTGATTTATTGAAGATGTCATTAATTCATTTCTCTAGAATATAATGTTCTTAAAATTTAAATTACATAAGGTTGAATAATAGCGACTGCTGATTCAAGAATTAATAATATAATTTGAATTGTAATTAAAATAAAAATTCAATAATTTGGAAATTTAGGTCCAGTACTTCTTACCTAATTACAGCTATACTCGAAATATTTGACACAACGTGACCGGATATTCCGATTTTGACGAGGACTAGGTCGATTATTTGTTAAGGTACAGTAAAAACGAGATGAGGCACGAAATAACATGCCTGTGGGGATTCGAAAAACCTTTTACAAAATTCAATTTAAAATTAACAAACAAATAAACAACTTAGGTTAATTTTAGTTTTAATTTTCTCTATAAGTTCTTTCTGTTATTTAATGTTTTAGTTATTTTGAATAACGTTTTACTCTACCTACATGCAGCAATTTTATATTTGTGAATCAAAATTCAAGGGTCAATAAAAATAAAAAAAAAACAGGCAAACGGGACGTTTGTTCGAAATTTTTGCACTAAATACAATATTATTTATTGCGACACTTCTTTTAATTATAAAATTACTTTTACACCGTTAGACTTAGAACTTTCAAACCTAAAATGTTTCTTCAGTCACACGTGGTTGTGTGGATCGAAGGTGAGGAAAACGCTTGAGATTGAGACTGAAGAACTGCGAAGAAAAAAATGTCTAGCGAAATCGTGCGAAGTTATTTTGTTTTATGGTTAGAAGTTCAAAACAATCTGAAGGGGACGGTTCCAAACGGCTCCCTCTGGGGCCGAACCGCCCGAGCTTTCCGTCCGCAGTCAAAGATCGAGAAAGTGCAATAAAAACTTGCGTTAGCCCTGTCGGCGCGCGCAGTAAACAAACTGTCTTATTGCCTTTGCACTCGCTTTATTTATTAATTTAGCGAGCTCTCGAAATATATCATGATTAATTAAATTATTGCGTCCGGCCGGAGTGGGTCGTTAGCGGAGAGGGCGGAGGTTGCGGGGGCGCGGCGCGCTTGACGAACGATGCGACGACGACGGCCATGTTGTGTTCTATCTATCGTATCGTAAATGCCCGCATTTACTCTACATGCAGCAATTTTCTATTTGAGAATCTAAATTCAAGGGTAATCAAATGCAATCATCATAAAATAAATAAATAAAATGATTGTTCTAATGTTAGGTAATTCCTAATCGCTTGATATATTCGGCGACTTGGTGACCTGGCTGGCGATAATGATGGGAGCAACTAGGCGTTGGATCATTAGATTTTCTGGTCGTCGAATCGTCTCGTGTGTTCGTAGCAGTGCCGAGAAAATGAATATCCTCAGCCTGAAACGCCGTCAGCGTTTCTTTTATTGGTACACTTTTCTTTATTGGTGTCGAGCCCTTTTCCCCGCGAGTCTTCTTCGGGCTGACAGGGAATCGTTTTACAGGTGCGCAATCCTCTTTGACACGTGTCAATCGAGGGGAATTTAATCATTACTTTCAGTCCGACCGTCGCTCGCCACGGGCGTTACACCGCCGCCGCCGCCGCCGTCGTCGCGTGTCGGCTCGATCAACAACACCTCACTCTAAATAGACCTGTCACACGTGTGACATCTTAACCCTCCCAGTCGCACGCGCCGACCACGACGCTGTGTCGCCTACGTGCGCGGGACGTGTCGGTTGATACAGCGCACGCGGGGCGGCCGGCGGGCGGCGGCGCGGGGGCGGCGTGGCGCGACGGTGGCGGCGTCGGAATACACGTGTTTATTTACACGTGCAACGGTCAGATCCGCCGCACTGGCGGGTCGCGAAAGGTTTAAATTTAAACTGACCCGCATTCCGCATTGCTCCTTAGAACTCTATGTGTATTTTAGGAATATTGGCGGAGATTTTCCGTCGTCTCTGTTTCTGGTCTTCGTCTAGCTTCCCTGCAGCTCCTCGGTTTGTCAATTAGAGGAATAATAATTGTTTGTATATATCTTCTCATTTTCATTCTCGGTTACGTACTACCACGGTTCTACGATATTTACTTACCTACAAGCTGGCCTGGATTTTACCGCTTACTGCTATTTTGCTCTATCACTACTTACGTGGAGAGATTTTATAGAAAATAATAATAGAATTTCGTAGCCACTTCGTCCGAATTAGGAATAGGAAATAACTAGATAAGTATATTTTACAAATATTATATATTACTTAAAGCTTATGATACTCGTGTCATACACCTACATATCAGCCTGCATTACACGAAAACGGCGCACCTGTGTTGTTGTGGAACCGTTTATATACTATAACTTCAATATTTAACACAATTTAAAGGCAAATTCACTGAACAAAGTATCTTAATACCTGTCAGTGTTCAAATTTCAAAACCTATATTTGTAATTATTATATAGATAGATAAATAGAAAATATTTTCCAAAAACATTTTAAAGAAGGAAACACAATATAATATTTTCATGAGGTGCAAAGGCAAACTTTTCAGATATTTCTTCCAATCAACCCGGATGTGTGAGAGTCGATTAATATTGTTACCCGTACTTCTTCACAACCTCATTCACATTAGGCATGAACGTGATTGGCTACAGCCTACAATTCGCTTGAACGGAGAAGAGAAGCATGTCGCTTCGTATGTTTACCGCATACTAAACGACAAAATAAACTGCCTAGCTAGATAGATTGTTTACCAGAGATTAAGGTACCAATAAATTAGACGACAACCTTTTTGTCCGCCTCATAGCCGGCATGGCGCCTCTCTGAGCGTGGTTTCGCGAGGAATGGTGTTATTGGCTGTGTCTGATCTTCCGTTGAAGTATTGGTCACAGGCACCCGCGCCGGCTGTCTATAAAAAAAAAACAAAAAAAAAACGGTTTGGTCACCAGACAACTAATTTTAGAGCCAGAACACAAGACCTACAACTCAACTATCTTCCTCGAGGAACAACAACCCACAGTAAAGTTGTGCTCTTCTCTGTATAGAGTTATCAATATCGTACATAAGAATTATAATACAGTATAAATGTATACTGAGTTAAGGAATTAGCGAAAATATGTATGTATAAAACGTGAAGCTAGGAAACTTATTTATTAGGTTCAGCCTGTACTATTTATGATATTTAAAAATAAAGTAAATAAATAAATAACATCGTGAGTAGGTAAACGTTCTATCTCCGGGAATAAATTTACTTCATCTAAATTAAAGCGATCCAGAATTTTCAAGGATTCCTTTGTTTTCATCTAATTAAAGCTAGGTATCCAGAATTTCCAAGGATTCTTTTAATAAGTTGCTCTCCAGTTTAATATTATGTAAGTAAGTAGGTATATTTACATACACACCACATAGGTACATTACATATTATGTAGGTTTATATATATACTTACAGTGAATTTCGCATGGATAAGGTTTTATATCCATATTTTCACTTGCCGGCATACAGATCGAGGTTGTATTATCCACTTTTAAAGCCTGTAGGTACCTCTAAAATCAAATCCAATGCGCCTCTCAGTTGTTGGGCATACTCTACTTCGCAAATGTAGAGAAATGCCGAGTGCCGTTTCACATACAACGACAATAGGCTTACCATGAAATGTTCGTTCAGCATGTAATGTTTCGCATTGTCAGTGTCGTGTTAACACTTTGCGCGACGGCGTCACAAGCCAGACGACTACGGCGCGACACGTCGTACTCGCCGACGCAACGAGGTGTCGTGCACCGGCTGAGCCGTGTTAAACTTTTAAGTGCGGTGCACTCGCCAGCTGTTGAACTTTTGAAGACTGTGCACTCGTTAAACTGCTCCGGTTTATTTGAAGAAACCCGCGGCCGGTGAGCGATGTAAAAGCACAGATACTAAACTATTTAAAGTTGATAGAAATGGGCAATCTACGAAATAAATAATGTGAAAGAATTGAAATCTCCCTTGCTGGTAAAAAAAGCACAAAAGCTGGTTTAAAATTCAAAAGCAAGATTTTTAACAAATGAAGTTAAAATAAAAGCTTAAAATTGGGCTGACATCACGGATGTTGTAGGTGATGTGGCCAGCCGTGACAGTTTCCATAAAAAAAGAATGCATGATGTTCCAAAATTGATGAGTTTAAAACTGCCATAGTCATACATTGTATGCATTTTTCTTTGTCCCAACATAAATAACCCATTTGATTGGCACATTTACATTTGGTTTGGCACCTGCGCTCATCTTCACGTTGAATGAAACCGAAAGTGCAACAAAGATGGACGTGTATTTGAAATTTAATTTTAATTTTATTTTATTGTTGGTGTTGTTGTTTATTGAGGATTCATATGTTAGCGTAAAACTCGTTAACTTGTCACAATTAAGTAGTTAGGGTTCCATTACACCCACGAATAAGAGCCGGCAATGAACTTTGCAGGTTTTTTTTAAATATTGTAACCAAGTATTTTAGTGATATCCATCCAAAATATACAGTTTTATAATGAGCTACATTTATTCGAGCTGCAGTGTTGAATGTGGAGGGAGATCGGCCTAGTGGCAGTCAAGCTTTGCTAGAGTATGCCACTTTACCACGAAGAAGAATGTATAATAATTTTCACCGACGAGTTGATGGCTCTTCTAGAATTTCGAATTCTTAGGTGATCGTGATAAATACCATGCATTACGTGTGTCCGCGAGGGTGGAGACCGCCCGCCGTGCGCGCGCGCCGGGAACCAGCGGGATGCTGATTGGACGAGGTGGTATCGCGCGCGAACCGACAAACGACTGGCTGCCAATTATTCGCCCATATAAATTACTATAAACAAACTGGTCAAGTATGGATTCATGCATGATCTCGCACGATCGCGCACGTCTCTGTGCGACAGAGACAACGCTCTACAACCGGATTGTCTCTTTCTAAAGCTCGATGTTCATTTCATTACTCACTAGTCACTACCGGGTACTGGTACTTCGTTTCAGTTCTTTGGACTAAATTCAAGTTTAATAGAAGTCCCTTTCATTGTAATCGTTAATGCTTCTTGTAGTTAATAATACTTGATAGTTGATTAGTAATACTAGATATTGAAGGTTAAATTAATAAAGGGTCGACTTATTTTCACGACTGAACGGATGGAAGGATAATAGATTGCCGCTACGGTGTATGTGTCTCCACTCCACTGTTTTGAATGTGTCAAGTCCAAACCGCGGCACATGGAGGTTCGTTATCTCTGTCTACCGCATTGTGAGACAGGCGTCACGTTATGTATTGTAGGTATTAGTCCACTACTCTACCAACCGAGTTGGTAGAGATATACTTACAGACGAGGTACATATAAACGTGCTGTACCTGTAACAAGGAAACATATTATATTACATTAGCGAGAATAAACAAAGTATAATTAATTTCATAAACAAGGTAAATTGTTTGCCCACCAGAAAGTACATGCTACGAATCTGTGGAACAGCCTCTCTACATTATTTTGACTCGTGGATTAAAATAATTTGATTAGAGTTTGGATTAAGTACTTAATCATATTTAAAGCGTCAGCTTAATTATGAAACTTATGATAATACAATTCGTAAAAGATTTTTTATTCCTTATTTGGTTATTTTTATCAAATAAACGGTGCGTAAAAGAGATTTTAACTTTATTTGTGGCGACATGGCGCGGCGGCGGGGCGGTGAGGCGCGGCGCGTACAGGGGGGTGGCGCGTAAGTGATATATGGGTGATTTGTCATTTTACAGATTAACATATCGCCCACGCGCTCACATTTATTTTTATAACATACTTTTAGGAAGTTTATTATCTATTAGATTAGATATTAGATAGATAACATGCTCCTTAGAGATTACAGATAATATTTATTGTGAACTTGATGGACGTTATTTTATTACGTACTCGAGATATAGGGTAAACGTTTGTGCAAATTGATAATAATTTTCACAACAACGTAGATATGTATTTGTAAAAACGTCGTCGGAAAAGTCGGTTCCCAAAGAAAATCTTTAATTCAGTTATATTGCGGTTGCCGCATTTCATTTGCACATTTGGTTTTTGTCCTCGTGTGTGTCCCTTTCTAGGTTTTAAAATAAAGGAATCGATTCGATTCGCTAGAGGCCCCACGACGATCTATAGCAGTTAAGTAGTGATAACTGGGTATGTTGGTAGGTATGTAAGACCGCGTGGGGCGAAGGGGGACGGAGGGGGCGGCGGCGGGGGCGACGCACGTGCGATCTCGGCTCCGTCTCGTCGGTCGACTCGGGTGAATCACACGGAACGTGCCCGGTACGTCAACATCACGTATTAGCTACTAATTCCTCTGGCCCCCTTCGCGCTTCGCCACCAACGCACTGCCAGACTCACCATCCATCACTGAAACCAACTTCCTATAATGTATGGAGAACATTAAAGTTAAAGAAAAAGCCTTAAAGTTACCTAATAGTTGCATCAAGAAGTTTAATAATTTAATCATGCACGTGAAGTTAGGCCCCAATGCTAGACGTATAAATACGCCTGGCATTGTGGTCCAAACATTAGTGGAATAGAAATATGAAGTAAGGTGGCCAAGCAGAACATTTTCTTCAATTCTGGCTAAAATATTACCTCGTCACTATAGTCATTAAAGCGATAACAACATTAAACAGCGATTTTTTTTTATATAGATTTCATTATTCCGTTTATTTGATATACCGAAAGGTTTTCATACCGAGAGGCCGCGAGGCAAACTTCTTTCGCAGGTGTTCCGAACTTCATAAGCATAACTGGAATGTTCTCGACTCTGGCCGCAAGTCGCTCGGAGAGGGCGAGCTCGCTGAAAGCCGATTAAAAGTTGGCTAATTGATTCAACGCGTCATTGCACACAACATTTCGGAGTGCCCCACCGCCCCGCCCGCCCGCCCCGGCAACTTGGAAAAAGCATTAACTTTAATTAGTTACGGAAAATATAGATTGAGTAATCGAGGAGAACTGGCCTAATTGTCCACTCGGTTAGCGCAAGGGTCGTCGAGATAATGAGGATTCATATTTTTGCTTGTGATAAGCTAGAAACATCGTCAGCCTCGATAGCTCAGTGGTGCAGACAGTCAACTGTCGCTATTGAATGTTAAGCAACGCTGGGTGCGGTCAGTACTTGGATGGGTGACCACTGACCGTTGGGGGCTGACCGAGGTTCGGATTCCTCGTAAAACTGCAGGTCCCATCCCTCTTAATCTTACTTGGTGGTAGGGTTTAACCCACCCGGGTTGGTACCACCGCACTGAATGAAACGTCGGTCTAAACGGCTATGTAAATAGTTTGTGTTTTCCGACCAGTTCAGTGTAGCCGGCACGATCAAAGGGGGAATCACTGACATGGCACCTAGTTCACCCGGTGTTATGGGCTGACATCACGGACGTTGTAGGTGATGTAGCCAACCGTGTCAGCGCCCAGGTGTAAGCACACCTGGGCGCGGTCAGTACTTGAATTGGTGACCGTTCGACCATGGTTCGGATTCCACGTAAAACTGTACGTCCCTTCCCTAGGTGGTAGGGTTTAACCCGTACGGATTGATACCACTGCACTGAATGAAAGGTCTCGGTCGAAACGGCTTTGTAGTTCGTGTTTTCCATCCAGTTCAGTGTAGCCGGCACGGCCAAAGGGAAACACTCACATGGGGCCTAGTTAGCAAGGTGTTATGGGCTGACATCACGGATGTTGTATGTGATGTAGCCAATCGTGTCAGTTCCCTTAAAAATACAATAAAAACTCAACTACACCTTTCCTGATGCAATCGAGACCAGCGAAGCTACTCCGTCATCGCACCTACCCTATAATCTGCAACTAGGCAAGCAGTACACTATCGCGGAGGCGTGTCTTCTCGCCGCCTGCATCCAGTCCATCTGAACCATCGCGACCTGTCGCCATTGTATTGTCCAATAAACAGACGCCCAGAGAAACCGCTGCACATCTGTTGTAGACCGGATAACCGCTGGGATAGGTAGACGGGTGCTCGAATGTAGACCACTTAGCGTGGGGCGCTCCCCCGGTTAGGTGGACACACGACCTAAAAAAGGTCGCCGGGAGTGGATGGACGAGAAGAGCGGAAGATCGCGCGTGGTGCCTTGGGAGAGGCCTATCCAGCAGTGGGCTGATACAGGCTGATGATGATGACCCGCGTTAACTCTTAGAATGTTATCGGCAACACGCAGTCCTATGGACGCCAGTTGACAGAGCATGCGTCTCGGAGCCTCGAGACGCGGGGCAAGATTGCCGCTCCTGAAATATCGTCGGCATTATTCAGACTGAGACTTTAAGCAGATTATTTTATGAAGCTCGGGAGCGTGATTGATCGAGCTTCTCCGTTCTCGTTCAGCTCGGAGGCTCTTTAACTAGGTAGGTATATGAATTGTTTTTTCCTCAGATTTGACAAGTGGGAAATTTTTGTTTGTACAACATTTCTTTAGTTAGTAGATAGGAAAGTAGCTACATATCAATCAATCATCAATCAATATCAATACTAATAATAAATCTGTAAGGGATGGTCATGGAGTAAGTTACTTTGCTTTATGTATGAGATACTGCGTTTGTAGACTCTATGTATGATCATCATCATCATCATCAGCCTGTATCGATCCACTGCTGGACATAGGCCTCTCCCAAGGCACGCCACCACACGCGGTCTTCCGCTCTTCTCATCCATCCACTCCCATGATCTCCATATCCATATGTATGATACTAAAACTAAATTGATGATTTTTAGAAATCTTTTCTGTATGTATGTATGTTCCTCCATAACTCTTAAACCGATCATCCGAATTCGATGAAACTTAGTACAAAGACATTTTATACAGGATAGGCTAAATAATCATCAGTTCCGGTTACGCTAAGATGTGGCTCTCATACAAACCGAATTGTTCCGCGCGCCGAAATAAAAGGTACGGTAGCGGGCTTACTTACTTTCTTCTTTTTAAATACGAATTTCACGCTAGCGAAGCCGCGGGCAAAAGCTAGTTAATATATATATATCCTATAAGGTTAACAAACAATTTAAGTTTTTTTGTAATGAGAAGGCGGGTGTAACATTCATATGAAGCCAACGTGTATTAATTTTCAAATATTTATTGAAGTTTGTAATATTAATACCATGTTGTTTCTACCTGCACATGAGCTACTAATACTTAAACCGAGTTTAGATATTGTTATTTTCATAGAATAGCTAGAGTTCTACTGCAAAAGATATTACTTACAAGTTCAGCATTATTTTTGAGAAAGGAGACCGAAACTCGTCACAGTTGTGCTGAATTCATAACTAACTTGAGAGAGTCGAGACAACAGGATCCCTCGGCGCCGCACTTTTTTATGAGTTTCTAAAATTTTCATAAATTTATACAGCGGCGGAATAGAAAGGTATTTTGCGAAAGTTTTTTTGTTCACAAAAAAGAAAAAAAAAGTTACATCTTTATCTTAACTACCTATTCAGGAACAAGAATGATATTTTAATAACTAGCACTCTAATTTAATTTATTATTACTACAGACATCATTGGATAACGCTAACCTCTCAACACGCTAAGCCTCAAAGCAGATTAATAAGTTATAAGTATGCTGACATTGTTTGACTTCTAGTCTAATACCCATAACGAATTAACGACAAATCTCAAGCACACGCGGGCGCGGTCAGAACTTGGATTTGTAACATTGGACCGTTGAAGCTGACCGGTTCGGATCCCAAGTGGAAACTGTAGGTTCCTCCCCCATCTTACCTTATTAGGTGGTAGGGATTATTTATTTATTCTTTTATTTATTTATTTACTCCAAAACCTCCTATTTACATATAAATATCCAATTAACCCGCCCGGGTTCATACCATCGCACTGAATGAAAGATTGTTTGAAGCGGCAATGTGTAAGTAAATAGTCCAATTCAGTTTATCCGGCACGACCAAAGGGAAGCACTGACATGGCACCTAGTTCATCAAAGTTTTATGAGCCGACATCACGGGTGTTGTAGGTGATGTAGCTAACAGTGTAAGTTGCCATAAAAAAATATAGCTTAGATTTTTATACGATAGAGAAACTCTAGGGTCTATCTTTCTTTACATAGGTATAAGGTATAAGGCAAAGGCTCCATTCAGTGAAAGTGAATAATGATGAACGAAGCGGCGCGGCGGCGCGGCGGCGGCGTCTAGCTCGACTCTCGCTCGTCCGTCTCGCCCCGAGCACTAAAGGGTTAATCCCCGACAGAGCAGACTGTTTCTTCGTGTTTTTACTTTGATTAAATTTCTACCCCTCCTATTAATCCTGGCTGTGCAAATATTTGGCGGGAGATCAACCGCTCGCTGGCGTTATTGCTACAATTGTGGACTAGAGCGAACACTGTCTAGCATCCTAGTTGTGTATTTATTCACTTTGCAGTGTGCACAGTCGGCGTCAAATCATTCAAAAGGACACGCCGTGTCCTGCTGTTGTCATATTTTTTGCATCTGTTGCAGTTTGTTTGCATAATTGACTTTGTCACAAAAAGGCGAGTCGGACCTCACGCAATGAGTTTTCCGTACCGCAACAGTCAATCTGTAATTTCTTCGAAATACTAAACTTTACAATGTTTCCTATGGATTCGAATGGGCCTTCGTCAATGTTAACCGATACCTACACTTGCTAAATGTATTTCCGATTTTTTTTATTTTTTTAAACGGTTTTAATTTTTCTATAAATATGTAGGTTTGGAATAAATGGGATGGGACAAGCAATTTTTGCAGTTATATACAAAAATGTTAATATTTTTTGTAAATTCGCATCTGTGTAAGTAATACACTGTGTACGTTTTCTAAACTTTCCAAAATCTCGCAGAATATGTCATTTCGAAATGATTTACTTGAGTTTTAGGGTTCCGTACCTCAAAGGAGGAAAAAACGGAACCCTTATATGATCACTTTGTTGTCCGTCTGTCTGTCTGTCTGTCTGGCTGGCTGGGTGTCTGTCTGTCTGTCAAGACCTTTTTTCTCAGGAACGGGTAGAGGTATAAAGTTGAAATTAATATCAAATACTAAGGTCTACGTTTCCTCGGAGGTGTAAAAAAATTAAGCTTATAGGTCTACGCAATCACTAGATACGCCCATTTAAGTCACATATTTTGCTACCGGCAAACCAAATCAAAACCTATAGAGTACTTCCCGTTAACCTAGAATAATGAAATGTGGTAAGAAGCAAGGTCTCGTAGCACAAGTAAAGGAAAAAATCGAAAATTGTAAATCTATAGTTATGTGACATTAAAAAACATTTTAGTTTGTTTTGTATGTCAAGGTCCCTTTTTCTCAGGAACGGATCGAGAGATCTACGATATCTTTAAGGTGTAGAACATTAAAGCTTCTAAATCAACGTAATTAAAAGATACGGCCATTTATGTCATATTTCATACTCGCAAACTCACTCAAAACAAATCAAAACCTATAGGGTATTTCCTGTTAACATAGAATCATAAAATTTGGTAAGAAGCAAGGTCTTACAGCACAAGTAAAGGAAAAAATCCGAAAATTGTAAAATTGTAGTTATTGACATAAAAAAAATGTTTGTTTTGTATGTCAAGGTCCCTTTTTCTCAGGAACGGATAAAGATAACAAATTGAAAATAATATGAAATACTAAGATCTACGATCTCTTTAAGGTGTAGAATATTAAAGCTTCTAAATCAACGCAATCAAAAGATACGGCCATCTATGTCAGATTTCATACTCGCACGCAAACTCACTCAAAACAAATCAAAACCTATAGGGTCTTTCCCGTCAACCTAGAATCATAAAATTTGGTATGAAGCAAGGTCTCGTAGCACACGTAAAGGAAAAAATCCTAAAATTTTAAACTTGTAGTTAAAAGATATAAAAAAAAAAATCTTGTTTTGTGTGTCAAGACCCTTTTTCTCAGTAACGAGTCAAGATATCAAATTGAAATTAATATGAAATACTAACGTCTGCGATCCCTTCGAGCTATAGAAAATGAAAGCTTCTAAATCAATATAATCAAAAGATACGGCTATTTATGGGAAATTTTAATAATTGCAAACTCACTCAAATGAAATCAAAACCTATAGGGTACTTACCTAGGGTTGACCTAGCTAGAGTAATGAAATTTGACAAGAAGCAAGGTCTCACAAGTAAAGATAAAATCCGAAAAGGATATGTCGTTATGTCATATAAGAAATATATTTTTGTATATTTCAACTTCACGAATGCCGCACAGTCAAAAACCATTGCTGTAGTATTTATTTAGACGGTTCGGGATTTTCCAAAACAATTGTTTTTGTACATACATAATACCTACAAATATATTGAGTGATGCTGATGATACGGAACCCTCGGTGCGCGAGTCCAACTCGCACTTGCCGACTTTTTTTTAATTACTGCCCGTATTTATCAAAATCACAAAGTATAAAATACTAGCTTTTACCCGCGGCTTCGCTCACGTAAGTAACAAGTAGAAGAAAGTAAGTAAACCTCCTACCGTACATTTATTTCGGCGCGCGGAACAATTCGGTTTGTATGAAAGCCACATATTAGCGTAAACGGAACTGAATTTTATTTAGCCTATCCTGTATCATGTACAGTAAAATGTCTTAAAAAGTTCCATCGAATTCGGATGATCGGTTTAAGGGTTATAGAGGAACACACATACATACATGCAGAAAACAATTCTAAAAATCGTCAATTTCGTTTTAGTATCATACATAGAGTCTTCAAACGCAATATCTCATAAAACAAAGTGACTTACTCCATGACCATCCCTTACAGATTTTTTATTTATTTATTTATTTATTACTAGTATCGATACATGATTGATTTGGTCGAAATGGACACAAACAAAGTTTCATTTAACACCTCCTGTGTTATTGAAGTGAAGGAACTCTACATACTCGTGTTTTCGTATCTAAAACGGTAAAAACGGAACTCTTATAAGATCACTCCCGTGTCCGTCCGTCTGTCAGAGGTTTTTCTGTTCGACAAGGACAAGGTTGTAGAAGCACATTCCCCATGTAATAGTGTTTTTGAAAGTAAACGTGATCTAGTTCTGGAGTAATGAATGATGTTATTAGAAGCGAGTTCATTCAAAGTGTGTTTGTATTAAGTTTAGAGCAAATAAAGGGGGTGGCTGAGCCGACAGGACCGCGTGCCGAAATGGCTCTTTGAATTAAGGCGTACGTTTGAAATTTGCAATATAGTAATGATGGCAATTGAAATTTGCATATTACCTTCTGCAGTTTAATTTTCTGTTAGAGAATGAGTTAGAGCGTTTTATTTATTTTGGATAAAACACAGAAACAGACGCCTATAAGGAAACAAAAATATAATAGACACAAAACAGAATTCGCCTGCATCCCAAACATTCCCCACGAATACAATTTGTACTCGTATAATAAGTAATTATCAGTGTAGCGGGCACTTGAAAAATCTGATTAACTACAGTATAATTGTTAATATAATATGTATAAACACAAGTTGTAGCTCTCAAACTGTATCTTAGCACTGTAAGCGGTGTCTTTGTGTAGCTAGTCACAATGTATTGTAATCGAAGACGTTAAAAAAACCCAGCGAAGTTTCTTACCGGCTCTTCTTTGTGGGTGTAATCGAACTGGGTTGTAAAAACTAAATAGGACAAATTCAAGCGTAGTGTACTACCATATACGAATGATGAATAAAGAAATATGGTTTTTTATTTAACTAGCATGTGTACGTACGTGTATTATATTAAGTATTCTTATAATTAATGTATTATCAATCCTCGCGTTGAAATGTTTTGCTACCACCTTACTTACCTTCCTCGATATTAATCGAATTTCAAACATCCAAAGGTTAACTGTAAGGCATTTCTGTAAGGGATAAGCTCGCCTTTGGACCCATGTAAATGTTCTAATGTACGGTTGAATGTTTTTTAGAGCAATGAAACATGTTCTATTCTATTCTATATAATTGAATTGGACTTGATTCCGAAGAAGGTTCTAGCGGATTTATCTCCGTTTATAATTATACTTACAATACAAGTACTATTCAAATAGCAATAAGGATTGAAGTGAACGTAGCGTAACCTGAATCACCAAACAACACTAAACGAGCCCAATCTTCTGTAATTACCGCTCATAAAACAGTTCTAATATAAGAAGTCTGGCATAATTTAAAACAAATTGCATACGATTGCGTTTACACGTAATATTAAAATCAAGTTATCTTGCCACATACGAGCATAGTAACTGCTAGAGAAAACTTATCGAGTTCCACTTGACAATAAAAGCTTTACCCGCAGTAATGTGGGCGGTTATATCAAGCTAGAAGATACATAGTTACACGCACATACACACAGAGCAAATCAAGTTGATAGAGAACAAGCGCCGCTTTATCTAGCAAAGCGTTGGTTTTTACAACTTGATAGGTTTTATGGTTGTAAAGCAATATCTTGGTGAGCTCACTCGTTACACAGTCGCGTGGGAATTCGCGCCACGAGAAGGTTGTGTGTTGGAAGAAGATACATTGTAGATCCGTACAATTGTCCTACTTTTTATATACCTAAATGGATTTTCATATAGTGAAAATAATATAAACTGCTTGAATTAATTATCCACAAGGTTCACAGATCACGCGTGTTTTAACTGACATCACTTTTATTTAGCTGATGTCCGTATTGTCCGTCCGCTCACACATTTCGCACACGAATTATCGCAACTGAACGACGAACTGATCATCTTTTCCATCAGTTATCTATCTGACATCAGTTTAAATTATGCCCAGACCGTAGTTTTTTTTATTTTTCCTTTTTTTGTCATTTTCGACGCATCTGATGTTACTGTACTGACCGTGCGTGCCCAGCCTTGAGATCAACTTTCTTTCCGTGTTATTCCCTTTCTTTTTCGTAGTCGGGTTTTATAAAATTTTAATTTTACTTTTATCTTCACTCTTCACAATGATGGGGTTTGAAGAAAAACTATTTTAAAATTTTGAAAATATGACGCCATTTTGAAAAAAAAAAACTCTATGACACTCGCGCAAGTTCAATGACACCTTACTTATTAAAATCGGTAGAGTACTGTTAAGTGGAACATAGTCACAAATATATATACACATACATATATACACGCTAAACTCATAGCCCTTCCTTTTGGCTTCGCCTTAGTCGGGTAAAAAGACGAGATAATATTGTCAATATTCTACCTTCAACCACGAATATGTTGAAAACTATATGCGCCGGCGCCACCTCGGGTGGCGCCCCACACCGGTCACACTCGTAGCCCGGCGTCTTTGACTGCGCACTAATTAGCAAGCAATTTGCCATAAAGACGAAGCATGTGCGCGTAATTAAGCAATCACTTCTTACCTTACTAGGTGGTAGGGTTCAACCCGCCCGGGTTGGTACCACCGCACTGAATGAAGCGTCGGTCGAAACGGCTATGTAAATAGTTTGTGTTTTCCGTCCAGTTCAGTGTAGCCGGCACGACCGATGGGAAGCACTGACATGGCACCTAGTTCACTCGGTGTAATCGGGTGACATCACGGATATTAAAGGTGATGTAGGCAACTGTGCCAGTTTCCATAAAAAAATCTATTTTTCCAATTAAACGTCAATTTATTAATTATTTTGAATAATTGCTATTATAATGCAGACAATAGGGAAAACAAATTATTGAAATTGTTTTTATCAGAAAATTTGTAAATAATTATAGCGACTTCAATCAAATGTTTTGTTTCACAAACTACTTGCAGTCTAACAACACAACAACATTTAGAAGAGGCTTTTAAAAGTTTCTTAAATGTCAGTCAACCCCACAATTCATTGTTTTCACAATGTAGAGTTTTCACAGTCAAAATTTTCACAAAGACCTTTACTGAAATCTCCGGCATAGACTATTAAGTCTAGTAGCCGCAAGGTTCACATTTAGTTGAATTTACTTTCTAAGAACGGACTATTAGTGCTTTATTATAAATGAATGTTACGAATAAGAAACACTAGTTAAAATTCAGGAGAGCGTTTCATGCAAGTTGCATAAAATGCGCACTCAGCGAAACGGCAACGAGAAGTGGGTAGATACGAGCAAACAGAGTGAGTTAACTTTCAACTGAAGAACGTGAAGCGAAGAAATAAAACACGCTGAAATTGAAGCCAGTGCAAACAGATTTTGGTTATTGATAATATAATAAGGAGAAATGAGATTTACTAATCCTTAATCCGTGGGGCGTTTCACCAAATATTAGTGCAGCGCCATGCTTACGATACTATACGAGACAATATTGTTTCGTATAAGTATTATATATGTGACATAATAAATACACCTTAAATTATAATCTTCTTCAAAAATTTTGTCTATTTTACAATAAATGTTTCCAAATTCTCAATATTCTTAAGTGCAAAAGATCTTAAGTGCCATATAAAAAATAAATAAATAAATAAACAGGTACGAGTAAGTGCGGAAAAATTCCAGATCAATATAGATAGAAGAAAAATCTATCCTTTTGCAATTATTAGCAAAAAGATATACACCTATTTAATTATTTTTTTTTTTTATGTAATCCGGTATGGGTGGCTGAGCCGGAGGGGCCAAAGCGCATGCTCCGACCAGCCAATATCACCTCCGAGAAGGTAGGTGCCATACCGGAGACTTCCCTGGATTGCTGGCTATACTGGACTAGAGGAGAACACAACCGAGGCTGCTATGCGGCCATCTTACATCCAGTACGGTGGTAACAACCCAGTCGGCTACAATTTGAGCTTACCACCTAGTAAGGGGCAAGGGAAGGGACCTACAGTTTTACACCGGTTACGAACGGTGAAACAGCACGTGTAGGTATGCACGTACATTTTTTCGTCAGAAAAAAACTCATTGGTACACGTCGACCGGATTCGAACCGAGGACCTCTCGCATGAGAAGCCGATGCCCAAACCACTCGGCCACCCGCCGCTTAAATAATTAATATATTTATATATTTAAAATGTATTACTTATCAAATTAAACGACACAATTAAATCTAACATTAGAAATAAACCTTCCTAATATAAAGGTAAATATAAAATATATCTAATAAAAACTACTTAAAATGAAATGCATCATTAAAAACTAAAGACTTGAAACATTTTAAAGTATAAATAAAAAGAAATTAAGAACGAACGAAGCCAGTATATCTGCAGTTTGAAGTAGAAATGAATGTCGACTACTTAGCCGCATCTCGGTAGCTGCATTCTGAGCATGTTAGTGTCTCCGCGCTGCAATGTAGCGATGTGTGCATTTTCAGAGCGTAGGCACGTAGCATCTTTTATTCATGCCGCCGAAGATGCTTGTGAAACATTTTGCGGGCATCCAGCTAGTACTCCCGGACGTGCCCTGAAACACGACGCCCAACTTTCAGGGAAAACGTGGACTTTATGCCGGTAGAGTCGGCAATTTACTGAATTGTGTTTACTTTGAAGGCACGAGTTCTCGTAAACTGTTTTATAAAGGCCGTTTAGGGAAAAGAAATTCTAGAAAATAATATGCGGCATGAAAATTCATAATACCTGTATATGTATATGATCACGTACGTATTGGCCATCTAGTGGCGGCATGGTCTGACGTTTCATTATTATTCAAGCAGCAACAATCAGTAGGTACTTGCGTGTTTTTGTGCTGGATACTTACGCAGTCCACGCAGGCTTTTAACACGCACTTTACAACCATTTGTAATTAACATTTTCATTTCCCCGAAAACAAAACAAGGTAAACACCGTCTTCCAAAATGAAGTTTAGCTTTAACGCCTACCGACCGCCCAAGTATCTCGCCCAAGCTCGTGTGGGACACCCAACGGAGCAAGGCGGCGGGGCGGGGGCGGCGCGGAGGCACGGCGGAGGCTACGGTCGGAGACTGCACGCGGCAGATCATAATAAAATGGCGCCGAGAATCAATCGGGCGAGGACTCAACATTCGGCTCACGTAGCTGGCAGCCGCGCCGCCGACCGACACATATTTTTGCTTGATCGAAGATTATTATTATAGTCCCAGCCCCTATGATGCAATAAAGGTAGGCCCTTCGAGATAAAGGAGTTTCCTGAAAATGTATTCGCTGTAGCTGGGAGGATGTGCCGTTTTGAGATTACATTCATAAAGTTATGCTTATTCATTTCATAGGTTTAGCTATTTTGTGCGCACGTGCAAAGTTATGTCGTATTAGAATCTGAGCATGACGCCTGTAGGTACCTATGACAAATACCTACTTGATGATTTACTGTGTTAATTTTTTCACCTTACACACGCAATATACGGGTGTCCCAGAAACCGACGATAATCCTTTAACAGGAGATAGGGCTGCTAATTACCTCTCAGAATATCTAATTTTACGTTTGGTAAAAATGGCTTAGTTTTTGAGATATTGTCATTTTTGTAAAAATCCAAAATTTTCTCCCTCAGCTCATTTTTTTAAATGCCACAAGTACAAATGTAAGATTTTCTTAAATCTAGTTTTTGTCAAATATTCCTGAAAAGTAAGGGTTTCACACGTTATAATTTATTTTTTCATGTTTAATCCTGTTTAGCTGAAAAACGACTTAAGAGCCACATGTTAAAAAATTTACAGCCTCATCCCTTGAATTTGGCCCTTCGCGGTGACAAAAAAAATTACTACACTAAAGTGGCATTATGCAACAAAAATACGCTCATCTAATGTAGTTTTTAAAATGGTACATCACTTACCGATTTACCCAACAATTTATGAGATATTGTTATTTAACTGCAAAAGGACCTCGGAATTTGATAACTGTTCTACCAAGTACGAATTGGAATAAAATAAACACTTGAAGTAAATTGGTATTTATTAACCTGTTAAAGTAGATGTTCAAATTGTTTACCACCTACACAAATGCTAGCTCGACATTTTCTCACAAATGCCCGGTTGATGCGTCGAGCAAGTACTCGATGCAAGTGCAGATACGTCCACCTATTCTATGTAGTTTGTGTTTTCCGTCCAGTTGAGTGTAGCCGGCACGACCGAAGGGAAGCACTGACGTGGCACCAAGTTCACCTGGTGTTATTGGCTGACATCACGGGTTGTAGGTGATGTAGCCAACCATGTCAGTTTATATTTAAAAAAAACCTGAGCTAGGTACTGCCGTAATTCTTTCTTTTAGCTCTATCAAGTTTTCCACTGGTTTCCAGTAAACTTTTTCTTTTAAATAGCCCAAATAATAAAAATCTAACGGATTTAAATCCGGTGATCTAGACATCCTGTCTATCTGTGGGGATGCAAGTGGCTAGGAGGCCACAAGACGTCTGTTGAATTGTAGAAACTTTAAACGGGCGAATTATCTTGAGTTTCTGCAACAGGAGCTTCAGAGCCTTTTAGAAGATGTACCATTGGCGATACGGAGGTGGTTGCAAAATGATGGCTGCGCAAAAATTACGCACTTCTCTAGCGTAATGGGCTGGCCCATTACGCTAGAGAAGTGCGTAATTTTTTAGACCAAGCATATCCCCACAGATGGATCGAACGTCTAGGTCACCGGATTTAAATCCGTTAGACTTTTATTATTGAGGCTATTTAAAAGAAAAAGTTTACGGGAAACCGGTGGAAAACTTCATAGAGCTCAAAGAAAGAATTACGGCAGTAGCTCAGTTTTTTTTTATGTAAACTGACATGGTTGGCTACATCACCTACAACATCCGTGATGTCAGCCCATAACACCGGGTGAACTTGGTGCCACGTCAGTGCTTCCCTTCGGTCGTGCCGACTATAGTCAAGTGGACGGAAAACACAAACTATTTACATAGCATAGGTGGCCGTATCTGCACTTGCATCGAGTACTTGCTCGAAGCATCAACCGGGCATTTGTGAGAAGATGTCGAGCTAGCATTTGTGCAGGTTGTAAACTATTTGAACATCTACTTTAACAGGATAAAGACCAATTACTGCAAGTGTTTATTTTATACCAATTCGTAGTTGGTAGAACAGTTATCAAATTCCGAGGTCTTTTTGCAGTTAAATAACAATATCTCATAAATTATTGGGCAAATCGGTAAGTGATGTACCATTTTAAAAACTACGTTAGATGGGCGTATTTTTGTTTCATAATGCCACTTTAGTGTAGTAATTTTTTTTTTCACCGCGAAGTGCCAAACTCAAGGGATGAGGCTGAAAATTTTTTAACATGTGGCTCTTAAGTCGTTTTTCAGCTAAACAGGATTAAACATGGAAAAATAAATTATACCGTGTGAAAGCTTTACTTTTCAGGAATATTTGACAAAAACTAGATTTAAGAAAATCTTACATTTGTACTTGTGGCATTTAAAAAAATGTGCTGAGAGAGAAAATTTTGGATTTTTACAAAAATGACAATATCTCAAAAACTAAGCCATTTTTACTAAGCCTAAAATTAGATATTCTGAGAGGTAATTAGCAGCCCTATCTCCTGTTAAAGGATTATCGTCGGTTTCTGGGACACCCTGTATATATGTCGCTCGCTAATATACATTGTGCGTCGCTGCTTGATATTGTAGCACGCGAGATTTGTGTTTTTAGGGTTCCGTAGACAGCGATGTTGGCAGGGTCCGTTAGAAAATACATCTGTCACGCGCGCTGTCCGAGGTACTCCGGAACATAAAGCTCAATAAATATAAAAAATATACATAAAGTAATTTATTATTAAGTCCTTACGGCATGAAAACTATTTAGAAATTTACAACATTTAGCGGGCTGCGGCCACTGCTGGTGCGGGGCGGCTTCCGCAGGAAATCGCCTCCTCCCGCCTCCTCTCAGAGAGATCATTCACTGTGGTATTTTCAAATGTAATTCGTTTAGGTATTTTCTTCAAGCTGTAGCTCCAGCTTGAAGAATTACATTAGTCCTTTAATGCACTCGTATATTAAGCGCCAAATGTTTATTTCATTAAATGAGGGGTCAAATTACGTTATATAGCGTGCTACAATATGTATATGTATACAGGTAATAAAATTCGCCACACCAAACCAACCTATTTCACATTCCACTACACCGCACCAATTATGCAAAGAACTCAACTATTACTAGGCTAGCTAGCATACATAACGAACATTTCAGCGACATTGATCCTTTTATACATACTACGAACACATTCAAAAAGATGTTATAAAAAATATTTTGCTAAAAAGAAAACAGTAATCATTATAAATAACCTATACTTATATAAATTTTGTTTTTTATATTTGAGTCTAAAATAATTTTAGTTATATTTCATTATCTTTATTTATTCTATTTATTTATTATACATTATTTATTTATTCTTCTTATTTTTTGCTTTATTTTAGATATTAAATGTCAACTGTATTAATTTCTTTGTTTCACGGCACTGTGATACAACAATTTTCGTAAATGTCTTTAATGTAAACACGAGAAAATCTTTTGCTGGTTTAGTAATTTATATGAAAAACCGCTGGCAACTATATGTATGTACTATAAACTGTTGATTTCCCAAATATATATAAAAATAAAATAAATTCAAAAGATGTACTTATTGGGTTCATGAATTTGAGATATTTAGAAAATTACAAAGGCGAAATTGTACGTTTGAACCACAATATAAAAATATAATAGTCTTTTTAATTAGAAAAATGCAAATCGAAAATCATTGGAAAAAATACATCCCGACCAGGATTTTTATAATTAAAAATATATATAAAGCGAGTACGTGCTTAGTACTAACATAAACATAAAATAATATAATAGTCATTGCGGAATCAACCTGTGTTATAGTAAGACAGAACCGAAGCACCCTCACATTTATTGATATAGCACGCAACGCAACACAATAGGTAGGTGTCTACATAAGCTCGGGGGAGGACCCAGTTTATCTGTAATTGTTTCCCCCGGCCCGGGACAGGTAATTTGAGCAGAAATATTTCCAGTAGTTAAGATCCCGCTTTATTTCGCGAGCAAAATATTTAGATAAGGTGGGCGTATCGCGCATCAGAATAAATTAAACTTGATTATTCGAGGGGAAAGCCTCCGGCGGCGGCGCGGCGGACACCTACCTCGCCACTCCGCAGTTCGTCGGCGGGAGACGGACGACCAAATGAGATATGATCTGTAATAAATATTCTTATATATACTTACTTCTTGAGATCTGTATAAATAATATTACCATAGTTAATGGTAAGTATTATTATACCAAAACAACAAACTTTCTGGTTCCGCTCGCTAATAAAATCGTTCTCCAAAAATGCATCGGTCCCATTAAATTCGCTGTTATCCAAATTCGGCATTATGAATATTGTAAGCTGTAGACTGAATTGATAAAGTTTTTGTTGGTCTGATCCGTGGATATATCGACAGTCATGGTTGACGTGAGCCCCGTGTCTCCGTCTGCCCACGTCACTGTCGCAGGCTCACGCCGCTCGCGCTCCACGGTCCTCCTGCCTCTCCGCTTGTTTCTTGTAAGACTTTTTTCGTCGGATACATTATTTGCAAATCTCCGACGTTTTTGGTGAATAAACTGTCGACATCAACGTTCGGGCCAGGTAATCTGAGAAATTGCTCTGTGGTTTCGGTTACATCGAAATCGATATAGTATATACATTGAAGACAATATTTGGACTGGATCGAAAGAAAATTAAACATTACATTTTACAGTTTACATGCAATAGTTTATTTTACAAACTTTTATTTAAATTCAATTGGGTAAAATTTTGCAACTGTATTTTAAACCAGTTTCACCCAACCGATTGAGCTGAAATTTTGCACACTTTTGGTGCTGGCAAAAATATAATCTAGTATACCTACTCAAAATTTTATAAAAAGTAAAAAGCACAAAATTTTATAATATAAAACCTTTTGAAAAACAAGCTTTTTTTTTAAGCCATGTACTAAGACGAATAAAAAAAGTTTAGGGTTTCGATTTGTTTTCAAAAAGATTGTCGCGAAATGTTCATATAAGTAAGTACCAATTAATTTCATTGGACAGTGATTGGTTGAGAAACAAGTACTTGCCGAAGTGTGTATTTTTAGGGTTCCGTATCCGGTACGGGACCCTATTACGAAGCCTACGTCGTCCGTCTGTCTGTCCGTCCGTCCGTCTGTCCGTAGGTAGCCCGTTGAAATTTTCACAGAATATGTGTTATTATGGCCGATATAACGACCAATAATAAAATAAGAAAAAGTAAAAAATTCACGGGGTTTCCCATAGAAAAAACTAAAAAGTGTATGCGCGCGCGCCATCTACCGAATAGAGTATGAAGCATTTTAACTAATATGAAGAATTTCATAAATACGCCATAGATGACGTGAGTGGATGGCGATACGGAACCCTCGGTGCGCGAGTTCGACTCGCACTTGGCCGTTTTTTTTATAATTCGCGCGACAAGCTTTTTGAAAACAAATCGAAAACGTAAACTTATTTTATTCGTTATAAAAACTTGTTTTAAAAAGTTTTATAATATTATTTAGATTATTCTTAGTAGTTAATGAACACTTCCTGTACTTTTCTATACAATATTTTATAATTTCCGTGCATAATATCCGTGTTATACTACTATGTAATATATTTATCAAGAAATGTATGTTTTTTCCATGTGTATTCTGATGGTGTAAAGTAAATAAATAAAAATAATTTCTATAATTAGGATATGTATGTGCAAGGAAAATTTGGTAAAATTCCCAGATCTTACAAAATGTTGTCATACATAACGTTCTGATTTTACACAATTTGGTGGCTATTGGGTTTTAATTCTGCTTTGTTGTTTCAATAAATAATTTGCCGGAGTATTCTTTTTCTTGGTCGTGGCTGATTTTCTTTTTTCACAAGGCTGAACTGTTGTAGCTCCCCAAGCAACATTATTTGTCACAATATTTTCAAAAGCTATATCGATGTTCAAATGTGCTTTTGGCCCAGTCAGGTGGGTGCTGACAAGCTCGCGGCTCTGGCGAGACGCGACGGCGGAGGAGGGCGGCGGCGCGGCGGAGGCTCTGGCGAGTGTATCTCCGCATCGCTTCCTTCGCGGTTGTCGTCTGCATTTTAAATGACGTTGTTTGAGATAAATGCTCCCGGGGGCCGCGGCGGCGGCGGCGGCGCGGCGTCGGTGTCGCGACGGAGGCTGTTCGGCGCTCGGATACTCGAGGTCGCAAAGAAATTCGTTCCGCTGTAACGGCAACTACTTTCATTACATACATTTTGTTATTAACATTTGGTCGGCAGCAACGGAGAGAGCTTTGCATCAGACAGGACAACAGACACGTCAGTAAACAAGCGTAGAGTGTTTTCATTTTACCCCTCGTTATGAGGTAGGAAGTGGTGTGAGACCGCGCGGAGCTCAGGGAACGACTCGGTTCGACGGAGCGACGCGGAGACGTGTAGAACGTGTGTACCGACCGGGCACCGAGTTCGTTCTCTACTGAGCTCCGCGCGGTCGCCTCTCGCACCACTTCCTACCCCGTACCCCTCGTGCCTTCGTACAATGAAAACACTCTAACACAGACATATGAATATTTGTAGTTTCTTTAATTTCTTCAGTAAGTTGATGCGCCCTCTATTCTTTCAAATTTTTTGGGAGGTTGCACTGCGGGCGGCGCGGTCTCCCGGACACCGGACTGAGATGAGACAATGCCTGTGAGCGGAAGCGGCCGTCCACTACTCCCCGCCCCGCCCCGCCCCGCGCCACACCGCCGCGCCGCTCCTCTCGATTTATTGCTTTCCGCACTTCTTACTTCTGGCCGACACTATTCTGCGACAATCAAGCGTTGTAAGATCGGGTGATCTTTAAATTTGTTTGACTCATCGTCAAACAAATTTAAAGATCACCCTTATCTTTCATGTGCACCATACCATGCTAATCTTATTCAAATCAACGAAAAACAAACACTGGAATTACAGAGAAAGAACTGAACAAGCACACGAGGAAAGTTTACAAACATGGCTCCTAGTTTCAGCAGGAATATGGTGTAAGTAAATTTTTATGATTATCAGATATAGAAAGTTGGCAGATACAAAAATGTCAAACTTATAAAAGTCCCAGGCTATTTTCGTAGAGATGTTTTTCGGTAATTTTGAATAGATTTTTTTTTTATATTATAAATATATGTTAGATATAAAAGGTAAGATGTTAGAAGCGTTATATATAATTGAATATATATTATTAAATATCTATCGCGGTCGCCTCAGAGCTATGTGGCTCGGTCTTCGAAAAATATTTCCGATCCATTTTATTAATTCACATTATGACGATGACGTCACATAAAGCGAGTCTGAGCTCGGCTAGCGACTCAGACGGTCCCCTCTGCCCCCCTGTTCGATCGGTGGCCACCGCTTGATCACAGGTATCCTCTCTCCTTACCCCGCAGTACCAGCGATCGGTGGTCTCCGCACGAACGCAGTACTGATCCCTCCTGCTTGATCGGTGGTCTCCGCTTTGATCGCAGCTCCCCCCGCCCTCTTACCCGCAGTACCAGCGATCGGTGGCCTGCGCACGAACGCAGTCAAACTCAGTCGTATTCAAACTCAGAACAAAGCGAGGCTTTGTCCTGAGTTTGAATACGAGCGTTCAAGAATCTACGAAGTTCACGCCCGCTTTTCTGATGACAGCGGGAGAATTTAAAATGCCAAAGGACCGCAACCAAGCGCCTACCCCAGCGCTGGAGCAACATGACAAAGCTTCCAAAATAAAAGAAATACATGAAGTAGTCAAAGTTAACCAAGGCCAGGCTTTCCAAAAGCAACGTCACCATTACAACCTCAGGCGGCGAGAATGGATACCGAAAAGAGGAGACAAAGTCTACAAAAGGGAACACGTACTTTCGAATGCATCAAAACATTTCGCAGCTAAGTTAGCCCCTAAATTTGCAGGTCCATACGAAATCCATCCATCCATCCATACGAATCGAAAGCGAGACTGACGCCCGGCGGCGACAGCGCGGCTTGACGGACAGCGAGGCGGGCGCGGTGCAACTACCTACAGTACAGCCAGCCGCCACACACACCACCACACGGGCGGCCGGACACACCGACGATCACTCACGCGCCAGCGACGAGTATAAATAGGGCCGCGCAGCCAACGGATAGTTGCTCAGTTCAGTCCGCGTCCGCGCGCGGCACACGTGCCGCGATCCGCCCGCTCCGCGACCGAACTGACCCCGACAATCCGGGTTGTTTTGTTGGAAACAATTTAGTGATTGTGCAGGGGGAGCCGTCTCCGCTACGTGTGTGGGTGAAATGCAGCCGTAGTGCCGGTTCAGTCGGCCTCCCACCAGCGGGAATCACCGACGCACGGACCGGTGCGAAAGCAGTGTTTTGCTCGCGCACGAGATGGACCCCGACCGAGCCAATCCGAAACCGAAGCCAGGGCAGGCGTCGAGCACTCCGGAGCGCTCCGCCCCCCCCCGCCCACCTCACCACACCGGAACTTCAATCCATGCTGGAGGACACACCGCGCGTGTCCTCGCATGGACAACAACAGTTCGAAGCCGGACTGCACACCCGCGCACCACTACACCGGCGTGACCCGAGGACGCGTCGCACGTTGAGTACCGGAATGACTGCCGACTCCGAGCGACCAACCGCGCCTCCTGCCGCCCCACCGCAACCATCGCCGCCGCCCGGACCATCTGCGTCCGAGAGGGTCCTCCGAGCACTCCTTGGCAGCGCGCACCAACCGACCGCACCGGCCGCGCCGGGGAGCGCCGCGATGCATGAAACTCATGCATCGAGGGCGGCTCCTCCGCCCGCGGCAGGTACGAGTACCGGCACGCCACCTCCGACCGCCGAGCCCGAGCCCGCTCCCACCTGGGATGGAACCCTAGTGTGGAACGAGGAGAGCGAGGAGGAGTTAAACCGCCTCCTCTACAAGTACCAGAGGGTACATGGAGCTTCGTCGTCGATCGAGCCCATGGAAACGTGGACACAGGACGACGACGAATCCCTGCAGGGCGGGCTTGTATACAAACAAGCCGCACTCGCCGCCGCCGCCACTGCCGCCGCCAACGCCGCAGCCGCCGCCACCGCCGCAGCCGCCGCCGTCGCCCCGACAGTAGTGGGAGGATCCGCGGTGCATGCTTTGCATGCGTGTGTGTCGGGAAGCACGGTCGCAGCCCCAACGAAGAAGAGCCGCGAAAACGAGCCTGCACAGACGCAGATGAGAGGCCAGCATCGCCCGGAAACGGAGCTGGAGCCACGCCCTCTCCCACAGTCGCCGCAGCATCCGCAACCCCCGCACCCCCCCCCGAAGCCGCCCGCAAGCCCCGCTACCCCCCGATCGTGGTGGAGAAACTGCCGGACTGGACGAGGCACTTCCGGACTCTCCGGGAGAGGCTCGGCCACGCCCCGAACGCTCGCCCCTACGGACCGGGTGTGCGCTTCACCGCTCAGTCGGACGACGAGTATCGTGTACTCCAGCGGTACTTCACCGAGCTGGAGAGGACAGAGGGAACCAGCTGGTTCTCATACTCGTTGCCGGCTGAAAGGGATGTCAAGATCGCCATCCGCGGCTTACCTGCGGACACCCCAACGGATGCCATCTGCGAGGAGCTCAAGAAACGTGGCTTTGAGGCCACCTACTGCCGCCCCATCCAGGCGACCAAAGGCCGGTTCGGGGGAATCTTCTTCGCGCAAGTGAGGAAGAACCCGGACTGGCAGAATATATGGAACGTGGATGAGCTGCTCTTCATGCCCGGGGTGCGCATAGAAGCGTGGAGAGGGAAGGCTGGAGCCGTGGCACAGTGCCACAGGTGCCAGCAGTTCCGCCACAGCTCGCACCACTGCCACCGCCCGATCAAGTGCGTGCGATGCGGCGAGGCCCACCCCGCACGCGACTGCCCACGGCCGAGGGAGGAGAAGCCGACCTGCGCGAACTGTGGAGGGGAGCACACGGCGAATAACCGGAGTTGCCCCTTCCACAGGCGCGAAACGAGGAACCGGAAGGCCGGCACCGTCGCGGCCACCACCCAGCGCAGCAACACTCCCGCGACCGCAGAACCAGCTGCTACCACCACTACCGCTGCTACCGCGACCACGCTGATGTCGGAGGCCAACCCTGCAACCGAAAGGGGACCAGGGAGGGCCAACCGCCGGCGCGGCCGCCGCCGTCGAGCAAGAAAGAAGCCGGGTGCTGCGGAAGCCGCACCAACCCACGTGCCGCAGCCCACGACGACAGTCGAGCCGCCCCAGGAGCCACCGTCTCCCCCTCCACCTCATCCAGTCCCGGCGCCGCAGCGCCAGCGAGACAGGATGATGTCCACGTCAACACCGACACCAAGCCCAATATTTACCCCGACGTCTGACGCGCGACCGCTCGTCCCGATGTCGCCGAGCCAGACGTCCCAGCTGAGGGTGATGCTGGGCATCATCCACAGACTGCTGCAGGCGCTGGAAAGAGGGGAGAATCCAGTGCCGGTACTCATGGACGGACTCCGTGAGCTGTTCGCCCACAGCGGCGAATGAGTGCTCCGCAGCGCCCACATACCTACGTGCCTGGGTAGACCCAGGTCAAGGATGACCTACCCTTCATTAAGGGTAGAGAACTGCAGCCACGAACAAGGAGGCTAGCCTCGACGCCGTTACCCCACTTCCCCCTTGGGGGGGGGGGGGGGGGGGGGGGTGAGAGAAGACAGAGTTGATTGACGGATAGTCAGTCTGAGCTCGGCTAGCGCCTCAGACCACAGATAAATAAAATAATGTATATATATACTCAGACGGTCCCCCCTGCCCCCCTGTTCGATCGGTGGCCTCCGCACGAACGCAGTACTGATCCCATCTGCTTGATCGGTGGTCCACGCTTGATCGCAGACCCCCGCCTATTACCCAAATAGGCACCAACACCTTGTCCTGCCTTATCCAATATACGTAGGATATCGATAGACAGTGACACTAGGTTACGGTTATAAGGGTAGGGATTATGGATAGACAAGATAGGCTAGTAGTAAGTAGACATTAGCATATAAGTAATTAGTAATAAGCCATGTAAATGTAAATAGCGTTTTAATAATAAAGGAAAGATGTTCAGATAAGTTACATCGATGTTTTAATAAGTACTCCTCGATAGGAAGTAGTAGTCATTCCCGCCATTAGGTAGGTAAGATACCGGAGTACGGGGAATGCTACGTTACAACATCACTAGCCAGAAATGCAAAAACAGGCATAGCAACCCAGGAAATGTCAAATTGTTCTCTCTGATAAAAAAAATAGACTTTAATTATAGTAATTTGCTGCAGCAAGAACATAGTGTATTTAGGTGACATCATGAACCTAGGAGGTCATACAGATGATCTAGGCTAGGAGGTGAAAGTTAGGTTACTTAAGAAAACGTCTATGAACGTTCGAGAGGAGAGTGGAGGGCCCACTAGGTGGTGGTCTCGTCGTCGTCGTGCCGCGCCGCCGCGCCGGCCGCAGATCTTGCTTGTGTTGAAACTTATACAAGTCGCAGCACTGGGAAGCTTCTGAGCTTACAGTCGTGAGTCCGGGGGCTCTCGGTGTCCACCCGACGTAACTTTACTTTGTGACAGGAAATATTGTCTTTATTCTACCTAGGTTACGTTACTCTTTATTTAACTTACGTACCTATATTTACCTAACTTAACGGTTTGGAAGCTTTCTGAATTATACTTGGGCCTTAGACATAAGAATGTGGTAATTATTCAGGAAAACCCGAATAGTATTGTTCAAGATCGACGCTCAGGGAGCGGTGGACTGTAGTGTTTCTTGCAATCTGGATCGACGAAGACACCCAAGTCACTCGGTCAGCGACTCGCGGAGAGGGAATAACGTTGAACGGGCGCGAAATAAAACTCCGGTGCTCAACGGTAAAAATAGTAGGCCGGCCTACTACCGGAGCAGCGACGGACGAGACGGTACGGCAGGCTTGCGGTTGTGCGGGTGCCGCAAATGTGAGACGCGCAGCGGAGAGAGAGAGACGGCGAATGGAGCTCTTGTTTGCCCGACGAACTCGACCGCTTGTGGGAGTATCCGTCCTGTGCTTGATGTGTTCTTGCTGTCTTGCTGGAGGTCTTCTCTCTCTTGTGGTTCGCTGCGGTCTGCCGAGCCGGTCGCAATGGCACCTATATTTATATGACTCCCCGCCCGCTCGGCCCAGCGCGCTTGTGTCGCTCGATAATGCGCGGGCGGGGGTAATAGGCGCCCGGCTCGGCTATGAGTCCCGTTATGCGACACTACCGCCCTCTGCCTTACTCGCTTCGTCCGTGTATGCTCCAGTAAAAGACCGACCAGATATATTTATTTATTAAAAGGAAAACTTATATCTAGCCTAGTTAATATGTTAAAGCTAATTAAACCTAACGGGCTGAGTCTTATAGGCTAACTTATTCTATGGTTTTGTAAAAAATGTATATTTCTTAATAACTAACTTATATCTAACTTATATTATCTTAATTATACCTAGCCCGCGCCTAAGCTACACTATGCTAACTTATAAAACCTACTTCTATAACTACGCCGGCCGCTGCCTTACTACGCTAATTCCTATTCTAATTTCCCTAACTAAGACGTGCCGGCTGCGGAGCCGTCGTCGTCCGCCACATTCTCCCGCCGTCGCAGCTCTGCTCGATCCGCTTCGGTGGGAAGGACGACGATCTTCTTCACGGGCCTCCTGAAGAGGCGCCCCGCAGTCAGCACGTCGACGACGCGCGTCACTCCGTCCGGTCCAGGGTGCACGGCTGCTACTCGTCCTCGCGGCCAGGTGTTGCGAGGGAGGTTGGGGTCCACGATGATCACGACGTCCCCCACCTCTGGAAGTCGGCCGCTCCCATGTGGCTCCCGCCGGTGCTGTAGCTCGGGTAAGTACTCGCGTACCCACCGGTGCCAGAAGCTGTCGGCCAGCCTCTGCGCCCTCTGCCACAGCGCCCTGGCGCTGTAGTCCCCGGCGTCGAAGGTCCCCTGGGGCGGACGGACATGGCACCCGGCCCCCAGGAGCAGGTGATTGGGGGTGAGGGCCTCGGGATCCTCCGGCGAGACTGCCACGTGCGTCAGCGGCCGCGAGTTGACCGTCATTTCCACCTCGGCCAGTAGGGTAGTCAGCGTCTCCTCACGGGGGAACCGCTCTCGCAGGGTGACGTGGAGCGCTTCCTTGGTTGAGCGGACGAGGCGCTCCCAGGCGCCCCCCATGAACGGCGCGCCGGGTGGGATGAACCGCCACTCGATGAGGCGGTTCGCTGCTTCGTTGGCCGCACCCCGGTAGGCCTCGCGCAGCTCCGCTTCGGCCCCTCGGAAGTTCGTGCCATTGTCGGAGCAGATCTGCCGCGGGCACCCTCTCCGTGCGATGAAGCGGCGGAGGGCGCAGATCGCGGAGTCCGACGACAGCGACGCCGCCACCTCCAGGTGCATCGCCCTCATCGTAAGACAGGTGAAGAGGGCGACGTATCTCTTCTCGTGGTGGCGGCCCACGGTGATCTCGACGGGGCCGAAGTAGTCCAGGCCCACATAGGTGAAGGGCCTGGTGTGGTGCGCCAGTCGGGCCTCCGGTTGGTTGCCAGTCGGCGGTGAGGTCGGCCGGGTCTTTCTGATGCAGCACAGCTTGCAGGTCCTCACGACGTTGCGGACCGTCGGCCGGAGTCTGACTACCCAGCAGCGTTGCCGCAGCTCGTTGACGACGGCTTCCGTGCCCCCGTGGTGCAGTTGTTGGTGCACATGCTGTACGTACAACCGCGTGTACGGGTGGTTGCCATCGAGCACGGCCGGGTGTAGTTGCGCCTCGTGCACCCCAGCTGCGGCGGTGATGCGGCTCCTCAGTCGCAGGACTCCGTCGTCGTCCAGGCGCAGGGCCAGCTGGCTCAGTCGATCTTCTTTGGCTGGTGGCTGGCCTCTCTGCACGCGGCTTATCTCTCCAGCGAAGGACTGCCGCTGCGAGCTTTTGATGAGCAGCAGCTCAGCGGCCCTCATGTGTTGCGCCGTCAAAGGCGCGTAGGTGCGGTCGTCCTTCTTGCTCCCGCCGGTGTTAGCGTCCTTCTCGCTCCCGCCGGTGTTGGCTTTGCGGGCACCGGTCGATCTTTGTCGCGTGGGGCTTCTGGCGGCCTTCGTTCTTTTGCGTCGTGCCGCGCCGGTGTAGTGTTTGGCGCGACACAGCTCTATGAACTGAAGGACTCTTGCGGTGGCTCGTGTTAGGCGGAGCCACGAGGAGAAGCGGCTCGCGTCCGGTGTCGCGCCGCCGTCGGTACTCGTGACGACGGCGCGTGACGCTGGTGCCTTCTCTTCTCCTGTGTCTGGCGCCCGCGCTCGGTGATCTTCGCGGGGCCAGTGCGCTTCATCTTGGCGCAGGAATGCGGGCCCCTTGAACCATCGGTGGCTCATGCCGAAGTCCTCTGGTGTCTCTCTCGTGGCGTCATCGGCAACGTTGTCTCGTGACGGCACCCAGTGCCACTCGCTGACCTTCGTGGACTCTTCAATCTCGGCGAGACGATGTGCCACGAAGGTCTTAAAGGTCCTGGGGTCGGACCGTATCCAGGCCAGCACCGTCTTGGAGTCGCTCCAGAAGAACCTGCGTGCCGGTTTCCAGGTGTGGCCTTGCTCCGCTGCGGCGGCCAGGCGCGTGCCCAGGAGTGCCGCCTGCAGCTCCAGCCGGGGGATCGAGGTCGGCTTCAAGGGTGTGACGCGGCTCTTGGCGCTGACAAGCGCCACCTCCACGGAGCCGTCGCTTCGCCGGAAGCGCCAGTACACGGCTGCGGCGTAGGCGGCCTCACTGGCATCGACGAAGGTGTGCAGTTCCAACTCGTCGCTGCGGCAGACGTCGTAGCAGCGGGGCACCTGCACCCGCTCCAGCATCTTGAGGTTCGCCAACCAGCTTGTCCATCGCGTCTGCAGCTCGTCCGGCAGGGCCTCGTCCCAGCCGGTCCCCAGGCGCCAGGTCTCTTGGAGCAGTCGTTTCGCGGGCGCGGTGACGGGCGACACCAAGCCCAACGGGTCGAAGAGCGACATTATCAGGCTCAGCGCCTCCCTCTTGGTGGGCGTCCGCAGTCCGTCGATCACCTCCGGCTAAGCTCGCTGGAAGCTCAGAGAGAAGCCAAGTCGATCGGTGCTGGTGTCCCACCGCATGCCCAAGGTCTTCTCGTAGGAGGTGTGGCCTCCGATGGCCACGTGCTGCTGTGCCGACGTCCCGTCCAGCGCCGCCTTGTGGTTGGATGCCCAGCCTCGAAGTTCGAAGCCCGCCTTCGCATGGATCTCCGCCACGGCCCGGGAGATCTGGCGGGCCTCTTTCGCGGAAGCAAAGCTCTGCAAATAGTCATCCATATAGTGGTTACTGACTATTGCTTCCGCGGCTTCGGGCTGGTCTCTGCCGTTCTCGGCGGCGTTGCGATTTTTGATGTAAATCGCGGTGCAAGGTGAAGAAGCTGCGCCGAATACCACGGATGTCATGCGGTACTCCTTGGGCGGCAGGCTCGGCTTCTCGCGCCACAGAAATCGCAGCGCGTCCCGGTCCTCTGGCCGTATCCGAATTTGCAAGAACATCTCCTTGATGTCTGCGGAGACTGCCACGGGGTGCTGTCGGAATTTCATAAGCACGGCCGGGAGCGACTGCAGCAGGTCTGGTCCGGGCAGCAGCAGGTCGTTGAGTGTCACTCCTCGTGTCTTCGCTGCAGCGTCCAGCACGATCCTTATCTTTGGCTTCGTAGGGTTGACCACGGCGAAGTGCGGCAGGTACCACGTGCGCCCGGGTGTTGATGCGCTCGCTGCCGGCTCCGCGTACCCACTTGCAATGATGTGGTTCATCTGCTGGTGGTACTTTTCTCTGAGGTCGGGGTCCTTCTCCAACTTCCTTTCCAGGTTCGTGAGCCTCTTGTACGTCGCCTCGCGGTTGTCGGGGATGGTGAACTCTTCGTGACGCCATATGAGCCCCGTCTCGTACCGTCCGTCCGGCCTTCGACGCGTAGTGGCGTCCAGCACGCGCAGCGCTCGCTCCTCTGGGTCACTCCTGGGCTTCCGAGGCTCCACTCCCAGGGACTCCAGTTGAAAATGGTGCCTGGCCATCTCCTCGAAGCTCCCGGTGGTTGCGTGAGAGCAGCTCTCCAGCGGTGTGGTCACCGAGCTCCGCCCCCCGTGGAGGACCCAGCCCAGCTGGGTGCGCGAGGCGACCGGCTCGTGGCGGCGGCCGCTGCGGAGCTCCCTCGACACGATGAGCGGCCAATTATCTTGCCCGATGAGCAGTGTCGGCGACGCGTGTGGGTAGGCCAGTACCGGCTGGAGGTCTGTGAGGTGGCTGCACCCCTGCAAGGTCGAGCGTGTGATGGTCTGGCCGGGGAAGCGGAGTCGGTCCATTGTCCTCGCTCCCACGAGTTCGTGCTCCTCGGTGGCATGCTTGCCACGGATTCGCAGGTTGACGCGCCTGGACCCAGTAGCTTCCACGTGGGCCCCACCGATCCCCAGCACTCGCAGGGGGTCCGGGCGTCCCTCGGCGCCCAGCAGCTCGGCGACTGTGGCGTCAATCAGCGTCACGGTGGAGCCCTCGTCGAGCAGCGCGTACGTTTCAACCGTGGTGGATGGGCCGGAGAGTGTCACCGGCACTATTTTCAGTAGCACTCGGTCGGCGCGTGTCGCTGCCGCGGCTACCTCGACTGCCGTGGTGGCCGTCTCGTTGGTCCTCGCAGTATTGTGCAGGAGGAAGTGATGTGGTCTCGCGCAGTCGCCCACACCGCAGCACTTTGCTTCGCATTTGTTGCGCCTGTGCCGGTTCACGAGGCACCGGAAGCAGATCCTCTCTTTCTTCACCAACTCCCACCGGTTCTTCAACTCTGATGATTTGAAACGGCGGCAGTCTGGAAGCTGATGCTCTGCTGGGCATGCGGGGCACTTCTTCTCATTTTTTGTTTCTCCTTTGGCCTCGCTGTCGGCGGCGTAGGCCTTCTCCGCGTTGCGTCCAGTGCGGCGCTGCTCTGTCGCGTTCCTCCTGTCGCCGCTCGGCTCGGGTGCCACGTCCGCGGCGCACCGGTCTGCCTCCTCTTCCATGAACTCGGAAAGAACTTGCAGGACCGGGCGGTGGTCAGTCGACCGCGGAGGGTGGCGATACCAATTATTCTTCATTGTTGGTGTGAACTTGTCGGTGATCGCCTGCAGTATCTCCACGTTGTGAAGCAGGTGTCCGTGCCCGAGGCCCACTATGGCTTGCACGCTGTTCGCCAGTTTGCTTGCGAAGGTGCAGATGTCCCGGGCGTTGTCGGGCAGCTTCGGCAGGGAGCGGAGCTTTGTTAGCTCCAGCTTGATGATGGCGTCCGGTTTGCCGAACCTCCTCTCCAATGCGGTTATCAATTCTTCTGCGCCGGCCGCGGCGGCAAGTCGGCTTGAGACTGCTGCTTCTGCTGGTCCCCGCAGGCTGTGCCCGATCCGCGCCGAGTTCTCAAAGTCGGAGAAGTAGCGCTCGGAGTTCCGGTAGGCGGCGCGGTAGCGCAGCCATCTCTCCGGCGATCCGTCGAACGGCGGCAAATCGTATAGGAACTTGGGCAGTTTGGTTCGTGCGACGTACATCGGCTCGGCCGTCGCCCCGGCGTTCCCATGCGGCGGCGCGGAGGTGGACGCGTGCGGCCCCGCCGCGCCGGCAAGTTGCAGCGGCGCAGTGGTGGAGTCGTGCGGCCCGGCCGCGCCGGCAGGTTGCAGCGGCGCGGAGGCGGAGTGTTGCGGCCACGCCGCGCCGGCAGGTTGCGGCGGCGCGGTGACGGCGGCGTTTGGCCACACTGCACCGGCAGGTTGCAGCGGCGCAGTGGTGGAGTCGTGCGGCCCGGCCGCGCCGGCAGGTTGCAGCGGCGCGGAGGCGGAGTGGTGCGGCCACGCCGCGCCGGCAGGTTGCGGCGGCGCGGTGACGGCGGTGTTTGGCCACACTGCACCGGCAGGTTGCAGCGGCGCAGTGGTGGATGCGTGCGGCGGAGCGGCGGTAGGGTCGTGCGGTTCTTCTTGATTGCGAATCCAGCTCTCCAGTCGGCCCCTCTGCAGCTCTTCGTCGCCTTCCTCGTCACTCGATGATCGCTCCGACTCCATGCGTTCGAGCTGCTCGGCCTGCAGCTGCTCGAGTCTCGCCTTCACCGCCCTTGTGTGTGCTCTTGCCTCCTCCAGCTCTACTTGTGCGAGCTCCTCTTGCAGCGCGAGCTCCGCAACCGTGCTCTTCGATTTTGCCGACCGGGCGGAGGTTGCTCGACGTCCGGCGGAAGCACGGGAGCCCGACGTGGCGACCGAGTTAGCGCGCGGCGCGGTACGTACGCCTCGAGCGCTGACGTCATCGCCATGCAGGGCGGCGGCGGGCGCGGCACGTTTCACTCTCACAATCTGCGCGGGCGCGGCGATGGCTTCGCTGCGCGTGACGCCGGCGGTCGTGGTACGCGGAACTTGCACTGTCGCGGCGGGCGCGCCGACGCCTTGCGTGACGTCAGCCTTCGGCGCGATGCCGGACGCGAGCACTGACGCGCTGACGTTACCACGGCGCGTGACGTCGGCGATCACGGCACGCGGAACTTGCACCGTCGCGGCGGGCACGCCGACGTCTTGCGTGACGTCAGCCTTCGGCGCGATGCCGGACGCGAGCACTGACGCGCTGACGTCACCACGGCGCGTGACGTCGGCGATCGCGGCACGCGGCACTTGCACTGTCGAGTCTGTCGTAGTTAGCTCGTCTTCCGTTGTCGTTGTCCGTGGCTCGGTGTCCGATGTGTCGGGCGGCGATGTTGCGAGCTCCGACGACGCGGACAACGCTCCTTCTGTCGGTGGCACACGCGGCGCGTCACGCGACGACTCTCCTCTCCGCAGCCTCGCGTTCGTCGACCGAGTAATGGGCATCTTCTGATCCGGCGTCGACAGGGCCAATGTTCAAGATCGACGCTCAGGGAGCGGTGGACTGTAGTGTTTCTTGCAATCTGGATCGACGAAGACACCCAAGTCACTCGGTCAGCGACTCGCGGAGAGGGAATAACGTTGAACGGGCGCGAAATAAAACTCCGGTGCTCAACGGTAAAAATAGTAGGCCGGCCTACTACCGGAGCAGCGACGGACGAGACGGTACGGCAGGCTTGCGGTTGTGCGGGTGCCGCAAATGTGAGACGCGCAGCGGAGAGAGAGAGACGGCGAATGGAGCTCTTGTTTGCCCGACGAACTCGACCGCTTGTGGGAGTATACGTCCTGTGCTTGATGTGTTCTTGCTGTCTTGCTGGAGGTCTTCTCTCTCTCGTGGTTCGCTGCGGTCTGCCGAGCCGGTCTGGAATCTGGAATCTGCATCTGTAAAAAAGGTATTAGTCGTAAGACTATCACACCGCTACCGGTCTTTTTTGCGCGGTAGACCGCGCGAGGCCTGCCGTCACTTTGTCCGCCCTATATAAAATAGGGCAGTCGCCGTGGCCGGCCGGCTGGCGATTTAGTAGCAGTCACTTTGTCCGCCCTAAGTTAGGGCGGTCGCAGTGACCGACTGCTGGCTAGGGGTGAGCGGCATCGAAGCCGCTACTGCTGCTGGCACGTTCTGCAGTCTCTCGACTGCTGCAGCTGCCTGTGGTGTGGAGAAAAGCGAATGAGTCGCGAATGTAGGTCGAACCGCCTGCTTGCTCGACGCTTGCTGGAAGAAAAACATGTCCGCCAGTTCGATTATCACAGTGAAGAAGAACTGGCAAGAAACTTCACTGGGTTGCTTCCTGGACGTCGGCGGCTGCGCGGCGTGGAGGCTCTGGACCTGCGAAGTTAAACGGATGTGTTAGTATCGACAGGGGGCGCCTGGTCGATGGATCCCGCAGTCGGTAGTCGCAAGCGCTAGCGATCAGCGGGTTGTCGTGTCGGTACGCCCCCTTGGAGAAGCCCGTGGACAGCTTCTGGAGATACTCCTCCAGCGGTGCTATCCCTAGGTCTCTGTGCAGGTTGGCGTTTCTATGGTACCAGGGCGCACCTGTGGCGATGCGCAAGAATTTGTGTTGCCTGACCCTCACCTTGTTGATGAGTCCTTTGGCCGCATGCGCCCACGCCGGTGAGGCGTAGGTCATGACAGGTCTGATGCAGGTTTTGTAAATTGTCAGCTTATTTCTAAGTGACAATTTACTTTTCCTGTTCAACATGGGGTACAGGCGGCCACAAATACTTGCGGCTCTAGCGGTCACGTTTTTGATGTGAGTCGCAAACGTGAGCCTTCTGTCCAGCGTGACGCCCAGGTACTTCACCTCGGCGACCCAGGGTATGGCACCGCCGAAGATCTGCACCTGTTTGGGAGGTAAAATCGGCTTATTAGTCCGGCTAAAGATGATGGCCTGACTCTTGTCGGGGTTGACCTCGACCCTCCACTTTCTGAACCAGTGTTCGAGAGCGGAGGCGGCCTGCTGCAGCAGCTTTACGATGCGCTGGATCGGTCTGCATCTGTAATAGAGAGCGGTGTCGTCGGCGAACAGCGCCAGCTGGACCTGTGGATGGGAAGGCATGTCGTTGGCGAAGAGTACAAACAGGAGCGGTGATAACACCGACCCCTGCGGTACCCCTGCCGTTATCGGTCGGTGGGTGGAGCGCGCTCCTTCTACGCGTGCGCTAAGGGTCCTTCCCGTGAGAAAGTCTCGTATTGTGAGTACGAGGCTATCTGGCACACCGATCTCATACAGCTTGTATATGAGGCCGTTGTGCCAGACCTTGTCGAAGGCCTTCGCGACGTCGAAGAAGAGCGCGCCCGTGTGCTGGAGTCTCCGCCGCGCGAATCCGTCCAGCACGTGCTCTACTATCCTATGGAGTTGGTGGGTACACGAATGTTTCGGGCGAAAGCCGAACTGCTCGTTTCGTAGAATCTTGTTAGATTCCACAAATCCGGACAGTCGGTTGTGGATGATTCGCTCGTAGAGCTTCCCCAGTGTGCTGAGTAGACTGATGGGCCTGTAGCTCTCTGGTTTGGACTTGTCTTTGCCCGGCTTGGCCAGGCTGATGACTTCGGCTGCCTTCCATGCCTTCGGAAAGTGGCATTGAGCGAGTGAAGCATTGAAAATAATTAATATTATTGTCATAATATTTTCCGGAAGGCACTTCAGGACTTTGTTGCCGATGCCATCGGCGCCGGCCGCCTTCTTGACTTTCAGAGCCCGCACCAGAGGGCGCAGCTCATCTTCTGTGACGGGTGCAATGGTCGTGACGGGTGGCTGGGTTACTCTACGAGCTACCTCTTCCTCAACCATGGCGACGTGTTCGGCATCCGCTCGCTGGCGGCTTACCGAACATTGTCGCTCTAAGCTGTCCGCGATCACCTCGGCTTTCTCCTCATCATCGAATGCGGGTGTAGTGTGTGGTGGTTGCCTCTGCAGAGGCGGCATCGAGAGCAAGGGCTCGGCCTTGAGTGCTTTGGTCGTACGCCAGAGGGCGTCGCTGCCGGGCTCGATACCCGCTAGATGTGCTTCCCAGCGGTTGTTACGGAGCTCTGAGATGGTCTCCTTCACCTCTCTCTGCAGAGCTCGGTAACGCGCTCGGTTGTCATCGAGCGGGTATCGGTAGTAGCGCCTCATGGCCGAGTTTTTCCTCGTGAGGAGGTCCCGCACGTCATCCGGGAGGCGCGGACGAGTGTTGCCGTCGTCCGGCACCTCTCTGGAGGCCGCTGCGATGCTCGCCTTTATGGTGCTTGTGAGTGTACCTACAGCTTCGTCTATCTGTAGTGTGGTGTCTAGCGGTGGCGGGTCAGGCAACTGCTCCGCCAGACTCTCCGTTAGTTTGACCCAGTCCACGATGGTCTTGGTCGCACCCGGCTGAGGGCCGGCTCGACCTAGCTTCATGAGAACCGGGCGGTGATCCGAGTCCAGCTCATCGATTGCCTCGATGCTCCTTATCGGCAGCGCCACGTTCCTCATGACAGCTATGTCGAGCACGTCTGGGTAGCTGTTGCCTGACTTGTGTATAAATGTAGGTGAGTCAGGTGCGGTGATTTCGAAGCTCAGCCTGTCTGCCAAGTCGAGCAGTTTCCGGCCACGAGCGTTCATCACAAGTGAGTTCCATGCAGGATGTTTGCTATTGAGATCGCCGGCCAGAATGACCGCGTCCCCTAGACCAAGAAGCGCTTCGATGTCGCTTCTGAGCAATTCCTTTGATGGTGATAAGTATACCGAGGCGATATAGATAGGCTGGTGGCCTTCCATGCCGACTCGGCAGACAGACGCTTCGATGTGCGTGAGTGTCGGTGTGTCTATTTGCATGCAGTGTAATGCTCGCCTGAAGTAAAGAGCCGTCCCTCCCTTGGGGCGGTCCGTCCGGTCGTTGCGTACGAGAGTATAGTTAGGGAGTTTAGGGTCTCGCCACGCCGGCTTCAGGTGAGTCTCGCCGACACATAATATGTCGACCGTGTGTGTCCTAACAAATTCTAAAATTTGTTCCTTTTGATGTCTCAGACCGTCGGCGTTGAAGAACGCGACGGTCAGGTTGTGTTGTTTTACCCTACCTAACTTAGCCATTGAGACCGTTTTTGAGAGCTAAGATTATATCTTTGTGTTCGCAGATCGCTTCTATGCGATCTTTCATCGTCTTGGCCTTCGCCCACTTATCGGCGAGGGTGAGTACCTCGTCGACGTCGACGCTGGCCAAGAAGTCGCACAGAAGCGACATGCTATCTTGGATAGCATCGTTTTTTCGCGGCGCGGTCGCCTTGGCGGCCGCCGCCGGTCGAGGGGCGGGGGCGGGGGAGGGGGTAGGGCGGGATGCCTGGGCGGAATGAGAGGTGGAGGTAGGGCGGGAGGCGGGGGTGGGCCGGGAGGCGGGGGCGGGCCGGGAGGCGGGGGTAGGAGGAGAGGGGGGGCGGCCGACGACTTGGCGGGCGGCTTTGCCGCCGCCGTTAGTGTGGCCGCGTAGGATTTAGTTTGCGCCTTGGGGGCGGGTGGGGGCGGGAGCGGCCCCCCCGCGGCGGGGGTGGGGCTAGTACCCGAGCCGTTTTTCGGTAGGGCGGTATCGCTACCCGTGCGCTGTTTGGCCTGAGACGCGGCCGACCGTCTGTGTTTCTTCTGCTGTTGTTTGACAACAGCAGGTGGTGTTGGCTTGGGTGCCCTAATGCACCCGCGGTAATTTGCCGGGTGGCCTATTTCCCCGCAGAGAACACAGGTGGCCGGCCCGTGCTCGGGCGTGTGTGCGCAGTCGCTGGTGTTGTGCTCGCCTGCGCACTTGACGCAGCGCGGCGCCGCGCGGCACATCCGAGCAGAGTGCCCGTACAATTGGCACCGATGGCACTGGCCCATCATGTGCCGTTTGCGTGGCGCCTCCACTCGGATGCCCGAGAGGCGCGCCACTGTTTTTAAGGCGAATATTTGCTTCGCCTCCTCGTTGTGCGGCATCACAACAACCACCAAGTCCAATGGGGCTTTACCCCTCCCTTGTACTCGGTGGGTTTCGAGAGCCGGCACGCCCTGTTCGAGGAGAGAGTCCTTGACCGTATCCAGCGACATCTCCTTTGGAATGCCGCGGATTACAGCCCGCAGGCGTCTGTCTTCGCCCATAGCGTGCGTATGGTAGGGCAGCTTCATGCGCTCTAGGAGACGCACGAGTGCCCTATAGTCGGTGGGGGAGGGGGTGCATATTTTTACACTATCTCTGGCGTTAGCCGCCGAGAGATAGCGGATGGACTCTCGGTCCATCTCGCGCACGAGCGTGTCCCACTTCCCCTTCTCCCGAAGGTGAATGGGAGGGGGGCGTTTGACTGCCGGCGCCGTCTCGTCGCGAGACGGATCCGCGGTCTCCATCGGAGTAGGGGGGCGGGAGCGGGGGCGGGTGGGGGGCGGGGGGGCCGGGTTGGATGGGGGCGGCGCAGTCCTCTGCTTTTTGCCCTTTCGGACAACTAGCTTGAACTCGCCGTCCTCGTCCGCGCCATCCGACGACGATGACTCATCCGGTGAAGCACGTCTCTTTGTCTTATTATTACCTGTAACGGTAATATTCGATGCGTCACTCATTTGAGCGTCATCGTCGTCGGTTTCCTCGCTGCTTGAGGAAGCGGTGCGAGAGCGAGCGCGCGGTATAATTGCGCGCTCGCTCGCGCCCGCTAGCGGCGGGGCGGGGGTAGTGAGTGAGGTGGGTGAGGGAGGGGAGGCGGCGGTGCGCGCGGCTGCCGCCGCGGTTTCCACGAACTTACGAAAGAGCGCATCTCGCTCGCACGGGCTCAGGCGGCCGTACCAGTCATCGGCCTCCGAAGAGAGCGATGCCATACTATGGCCGGCGAGCTCTTGCAAGAAAGATGGTGTGTGGCTCACATGCGTGAGTGCGTACCTATGCCCACTCGTTGTGCAATGAGTTGGGGTGTGTACCTATAGGCACCTTAAACCGAGGCAGCGCTCGCCTTGCGTAGGCGAACGAAACCAAACAGTAAAAGGTGACGGGATATAGGAGGTGGGAGGGTTGGAACTGTTCGCCAGAGAAACACTAGCTTGCCCAGTTGCTCAGCTACACCGGGAAAGGTGCAGCGTCGGCTGTGCCTACAGTCCGGCCTGGGTTCGCTAGCGTCCGTAACGACACAGCGTTCTACTATAAGTTTAGGCGGCTACCCTAAAAAGGGCCACACGCCAGGCACTAGTAGCGAATGCCAACGTTCGTTATCGCTTCCCCGCCGGGTAGCGATGCAACGTATCGGAGTGAAGTAGTGACGAACTCGAGCGTTAACGGGACATCCGTCCCGCACTGCGGCTCGACACAAGTGAGGAGCGGTGCGATGCGTTGCGGAGCGGACGACCGTGCGCGCCGAGCGTCAGAAGCGGAATGTCGCCGAGCCGGTCGCAATGGCACCTATATTTATATGACTCCCCGCCCGCTCGGCCCAGCGCGCTTGTGTCGCTCGATAATGCGCGGGCGGGGGTAATAGGCGCCCGGCTCGGCTATGAGTCCCGTTATGCGACACTACCGCCCTCTGCCTTACTCGCTTCGTCCGTGTATGCTCCAGTAAAAGACCGACCAGATATATTTATTTATTAAAAGGAAAACTTATATCTAGCCTAGTTAATATGTTAAAGCTAATTAAACCTAACGGGCTGAGTCTTATAGGCTAACTTATTCTATGGTTTTGTAAAAAATGTATATTTCTTAATAACTAACTTATATCTAACTTATATTATCTTAATTATACCTAGCCCGCGCCTAAGCTACACTATGCTAACTTATAAAACCTACTTCTATAACTACGCCGGCCGCTGCCTTACTACGCTAATTCCTATTCTAATTTCCCTAACTAAGAGGTGCCGGCTGCGGAGCCGTCGTCGTCCGCCACAAGTATTATACCTAATCAGTGTAATCAGACAATGCCAGTATAGGTACAGGGAGGTAAGAAATTATTATTGTTCTTCTGTAGAAAACATGCCGGCGGCGCCGTCTTCTAGCCCCACCCATCTGATTATTTTTCTACGTGTGCCCCGGATTCTTGTTGAAACAGTAAAACAGTCCTCATGATGGAGATCTACGTTTTTGTTTTTAACCGTCCCACGATGTGTGAGAAACGCTTCTGTCACTTGTCGGCTAGTTTTGCTGCTGTTCGTTTTATAAAAGTATTACAAGTATCAGGCCTAGAGAGGCTAGAGATATGCTATAGTATAGTGAACTTCTTACATATATAGAATTAACCAATAGTAGTATGTACCTACTGCTGCTGCGGTCAAAACAGATTTAGGTTAAAATTAATATCAAACGACACTTGCAGCTCAGGCGGAGAGTCAGGGAGCGACACTATACACTCGTCGGACGGCTGGCGCGGGGCGAGTGTCACCTCGTTACAGCCGGATATCCGGTCGCTACTCCCACGATTACACTAATTCCGTATCGCCACTACCCGCACCCGCTCTCCACACTCGCCCGCCACTAGTTGTCGCTCCACCACACCGGCCAGTCCCCGCATCGTAGCGCACTATCCATGCCGGAGACGAACGTGGAATATTTTGATATAAAAAAAAAGCTTGAAATAAAAGTTAAATTACAAATTTAAAAAACCCCGACCCTTAAAAAGTCAAAAATAATTTCCGTTTACTTACTTAGCAGTCGGGGGACCGCTAAGTAAATACCCGCGCAGCTTGAGTTTTTATATTATATTTACTTAGCGGTCCCCCGACTCCTTTAAGTAAACGGAAATAATTTTTTTAAGGGTCGGGGGTTTTTTTCTAAATTTGTAATTAAACTTTTTTTTAAAACCGCATGTAAGCCGGCCTACTTTTTAAAATAATGAATTTTTTGACGTACACGTAGTATGGGTCTCCCCATCTGGGTATGGGTAACCCCCTCTTTTTGCGTCGGGGGCTAAAATTACAAAAAGGTATTGGAAATGACCAGACTTTGATAGCTCTGTGGTAGTGAATGGAATCGATAGAAAAGGAATATGAATTGTTGGGCTTTTTGTTACGAGAGAAAACTGATTAAGAGACTGAATGCGGATACGGAAAATTTTATGTTGTTTTTTATACCAAAAGAAAAGCGTTACGAAAGCCGAAAGAAAGAAGAAAATGGCCCCTCGGTATTTAATGAGCAACAGGAGACAACAATTTATATTTCACAGATTCCGGCTTGAAAAAATAAAAAAGTTGCGATAGCTATAAAGTCGACAGCGATGTATTAATCGATATTTGTGATCACTAGTCTTTATCTCGATCAGAGAATAGTGTCTGATGAAGGGCGAGTTTTGGTCCCACGTGGTCGCTATATGTATAATCAATCACATTAGTCTCTTCCAATCCTCTCCACCTCTACTTTCTCTTGTTGTTCCCGACTACTCTTGAGCGCTCTCTGATCAGGCCTGGTATTCAGCACACGTGTCTGCATAGTCTAGTCTAGGTGCAAGAAACACTGTCTCGGGGAGTTGTTCTGGACGGAGCTCGTCTGAACGTTTATACACACTACAGGTATTCATTTTTTTAGGGTTTTTAACAATAACTTGTTAACATCAGCCCCATAGCGCTCAAATTCTCCATCCCTTAGGACCCAGAGTTCCTAAGGGATAGAGCACGCTCCATGAAATCAAACGCAATGACTAAATCCCTCTTACTTGCGCTCGCCAACAGTTTATGTATACTAAAAAAAAAATAGTCTGTATTCTTTAATTATTTAGATGAGAACGGAAGAGGCTGTGTGTCAGGATCGTGGCTACTTGTGGAGAATTATTTTCTAAATTGTTTCGTAAAGAGCAGGATCAAGGGTATTGTGATCGTACCTCCTATAGCGCCCACAATGCTAATTATGTTCTTCTCCGAAATGCAATGAGATAGGATCAATCCTGCATACATTACCTAAACACTTAGGTATCCACATATATAGTAGATCACTCGGCCCCGCTCATGAATAATGAAAAATTGCGTCTATTAAATTGATATTACGGTGTCTGAAGCGGACCTCGCCCGAGGCGACGACGACGTATAAACATACTTACTCGCTATAAACTAAATTAGATGAGAGTCTTCTCGGAGCACAAACATAATTGAATGTTGCTATAATAATAAATATGGTCGAGCGAGATTTAGCTTAAAATGAAACCCAAATACAAAACCCAATCGGAGAAGTGTTGCTTCCTACCTGTGATCATCAATACATAATATAACATTCATAACCCTTCCTTTTTTGCTTCGCCGTAGTCGGGTAAAAATGCAACAACACTGCTCATTGCTACTAAAGTTCTAAGTCGATTTCCAAAATCGTTTTTATTAGGATGACAACCAAAGAGTTTTCTGATCAGTGATCACACAGGAGGATAGTATCCTCATGTGTAATCTAATCAGAAAAAGAAAATTATGTCTCTTAGAAACATAAGCAAATAAAAAACATGTCCGTCTGTTTTTCCGCAGTTTTATATTAGCTTTTTACAACAAAAAAAACTACACATCAGATTCAACTACTCTTTGAGATCGATATAATATATCATCACGCTATCTGTTTAGGGTAATGAGCAGTGGCTCTATTTGTGAGAGTAGTCAATCCATACAAACTAATGTGACTTACTTTGTCCTTTTCAAATTTCATGCGCGCGACACCGCGGTAAAAGCCAGTTTTATATAATTCGCACAACGTCTTACTTACTAAGAATATATGCGAAGGTGCAGAGATTTTTACCCAAAGGATTGTCATCCGAATGGCTTTCCAAATTAAACATTTTGTTTATTGAAGGAGAAGAAAACGGTCGCCCCGCGCGCGCGCGTCTCGTCGAGTTTTAAAGTTTGTACGGATCTTCTAACTGTAGTTACCGTATTTTGTTCGCCTCAAAAACGTCGTTATGTTTTTATGACGGGCCCCTTTATCGGGAATCGAAGAAATGCGATAAGCGGGCGTGTAGCTATAAAACCTTCTGCTCGCCGCTATTACACTATCTCGCCATCTCGCCTTGCCTCTGGCCGCACCGCGCCGCCTCCGCCGCTGATACCAGAAGATGCCACCGTGCCTTCTTGTTGAGAATCCTTTAGACCTTACCACCCGTATAGCTCCACTAGGTACTACCAATTATATGAGAGCAAAAGATTTTTTTCTGAAATACCGCTCTTTAATACCGTGAAACTCTTATTTAGAAAAAAATCCAACATATTAATAAATCAAATCTTACAAAATCATCGGCCCGCGCGCCTCATTCATCGGCGAGCCGGCACGAACGAAAAGAGGTGTGTAAATTATAAATCTTGGCAAATTAACCAACACCTGACGATACGGCTCTACACACAAATAAAAACAAAATTGAGACATAAAACCCGCGACTCTCGGTCAGAGCGTGAAAAAGAATTATCATAAATTGTGAACATAATTGTCTCTACTCTACTTTCCGACAGGCCGCGCTGTTTAACGGCGGAGCGGCGGCGCGCGGCGGGGAGGCGGCGGGTCTTTTGAGCTCAGCAGGTCAGGTAGTGCCGTGACTAGGTGTTCTTAATATTTTAATAAGTGTCTATGGAAGCTTTTGAAAATATCATTTTAGCCCAAAATCTTAATATTTTACCAACACGTGATTATATAAAATATAGGTATATACTTCATGTGTATACTTACTAGTCTTCATATCAGTCAGCTTTTATGTGTCCACTGCTGGACATAGCATCTCCAATCTTTCTCCAGTCCTCCGAGCCTTGAGCGGTACGGAACCACTGATTGCCTCCGTCGTACTAGATGTTGTCGTCGCACCTGGCGGCCGGCGAGTGGTGTTTCCACACTCCGTTTCCCTGTCCACGGCGACCAGTGTAGGACCCGTTTACTCCAACGACTGTCGTCCCGTCGGCTGACGTGCCCAGCCCACTGTCATTTGAGCTTAACCACCCTGTCTTTCCCAGCATGGCTCGCTCCATTGCTCGCTGGGCAACTATCAGCTTTTGGAAGATCGTACACGCGTAAATCATAACCGGGAGGACGCACTGGTCGTGTAAATGCGGGTCTTGCTTGATCCAGCAGCGCTACCAAGTTCTGCCTCCTTCGAGGCTAAGCTAAACTCGGTCCCACTCTCGAGATTTATGATTACCTCATTTTCGTGGCTGGATCATTATTTCTTTAAGTCTTTAATATTTTTTTAGTTTTCTGTAATATCTCTAAGTGTAATTATGTATCTTAAATGTACAGTCCGCGCGCGAGCTCCGAGGAATCGGTATTTGTGGAAATTAATTTATTATAGAATTTGTATAGAATTTTTATGGAGATTCACATTTTGTGATGATTATACTATACTAGGCGAGTAATATTATACAAATGTATAATATTAAAATTCTATACAAATTCTATAATAAATTAATTTCCACAAATACCGATTCCTCGGAGCTCGCGCGCGGACTGTACGTTCGTATTCTGTATAAGTATAGGTAGTACTAAGAAGAGTCCTCATAAAAATATATAAACCTCACTTTGGTTTCGGTTTAAGTGGTCGGTTAATAAAAACAAGTAATCATCGTTAGAAGCGTACTTACATGAGCGCGCAGCAGTGCTGCCAGTGTGTAGCCGCCGCTACACCGGTAGCCAGTTTTAATTGCACCTTATATCGAGAATTTTAATTCCTACACGAACGTTTAAACGCTTTCTCGTGACTGCCCACTTAACTCGTTGATTTTTTGTTAGTCCCATCTTCTGTGCGCTGTGGTCGGAGCCGAAAACCATGACAAATTAGGGGTTAGATAAACCCAACAGTATTTCTAATGATTCTTCTTGAGATTCGCTCGGAGTCGGGTTAATAGATATTACTGCGATAGATATTACTGCGATAGGTATAACCAAAAACATCCTGCTGCAAAAATGCTGAGTTTGTCCCCTTTTTATTCTCCGTTTATATTTATTCGTTGCCGTGTTACAGAATTATATGCTATAAAGGAGAAATAAACACATATAATTTCATTTAATTACTGCTTATATGAATTTATTTATGTATTTATTAGGAATCTTAACAGCTAGTATGTGTATTACATACACATAAAGAAAACATTACCTATAAGGCGAGTAATGAAGTTTAACGTTTTGCATTATTAATGAATAATGATATAAAGATCTGATTACAAAACTGAACATAATGATATACCTACCTATTTACTATAATATTATCTGTCTCCTCTTAATTCTAATCGCACTTACTTACTCTACCTACTAATTAAATTTGTTGGCAAATAACTAAAAAAAAGAAATACATTTGAAATTTATACCTAGTTTAAAAATAAAAAAATACATAAAAAAAATTTTTTTTTTTTTCAAATTTTACATACAATACATTTCTTTCATACTGAAGGGTCTTGTCTTGAACGAATAACCTAGCTAGAATTAGTAAGAAAGTATGCATAAGTATTATATTATGTAATCTATACATATAATAAAATCGTAAAGGTAAGAAAGTCTGTACATTGAATGTATTCGGAAAAAAACTAACCAGGGTGGCTTAAAATGAGATACTGAACATTTTAGAACAGTTTTTAAAATTTTTGTTTGTTTGTTTGTTTGTCTGTACGCGCATCACGCAAAAACTACTGAACAGAATTAGACGAAACTTTGTATAGTGGCAGTTTATATGCCGGGTTAACATAATACGTAAAAAAAATTAACAAAAATAAAAAAAAAATTAAACAATTTTAAACATTATTGCGCGTTTAAAATCACGTAGTCCAAAGTACATAATTATATCTTGAGAACTGGCAGCAAATACAATTTGAATAAAATATTCATTCGAAATTTAAAAATAAGCAGATACAACGAAAATGACAAGTTCTTCTTTTTTATAACTTGAACACAATAGTCTATAACATATCTATTCTTTCTATACATATAATAAAATCGTAAATGCAAAAATGTCTATTTGTACGCGCATCTCGCAAAAACCACCGAACGGAATTTGACGAAACTTTTTATAGTGACAGTGTATATCCCGGATTAACATAATAATTAAAAAATATAATAAAAATCACGCAATCCAAAGTAATGGTAAAAAACAATTTTAAATGTCATGTTGACAACGGAGAACTGTCATCTCGACGTGAGCTGGCCGGTGACAAATTGTTTGATAAATAAAAAAAATTATTGAAAGTCGAAGTTATGTCGCTGTCATTGGTGCAATAAAAATTTATATATCTGTTGCCCGCGGCTTCGCTCGCGTGAAAGTCGTATTTCAAAAAAAGAAAGTAAGTAACTAAAGGGGGGCCCGATGGCGGATCTGCGCTCACGTAAACGATATTCTTTCTCGATGATAGTAACTAAGGGCGAGGCGGAAGGCGGAGCTGAGTTCAGGAAGAAGAAAAACATTCTTGAAGAAAGTAAGTAACTAAGGGCGAGGCCGAAAGCCGAGCTCTATTCTGGAAGACCATAAACCTTCTCGAAGAAAGTAAGTAACTATGGGCGAGGCCGCAGGCCGAGCTGCTTTCAGGAAGAAGCTAAACCATCTTGAAGAATGTAAGTAACTAAGGCGAGGCCGAAGGCCGAGCTAAGTTCGAATAATTGAAAAACCATCTCGAAGAAAGCAAGCAACTAAGGGGGAAGCCGAAGGCCGAGCTGCGTTCAGAAAGAAGCTAAACCATCTTGAAGAAAGTTAGTAACTAAGGCGAGGCCGAAGGCCGAGCTACGTTCTGATAATTGAAAAACCATCTCGAAGAAAGCAAGTAACTAAGGGCGAGAACGAAGGCCGAGCTGCGTTCAGAAAGAAGCTAAGCCATCTTGAAGAAAGTAAGTAACTAAGGGCGAGGCCGAAGGCCGTGCTCTATTCGGGAAGACCATAAAACATCTTGAAGAAAGCAAGTAACTAAGGGCGAGGCCGTAGGCCGAGCTGCGTTGAGGAAGAAGGTAAACATTTTTGAAGAAAGTAAGTAACTAAGGCGAGGCCGAAGGCCGAGCTACGTTCTGACAAATGATAAACCATCTCGAAGAAAGCAAGTAACTAAGGGCGAGGCCGAAGGCCGAGCTTCGTTCAGGAAGAAGCTAAACCATCTCGAATAAAGTTAATTAACATTAAGATTGCGTTAATTTAATTTAAATTTTATTATAAAGTCCACGCTTCTGACGGCAAATATACCGTGCATCCTAGAACCTCGCGGTTATTCCCGGCTGGATGGCAAGAGGCCCCATGCTATCACCTTAGTGCCATGGACTAAGGGTAGTTCTTTGATGTGGGACGCCACTTGTGTTCTCACATTGGCTCCAAGTCACGTTAGGACATCTTTAAGAGAGGCTGGCGCGGCCGAGGCTAGGGCGGAGAGCCTCAAACGCAACAAATATAGAAATATAATTCAATATTTCGAATTTGTTGCGTTTGCGGTTGAAACCCCCGGTCCGTGGAGCAGTGAAGCCAAAAGAGGCTTGGGCCTCTGCTGGTTGACGCAACTGGTGTCCCGCCATCAAGGGCTTATGTACTTCATTCAAAGGGTAAGCCTTGCCATCCAGCGGGGTAATGCCGCAAGTGCTCTAAGAACATTTGAAAATGCCCGTTTTGATAGTTATTTTAATGTTTGTTAGGTAGGTTTTAATTCTTTAGTTATTAATATTACTTTTTTATTTTTATGAAATAAATAGATTGAGTAAACGTTATTATATTCTATAGAAGAAAGGAAGTCTTTAAGGGCGAGGGCCGAAGGCGGAAGAGGGTTTTTGGTTTACCTGAACGCAGCTCGGCCTTCGGCGTCGCACTTAGTTCCTTCCTTTCTTCCGGAAGGTTTATCGTCTTCCTGAACGCAGCTCGGCCTTCGGCCTCGCCCTTACTTACTTCTTTTATTTGAGAAAGGTTTATCGTTTACCTGAAAGCAGCTCGGCCTTCGGCCTCACCCTTAGTTAGTTACTTTCTTTGAGGAGGTTTATCGATTACCTGAACGCAGCTTGGCCTTCGGCCTCGCCCTTAGTTACTTACATTCTTCTTTGGAATACGAATTTCACGCGAGCGAAGCCGCGGGCAACAGCTAGTTTCACATAAAACCCTACCAGCTAAGATTCCTAAAAAAATACTGTTAAATTAATTACAACCATCCTAACCATTAGATCGTTTGGATGGTTGTGAATGTTTTTTTTTTATAGAAAGCGCGACATCTGGCGCCGTGCCACCCATGAGGTGTTTAACGACGCCCATGGACATTCTGTCGTATGCGTCGGTTACGAATGTCATGCCAGCCTGACAGATGACTATTCACGCGAATGTATAAAATAATGTTAGTTCCACAGGCCTGTCTTAAAATCCTCCGACGTAAAGTTTACCCCAAAAAGTAATATTGTGTAACGGCCGCCCGAGATAGTTATCCTAATTGTAGGTGTCGCTGTTTTGTTTTTAAATTGAAAATTATTGCCGCGACCGGCCCCACCCGCGCCTGAATTTATCTGGGGTGTAATGACACCCTTAAATTGAATGTTGTTTTAGGGGGGTTAGTGGAATAGATTATGTGAGGAGTGTTTGTTAATATTGCTAGGGGGGAGGGGATAAAGAAACCACGCGGCAAGCAATAAATTCTGAATGTACCTAGACCTGGACTAAATTAAATATCTTGGTGATACACGAACGAGTAGATACGTACCTATAGAAGTTCTTAAATAAATAGGAGGCTAAGAAATTACTTAAATTTTAATTTTTTTTTAATCGAATTTGTTTACACAGTTTCCACTCAAACTGAAATACCGATATTAACGATAATAACAATCTTGTTCGAGGATCTCAAAACTTATCATGATTCATACCTACTTGCAATTTTACTTATTTAATGTTTTTTTTATGGAAACTGAAACGGTTGACGGGTGATGTACACCTACAACAATCGCGATTTCAGTTCATAACACCTTAGTGAACTAGGTGCCGTGCAGTGTTTCCCTTTGGACACATTCAATGTAATAATTTTTTTTTACATTTATAAAACCAAGCCATAAAATAAGTGTATCGGTTTCATGCCAATAAATACTTGGTATTCGCTTGCCTTCGTCGCGTTGAACTCTATTATCCTTACTAATAAATAAAGCGAAGTTTCTACGGGCGAGCGGCGCGGCGGCCGTGTAACGTACGTCAATATATGAATATTCTTATAACTCGATAACCACTATATCGATATACATACGGTTTTCATTGTTAAATTCTGTAGGTATAGATGATTTATAGCCTAAAACCATCTTCTCAATATGTTTTTAGGCTATCAATCATAAGGCTAAGCTAAATCATCGGCGGTCTGAGCTGCGAGGAAAAATCACGCGAAGCGAAGCCGTGGGCATAAGCTAGTCTTCTATAATATATTCTTTCATCTCTAATGCGAGCGAGGGATGGCCCGCCGCGCCGCCCGGCCGCCGGCGGCGGCGGCGGCGGCGGCGGGTGCGCATTCGTATTCCTAGCTCATCTCACTCTAGCTTCTGTACAAAAGGAAAGTGTAAAGAATTCTACAATTGCGTAATTACGTTACGGATTTCCAAAGTTAACTTGACGCTTCGCTCTTCACTCGAGTGTTAGTTTTTGAATTTAGAATGTATTTCTGTTTCTTTTCTGTTTCTGAAAGAAAATTTAGAATTAGAATTTCTGACTACTTTTGCCGTCTGGTCTATCTCCGAAATAAAATAATTTACAATTATATTTAAATAGCTTAAACTGATAGCTCATACTCTAGAAAGGATAATCATATATGAGAACAGTTCTTATAAATTCGATAAAGTTTCTTTAGCAAGATTATCCGGTTAACCTAACCTGAACTCAACGACAAAACATAAAGTGGTAATTAAAATTACTAATATTTTCGTATAAAAATGTTCTGCGCAACCAAAATACTTGTACGGTTATATTATATGTATATGGCTAAATAAAAATATTGTTTTTAAATGTTTTTTTTTTTGTAAAACGAAACTCAAGACCACATAAACGAGCTTTACTGCACGAAACACTCAAGACTCTCCCTTGCAGACGGCGCAAAACAATCCGTTACAATATCCATTAGAATGCTCATTTGTAACGCGTTTGTGCAGTCTGAAGTTTCGCGTACTGAAAGATAGGGTGAGAAGCGTTCTAGGCGGAGAGATAGTTGGGATTCTGCATGACGCTACAGAAAGGAAACTTGGTAGTAATTGAAAAGAAATCTATCAAATAGTAAGCATGTAGACACCGATAAAAACATTGTAGGTTCTTAAACCTGTTACAGTCTAACAAAAGCTATTTTATAATAAATATATTTAAAATATATAGTAAGCAATAGAGTTTTTTTAATTATAAAAACGGCTTTCTTGCAGTAGAGCTGTTTAATCACACAGCTGGATGCAGCTGCAGGTTGGGACAAGCGCTCTATCGCTTCTCTCCTAATCCTCTCTGGCGTTCTGATAATGGGCCAAACGTTGGGCCAGAAATGTCGAGCTGTGCATGCCGTGAGCAGAGCTGTTTTTTTTTCTTATGGAATACGCGACATGTGGCAGCGCTGCACCTACGAGTAGGTGTGTAAGGATGGAAGAACGATGGACATACCGTGATGCACGGGTATTGCGAATACCATGCCGGCTTCAGTTTCATAAGTAATCGTTTTTCAATAATTATTTGGACACGTAAATTTACAAAAGCAAACCGCACTTTGCAAAGTGAATAGCACAACTATTACTAAAAATAAATTCCAATGGGTCCATTGACTGCCCTGAGCTTTAGATCACATTAGTTTATTTGTTCCAAAATTTGCGATGAGGAGTAACGCAATATTACACCTTCCCCTTGCTCATTTCAATTACTGGCTAAATGATATTTTTGGCGCGCTGCTGGTAACGATATTAAGTCACGATGTTGATTTGGGCATGCTTACCATGTGCTATATAACATTATAGGTATATTTAGTTTATTAAAAAGTTTGTGTAAAAAATGTCCAGCTGTCTACGTTGTTTTTGATTCAATAATAATTTCGTTTGTTGCTATTACTACTAAAAATCTTATTTGTCTAAACTTGTAACATCAAGTACTAGCACCAGAAGTTTACAACAAAAAATGATTACAAATAAAACAATAAATATAAATGTACAGATAATGTACGTTACGTTACCTAGCGCAGTGTTCTCACGGACGAGCGTGTTCGTGTTGTCTGGACTGGACACAGGAAGGTACAGGACGGGCGGGTGACTAATTCAGTAAACGATTCATTTTATTTTCTCGTATTCGTTTCCGGCTGCGGAAGGTGAACCTGTAACGTGCCTGCCTGAGTTGGGCGAGAAACGAAGGCCAAAACCTTTTAGTTGTATTTTGAGAATGAAAATTGCAGGAATGTACTCGTAGGTACGTACATAGTATTTTAGTAATAAGGCAATGAACTCTTAAAAGGGTTCAAATACTAATTTCTTACGCCACGATGACTTAAAAAACTGGCCAAGTGCGAGCCGAACTCGCGCACGGAGAGTTCCGTATCGCCGTGTCAGGGTCAGCGCCACTCACAGCATCAATGGCGTGTTTATGAAATGTTTCATATTAGTTCAAATTCATGATTAGTTCTTCATAGTCTTTTCGGTAGATGGCGCGCATATACTTTTTAGTTTCTTCTATGGGAACCCTGTGAATTTTTTTACTTTTTCTTATTTTTATTATTTGTTGTTATATCGGCAATAATATAATAAAAGATATTCTGTGAAAATTTCAACGGGCTACCTATTACGGTTCAAGAGATACAGCCCTCGGACAGACAGACAGACAGACAGACGGCGTAGGCTTACTAATAGGGTCCCGTACCGGATACGGAACCCTAATAGTATTGAGTTGAGTAAAGAAAATTGTAAACCTAAGAACCTATTGTATGGATGAGCTCCATACTAATATTAATACCAAAAAATAAAATAGTCTAACCATATGCACAAACGTCTACTATCAAGTACGTGTGTCAAAAAATTCCATATAACGAAGCCAATATGTAAATGTTTGGAAGGAATCCTGTCCTCAAGGCCTGAGAGCGACATGCGAGCGAATATTTAGTCCTTAAACCGAACGAAACCGACAAAGTTCTAACTATTTACAGAATAAATATGTTGTAGGACTAGTTCATTTTCAGACGTGCCTAGATAATGCACGAGCGGGCCTCGGAGCCTTATTTGCGTTCGAGCTCCTGGTCACGCGCGGCGCTTCGTTACCGATATTTACCGAACTGAGCTGAAGAGGGGTCCGGCGGCGGCGCCGGCGCGGCGCGGTCGATGGGACCACACCACCACCGTCTCCGAAGCAGAGCCACCTATCCGACCGACGACGACCTCTGCTTGTCCGAAAGAACCAAACTACACACGTGGTGTATACAGAAGGGTCGTCGTGCTCCTTTCACCAGCATGTTCTTCAGCATTTTTGGAGACGAACATACAAATGTAATGTTGTTTTGTAACCCCTTTACTTATCGACACATTGTCTATTTATATAGTTGTATAGTTTTTTTATTTTAGGGATTATTTATTGTTGTTAATATTTGGTAATTAAATATTGGATATTTTGTATGAAAATCTAAATGTTTGGTAAATATGCAATAGCCACGCCTAGTAATATATATAATACCACAGACAATAAATACATAGGAATATATACATATGTACACAGATACATTCTGTCTTGTAAGTACAATATTAGCTTCTACTTATCAGAAGACAAGCAATGCATAATATGGATGTGTGTAACATAGCAAATAGATACCTATCTATATGGTGTTGAGGGCACTGATTTACTGTAGAACAATATTTGTACCTGTCTCCAGTTTGTTGTTCAAGAACTGTAATGTGTGTATTGTGTAAATAAAAATAATATCTTATCTTACCGACCGAAGGGAAGCACTGACATGGCACTTAATTCACCAAGGTGTTATGGGCTGACATTATGGATGTTGTAGGTGATGTAGCCAACTGTATCAGTTTGAATAAAAATAATCTTTTAGTCTTTACTTTTTTTTACAAGTTTTGTAGATTTTTTACTCCAAATGAGCTGAGCAACTAGGGCCATCGATTACTAAGGTTTACTGAAAGAAATTTATACCCAGAAAAAAAGTGTTATGCAGACATTCGACATCAGTACAACAGCTACAAGCTACAACCAACCCCCCTGAGGCACGGTGGTCGATGAGTTGAGCAGTCTGGATTCCGCGTGCATCCCACCCACAGAAGGCAACTGAAGCGGACAGCGGCGGCAAACAATCTGCCGCAATCAAATGCGGCCCGGGAAGGGAGGCTGGAGACAATCCGACCCTGTACAATTGAACGCTGGGGAGCTCGCTCCCAATTTAATGAAGAACCCAACGCGCGGTGTAACGAGCGCGGGTCAAATGAATATTCTGTGCACATACCTATCTAGTAAGTTACTAGGAAGAGATAACCTTCGATACATGTGCGGGTTGGCTTTAAAGATGTATATTTTTTTGACGTGAATACGTCTTTGAATTTGCTTCCATAGTGGGAGCCAATCCAGAAAACTGATGATAACAAAATCGGGGGATACAGTTTGGTGTTGCAGCTTCATATCTATCATCTACATCCAAAATTTAATAACACCACTCGATAATTAAAGGATCAAAGAATTCGTTACGTAATACGCTCTGGGAAAATATTACCCGACACGTATTCACGTAAAACACACGGCCGTGATCACGACACAGCCACACCCCGATTTTTTATGTAATCCGGTATGGGTGGCTGAGTCGGAGGGGCCAAAGCGCATGCTCCGACCAGCCAATATCACCTCCGAGAAGGTAGTTGCCATACCGGAGACTTCCCTGGATTGCTGGCTATACTGGACTAGAGGAGAACACAACCGAGACTGCTATGCGGCCATCTTACATCCAGTACATTGACGAGAAATGGCCTATTCTTGTCAGACAGGCATATAGAAAAGAACTCAAGAATGCAGAACAATCAAGCAGAAGTTGACGTTCACACAATTTGACAGTTTAAATGCTCAGGACAGGGGTAAACTTAGAGAACCGCCTCTAAATCAACAAACATTACACAGCAGTTTGTTTCGAAAATTATTGGTTACACATTACAGTGTTTTTTTGTTAATTTACTATGCTGCCATAATGCCACAAAGGCATACAGCGGCTTTCCTACGTTGAATGAATTATTACACCTGTGTCCAGTCGAGTCAAAAAATCACTGATTGTAATGAGGTATGTTGGCTGTTCTAGCCGTCCAGAGAGTGTGGTGAGATGAAACTGTATACACGAAATCTAATGACAAATTTAGTAATTAGTTGTTCAAACTTCCGTTTGCAGTTTCGTTAATTATTTGAAAGATTGATGTCAGCCTCGGCAGCTCAGTAGTACGGTCGGTCGACTGTTGATAAGCACCCTGAGCGCGGTCAGTACTTGGATGCGTGACCGCTCGACCGTTGGAGGCTGACCGTGGTTCGGATTCCACGTAAAACTGTAAGTCCCTTCCCTTCTTACCTTACTAGGTGGTAGGGTTTCCCCGCCTGGGTTGGTACCACCGCACGGAATGAAACGTCAGTCGAAACGGCTGCGTAAATAATTCGTGTTTTCCGTCCAGTTCAGTGTAGCCGACGTGAAATGAAGGGAAGCACTGACATGGCATGGCACCTAGTTCACCCGGTGTTAAGGGTTGACATCACGGATGTTGTAGTGTAGATGATGTAGCCAACCGTGACCGTGTGAAGTTTCAATAAAAAAATAATTACAAAGGTAAATAAAATTTCAATTTATTTTGTACAAATGTAAGACAATTCATACACACTAATTTAGTACACAACGAATATTTAATTAATAAATATTTTCTAGATTCTAGATTTTTTTTTTGTCAATTAGGAACTTCGCTGGAAAGCAACAAAGAAAAGAGTTGAATGGCAGTCTGCATTATGCGGAGGTGTCGGCGGGGGCGGCGGCGGAGCGGGCGGGAGGGGAGCGGCGGCCGCGGTAGGAGCAATCAAACGTCAATCCTGAAGAGTTTTCCAATCAGCCGCCTCACGTACAACGCCTTCCGGCTCGCCGCCGCGCCGCCTCCCCCGCCCCGCACCCCGCCCCGCGGCACACCCGAGCCTCCGTTTCCCACATCATTTCCGCAGACTTCACTTTCTTTTAACATGCCAAGAGCGTCTCGGAACTTCGACTACGCCTTCATTCACTCGTTCTTACCGCGAAATATGAAGCCTTAATGTCGAAATAGTAGAGTGCAATTCTAAATGATTGAAAGGCTTTGGCTCGGCCACTAGTTCATCAATAAATCTGATAGATAGTTCTACATTAGACGCAACGGACGATCGGCCTTCGGACCAATCTACCTGCAGTCAGTTGTCCGAATATTGTAGACGTCCGCGTTTGTTTGGGCGGAGTTCGCAGTTCTCTCGATGAGAAAATTGTTTACAGAGCGCAGTAGAATTAGTCGTGAGTTTACCCTTCCCATCCTCGGGAGCTTTGTTTGTATCATGTACTGAGTGCCCAGAATATTAACATTATCAATCCAACCAATTCTTAGGAAAACCTTTCACATCCTAAAAACTTAGATGACAATAATACCGCAATGAATTATTATATAAGTGCAATGCACTACTGACAATTTACTTTTTTTAAAGGTAGAGATAATTTCCGGCGTAGATCATGATGGCGGCCGACTTCCGGTTCGAGAGTGGGCGACGCGCGGCGGAGGCGAGGCGGACACGGTAGTATCACGCTAGTATATATATATATATAAATAAATAAAATATATATATATTTACGTAGGAATCAGTTTTCAGAGAGATCTCTCGAGCGAATATCGAAGTTGTGATAATTTGACTTGATAAGACATGCGCTATGCGGGGCGGAAATACTGAGAGGGAAGGGAGGGGCAGTTAGCGAAACTGGGGCAGACATGAGGCGATGCATTCAGGTAAAGTGGAAAATGTGAAGTTATGCCGCACACTAATGTTCCGTTCAGAAGTGCATCTCTAACTCGGTTGTTTCCAGGAACACTTCCTGACAGGACACTTCATAAGTTGCTATTTGCAAAAGAGTTCGGTTCACTAGCGAGTATCATACAATTAGGGCACACGTGCACACATGCAGCTGTAAATTGTTGCTGTTAATTCAAACAAAATTACGTTTTATGTGTTTAAATGAATAAGTACTCGACAGAAATTATGACGTATTTTTTTCAGTGCTTTTTTATTGCACAAAAAGATTCTCAGCACAGTTCAGGTGTGCGCACGTCGTTAGTCTCAATACTGTCAAACCGAAGAAAAAAGAAATCCCCTACCTCCTGAAATATGAATCGCTCCCCGCGCTTCTGAAGCCTGAAAGGGTGCTGAATGGTGGCACTCGTGCGCTCGCGGCTCCGTGTTCCCCCACCCCCGGCTCTTGCGCCCACTCGCCGCTCCTCAGAATTAGTATGCGTTTTGTGCGTACATTAATGAGAATTAGGAGTGTTTCGAAAATTATGAAAAAAAGCAGATGCACCTAGGTGTGGTTAGATGATGCGACGGTACGGCCCAAAAACGGATGTTGTATAAAACGCAGGTTAGGTCTTGCTTGGAGTACTGCTGGCACTTGTGGGATGGCTCAGCTAAATAGCAGCTTGCGCCTCTGGACCCAATCCAGTGCACGTTGGATGCACGGGGTCGACGACCCTGTGGTGGGTGTCCCGCAACTTAGAACCGCTACGACTCCGTAGGGACGTCGGCTCTCTAAGTGTGTTCTATCGTCTATTTCACGGGGAGTGTTCGGAGGAGCGGTTTATTGTGATACCGCCGTCCCCATTCCACCTCTCCACTACGAATTCTGGGCATCCGTGGTAGATCGATTGTATAGGGGTGCATCCCCATGCACCCCTACTCAATTGAACTACCACGGATGTGCGCCAACCGGTTCTGTAGGTTAAATGACCTACAGAACCGGTGACCTACGGAACTGATTCACAGAACCGGAAAAATGTAGAACGCACATGCCTATCTATTTCCTCCCAATTCAGCCTTGGGTTTTTCAAAAGAGGCATGACACACTCCTGTCAGGCCGGCATGGCATTCGCAATCCCCGTGCATCACAGAATGTCCGTGGGCATTGTTAGACACCTATTAGTGGGTGTAACGATGCCACATGTCGTGCTTAAAATGAAAAATATTATTAAAGGATTTTAAACCGAATTAATAATTGAAATAAAGTTAGTATAATTATATTAATTACTAACTTAGTTAGCTATCTGGAGTTACTCAGCATATATATTTTTTTGTTATTTATATAGGTATTAATAATTTTTGTATCCGTACACATGTAAAAAAAATAAGTTGATTTCATAAAAACATTGAGAAGACATTATTTTGCACACCAAGATGAGTGTAGTCGAACAAATACTCACACACTCGTATATCGCTACATAAATAGTAATTTTTCATAAACGTAAATATTCATGTGACATATAAAATGATAGCATTGGCCTTTAGAGCGCTCGTAAAAGCAAGCGACCCTCCGTCCGCCCCTATTTCAGATTCCGAAGGCGCATTTCCCGTGACTGCGCCGATTTCCCGACCGCCGCGTCTCGCCCGCCCGCTCCGCGCTGCTGCATGCATACCGTATTCCGCCTACGGTCTAGCCCGGCCCGCCGCCCGACCCGCACACACTCCACAAAGTGCAGACTCACTGTTTTTCAATTTGGCTAAGAACCCTCGAGCAGTGCGATCTCGATGTTACATTTGTCCACATCATCGCGCCGCTCTAAATATTTATTTTTCCAAGAAAGGACTGCGCGTCCTCGGATACCCGCCTCGTCTGTCTGGCTACTGCGAGCCAGATTTACGGAAGTCTGTGAATACGAAACGCGTGTTCGGTAATAAGATTCTAAACGAAAGTGAAGAGCTTCAGCTAGCATAGGTAATGCGGAAATAAAGTACGCTTGCACGATCTCATCCTTCGATATTCGGTATGAAAATTATAACTTAACGTCAGAAAGCGTGTATGTATACACTGCAGCGTACACGCGATACACGTACTCCAAATTGGCGATACCTAACATTCATACATAATTTGTAATTTGTGCTAAGTCAGCAGAATGAACGCTCTGCTTTATTCATTCATGCGTGATTGCGTGAATTATTTATCCTATAATAACCCTATTCCTACTGTGCAGTGATGTAGGTGTATACATACACATTACACACAACACACGAGTGCAGGTAAGTGCCTACTTATACTATACACAGTGAGTAGGTAGCGACAAATAACGCAGCCTCAACAGGTTTTCAATGGCTGATTATGAACATAATCTCTCCGTGGGCATGTAGGTGTTGAAAAGGCGATATTTTTAATGTTTTACGACAAAATATTATTATATCTAACTATTTTAATTTCGAAAATTAAAGTGTAGGTTATGTTGATTGCAGCTCGTAAAGTTTCGTAGCGAGTTATGTAGCTGTGTGCTGTGTAGCTAGAGAGAGGTTTGCTTGAGAGTTGAGCTCCGTTGCTGGACGGGGCGTCGCACAGTGGGTCGAGACTGCTATATAAGGGACATAGGGATTTTTTTAACAAATTTCATTTTTTAACAACACTGATCGATAGGTCTCATCATTCTGATGAATAGTTGTCATTAAACATTTTCGTCTAAAAGTGATAGTTTGCCAGGAAAAAAATATTTTCAAATTTTGATGTATGGAATTAGACATAAAACGCTCCGTTTCGGCCAAGTCTTGACAGGTCTTGCTTTTAAACTATTTAAGCATTGTTCTGTGGTTTATTGACTATAATCCTACACTATCAGCGCGCGCCCAATATTGCCCGTTCACGAGTTATGTGGATCCAAAAAATCAATTAAAAATGTAAGTAAATTTTTTTTTTTTATTTCTAGAATCATAGGGCATTAATAGATTTAATCTAAATAATTGTTTTATATAAAAGTACTAACAAATAGATAAAGTTCTTAATTTTAAAACATTAGTTTATCGTAAAGATACATCAAAATCTAATAAAAAAATTATAAAAGTGTTTATTAATCAGAGAAAGTTACATATATTAAATAGATGTTTTTACACAGAATTCATGACGCATGAGAAATAGTACCTATACTCAGATGTATCTACACTGTACCCGCTAGTTCGAGCTATTTGATGAACACTGTCGCCTAAACTGGCCCTAAAACTGTTTCATAGGCGACATTGTTTCGTCAAACCACTGGTGATTACATTTGGGTACTTAACTTTGATCTTATATTTAAATTTTTTAAACCTATAGTTATATATACATACTTTTTCTAATTTATCTGTGCGCGGTGAGTGAGAGAGACTCATTAGTGCAGTGTGTGCGTTAAATGTGTGAGTGCATTGCAAGACAACCCACACGATGACGCCTTAATCGAAAGGTTCCACGTTATTTTGCGGACAGTGGCTTCAAGAGAGCGAGTGGATCTTCCAAAATTCTGGATATTTCGTGTAGATACAGCAACTTTGCATATCCAGTTATATCCGTGGTACTACATGCCCTCTAGCGTACATAAGTTGCTTGTGCATGGAACGGATATAATAGAACATTTAGAACTTTACTTTACCAATCGAGAAACTGTCGGAAGAAGCATCGCAGGTTAGAAATAAGGATTTCCGTAAATATAGAGGGAACCATACCAGAAAAGTAAGTAGGACAGCGACAAATGAAGATATCTTGCATAATCATCTCATGTCATCCGATCCAAAACTTATTTATCTAAGGCCAAGAATGGCCAAACAACGGAGAATGGAAGTCTCACCAAGAGCAATCGAGCTTTTGGTATCTCTTACCCGCCCGATTTAGAATTTGTTTATATAAATGATTGATTAATATATTTTTATTATATTGTATAAGCTGTAGTTGTTACTTGCATAATCTTCTCAAGTCATCCGATCTAAAACTTACTTCTCTAAGACCAAGAATGGCCAAACAACGGAGAATGGATCTCTCACCAAGAGCAATCATAAATAAATAAATTCGTAATACATTCGAAGACGTGAGTGGACGAAGGTACTATGTAAATTTTTTTTAGAAATGCATTTTTTACCGTAGATGAAGGTGTTATGTGCCGAGTAATCAAGTGGCACTGACAGAAAATCCGAAATCACGACGGAAATAGGAGTTATTCAAGTGGTGAAGGTGTTATGGTCATAAAACACCTTATTCCAGTTTTATCATCTCCAAAGATCATCTCATAAATTGAATTTTTTGTGCATGATGAGAGAGCTATGTGTACAAAACACCTTCATCCACATGAACGCATGATTTTGTATTAATGCATGGTTTTGTACGCTTTTCATGTTCATACGAAGTAAACTTAGTCAGTTAGTTATCAGGTATAGAAAAAAATCTATTCAAAAGTCAAAACTTTGACCTCATTTTTCTCAGCTTTTTGTTTTTGTTACATAGGACCTTTGCCACCTGATGTCTTCTCTTACTCGGGCGGGTAAGAGACACCAAAAGCTCGATTGCTCCTAGTGAGAAATCCATTCTCCGTTGTTTGGCCATTCTTGGCCTTAGAGAAGTAAGTTTTGGATCGGATGGCATGAGAAGATTATGCAAGATATCTTCATTTGTCGCTGTCCTACTTACTTTTCTGGAATGGTTCCCTCTATATTTACGGAAATCCTTATTTCTAGCCTCCGATGCTTCTTCCGACAGTTTCTCGATTGGTAAAAGTTCAAATTGTTCTATTATATCCGTTCCATGCACAAGCAACTTATGTACGCTAGAGGGCATGTAGTACCACGGATATAACTGGATATACAAAGTTGCTGTATCTTCACAAAATTTCCAGAATTTTGGAAGATCCACTCGCTCTCTTGAAGCCGCTGTCCGCAAAATAACGTGGAACCTTTCGATTAAGGCGTCATCGTGTGGGTTGTCTTGCAATGCACTCACACATTTAACGCACACACTGCACTAATGAGTCTCTCTCACTCACCGTGCACAGATAAATTAGAATAAGTATGTATATATAACTATAGGTTTAATTTTTTTTTATATAATATCAGACAGAGTTAAGTACCCAAATGTAATCACCAGTGGTTTGACCAAACAATGTCGCCTATGAAACAGTCTTAGGGCCAGTTTAGGCGACAGTGCCCATCAAATAGCTAGAACTAGCGGGTACAGTGTAGATACATCTGAGTATAGGTACTATTTGTCATGCGTCATGCATTCTATGTACAACACATCTTTAATATTATGTAACTGTGTCTGATTAATAAACACTTTTATAATTTTTTCATTAGATTTTGATGTATCTTTACGATAAAATAATGTTTTAAAATTAAGAACATTATCTATTTGTTAGTACTTTTATATAAAACAATTATTTAGATTAAATCTATTAATGCCCTATGATTCTAGAAATTAAAAAAAAATTTTTTTCTTACATTTTTAATTGATTTTTTGGATCCACATAACTCGTGAACGGGCAATATTGGGCGCGCGCTGATAGTGTAGAATTATAGTCAATAAACCACAGAACAATGCTTAAATAGTTTTAAAGCAAGACCTGTCAAGACTTGGCCGAAACGGAGCGTTTTATGTCTAATTCCATACATCAAAATTTGAAAATATTTTTTTCCTGGCAAACTATCACTTTTAGACGAAAATGTTTAATGACAACTATTCATCAGAATGATGAGACCTATCGATCAGTGTTGTTAAAAAATGAAATTTGTAAAAAAAATCCCTATGTCCCTTATATAGCAGTCTCGACCCACTGTGCGTCGTCGTCGTCGGCGCATGCGCTCGCTCGGTAGAGTCAGCTGGCTGGCTACTCTCTCCCTAATGTGCATATCATTACGTTTTATATAATGGCGTTTTGAAACGATCAATGGATGCGTCTGGCCGTAGATTGAATGCTGTACATTTTAATGATTCAGTAGCAAAATGGTACAAAGGAAACCTTATAATACTTATACCGAGACTTAGTTGTCTATCTGTTCTTCTGGCTGTATGTCACAACCCCTTTCTGCATTTCTAAACGGTTAGTCATAGAATATTTAATTAATTTATCTAGTTTAATTTTATTTTGCGGAATGCCCACCTAGAAAAATTAATGTCAAAATTCAGAGCATCGTACAATATTTTTCATAACACTAGTTTAGCTGGTGTTGATAACAAATTATTAATTACCTCCCTAATAATAAACACAAATAACAAATCCATTTAATTCGGCATCGCTTCCTGATTATAGATACTTACTGATTATAGAGTCGGTCGGATACAAGTAATGTGTGATGTGATGAGATGACACTGTTTCAATGTTTAATATCTGTTTATTAGAATCGTGAATGTATGAATGAACGCGCCGATAAACGAGTTGTCGCATCCTCCAGCCAGAAGTGGCGACCAGTTCCCGCGCGGGCGCCTGTCATAATTCTGTTGAATTCATTTCACTCCGTGTTTTTATCTCCTCGCCGCGCGCCGCCGCCGCCGCCTCCGCCTCAAGGTGACTTCTCTGCAGACAGGGCCTCGTATCTTGGAGCTCGTTCCCGCCACATCTATTTATCTTGCTTATTTTATAATGTCCGTTACATTTCACACTGCCTGCGCTGCGCCGTGTTTGCTCTCGACGCTCGCCAACTGAGGTGCATCTGACATTGCCAGGCGACTAGTTCGTTTCTGAAGATTTAGTACTTTCTTGCAGCCGTTATGTTGTTTCAATTTATTTTGTTGTATTACATTCAAAATATGTATATTTATAGGTATTTATTATCCAACAATCCCAAGTAATCGCATTCTCAGACAGTGGCGGCTGGTGACCTATGGGACTGGGTGTGCGGCGCACAGCACACCCAGTCCCATAGGTACCTAGCGCACGATGTGCGCTAACTTACTCGTAGTACTAAACCCAAACGTGAATCTAATGGATACCGAGACGTGATTTTTTATTTTATTTTCATGTCTGAGTTAATTGCCCAAATTATGTACGACCGAAGGGAAGCACTGACGTGGCACCAAGTTCATCCCGTGTTATGGGCTGACATCACGGATGTTGTAGATGATGTAGCCAACCGTGCCAGTATCCATAAAAAAAAAAAAAAATGTAAAAGTATTCTCACTCAACAGATACATAGTTGAAAGACAAAATAAGGTAAGGATATAAGTGATAAAATTATTAAAATATATGTAATAAAAATGTACTCACTTTTAGATTGAAATATGTAGGTATAGTGTTTTGAAGAATACGCCAGCGAATTTATGAAAATTATGAAGAAATCAGTCACATACACACACACACCACACACACTACAGTTTGATTGGGTAGGTCTAATATTGTTCTATTTATAATGTAAGTCTATTCGTCGGGTTTTATCTTGCGCAAATATTTCTATCACTTTTTTGTCACGCACTAGAAACACAACCAGAGTCCTAATTGCTCGAAGAACCAAAGCGACGCTTCACTGCGCAGTGGCCGGCCACTGAGCCGCGGCCGCCGGGGCGCCGCCGCGCGCGAGGCGTGGCCGGCGCGCGCGCCCCCGCCCGCCGGCCAGCCTTGCCGCGCCGGGCAATGAAGAAAACTTCACAATGTACTGTTAACTGACGAAAAGTCGTTCAAACTGCTAAAAAACTGATTTGCAAAACATCCCGGCGCGGCAAAGATATATTACGTTCAATATTTCATCTAAGCGGCGCCGCGGCGCGGAGCGGCCATTATCGGTCGACGCGACGACGACGGGCCTCGCCCCTCGCCCCGAACTGAGAGAGATGGCGCGGCGCGACGAGACGCAGAGTTTAGATCGCTCCCGCCGCGCCCGCGCCCCCCGCCCGCGCGTGCCTGCGATCGGGTTTACGATCTCGGCTTACATCGGCTCATCGTCGGCTGGCTCGGTCGCGACGTGTCGCACGCGCGTCTATCCACAATATACTGTCCTTCTTTTTCCGTCGTGTGTCACACGCAGAATGCATCCTTGTTCCACACATAATCGTATGAAGAGTGTTTTGTTTCACACGGCGGGGCAGCGGCGTTTAAAATTTTTTCATAGTAACACGTTCGCGGTGTTTTGTGATGCACACGGCGGCGGCGAGCTCGGCGGCGATACGTAGTAAGTAGTACGTATTACGTACAGCAAAATCGTGCCTTGTTGTCTAGGAAATAGGAACGAATTCAGTTTGATATTTTTACTTCGATCGGCGAGATTCATGGAGAATGTTTAATATTTTAATTTATTTATTTCTTTCGGGTGAAGGCGCTGTTTGGTGGTAGTGCGGCGCACGAACGCACTTAAGGGCCAGCCGCCACTGTTCTCAGACATATTGTCTCAAACAGCTGTTCAGCCGCATGCGGAAACCGTTCCACAAAATCGCGGTATAAGTTATTTATTATTCAGGTCAGGAGTAATGACTTTATTTTACAAACACTTTAGTTAGTCTATCATTTTGGAACGTCTCGTCGGCCAAAAAGACCGCAATTATCAAACACGGTAGGTAAGCCAAATTTAACTAATATATATTTTACAATTTCAGACAGAAGATAAATACCTACTGGCTGGATATCTACATTTCTTGTAAAAATTGTGTAAATGTGTAGTGTTGTTAATTTAATTTTGTATAAAGTTCTTTAGATTTTATTTTATTTTATTTTTAATGTAGGTTAGGCTTAAAAACAGTGGCCCTTGAGACACTCGAGTGGCCATATGCTGCGCCTACGCCCTTTCTTTTGTACATAATATTTAGTTCCATTTATGTTAATGTAATATAATGTATGTGTACAACTGAATAAAATACTATTCTATTCTATTTCATGTTATTTTCTAAGTTATACAAATAATGGACTACAAGAGGCTAATATAGGATCAATTCAGTTTGTTCTGTAAAACTTTGTAAAAGTTAGAAACAAAATAGTAATGAAATAGCAAATGTATCGCCGTTAGTGAAACGCTCATCAAGAACGTGGGTAGCCACGTGTGCACGCACCTACACCCCACCCACCCACCTTCACGTATACTAAGACAACATCTACGGCGACGGCGGATCACGAAATAGGTTCGAAAAACAATAATATTGCTCCAGAGCTCGTCGCTCGCGTGTTATTTCTACTCCGACAATGCAATAATCTGGATTGAGACGAAGATATTCGCGGTAAAATATTCACCAGACGATCAGAAGTTTACCACGCACGCACGCAGCAGGCGGCGAGCTAGGTAGAGTACACACGGAGATTCGTAGATAACGAATCACGATCTCATCGATCACTTGAGCGCCTCGCCAACGCAGCGATGGACTTATGCAACTACACATCGTTGTGTGCGATGCATCACAAACAAAGAGAGTAACGAATGTCGTAATAGTAATTACTTTTTTTTATTGACAGACTCTAGTATTTTTTAAGATAACAGTAAGTGTACAATATACATGCGATGATGATATAAACGAATTCATATCTCGCACCCTTAGACAGATAATAGATAGAAATACTTTTATTGCTTCAAAAAACATTTTACAGAAACATTTTTGTACCGTGTGGGGCCGGTACTTTAAAAGAATAGCCCCACTGCATCTCTCCCCGTCTATGTCGTAAAAGGCGACTAAGGGATATGACTCCCTTCTTATATTACTAGGTGGTAGGGTTTAACCCGCCCGGGTTGTTACCACCGCACTGAATGAAAGGTCGGTCGAAACGGCTATGTAAATAGTTTGTGTTTTCCGTCCAGTTCAGTGTAGCCGGCACGATCGAAGGGAAGCACTGACGTGGCACCAAGTTCACCCGGTGTTATGGGCTGACATCACGGATGTTGTAGGTGATGTAGCCAACCGTGTCAGTTTCAATAAAAAAAAAAAACAAAAAAACAAACGATAAGTAATTTACACGAGGGGGAATTCACACTTATCCCTTACACGGATTTCTCCCAGTCAACCTTTGTATGTTTGAGAGTCGTATGTTGTAGGATATAAGTAGGTAGTAGCAAAGACCTTATCATTTTCCTACCCCTTATCACTTACCCCTACACACTTATCATCTTCCTACAACTTAATTCAAATAAAATATCAACAAACTGTGTTTGTACTTTTCAAAATCCCGTAAGACTTCGCTCGCCACTGGCTCGCTTCAAAAAAACAATTATTTATCAAGACACAAAAAAAATGTTAAAGGACGTACATAAAGTTTCAAGGATTTAACAATTTAGCACGAGTGTATCACTGAACTCATCAAAACGACAAACAAACCGATATGAATACACAAAGTCAAGAAAGAGGAAAAATAAATATATTTAAGCTCAGTGAGCGGAGCCGAGATACACAGAATTAATAAAATATTTTTATTTACATCCGTCGATTTCCTCATATATAACTAAGTTGATACCTAGATGTTTCTCCTGATTATTTTCTATATATATTTCGTTATAAGCGTTCTAGCTTTTTTTTATGGAAACTGGCACGGTTTGCTACATCACCTACTACATCCGTGATGTCAGCTCATACATAACACATTGGTGAACTGTCATGTCCTCGGTGGTCATGTCAGTGCTTCCCTTCAGTCGTGCCAGCTACACTGAACTGGAGGGAAAACACGAACTATTTACATAGCCTTTTCAGTCGACCTTTCATTCAGTGCAGTAGTACCAACCCGGACGGGTTAAATAAACCCTACCACCTAATAAGGTAAGGAGGGAAGGGACCTACATTTTTACGTGGAATCCGAAAGTACTCCCATGTGTGCTTATGATCTCGACCGACAGTCGACCGATCGCACCACTGAGCTACCGAGGTTCTCTCGCACAGAACAAACAATGCAAAATTATTTCCCAGCGCGGGGTCGAGGCGGAGGGGCGGGCGGGCGGGGACGGAGCGCAGGCAGTGCGGCGCGCGGAGTAGACCGCGACACCGGGGGTGGGCTGGCAGGCATTTGCAAATTAACGCTCCAATGGAAGTGTCAATTCCACTTTGTCCGCACTTAAAGATAAGCCATCGGATAATACAATGAATATCCCGGCTCGTTCCAAGGCCGGCCCGGGCGGGACGGGACAACAGGTCGCGTTGCCGACCGCGGCCGCTCGGAACAATGGAGTTAACCCGCAGTTAACCCGGCCCTCCGTCCGTCCGTCCGCGCCTCCGCGCCGCCGCTGCGCCGCTCACGAGACCGGTCTTCCGGCGGCGGCGGAGGCGGCGGCGGCGGAGGCGGCGGCGGCGGAGGCGGCGGCGGCGGAGGCGGCGGCGGCGGAGGCGGCGGCGGCGGCGGCGCGGTGGCTAATCCCCGATTAGTCTCGCGTTCGCCATTAGCATAAGGGCGTCCCGACCGGGGCGCCTCTTCACACCTACATACACGAAACGAGGCGCGAGGCGCGACGCGGCCTCTGCAAGCGTGCGTGCGTGTTTGCATCGTCGTTAACACCTCGCTCTCGCGCAAATCACAATGGTTACGGCACGGCATACAGAGTTTAACCCGAATGTTGCATTATTAACGGGATTCCATTCTTTATTTTGCTGCAGAGCACGTACCTACGTACCTACGCCCCTTCTTTACCCCCTTTTTCAATAAATATGATTTAGAGACGCCTACTTTGTAATCGCGAATGCTGAAAAGTGATGAAAGATCTTTAGTTTAAGCCAATCACTACAAGTTTATTAAAACGTTAGAACGCTCTGCTGGAACAAAAAAACCGGCCAAGTTCGAGTCGAACTCGCGCACTGAGAGTATCGGCTATCGCCACATGCCATCTATGGCGTGTATTATGAAATGCTTCATATTAGTTGAAATACTTCATACTGTTGGTAGATGGCGCGCATACACTTTTTAGTTTATTCTATGGGGACCCCTGTGATTTTTACTATAACTATAACACGACATAATAAGACAGACAGACAGACGGCGTAGGTTTAGTAATAGGGTCCCGTACGACGGATACGAAACCCTAACAATTATTATATTAATAGGTACCTACGTATAATAAGAATTGTTGTACTGTGCACAGAATTGTTGTGTGGTGGTGACAGACAAGCTGTACAGCTTGTCACAAATAGCACGCATGTCGGTCTCGCTAACACTGGAAACGCACGTCTTAGCAATGCGTTAACATTAACCAGCAGTTAACCCCTACTGCCACACGGTTAACCTCCGATTAGTCTTATTCGCGGCAACTCCGCTCGAAAGCCGCGCGCGCGCCCGTCTAGCACACCTTTTGTTCACACTGCTCTGCTGTTGCACGCGCGCGCATCGCTTGACATAACTACACCGGCTCCGCTGATTTACAATATCCGTATGCATATTTTTATCTCGAGTTTGACCGTTTAAGGCCCTATTCCGCCGATGCAAAACTTGCCAACAATGAGCGTTTTGGCTTATATTATGTGCCATTTGTTAGAATAATTTTCGAAACCAAATACTCATATTTTTCAATCGGATTTTTTTTTCTTTTCAATAAAAATATATGAATTATATCATGCTTACTGATTTATTTCTTATAACATGTAACTTTTGCCAAAAAAAAAAAATACAACAGAGGACCATAAATTACGTTTTTTTTTCGAAGAAATTGTTAAGAAAATCAAGACATCTTTATAGAAAGTATTGTGGAGAAATACAATAAAAAGATGAGAACGATTATTTATCCTGCTTGTTTTTTTTAGTTTTTGTATAGCTTGACCCTGGAAAAAGCTTGAAAAAACACCATGTTAGCAATTGTTTACGACAAGGTGTGGTTTGAAGGGGGTTTGAGTAAATAAGCCACATTTTGAGTACAATTTTTAAAAGGTTCTCTTTATTCTTGGCTTTCGTGACCAATGTTTATATTTTTTCTGTGAGGCCTGGTTTCTCTGAAATAAATTTTTGAAAATTTCGTTTTCTCCTAAAATTTGCGTATCGCAGCCTTAATATCCATTCTGTAGATTGAAGAAGATGCACTAGTACAGTATTTTCTGTTATATATATGTATAACTAGCTGTTTCCCCGGCTTTGCTTCGCGGTGTCACATATAGATGTGCCCGAAAATATCAGTGAAACCCCCACGTGAATTGATTGAGTAAATGATAAATCTCAACTTATAATAAGCGAACATAGAATCATCGACTAAGAATCGACGACGGCGCATCGCGGCACACGCTCACACGCGTCGTTGTTACAGTTTTTCCGCTTTATTGGTTAGGTTAAGATATGTATGTACTAACAACTACCAGATTGCGCCTTTGGACACGATCCAGCGTCGAACCGTGCGACTAGTGGGTGACCCCGACTTGTCCCGCGATCTAGAACTACTAACCACTGCAACTCCGTAGGGATGTGCGCGCCCTAAAGTGTGTTCTTGGGCGGCATGTCATTCGCAGCCCCCGAGTACGCGGGGCTCGGCGGTTCATGTCGCGCTTTCTATAAAAAAAACTATTAGCTAATCTGTGGTTAGGATAGAATACATGTATGTATCATGTATGTATGTATGTATGTATGTCGGTATGAATGTATGTGTGTCTGTATGAATTATTATATCTGTTTGGATTTGTGAAGGACGTTCCCAATCGATTATGTTTTGATTATGATTTATTACCGGGTATCGTGCTCAATTTAAACAGAATCCACAAACGAGCTGATGCTTCGGTTGAAATTTGAAACGTCCTTTAGCTTTCCCGTTACGTGACCTACCTCGCACAGCCTAACTGAGGCTAACAAACAACCGACATTGTCGACGTGCACGATGTTTACAAATAAGTGGTTGGCGCCGCCGCCGCCGCGCGCCGCCGCTTTCTTATATGATCTGTGCACACACACATACACACCGCCCCACGTCCCGTGGCCCGTGCCGCCGCCGCCGCCGCCCGCCGCCCGCTCAGCCACGTCTATTTTATTTTGATATGCCCTACATCCCTCCAGCCCAGCACTTTGACACTACGTAAATAAAACCTGTGAACATGTACGTTGTCGAGATATAATTAGCCTGCCGTACTTTCATTTACAGAAAACAGACGTAAACAATGCGCAAGTATAAATACTTGACACAATGCGAAATTCAGAATGGCGCATGTTCAGAATAATGCATTACTAAAGAAGAAAATAAACAATTCCAAGTTTTAAATATTTGCACAAAATTTTAAATTATTTTATTGAATGAAAATGCAATGTATTATGCAGAAGAATGTTTTGGTTTAATAAATAAATTTGATTTGGAATTTCATTTCAGAATCGGACAACCCGTTGATGTCATAATATTCAAATTCAGTAATAGGTACCTATTTACCTTCGCACGTAGCGCTGCATTTAATTTAGTATGTTAAAAGCAATAGCCCGTTTTAATTTATTAAGCGCATTTATAATATTGTAATTAGCATAATTAAACAACGAATAATGATTTAAATTCATTTTAGTATCTATCATTTCATTACAATAGCTTGGAAACACAAAACTAATCATGGTTTGTGCAATTTGTGTAAATGTTGGTTCTGATTAGCGCTGGGAGTAGGCCTCCCTCACTCACCTCGCCGAATAATTGCTTCAGGATATTAGTCAAGCAAGATACGCTATGACATGACGGTCGGGCAAGCCTAGCGGGAGCGGCGCGCGGAGGAGGCGCAGTGCGGAGCGGAGGCGGCGCGGGCGCGCTGCGGTGCGCCGGACGCTGGCGGACATGACTCAAGCCTTCATCCAAGAATGTTCCCTCAAAGAGTGGTTGTTGTTGTGCCCGTTTTGATAACTTTGTTAAAATTCACAAATAGTGAAAACTGTTTAATTTTAAAATTCGTACGAATCTACATACCTACCATTGACTTCAATGCTACATACGCAAAATGTTAAATATTGAGAAAAATTAGATTTTGCACGTAGTTTGTATGTAGACCAGTGTGGTATGTAAGTCATACCGTAACGAATCATCAGGTGTAAGAAGCATTGTTTATTTAATAACCTCGCCTTAACGAAGTGTGTCATTCATAATACGAGTATCATTCATAATGTATGCAGCGTCTGCAAATTCGTCAAGGATTCACCGCGTGCGACGCATGACCTGGCGCGCGGCCACCGCGCCTACACCGCCGCCGCCGCCCCGCTGCTGCCGCGGCAGCGGGGCGGCGCGTAGTCGCGGTGGCCGCGCCGCGTGTGGCGGGTGGTGGCGGTGGCACCTTGTTTGAGTAATGGCTGAGTTCTGACACATGTCAGGATCCTCTGTCCCCTGACGTCAATATGTCGGTAAATAATTTACGGATGTCGTAACTCATTCAAAAGTTCAAACCGCGCGGGCCCGCACCGACGCGCCGCGCCGCCACCGCCGTTGTCGTCGCGTCGCTAATTTCGTGTTGGACACGATTATATTATTACCTGATTACATTATATACACATACACATGATCAGCTGTGACAATCGGGGTAAGCACATTAATCGGTATAGTACTGTAAGAACTCGAGTACCTGATATCACAGCTGATAAGTCATCTCATGTCTGTAATGTGGATTTCCTCGAAAGAAATGTATTTAATTCGATTTATGATACTTAAAATATTAAGAAGGTGACCGTCAAACTCTTGTGTGTTCTTTATGGCGAAATAAATATCTGAATCTGAATCTTGTCTACTCTTTTATATGTCCTCCCGAAACAGTAATAAGTCCGACTCTCGACAGAGAACTCATCTGCCTGCAATGTTGTCGAAAGAATAATTTTTTTTTTTTTGACAGTGGGTCGTGAGAATGGGTCAGAACGCCACGAGATCAATGTTATCGGCCCGCCCGCCCGCCCGTCACTACCGGCTATCACGTCGACTTCAAATCAAAGATTCGGCCGGATATAAATCGAAACGGTTAACTTATCAAGGAACCCTTATTTCATACGCTTTGGTCCTTACAGTTCTTATTAGTGATTTTTTGTTGGTTCTATCTAATTGATTAACTGTATTTTTTTATATTTTTTACAATTACACGTATCCCGGCCGTGGACTACTACGGTCATATACAATCAAATGTATTTATTGAATACCAATTCATTAAAATTTAGCACAATAGGCGAGTTTAATGCTTTGAGGTATATTATTCTAACTAACCTTTGGGATGTGGGAGAAGTACATGCAGGCGAACAGGAATATTTGTAATAAATTATGATGATGACGTATTTTAAATGTGGCCCTCCAGAATAACATTCAATGCTCTTTTATTTCAGAAAATTAGATAAGTTGTGTACGAGACACATTACAGTTCGTCTTTTTCTTTGCTCCTTTTCCTTTCATCTGTTAGTATTGAGGGAAAGTTCACAGAGGAATATCCATCGTATGACGCAGAGCAATTAGTAATTAGTGCGAACGAATTCACCCCCATTCTCTGAACGAGCGTTTCATTATTGACGGCGCAGGAATCGATCGGGGTAAACTTACGATGCCACTGGAGCACGTCCACATATGAACCAATCACAATATCTAGCTAGAGCTAGAACATTCGTCGACGAAGGAATCCTGTCCGAAGAGTTCAAGAAGACATATTTTCAGAAAATCTATATAATATGAATGGGCTGCATAATATGTACTCGTAGTTTATAGTAAACATCCAGCAGCGGCAATGCCTACACACTTTTCAATTTGTCACTGCTCTAGAGGATACCATTACACTTTTTAGGGAAAATAAAAAATGTAATAGTACACACACCACACGCTGTATCCCGACAATCGGGGTAAGCAGAGTGTCGGTGTTGTGCTGAATGTACTCTTGTAAAGCACAACACAAACACCAACCGCCAAATTTATCAAAGTATTAGGACAAGATAACTACCTATCAAGCAGCACGTAAGGCACGAAGACCCGCCTGCTGCACATGACTCGGTGGAAGGATAACATAAAACATGAATAGGTACCACATCTTAGTATGTGCCTATATGTACTTCCTTGTTTCTGAAAAGTATATTGTACTCTACAGTTCTAATGAATTCTTTGCCCAAAGTACCTACATATAGACCTGTAGCGCTAGGATTTTTAGTTTCAAAAATATTAAACTTGTTTATTTTTCGCATATAGTTTCCGAACCATTTGCCCAACCTAATATATTAGTTTGTGTCATCCTAGGAATTTGCATACGTAGAAATTTAGGTATTTGTCTTTTAGATCAGTATTGGACGAAAAGAAAATTAGAAAAGAAAATTTTACTTTAATGATAATATTGAAGTAGTCACCGATGTGCAAAAACCTTTTGTGTCATCTCTGTCCACGGAAATCCTTATATTTAACCAGTACCTAATACATCGCCCAAATAGCTCTAAAAGAATATTAGAAAAGGTTAAATAGGTTTTACGCGTTTTAGAGTACTGATATCTGTTGTTCAAAATATTTTGTGTCGAATTCATCCACGACATTTATAGATATTTAATATTTTTATTACAACAACCTCTAAAAGCCACAAAAGAAAATACGGGTTATTAGAGTTTACGTCTTTTTGATTATTATAGTGTAACAAAACACTATTCATAATTTGTGTCGTTTTTAACCACGGAATTTTATTATTTGAAAAAAAAAACTAACTTAGCATGAAGTGCGAGCGCGGGGAATAGCGCGGGCGCGGGCGGCGGGGCGGCGGGAGGCGAGCGAGCTAGCGAGGCACGCCACGCCACGCCAGATAAGTAAAAAAATGTGTTGCTGCGAGTCGATGTTAGCGGATATTTACTTAACTGAAGTTCCTATTTGATTTAAGTTAATTGATCGTGCGTTTATTATATTGTACGTAGTGTAGTGTGCGCGCAATATTAGCGAACAGATTCTTATTTTTACCCGACTACGGCGAAGCGAGAAGGAAGGTTATGTGTTTGACCGGTATGTATGTATGTATGTATGTATGTATGTATGTATGTATGTATGTATGTATGTATGTATGCTCATCTGTTCCCTCATACATAACTTCGAAACTACCTACTTATCATAATTTGACAAATCGAAGGTATCGTTGGATGCGTCTTGACCGTCTGCTGGTTGACTATGGTTGGCTGGTTGGCTATGTGACGTCCCATAAAATTGGATATGGCGCCCTCTAGAGGACATAAAGGGGATGACCTAAAAAAATGTTTTTAATGTGGGGTATCAAATGAAAGGGCTTAATTAGCACATTTCAAAAATTTATATATTGTTAGCTGTTGCTTTCGGATTTGCTTGCATGCATCCGATAATTGCGAATAATTTCTAAAATCTATCTATCTGTCACGTGAACCTTTATTTTGGTCATAACTCGAGAACCACTGGTGCTAGACCCATCGTGTTGGTACTCAAACTTCATGTCTGGGTGAGATCTATCCATCTGTCACATGAACTTTTGTTTTGGTCATAACTCGAGAACCACTGGTGCTAGACCCATCGTGTTGGTACTCAAACTTCAGGTCTCGGTGAGATCTATCCATCTGTCACGTGAACATTGGTCATAACTCGAGGACCACTGGTGCTAGACCCATCGTGTTGTTACTCAAACTTCAAGTCTCCATGAGATCTATCCATCTCTCACGTGAATTTTTTTTGGCCATAACTCGAGAAACACTGGTGCTAACCCATCGTGTTGGAAGTTTGAGTACCAACACGATGGGTCTAGCACCAGTGGTTCTCGAGTTATATCAAAACAAAAGTTCACCTGACAAATGGAGAGATATCACCGAGACTTGAAGTTTGAGTACCAACACGATGGGACTAGCACCAGTAGTGGTTCTCAAGTTATGACCAAAACAAAAGTTCTCGTGACAGATGGATATAGATCTCATCGAGACCTAAAGTTTGGGTACCAGCACGATGGGTCTAGCACCAGTATTGGTTCTCGAGTTATGACCAAAACAAAAGTTCATGTGACAGATGGATAGATCTCACCGAGACCTGAAGTTTGAGTACAAACACGTTGGGCCTAGCACCAGTGATTCTCGAGTTATGACCAAAACAAAAGTTCACGTGACAGATGGATAGATCTCACCGAGACCTGAAGTTTGAGTACCAACACGATGGGTCTAGCACCAGTGGTTCTCGAGTTATGACCAAAACAAAAGTTCACTTGACAGATGGATAGATTTCACCGAGACCTAAAGTTTGAGTAGCAACACGATGGGTCTAGCACCAGTGGTTCTCGAGTTATGACCAAAACAAAAGTTCACGTAACAGATGGATAGATCTCACCGAGACATGAAGTTTGAGTACCAACACGATGGGTCTAGCACCAGTGGTTCTCGAGTTATGACCAAAACAAAGGTTCACGTGACAGATGGATAGATCTCACGGAGACCTGAAGTTTGAGTAGCAACACGATGGGTCTAGCACCAGTGGTTCTCGAGTTATGACCAAAACAAAAGTTCACGTGACAGATGGATAGATCTCACCGAGACCTGAAGTTTGAGTACCAACACGATGGGTCTAGCACCAGTGGTTCTCGAGTTATGACCAAAACAAAAGTTCACGTGACAGATGGATAGATCTCACCGAGACCTGAAGTTTGAGTACCAACACGATGGGTCTAGCACCAGTGGTTCTCGAGTTATGACTAAAACAAAAGTTTACGTGACAGATGGATAGATCTCACCGAGACCTGAAGTTTGAGTACCAACACGATGGGTCTAGCACCAGTGGTTCTCGAGTTATGACCAAAACAAAAGTTCACGTGACAGATGGATAGATCTCACCGAGACCTGAAGTTTGAGTAGCAACATGATGGGTCTAGCACCAGTGGTTCTCGAGTTATGACCAAAACAAAAGTTCACGTGACAGATGGATAGATCTCACCGAGACCTGAAGTTTGAGTAGCAACATGATGGGTCTAGCACCAGTGGTTCTCGAGTTATGACCAAAACAAAAGTTCACGTGAGAGATGGATAGATATCACCGAGACTTGAAGTTTGAGTACCAACACGATGGGTCTAGCACCAGTGGTTCTCGAGTTATGACCAAAACCAAAGTTCACGTGAGAGATGGATAGATCTCACCGAGACTTGAAGTTTGAGTACCAATACGATGGGTCTAGCACCAGTGGTTCTCGAGTTATGACCAAAACAAAAGTTCACGTGACAGATGGATAGATCTCACCAAGACCTGAAGTTTGAGTACCAACACGATGGGTCTAGCACCAGTGGTTCTCGAGTTATGACCAAAACAAAAGTTCACGTGACAGATGGATAGATCTCACCGAGACCTGAAGTTTGAGTACCAACACGATGGGTCTAGCACCAGTGGTTCTCGAGTTATGACCAAAACAAAAGTTCACGTGACAGATGGATAGATCTCACCGAGACCTGAAGTTTTGAATACCAACACGATGGGACTAGCACCAGTGGTTCTCGAGTTACGACCAAAACAAAAGTTCATGACGAAGTTTCTAGTTCTCACAGAAAACGGGATATTAGTTCAGCCCGATTGTGTTAGGGTCATGAAAGGTAGGGTCAGTTGAACTTATGCAAATTTGAAGCGAATCGAAGCGTCAATCTAAAATAATATTGACCACATTGACCATTGGCATTCGTAGGTATTGAGATTGCAGACGCGGGCTTTGTACAAAATTCGCACTGCATTATTATCTCTATAGGTAGATACCAAACTTCTTTGCACGAAGTGCGAGCGCGGGCGCGGGCGGCGCGGCGGGCGAGGCGAGCGAGCGAGGCACGCGGGGCACGCCAGCCAGCCACCGGCCGCCGCGCCGCTTCGCATAGAAGAAATCGTAGTTACCGAACGAACGTGTGTGCGTGCGTATGCCCCCCGCCCGCCGCCACCTGCCCGCATCCGTCCGCTTTGACCGCAACAACTGTTTTTGTGTTTTATTGATTTATTTCGGGCATGAAAATGACACAACTTTACAATGTACATTTTTCATGCATTGATGAAATTGAATATGTAAACTCTAATCATTCTAATATTTTTTTGAAGTTTTTGTAGCTTGGAAAAATAACATAATTGAAAAACTTAAAATTGCGGGCCCTAATTTGGCACAAATTCATTTAATGGGCATATGTAAGTGATCTGAGATAGGAAATAACAATTTTGTCAATTCTAATATTTTTTTAGGCACTGTTCTTACATGCTGACCATAGGTCAGTTTGCACTGGACGAAGATGACACAAACTGGGTTTGCACACTCCGCAGGCTATCCTAGATATGATACCATAATTATTTTAAAGTTTAGAATAATTTTGCCAGTTTTGAATGGAATTAAAAAAAACAACCACAAATCTTCGAATTGCTGAAAATGCAAGTGACAGATGTGACACAAAACGCAATATTATGCTTGTTATGTACGACTGTATCCACAGGCAAGAAATAAGCAAGTTTAGAATTTTTTAAACTTATGTCCTCAAAATAGCCCAGCGCTATCGGTCTAATAAGGTCAGGACATACAAAGTACATAAGGACGATTGCTTCCACTATACCTACCCCAAACCGCACCGAACTCGAGTTCGATGAATGTGTGGTTTGGGTTAATAAGGTTAGTTCTAGCGAAGACAAATTGCAGTGCAATAGGCAGTGAGACAGCCTGCAACGAGTTACTGGCCCGCGGCGGCGGCGCTCAAGATACTTGTCCCTACTCCAGTTTTCTGTCGTTATTACACGAAGCGAGCCAAGCTTGCTTCGCCTCACGCACGATGCTAATCATCATTAGGTAGTTTTTGTGAGGATACTTATCGTTCCGTCTTAGGTCACTACAAGTTCAAATGTTTTGTATAAATTTATAGTAATGATGTTATATTGTTCCCTAGTCGAGGTCAACTTGCGTTACGTACGATACGTAATAGCCATAATAGGTTCCAGTCGGAATCAGTACCCTTATCACGAGATTTAACCTACACTGCGTACTACGCTGCGCCGTGTTATGCGCATCATTTTGTATCGAGAAACGAAGTTCGCAAATGTATCACTAGATGCGCTGCTCCCTTTCTCCATACAAAATGATGCGGAGAACACGGCGTAGCGTAGTACGCGGTGTAGGTTAAATCTCGTGATAAGGGTACTGAACATTATTATAAACTTGGAGGAAGGAGATAAATGTGTGGAGGATATCGTTTATGCACAACTCAACACGTATGATGAGAGTGTATCGTGCGTGCCCATGAATTTATTCCTCAATTTCCTTTGAATCATTTTGGTACGCAGCAACTTTCCATTGAACAAAAAGTAGAGATAACTGAACAACAGAGTTATCCCTGCCGAGTTCAGAAGAAGATTCAGAGTTATAACAGTGCTGAAAACGGCGGCGGCGGCGCCAGCTCTGGAAACTAATAAAACAGTAGTTAGTTAGTATCACCGCAGAGAGCACGTGTGCCCAAACACAATGCTATCTAATGTGCGTCCCCCGAGCGACCCCGGCTCGGCACAGGGTGGGTTTAATGTGCTCGCCGCCAGATACCGCGCTCGCGGCGCGGTGACTCGGCACTTGATACAAAAGGTATGTGTTTACTCGAGTAAGATTATTACTTGTACGGGAATCGAGGCGCGGAAATCTCATTTTGTCTCGTAATATAGCGCGGATGGCGCGAGGAGAGTTCCGCCCGCGCGCCCGGAGCGAGCGACCTACCCGCCTCCACATTTACTCTGCTCACCCTTTGTGGAACACGCTCTTTTATTGGCATACCTATAGAAGCATGTTATTTGTGGTTTATTTTATTTTCGTGAGCACTTAAAACCAAACAATATATTGCGATTAGTCTTGTGGGTGGTACGCCCCAAGCACTGTTAGTGGTATTAGGTTATGCATGTGTCTATTAAAATAATTATTAGATTCTAATTGCAACCATCAAATTATCTTTGCGGACGGTGCAGTGACCCCAGATGAACAGATTCCAGTGGCTCCAAGTCTGGTTTTCGTGCTGTTACTTTATGATTGGTTATTAAACGCTAAACATTTCGAAGTTGTGTTAAATGATCTGTTGTCTAAGGTGACAGGTCAAGTCGGAATCGGAGTCTACTGTAATTGCAGGATATTTCTTCTATACCTAAGTGGGAACCTTATGAACTTAGAGATGCGTAGCGTGTCATTATCATCATAATCAATTATGCTCTCTGAGGGGTGCCCTTGAAGTTCGTCGCAGGAAATAGATTTTCAGGTTGTGTCACATCAAGGTCCATTCTTTCAAATGACCATCGGTCAACTAGACTACTCCTCTTTTTGTCGAATTCAATCCATGCAGAGATAGATGACAACAATTTGCAAATTTTTCATTTCGTAGGTAATTATGAATCCCATAATTGTGTTTACCTTTGAATGAAGAGAGTAGAATTGTAGAATTATGTGAATATGTACGTACCTACTCGTTTAGGCACAGCTGTGTAGTATGTACTGTTGTTGATCATACATAATATTACAAGTGTACCCAATTATTCGTCGATTACTTACATATTTGTAACAAACGTAATAAGCTAAGTTGAAGCTGAAGCTCACAGAAGGTACGGACGGACGAGCGAGACAGACGGTGGATAGGTGCGGCGCGTCTCGGAGCGAACAGAGAAGAATCAATCACGACATGATTACTTATCAAATTTATCTTTAATTTATATTAATGACAGTATAATGGCGCTGGCGTCGTCGTCTCGCCTCTTCGTGATGGATATAGTTATTATCTGCCTACACAATGTGGAGTTTCTCAACTCGGCGCCTCGGATGGGAGATTAATGGAGGCAGCGTCGATGCCTCGTTTACTGAGCTGCTGCATTTGATTGAGCTAAAGAAAATAAAGTACGAGTATAATAGTACTTTTTTTTATGGAAACTGACACGGTTGGCTACATCACCTAAAACATCCATGATGTCAGTCCATAACACCGGGTGAACTTGGTGCCACGTCAGTGCTTCCCTTCGGTCGTGCCGGCTACACTAAACTGGACGGAAAACACAAATTATTTACATAGCCTTTTCGACCGACCTTTCATTCAGTGCGGTGGTACGAACCCGGGCGGGTTAAACCCTACCACCTAGTAATATAAGAAGGGAGTCATATCCCATAGTCGCCTTTTACGATATACATGGGGAGAGATGCAGTGGGGCTATTATTTTAAAGTACCGGCCCCACACGGTACACTTACTTATACACTACGAAAATTCGAAAATAGCTTCAAGCCTTCAACCAGTCATTAAGTTTAGGCAAAGTCGTAGCGTTGTATTACGAGGGTTCGCGAGCCTATCGGAATCATTTTGTCGTTCGTGCTCTTGTGAAGCGCGTTATTGGGAAATTATTGAAAAAAATTCTTTCTCATTGTCGTTCAAATAATTCAAATTTGTAATTTCGAAATTAACCATTCCCATTAAAAGAAGGTCTACCTCCGCAGACGGCAGTAGAAATTGGCGGTCGAAGCGTGTTAAAGTAACCGATGAAGTGAATTTTCTAGAGAATGAAATGGCAGAATACTTATTCGGTAAACTGTCGAACCAGTAGCTAGCAATAGCAACATGCAACTTTATTGCATAACATTCATTGTGTGCGTGTGTATACTGAAGTCAAGTGAGCAAACTAAGCAGATACGACTATCTCAATGGTACCGCTTCAGTGGTAACTGGTAAACCTTCTTTTGTGGTCCATCGATAGTAACCTTCTCTGTATCCAGATTTATACCAGTTCTTTATATCTATACCCATTATTTTGCTGTTGAGTCAGCCCGTCTCAATCAACCCCTACTACTCTCCGTATTTCCGCTTCCCACGACATTTTTGTCAAACTCATGTCTCAATGTGTGTTATCGTTTGTATGGAAACTGCATTATGTTGAATGTATAACTTGTTTATAAGTTTGTACCTATGAACCTGTAAGTATATTTATTATATAAATATATGTTAATAATGTCTATATGTACACAATTATTGTTTTTAGTTGATTTCACACTACCCATCCACTTTATACACGATCATAGGCATGACTTGTTGATAATGCCTTTGGCTTTAAGTCCGCCTTTTGTCACTTTTTATTATGCAATAACTTTCATTTCATTACACTGTTGTCGGTTGTATTGTACCGAATCGAATGCTTGCGATTCAGGGGGCGTGAAGGAAACTTTGAAGGAGAAGAGAAAGGAGAGAGAGCGAGAAAGAGGCGGAAATCTCGAAGATGATGTCGCGAGTGCACAGTGGTCTCAGCTCAGCGCGGTAGACAATGAATGGTATCGGGGCCCGTCGCGTCGTCGTCGTCGGTCGCATTGTGTTGAGATGTCGGTCGGGTCGACTATGAGGCGACCGTGCGTGGCGCTGGGTCGACGTGAGAACAGGTCGACTCAAAATATAGACATTTACAAACATTAATGCAGTAGGTACGTTGCAACTTGAAACATTGTTCATGCAATACCTTTTTATCCCAAAGGTAATTTATTATTTTAATAATTACAATTTAATCAATACATTCATAAATATAAGTTATTATGTATAATAAAAAGCGGATATAATAACATATTTAAATATACAGGGTGTTGTAACGGCCAGTACATTAATTTCGCCAGCGCAATCCTCATGTTTTTCCGAGACAAAAAAGTAAATAAAGTTTTTCTCTATAGTGTCTACCTACTTATCTCTTCTCTCCGCGCACTCGTCCCTGCTCGCTCATTCACCGCGAGCCTTTCATTCCCACGTTCGTGCGGAACATTAGATCATTTTCACACTAAATAATCAATTAGTTTGTATGAACACTGTAACTTTTTATTTAAAGGGAATTAAGAAAAAAGTTACTTGGCTTTTTTGTTACCTACTATTGATCTCAATAATCATATCCTAAATTTTATGTACGGGCCGTTACAACACCTGTATAATGAAAACCGGCCAAGTGTTTATTTGTTACTAAATCCGCCATAATAACACATATTCTGTCAAAATTTCAACCGGCTATACGTAGGTAGTACGGTTTCAACAGATACAGCCCTTTAAAGGTAGGACGGACAGATAGACTGACGGACGGAGAAGAAAGGTTCCTTTTCTCCGTTTGTTAAAAAGGTTTGTTAATTTTTTTACCCCCTCAACAAAATAATTAATACAATTCTAATACATGACGTCAGCCCATTAGAGCTACTTCCGGTCGGAACTACGTGTCATGCCAGTGCTTCCTTTTGGTCGTTGCAGCCCTCCTTGTTGCAGCCTCTTCCGACACACGGTGTGGTCGCGGGCGCGGAGGCGGCGCGGCGCGACGCGGCCCGCTGTAATCGGTCTAGCTAGCTAGAGTAACACATCGCCGCCGGCTCAGTGCCCAGACTACACAGAGGAATAGGATCTCGAAGTATAAATATAACCAAGAACAAAGACTTGACATAATTAGCACGAAGAATAAATGAATAATAATTATTACGACAAGTTCGTTTATCCATGCGCGGAAACGGAAGAGCATATCGATCGATCAATCTTCAAATTTTATGAATAAAAGAACACATTTTGAAAAAGGTCTCGCTGACTGATATCGAAGCAACTACATACATTTAAAAAGCGGTCAAGTGCGAGTCGGGGCTCGGGCAATGAATGTTCCGTACCTACCAAACCTATGCACTTTGATACTGAACATACTGAAAACATTAGGTTATGTATGTGTCGGTTATATACTATAATGTTGGCCATAATTTTTTATTAATGTTGACGTTATTATAAATTTTATAAATTTATTTAAGATTTTTTTCGATCAATAATTTAGGAATTAATGTAAATATTAATACTTTTAGTCTACCATGGATAATCATATTGTTGGCTTGCCATGGTTGAAATTCGCGGTCCCTATGGCCGACGCTTCGGACTGTCGCGTGCAGTCCATCTTCAGAGCAGTCAATAACATGGACAAAACCAAGTCTGCCATAGTTAAACATGTCTACTCCGGAATGCAGCACTCAATCAGGAGAAAAGTTTGGCCACTGAAAAACGACTCTTTCCTTCCGCGCATCATCCGTGAGTTGAGAACCTCCTCCTTTTGGGAAGTCGGTTGAAAAGATAGACAGATACAACGACAGATATGGACGGGCGGATCTAGGGAACCCCGTGCGTTAGTAAACTCGCACTGGACCGATTTTGTCATGTTTTTTACAGCGATGAAATACAACTAATTCTGTCTACGAACGAATCGCCTTTAAATGTTGAACTATTTTTAAGTCGATAGAACAACCTTCGATTGATCATGTAACCTTATCGCCGTCGCGCCGGTCGAGTGAGACGAGAACACTTCAGCGTACAGCGCGGCTCATGTGCATTGTCTATTTTGCGCATCGTACAATATATTATCTCTCTACTCTTAAGAGTATCGTTCCTTGCCTCCATGCCTAAGATTTTCATTTTGTATACTTACTCAACTTTTTGCACTAGTTGCAATATTGTACGTGGGAGGACAGTACCTATCTAATAGTTTTCCAAAGAGGAATCTTTCGTTTACGTCTAACCATCCATATCTAAATAGTAAACAGTCTACTTTTCGAATCTTAAAAAATTAATGTTATTAAGAAGTTTCCTTGGATAACTAATATTTGTCAGCTAAACAATGATGAAAATTACCTACTAACTCTTCTGTGACTCCGATTTAGGAATACAAAGCAGGCTTTACGTCCGCGCCTGCTACACTTTATTACTCAGAACAGAACTCATATTTGATGCTGTAAGTAAATCCATCCGAAAAAGCCCCGCGCCCTGAATTTACGCACAGCTCTCAATCAGCTTAATAAAATCCCCTGTTTTCAAACTCCGTGTAGCTCCTAAAAATCCGTAAAAAGAGCGCGAGGCAATAACTGGATGAACTCGAGACGCCCGACCGGATTCCGTCGTGTGTTTTCCTCCGAGCGGCGCGGCGGTGGCGGCGTCGGGCGGGGCGGCGGAGGCGTCGGGCGGGGCGGCGGAGGCGGCGCGGCGCAGAGGCCGGGATTCCTATAAAATAAATCTCCAATCTCCAGGGACGGCTTAACACCTACAATCTGTCTCATCTATTTCATACCTCACTGAGTTTCCAACTTTTCCGGGTATTTTTCGGTCATTCTACTAGGAATTGTGGGAAAGCGATAAGTGCACACTAACGGGAACATTCTATCCGGGAGAGCATCGCGCTCGATAGCATTCCTTCGAGCTTCCGGAGGAGCTTCCAATTAGTGTGTGTTTGTCATTCTTTCTTCATCGTCCTCTCGGGGAATGGAATTTTCTAATGTACCTCACATTTTCAGCTCGTAAAATATATACGTTATTATGAGACAGTTTATTAATCAATTTATTTTGGCATTCCGATAAAAATATTTTGATATGGTGACATTTTAATTTTATACATATAGTATATCATATCAACATATATGTATATGAGCATCAATTACAGGCTCATAGAAGTTAGTTCATAAAGCCAACGTTGGGTTTGATCTTCCAGGCAACCTTCATAACTATACTGACCAACATCATCAAACATCGATCCTATAATCATATGTGTACTTACGTATTACTACGTTACTTACCAACAAGTTAATTTACTCCATAGAGTTTGTAATCTAATTACGCTCCAGTCCAGCCAATAACTCAAAATAATTTATAGCGGCTGAGTCTAATTATCCGTAACAAATTGGGGTTGCCAGCCGGAGAGCATCAAAAGGTGTTGTCCGTTTTCCTCATTTACTCCATTGTCTTACTTCCCGTATAATATTGCAGTAAAGAGGGCATTCGGGACTTAGTAGGTGGGAGTAATAATGATTAGGATGATGTATCACTTGGCTGTGCCCTCCACCGCCGCCGCGCCGCCGCGTCGCGCCTCGCCGCGCCGCCGCGGGGGAAATCTTACGCCAGCCCGCCCCTCACACCCATCTCCGCACCTACTGTCACACCACTAAATAAATTGCCCCATTTGTTTAGCTAAGGGAAAATAATACTTCGCCAGAAAGAATGACCCTTACATATAGACGTGATCGGTATTTGGATGAAGGCTATAATTTAATACATAATTTATTATCAAGTACCTACGACATTCGATAGTGTAGAGAAGCCTTGTGTTTCAGCTTTTTTTCTGGTGACTTGACTAACGTGCGTTTCGATTTTCAATATTAATAATATTAACAACATATCAGCTGGCTCTGTAAGACATGTTAGGCAATATTTCGCCTCAATGGCGAGTTTATAATGTGAAAGACAAAATTAATGTGTAGGTGAATCATAAAAATCATCTTTGATACATTTTGTGGCGTTGCAAATCCTCGCCATGACGTTGTTATTACCGTTGTTATTTAAACCGAAACCACTGGACGGAATACCACCCCAAATCTCCCCGCGATATGCACCGCAGCGAGCATCAACCAGAGTACCCCATTGTCCCCCAACGAGAGTGTTGCCATTTCCTACCACACCACCGCACCGGGGTGGTGGTGTACCCTGTTTCAATAGCTGACATGCTTTATCACATAATTTTTATTTTTTATTTTTTTATTAATTGAAAGCGCGACATTTGGCGCCGATCCATCTATAAGGTATCTAACTACGCCCATGGACATTCGGTCGTATGCGGGGGATACGAATGCCATGTGGCCATGCCGGCCTGATGGTAATATGAATGTAATATGGAATTGGAACAGACATTTACGAATAAATCAATACTAATAATAAACCTGTAAGGGATAGTCATGGAGTAAGTTACTTTGTTTTATGAGATACTGAGTTTGTAGACTCTATGTATGATATGATAATTGATAATAAAACTAAATTGATGATTTTTTGAAATATTTTCTTCTTTCTTCATTTCTTCAGTGCGGTGGTGCCAAACCGGCCGGGATAACCCCTACCACCTAGTAAGGTAAGAAAGGAAGGGACCTACAGTTTAACGTGGAATCCGAACCACGGTTAGCCTCCAACGGTCGAGGGGTCACCCATCCAAGTACTGACCGCGCCCAGGGTTGCTTAATAACAGTCGACCGACCGTACCACTGAGCTACCGAGACTGACACGTAAGGTGGACAGGACGTATGTATGTATGTTCCTCCATAACTTTTAAACTGATCATCCGAATTCGATTAAACTTAATACAAGCACATTTAACTATACGTGCCACGCAGGATAATACAATTCAGTTCCGGTTACGCTAAGATGTGGCTCTCATACAAACCGAATTGTTTCGCGCGCCGAAATAAAGTTACAGTAGCGAGCTTTTCAAATAAGAATTTCAAGCGTACAAAGCCGCGGGTAAAAGTTAGTATTAAATAATATTGTCCCTACTATGTTGATTGTCTGGTTGCAGTAGGTATGCACAGAGTTGCTCACATACCGTATACACATTTTAAGAGGTAAGTGAACACAAGAGTTCTGGTTGAGATTTTAATCATACTTTTGTTTTAACATGAGAAAGCTTCGCAAGATGTCAATCACAAACTGTGCTTTTTCTGACAGGAGAAAGTACTCGCAAAAGACCTGAATTTATTCTCCTACACAACATTTACTTACTTTACAAACAAAAACTTTAGTTGGTAATAGCTTATGTGAAACTTGAAATAGGGCGTAAATAACACGTGTGGATGTGCGTAAATTGTATAAAAACAGATAGCACGTTCGCAACGAGCTGTCCCCGGGGAAATCATCGCTAACATTCCTCCAGTGTTCCCTCACTCACACCCGCGCACAGCCACCCCGCCGCCGCGTGCGGACGTAGACAGACGGACACACCTACTACGCCAGTCCATCTCAGACTTCTTACCCAACGCATTCAATCCTCTTTATTATGTTTGGAAGCTTCCAGCTCTGGATGGAAAAGTGCTGCCAGTTTTATTCTACAACTAGATGAGCCCGCGGCTCCGATCACCTGCTTTTATTTTTAGGGTTCCGTATCCGATACGGGACCCTATTACTAAGCCTACGCCGTCTGTCTGTCTGTCTTTCTGTCTGTCTGTCTGTCTGTCTGTCCCAGGGCTGTATCTCTTGAACCGTAATAGGTGGCCCGTTGAAATTTTCACAGAATATGTGTTATTATTATGGTCGATATAACAGCAAATAATAAAAATAAGAAAATGTAAAAAAATCACGGGGCTCCCATAGAAGAAATTAAAAAGTGTATGCGCGCCACACTATAATTAATAATAATATAAACCCTATGTACAGTACTCGGCAGGAAATAATGAACATCGAGCTTTAGAGACAGACAATCGGGTTGTAGAGCGTCGTCCCTGTCGCACAGGGACGTGCGAGTTCGTGCGACAGGGACGACGCTGTATAACCTGGTTATATAAAGAAAGGGATTGAAGATGGCGATGCTCCTATTTTCCTCTCGCTCACACAGTATTGCCATCTAAAGAAAATAAAGCAAATGTTCCAAGATAAAAATTCGCAAAAAAAAAAATACTATGCAAAAAAAAATTGCATGCCCATTGTACAGCTGTAAAACACTGCCATTTTCAATCCCTTTTTTTAAATAACCAGGTTATACAACCGGATTGTCTCTTTCTTAAGATCATGTTCATTATTTACTCCCGGGTACTGTACACCGGTTCGGTATTTTTCGAGTAAATTACATCAAGCATACCGAAGTTACGATTTTTCTCCGACTAAGTTCACTTGCGACGCCATTTTTTTTTTTTTTTTATTGTTTCCGAACTAGCTGGCTGTGTCCGAGGTCGAAGCCTCAGGCGCAGCCACTATCACCCCCGAGGAGGTGCCAGTCCGGCTTGGAGGTGGACTAATGTCGCTGGGGAAAGGCTATTTACCCGCGATTTAAAGATCCGTGGATTGTAGGAGTGGGGAAAGATATTCCCCGGAAGCCCGTTTCACACCTTTGCAGTGCGGCACAAGAACGATTTAGAGAATCGTGCCGTTCGAAGTACTCGTCTGTCCACTACAAAGGGGTGTTCCGCGAGAGTATGGCGGGTTTGGCGAAGGCGAACAGGAGGAGGAGGAATAAGGCAAGCAATTTCGTCAGAGCAGCGGCCATAGTAGTACCGATAAAACAGGCTCAATGACCCAACGATACGTCTGTGCTTTAGAGGTTGAAGGTCCTTTGTGAGTACAGAGTCGCCAATGAGGCGAATGGCTCGTCGTTGGATAGAATCCAAGGCTGAAAGAAGGTACTCAGGGGAACCCTCCCAAGGATGACTGCAATATTCCATCACCGGTCTTACTTGTGCTTTATAGAGTGTAAGCAATTGGACCGGCGGCGTGAAAAATCGCCGACATCGGTAGAGTATCCCTAATTTTCGAGGATGAACGATCGAAATCCAACGTCCCTGGACACCTCCATACCCAGGACGCCCAGACTACCATCATTGGGGACTTGGCTGCCCTGGAAAGTTGCTTGGAGTGGAAACGGATCAGCCTTAGTAAAGAAGGGACAGGCTTGCTCAACTTACATGAATAATGGCGTGACGGTATATAATATAATATAGCCTATGGCCTATATTTTACACCGAGTGAAGCCTTATATTTTTGTGAAAGCTCCGTTCGAATCGGTTCAGTAGTTTTTACGCGATGCCCATACAAACAAAGATACACACAGACAAACATTTCATAAAGTTTAATTAGAAATTAAAAAACCCCCGACCATTAAAAAGTAAAAAAATAATTTCCGTTTACTTACAGGAGTCGGGGGACCGCTAAGTAAGTTCCCGCGCTGTTCTGAGTTTTTATATTTTATTTCCTTAGCGGTCCCCCGACTCCTTTTTATTCCACAAAAGGTTCTAGCTTATATTTTATGTACCTACTTACGTGTAGTAAATACGTTCACGAATGTTGAACAAAGCCGTGTATTCGCCTGCTTGAGCCTCCTTTACCTGAAACAAAATAAAATATATTATTTTTGGCATAATGCGTATTTTGCAAAATTTCCCCGATATGCAAATTTTTCTTCGGAGCTTTCACGGTGATGTTTTTTATTAAATATTTTAGGTGTTTTTTCTTCATAAATAAATTTTTAAATGTAAGTTAATTTTTTTTAAGGTAATGATGAATATAGAAGCTCCTCTAGGCTCGCCTTGCCGCCGACCAACTCGCCGCACAATATTACGGTAAGTGTGCACTTCCGCAAAATCAAAATTAAACCCAAATTACTGTTTCATTGTTTACCGACGCGAACAATGCCTTATTAACTTTAGCCAATGAGCGCTCCCACTATTCAAGTACGCTTACGTCGAGGTAGTATTATTTCAGTTCCGAGGTATTAAAATGTATGCACTTAATGTACCTACTTGAAAATATGTACAGTACGCGGCAGTAAATTATGCACATCAGGCTTTAGAAAGAGATAATCCGGTCGTAGTGCTTCGTCTCTGCTGTACAGAGACGTGCGAGTTCGTGCGACAGAGACAACGCTCTATAATCGGATTGTCTCTTTCTAAAGCCCGATGTGCATTTTTATATCTTTATTAGTATGTATATCTTTTTATTGAACGCGCGACATATGGCGCCTATTCACCCATAAGTAGTCTAACGACGCCCATGGACATTCGGTCGTATGCGGGGGTTGCGAACTGACAGGTGCCTATTCACGTCCCTCTTGAAGGACCCGAGACTGTACTTGGGGGGAAATATATGGGTAGAGAGAGCGTTCAGAGTTTACTATATATGTATCTACTGACAAAAAAATTATGTGTAAGTAGGAAAAACTCAAATCGTGATAACTACCTCAAATATTGTGCGTCATTTGTAAATGCATTGAGCTTATAGCATACACGGTACAGGTAGAAAATTAAACTCACAAAGCATTATTTATAAAAGCACACAAACACAAATCCGCCCACTGAGAGGGTAAAAGCTTTTTGTGGTGAGCTTTTCAGCTACGGAAATGTTCTCGGCTTGAGCGGTTTTTGTGTTGTCGGTAGCGCGTGCACTTAGTACGAGCACATATTCAGGATTACGATTCTGTGTCTACAAATTGAATAAAAGTGTTAAATTGTTATTTTGACGAATTGAAACGACATTTACAGTATTGTGAGCGACTTTGTTATTTCCCGCATTTTCATTTTGTTATTTTGTTATTTTACGTAAATGTAATATATATGGAGGTAGGTACGAAGTACGAGTCCGTATACATGGTGTTTGCGGTGAGTGAATGTTTGTCAGTTCGTTCGTGTTTACTGTTATTATCGTAGATCTGTTTTTCTCTGTGAAGTTTTTTCCGAATTATGTTGCTTTAATGTTACATGAAAATGTGTTGTAATTATTGTAATATATGTACTATGAACTAAATAAATACAGATTTTTACTTCTATGATCATTCTAAGAAAAATTTAAATAATCTTAAAATATAATACTAAAATAATACTTAATAGTATATAGCATTTCTTGTAATGGTGCGTCCGGATTCGTACTTTATTGAATATACATGCTACACTTATTGAATCCACGAGTACCTACATACGAATATGTAGGCCGTAAGTTCAGTTTGGGTAGATCCGGCGGCGGCGTGGGGTGCGGTCGGGATAATCGGCGTCATTATAGGATCCATTCTATTGTGCTCGACTGTCGTAATGGTACGCGGATAGTTAGTGAAACAATATCTCTTGCACGTCCCGCACTATCATCCATGCCATCCATGACTACGCGCCGCGCCGTGTCGCCCCCCGCACAGCCTCTACCATATTGTAATACTTGGAGGAAAGGATACAAATTGTATACGTAGTGTGCATACAGTGTACGTACACCATCCATAGAAATAAATACCTAGAAAGGTATCAACTTGTCGAGAAGGTGAAAGGATGAGAAAATGAAATTCATGAACTTAGTATAATCTTATGCTAAGCTGAAAGTGTACTCGTTCGCGCGTACTGTGAATGGGATCGGACGGAGCCTGTAATCCGCACAACGGCGCGGCGGAGGGGCGGCGGCGCGGCGCGGAGGGGCGGGAGGGACGGTGCAGCGGTGTGAGGTGGGAGGCGCCGGATTGATGTGAAGCTAATGAAAGCGCAGCTGGGAATAGTAAAAACTTCAATTCCAACCGCTCGTAAACTTGCAGATTGTTTTGCTTCGATGCGGGAAGGGACGGGGATTATTGTATTTTTATTATACACACTCTCCTATAAACTGCTGGGTGTTGCCGATAACCGACCGACCTGACAAGCATGAGGGCTTAGGTTCGTTTCTCGATAGGAAACGTTGGAAATATTTTTCCTCACTGATTGATCGTAAAGTTTGCTATTTTATAGCACTAATGAAATATTGAACTACATATACGCTATTCAAACACGACCTTAATAGCATTATTTAAGAGCTGCCTAACCTTTCGTCCTCATCGTAACAAACAATCGAAGGAGGAGCGAGTACCGGCAATATCGTCTCTGTGTAGGTAGACTCTACAGTGTATGTAGAGTCTACCACGGTCGTATTAGAGCTGTTAGCGTATAAATAAGTATAAATAAATGTACTGCTCTAATGCGGTGATCTCTTGCCAGGAGAAATGCTGTGGTTGCGTGCGTAGTCCACTCACTCCATTTCGAGAAACATCTCGAGTCGGTTCGACCGAGGAAATGTGACTCTGTGGCCGACGTATTGTACATATATACTTGTTACTGTAGCGAGGGATAAAGGTGGTATTCCATTTTAAAACGATGAAAATTCTCATAAGTTTCTTGTGTCGACAACTCTGTTGACAAAATAAGGTAGTGCACTCGATCCAGCGTCGAGCCGTGCGACTGGTGACTCGCGATCTAGAACTACTGCAACTTCGTTAGGATGTCAGCACTCTGAGTGTGTTCTATTGCTCACTCCACGGGGAGTCCATTGGGAGCATAGAGGACGCGATTCCGCCGTCCCCTTTCCACCTTCGCACAACGCGCACGGGCAGGGATTGCAACGCTGGACTTACCGCGGATGCGTACCAATCGGTTCTGCTGATAAAAGATCTGCAGACAGACCGACAGACAGACAGACAGACGGACAACGAAGTGGTCCTATAAGGGTTTAGTTTTTTCCTCTTTTGAGGTACCGAACCCTAAAAAATTAATCTATCCCTAAAATTTGCCTGCAAATCCGTTCTATTCCCTTGACTACGGACCCCGTAATTCAGAATATCACGACACATAATTACAAATTGTAAAATAAGCTAGCTAGCGTTTATTGTATATATTTATTGCACTCAAATATGGGCAAAAGCTAACACTTGATGCCTCTAGGCATTTTGAATACCGCTTTGCGGCAAGAGATATTATAAGTATCATGATATGACATATGTACGGGAATACATCTAAGATAGATAAACTTAAATATGAATAGTAATAAGTAAAGAGAGACTAATTATACAAAATGTTTACATAATATATTATATATTTACTAATTCTGAACATGACATTTTGTTTATGACAGCCAACGTATATAATAAATAATAGACGGATAACTAAATAACTCCAAGCGCATATCAACGACTAAACACAAATAATTCAGTGTATTCGGGCGAAGTCTACATACAACATAATCGCGCCGGCATCACATTAATGACAATAACCGTTGTCCAATCCGCGGGGCTGCGCCTGCGTCCCATTACAGTGCTCCGCAGCGCCCGCAGTCGCCTCTAACGACAGCGTTGTCGTCATTATACATTATTTATATTATTTATCCGGTGGTTAGTAACAAGCGGGCGCTTTATTTCCTCCTCGACGAGCTGCACGCGGCCGCGGCCGGTCCGGGCCGCAGAGCCTACACCGCAGCAGCTTTCTCGAGACAATAGTCGGCATCGATGGCTTCCCGGCTTGCGAGTGAGACTAGATGCGGCGAAATTCGACCTTCCATATTATATAAAAAACTAATGTTCTCCACTTAACTTAACAATATCGCGTAAACATGTTACGGAAGACGGAAGTAAATAATATGCTTAAAACCACGAAATGAGTACCTAATCAGCTGAGTGCACGAACACACAGAGGTAAGTTGTTGTTTGTCCGGGTCCAGTAGATCGCGCGGGCTGCGCCGGCGCACGCGGACGGCCCGGCGCACTATGGATCGAGAAACGGCCTCCATAGTATTAGGAGATTTTTTTCGCAAACTTGATTTTTTTTGAAAAACTGTTTTTGTTATATTTAGGGTTATATAAGATAATACCAAATATATAGTTGTAGTGATATCAGTCAAGTAGATATTTTATTAAAAATACTTGAAGTTTTCAGTTGTATGGGACGGAGAATGTTTAGTCGATTTTTTCAAAAGTCTTTCGAGGTGTCGCAGATCTTTTAATAAATCATGAAGTAGACCATGAGTGTAATAAGACTACATAAAAACTGTAACCCAATTCGACCCGGTATAGAAAATATCTAAGTCCGAATTTATAAATTTTCGTCTATTTTCTTTATACATTATTTATGGTTTAACTTTACAATTAATTACATTTTCTTATGTTTTGTGATTGCCAAGTGTGTAAGTTATACTAATTGGTACATTATGTAACAACTATACCTACCACTGTGGTCGAAAATACCCTCCAATATTTGTAGCGTTTTAAATGTTTATTTGTTATTCATAATTGATTTGAGGACATATTAAATAAACAAATATGTGAAGACGCGTAGCTTGACAGTACGTTTGTATGTTAGGTTCAAATATATAAAGTATATATATATATATTTTTTATATTTTAAAATTTGCAATGTATGGGACGGAGAACATTATATTTATTTTGCCGGACTACAAAGATGTGTCAAACTCTTATTAGCAAGGTTGTGTAGCACAACATAAAAATAAACACACTCAGTAAAAAAAAATTAGAAAGGTGCAGCCTTCCGAGTATCGACAGGTCAAAGTATAGCATTTTTTACCTTTTTTCTTTAACAGTAATTTTTGGTTACATTATGATTGTACAATTATTTAACAGGTATGCAAATATGTGAGGCATATAATTCTATATCAGATATGTACACACCATTCCGATTAACAGTGTTAAAAAATAGCAATATTTTTATTTAATAAAACTGAAAACATTATAGTACATTATTCGAAACTGTTAAGAACTAACAAAGTCTTAACAGTAACGTGATGTTGAACGTGACGGAAAAGAGGCTGTACAAAAAAAAATTGTGAACGCACTTTCTCAAGATGTTAAAAGAAATTCTATTCAAAATTATTCACCAAAATTAATTTTATAAAAAAATTGTTTTATATAAAATTTGAGCCGGTATAGAAAATATGTAAGTCCGAATTTGTAGATTTTTGTTTTCTCTCCTTTAAATATAATTTACAGTTTTAGAATAAAACATAAATATAAGGCTTTGCAGCTCATTCATTATGACGACGCATTAGATACTAATTACCATTCGGTAAGACGAAAACATTCCCACATCCCTGTTTGTGAAACCCCACTATATTGGTATAAACCGGTTTAGTACATCAGGTGGTGTCCTTTGGTCGCGAATTTCAGTTTAGTATTTGTTCAACGCGCGTAAGGGACGGATCTCTCCTTTCGAAACGAGTTATCGCTGTTTTCAAATACTTTCCTTCCTGCATTATTACTTGAAAACTAGGTAAATTTTCGGTTCGAACTCTAACATTTTACAAAATGAAAGAGTTTAAATCAAATCTGAACCTTTTTGTTTTCTTAAAAAACGAGCAAGGCCTCTCCGACCCAAACATACTATTTGACAAGTTTTCCGTTCATATATCTGATGAAAACCGTGATCAATTCAAGTGTTTTTGTAAAACCTACTTGTCTAATATGTATAAAAAGTGGAAAAGTACAAATTATTCGTTCAGTTTCTTCAAATGCAAATTTGAAACATGGTTGACGTCAGACATAAAGTGGCCCGAATATGTTCAAAACATACCTCAAGAACCAAGACATGAGGGAGCGGAACCATTCGTACCGCAATCACCAGCGAAGCAGCATTCAGAAGCTTCAACATCTCCTAAACCAGAGTTCAGTCCTCAAAAACAATTCCACGAACTTCACTCCTAGCAAAAAAGGCGCAGAACCGCACATCTGTGTACGGAAAATGACTTCGACGAGCTCGCATTCGCTGCGGTGAGTAATGATGTTGAGTTATGTGAGTTATGTGAGTAAAGACATGATGTTGCTGAGGTGCTTAAGTGGAGAACAGGCGAGCCGCCTGCGCGCGCGCTGCGCGCTGAGAGTCGCGCGCGCACACGGCAGAGCGCGGCTCGGCCGCCATGATGTAGTCCGCCGACAGCTCGGCGAGGCGCGTGCGCGTCACAGCGCCGCCGCAGCTCCACGACGCTCCGCTCACCTCAGCCTGCGTGATTGCGGAGGCTCTCTCGTCGTCGCGGTTATGGAGGGCGAGGGAATTCAGCGAAGTTAATAATGAAACGCAAGAGCGAACTTACAGTACGTTGGTTTATTTCGCCATCTTGCCAGAGAGAGAGAACAGGATACATAGACATTAGACAGAGCACAGGATACATAGACAATGAAGATGCACATTGTTAAGGCCCCTCGCCACAATTTGTCCACTTAAGTTTCTTCTGGAAAATTCAGATGAGGTTGGTAGAATAAAGGACTACATTCAAGTTAAAAAAAAAACACAATACTCGCCGGAGAAAGCCCTCAGCCTCTTCAGTTCCCAGCAACTCTCCAAATCGCAATACTGCGAACTACGGGCAACGGCAATTGAAGCAGGAGGAACTGTATCCCTTATACTATCAGCTCAAAAAAAAAAAGTCGAGTGTTACCGTCCGAAAGAAAGTGTCAAGGTCACGGAAGTGGAAGCACGTGTTTTTGCAGCATACAATAATGCAGGAAGGAAAGTATTTGAAAACAGCGATAACTTGTGTCGAAAGGAGAGATCCGTCACTTACGCGCGTTGAACAGATAATAAACTGAAATTCGCGACCAAAGGACACTAATTACCGTTTTTTACAAATATAGTGGGGTTTCACAAACAGGGATGTGGGAATGTTTTCGTCTTACCGAATGATAATTAGTATCTAATGCGTCGTCATAATGAATGAGCTGCAAAGCCTTGTATGTATGTTCTATTCTAAGATTGTAAATTATATTTAAAGGAAAGAAAACAAAAATCTACAAATTCAGACTTACATATTTTCTATACCGGCTCGAATTTTATATAAAACAATTTTTTTATAAAATTAATTTTGTTGAATATTTTATTTATAAGTTCGGTTTATTAATTTGTTCTGTTTTTATTCAACCTTGTATTTATTTTGGTGAATAATTTTGAATAGAAAATTTTTTAACATCTTGAGAAAGTGCAACTGTTCACGATTTCTTTTTGTACAGCCTCTTTTCCGTCACGTTCAACATCACGTTACTGTTAAGACTTTGTTAGTTCTTAACAGTTTCGAATAATGTACTATAATGTTTTCAGTTTTATTGAATAAAAATACATACATACATAGCGTCACGCCTGTTTCCCGGTGGGGTAGGCAGAGACAACGGATCTCCACGTGCCACGATTCTGACCCACCTCTGCCGCCTCTTCCACTCCCATAATGTTCTTCATGCACGCTCGTCGGTTACGGGTACTACGCACTTGCCCCTTTTTGAGCACATGCCCGATCTGGTCCAGGTAAGTGCGTCTAGGGCGACCCTTCCCGACTCTTCCACTCACATTTGCTTTATAAATTTCTTTCGTTAGTCTCCTATCATCATAAAAATATTGCTATTTTTTACACTGTTAATCGGAATGGTGTGTACATATCTGATATAGAATTATATGCCTCACATATTTGCATACCTGCTTAATAATTGTACAATCATAATGTAACCAAAAATTACTGTTAAAGAAAAAAGGTAAAAAATGCTATACTTTGATATGTTGATACTTGGAAGGCTGCACCTTTCTAACATTTTTTTACTGAGTGTGTTTATTTTTATGTTGTGCTACACAACCTTGCTAATAAGAGTTTGACACATCTTTGTAGTCCGGCAAAATAAATATAATGTTCTCCGTCCCATATATTGCAAATTTTAAAATATAAAATATATATATATATATATACTTTATATATTTGAACCTAACATACATACGTACTGTCAAGCTACGCGTCTTCACATATTTGTTTATTTAATGTATCCTCAAATCAATTATGAATACCAAATAAACATTTAAAACGCTACAAATATTGGAGGGTATTTTCGACCACAGTGGTAGGTACAGTTGTTACATAATGTACAAATTAGTATATCTTACACACTTGGCAATCACAAAACACAAGAAAATGTAATTAATTGTAAAGTTAAACCATAAATAATGTATAAAGAAAATAGACGAAAATTTATAAATTCGGACTTAGATATTTTCTATACCGGGTCGAATTGGGTTACAGTTTTTATGTGGTCTTATTACACTCGTGGTCTACTTCATGATGTATTAAAAGATCTGCGACACCTCGAAAGACTTTTGAAAAAATCGACTAAACATTCTCCGTCCCATACAACTGAAAACTTCAAGTATTTTTAATAAAATATCTACTTGACTGATATCACTACAACTATATATTTGGTATTATATTATGTAACCCTAAATATAACAAAAACAGTTTTTAAAAAAAAATCAAGTTTGCGAAAAAAATCTCCTAATACTATGGAGGCCGATTCTCGATCCATAGTGCGGCGGAGTGCGGTCCGGTTATCGGGCGCCGGCTCCGATCGGATCAGATAGCGGACATAATTTCTCATAATTACACCGAGCATCGACAATAATGTGGACGTCGACACGAGTTACGTCTCGGCGAGCTGTCCGCTTTGGTCCGCTTTGTCCGCGGGCCAAATTAAATACCGCCTGTGCTGTCCAACCGCCCCGCCCGCACTCTACGGCGACGGACGCGCCGCTCTTAATGAAGGTTAAAGGTGCGAGGTGAGCACGATGACGAGGTGCTAAGAGTTGATTAGTCAAGTGTTGTGAGATCACAGCACTGAGCACACGCCGCGATTGTGAGGCACAACGACGTGATTAGTAACTGTGGGAACATAGAAATCCGTCGAGCGTGATGCAACCGCGACCCAACCGCGCGACACAACATCAGCAATCATGTTCCAAGCAATCTCCGCACAAGATGTGTTCTCCTGATCAAGTAACACTTGCGCTGATTGATACAAATGATGCACGTCGACAGGATAGCGTCGTAAAATTCTGAGAATAACAACGACAATTATTATTGATATTAAATTGGTGTTCAAGTTGCGGAGCGCGGTCTAGCTAGTGACGAAACCGCACCGCAGCTCAGGCGCACCGCAACACTCGCGCGCTACCCAGCCAGGTTGCTGCTGCAGCTAGCTAGCATACCATTGCGTCGTAGTTCATTCGTATGTTGCACCTACCTATTATAAATACTTATATAAAGACACAATAGTGTCCTTGCCAGTTCAGATGTTAGGTCATTATCTGATCTCTCCGAATCGGGCAAATTGTATCGTCGCATTCACTATGTAGGTTTTTTAAAGGCATGCCGCAATGCATTCAAAATATCAGCCCGCAATTTAATCTTTTTTTTTTACGACGACACTACCGCAGGATAGTGACCATTCTCTCTTACGTCAATTTGTGGAGCAACCCTTCCCTATGTATTCAATGTGCAATATTACAAGTCTCCGAACTGTTGGGTACCCAGCACCTCATTCCACCCACAGCCGCACGGCTTAGCCGCGGAGGCGAACTCGCTCTCGACGCAACGTGTTTACAAACACTTTCATTGAGCACACTTTGCTGATCGATTTTCTTTCTTGTATACCTTCTGTTTCGGTGAGATTAGAAACGATACACTACTCTATCTATCAAAGTATTCTCAGTAAGTATCGAAATAGTTTATTGAGCTCGTAGATATACGCTGCGCTGTTATCAACAAGATTACAGAATAGCTAAAACGCCTCCGTCAGCTCCCCTTTCTTTCTTACAGTAAAGGTGAGTCTAGATACATGGGTCTAGGCATATTTTAACATAAACTTATCTAATCAAAAATCTCACCTCGTTTAATGTTACCTTTGAAAATGTGTCGGCCTTTGGTACAGAAGAATGACATGAAAAGAAGATTTATTATTTATACATACATAAGCACTGTTAAAATGGCTACAATGTCACTTTTAACTTTAAGCACCGAGTCATTACTGAATGTGAGAGAGGAGGGTCTCTCGGTCGGTCGGCTCGGCAATGTGTGTTTATCTCTAAAATAAATTGCAGCTGTCGACGAGGAAAATTGGTAGCTTTCTATCCTTTGTGCATTGTTAGGCTTACCTATTTCCTTTCGGCGGAAATGTAGGCCGAGCTACTCACAAAGAGCTTATCGAAAGTATCAACCATTTGCTCCGTCGTTATCAGCATTAAGTACCTACTTTTTTTTTTTTTTTTTTTTTTTTTTTTTTTTTTTTTTTTTTTTTTATTGCTACCGAACTGGGTGGCTCTGTCCGAGGTCGCAACCTCAGGCGCAGCCAATTTCACACCCGAGGAGGTGCCAGTCCGGCTTGGAGGTGGACTAATGTTGCTGGGGAAAGGCTATTAACCCGCGATTTGAAGATCTGTGGATTGTAGGAGTGGGGGAAGATATTTCCTGGGAGCCCGTTCCACACCTTTGCAGTGCGGCACAAGAACGATTTAGAGAATCGTGCAGTTCGAAGAACTCTTCTGTCGACTACAAACGGGTGTTCCGCGAGAGTATGGCGGGTTTGGCGAAGGCGAACAGGAGGAGGAGGGATAAGGGAAGCAAGTTCGTCAGAGCAGCGGCCATAGTAGTACCGATAAAACAGGCTCAATGACCCAACGATACGTCTGTGCTTTAGAGGTTGAAGGTCCTTTGTGAGTACGGAGTCACCAATGAGGCGAATGGCTCGTCGCTGAATAGAATCCAAGGCTGAAAGAAGGTACTCAGGGGAACCCTCCCAAAGATGACTGCAATATTCCATCACTTGTCAAGTATGTACGGATAAAAAAACATATTTTCAAGTTCTTTAAGAAATTACAGAACTAATAGCAGGAAAGAAAATTCCACCTGGAAAAGAAAAGAAAAAACGAAATTGAATCATTTGTCGCACCATGAAATAATATAAAAATGTATTGTATGTGAACTCGTATTAATAAAATAGAACAGCCTACTACGTTATTAATAGTAAGTAATGAATCCGTGTCGAAGCCGAGCGGCGGCGATTATTCTACACAGAACAATAAAATAAACTGGATTAAAAACTATTTAAAAAAATATAAAAACCGCCTTCAAAAATGTATGAAATAAAAAAATAAAAATCGAACCCTAGAGTTGAAGGCGGTCGGTTATTTTTGCTTGCTTTAGCACCACCGCCTTCAACTCTAGGGTTCGATTTTTATTTTTTTATTTCATACATTTTTGAAGGCGGTTTTTATATTTTTTTAAATAGTTTTTTATTTCACAGTTTTTTTAGTAATTATTATTTGCTATTAATGTACTCGGCGGAATCGCTCGGCCTTCGGCCTCGCGATTCCGCCTCGCTTTCCTATCCGATCTTGACCAAGATCGGATCCAAAAAATGGGACCACCTTGGAGCTAGACTGAACCGAACACAAAAAGAATCATCGAAATCGGTTCACAATTGGGGAAGATATTGCTGAACATACCTACATAAAAAAAAAATACATACAGCCGAACATAGAACCTCCTCCTTTTTTGAAGTCGGTTAAAAATAAAACAACACCGCGAGGCCGGGACCATCCGAGTGACGACACACTTTGACAAATTAATTAACGTTTGTCGCGACATTTCTTTTTCGCCTGCTGCTTTAAAAAAGCGGTCAAGTGCGAGTCGAACTCGGGGAAAGAGGGTTGCGTACCATTCCGTTTTCTAGGATTTTCGTTTAGGTTTTCCTGTAAACTATAAGAGAGGTTCTATATTCTCAATGGTTTTTTTTTTTTCAAAATGTCCACCCATTAATTTCGGAGATAAGGGGAATGCTCGATTTTCGTATTTTCTTTAATATATTTTAAACTGTGCATTTTAAGATAAAAAAAATATTTTTTTTTATTTCTTATAACGAGCCCTTTCCATTTGTCTATAATTTGTCCCCCAAAACGTACCTTCAAAATCGAAATTCGTTCATTTACGCGATATGGACGTGATTGAGTCATCAAACTCTATATAATTTATGTACCAAATCTGAACTTTTTCGTCCAGTAAATTCTGAGAAAATAAGGTGTGACAGACGGACAGACAGACACGAGAGTGATCCTATAAGGATTCCGTTTTTCCCTCTTTTGATTTACGGAACCCTAAAACAACCCAAAACCACTCTTATCTACTATGAAGTAGGTGCAAACTTTGACTATCCTTACATACGAAATTCTTGGAATTTCATAAAGATCTTAGGGGACGTTTATGAAAATATATTTGTATCGTCGCAGATATAAGGCGTTTTATTTATGTCATTTTATACTTTACCTGATCTCCTAATGTCATTAAATTCCTAGGCATTCCATACATTGCCTAGGCACAATGTGTAATTAATTATGAACAGTAGATAAAATATTTTATACATTATCTAGCTAGACGAACCCGGTATTGTATAGAATAACTAGGTATTCTATACAAAGACTGAATTATATACTTTGCCGATAACAGATATTCCAACATATCCCGCGCGTAGCATCCGAATGCCTACAACTCAAACAAAAGCTTGAGTAATGTCCTAAAAGAAACGGGAATTTATAGTAATAGAAGTTAGGGACGCATCGCGGAGGAGAGAGAAGTTTCCATTAGATGCACTTCGGCTGGTGATTAAGATAAGCGCCCTCTCGCGGTGCGGCCCGAAGTAATTGATGTGTCAGCGCGGTGATCAATTACTAGCGGTCGCTTTAGCCGTGTGAATGAATACCAGAATACCTACCCAGTTCGCACCGACCGACACTACCAAGAGTACCGAATATATGTAGCTATACCCGAGAAGGCGCAGACAAACCGTTTCATTTTGATGTTATTTATAAAATATCGATAAAATGCAAATTTTTTCTACACAAGGAAGGTGGTGAGTTTCACTCTGTAAGTAGCTGCCTTTAAAATATTCGCATTGAGAAAAGCAGTTACGAAGTACATGTATGTACGAGTGAGTATGTAGGTAGGGTAGGTAAGACAATGTGGGCATACTGGCAACATCATACACACTATATTGATTTTAATTAGGGAATGGGAATAAGACGAGTGTAAACGATATAATTTCCCCAAAAAAATAAGTAGCTAAAGGCGAGGCCTAAAGCCGAACTGTGTTTCGTTAAATACAATTCCCGAAGTAAATCAAGTAGGGCCAGATCTTTCTGGATGTAAGATGACCGCATAGCAGGCTCGGTTGTGTTCTCCTCTAGTTCAGTATAGCCAGCAATCCAGGGAAGTCTCCGATACTGCACCTACCTTCTCGGAGGTGATATTGGCTGAACGGAGCATGTGCTTTGGCCCCTCCTGCCAAAAAGATCTGCTATATTTTAATTTCAAATTAAATTCTGAAATGTCACTCCGATCTAGACTATTTCTATTTTGTTCAGGAAGACTATAAACCTTCTCGAAGAAAGTAAGTAATAAAGGGCGAGGCCAAAGGCCGAGCTGCGTTCAGGAAGAGGATAATTGAAGAAAGTAAGTAACAAAGGGCGAGGCCGAAGGCCGAGCTGCGTTCAGGAAGAGGATAAACCTTTTCGAAGAATGTAAGTAACTAAGGGCGAGGCCGAAGGCCGAACTGTATTCTGGAAGACGATAAACATTCTAGAAGACAGTAAGTAACTATGGGCGAGGCCGAAGGCCGAGCTACGTTCAGGAAGACGATAAACCATCTCTAAGAAAGGAAGTAATTAAGGGCGAGGCTGAAGGCCGAGCTGCGTTCAGGAACAGGATAAACCTTTTCGAAGAAATTAAGTAAGAAAGGGCGAGGCCGAAGGCCGAGCTGCGTTCAGGAAAACCATAACCCTTCTCGAACAAAGTAAGTAATTCAGGGCAAGGCCGAATGCCGAGCTGCGTTCAGGAAGAGGATAAACCTTTTCCCAGAAAGTAAGTAACTAAAGGCGTGGCTGAAGGCCGCGCTGTATTATGGAAGACGATAAACCTTCTCGATGAAAGTAAATAACTATGGGCGAGGCCGAAGGCCGAGCTGCGTTTAGTTAAACGATAAACCTTCTTAAATAATGTAATTAACTAACGGCGAGGCTTCAGGCTAAGCTGCATTCTGGAATACAATAAACCTTCTCGAAGAAAGTAAGTAACAATGGGCGAGGCCGAAGGCCGAGCTGCGTTCAGGAAGAGGATAAACCTTTTCGAAAAATGTAAGCAATAAAGGGCGAGGCCGAAGGCCGAGCTTTGCGTTCAGGTACTTGTATGTATATCCTTAATATCGTTTACGCGAACGCATCTTGGCCTTCGGCTCGCCCTTAGTGAGGTACTTACTTTCTTCGAGAAGGTTTATTGTTTACCTGAACGTAGCTCGGTCTTCGGCCTTGTTCTTAGTTACTTTTATTGAGAAAGTTTATGGTTTAGCTATAAGCAGCTCCGCCTTCGGCGTCGCCAGTTTCGTCGTCGTCATCGCTCGAGAGCATGCGCTCGGCTGTCGTTCACTCCGTAGCGTCCTTACAAACGGTCATCCCCAATTCCCCCCCCCCCCCCCCCCCCCCCCCTTAAAATGTGAAAATCCAAAAACCCTGAAACACGTCATTATTTATTTATGAAGAGCAGCTATAATTATGATTTTCAAGTTCCTACCTTTAAAAAACCAATACAATATTTAACCTCCCGTTTCCCCACCCTTAAAATGTGAAAAACTAAAAACTCTGTAACCGTCATTATTGATTTATTCTCAGCAGCTGTAATTCAATTTTTCATATTTCTAACTTAAGTTTGGCTGTGCGTTGACTTGATAGATCAGTCAGTCAGGCAGGACAAACAATTTTATAAGTATAGAAGATAAATTAATGAGTATATAAAATTCAGGTGTGCTGCTCGGTTCATCACAAAGTATGTAGAAAGTTTCGCCGCAAATTTATTCTTGGCATAATAAGCGAGTCGAGTTTATATCACAAAATTACAGCGCACGCGCATCTGCCTGCACTGCAGGCGCCGACTGTTATGTAATTGGCGCCTGATTACAATCATTTCGATATGTTGTAGTTAACGCAATATGATACCAACGACAGGAGGAAGCGAGTGCTTTTATAATAATTAATATATTCCTCGTAAACATTCTATGTACATATTTAAAAAAATCGCGGTAACAGGTCAGTATTGTATTGTATTGTTTATTAAGCATTCATTAGACAGCATGACTGTACTCGAATTTGTCACAATTTGTTCTATCCGATTCGATTACACCCACGAAGAAGAACCGGTAAGAAACTTCGCAGGGTTTTTTTTTTTCATAATAATTTTTACAAGCATTTAGTGACTATCCACATAATAACACCGCCTACAGTCGATTGAAAATACAGCTTGAGAGCAAGATCAAAAACAGATTTTTGTTTTGTTTTTGAAGTTCTGACTGCAAGGACTTAATTTAGTGGATCAGGTGTAAAGAGCCTTTGTCAAATTTTTGATACGTCATTTGTATCAACTCAATAATGTTAGTAATAAGTATACATACTACAACGTAGTATTGTCAAATAATAATAAAAAAAAATTAAAAAAATTATAATAAAAATATTAAGATACTTGAAGTATCAAGTTGTCAATCGGTGAGTAAATAAATTTGAGTACAAATAGTACCTAGTCATAATAAGTATACATACTACAACGTAGTATTGTCAAATAATAAAAAAAAAAAAGAAAATTATATTATAATAAAAATATTAAGATACTTGAAGTATCAAGTTGTCAATCGGTTAGTAAATAAATTTGAGTACAAATAGTACCTAGTCATGCGCTAACTAATTATGCAGTCAGAACCTCAAGATATGGTCCTGTCGACTAATGCCTCTTTTACAGTATAGTAGGCTTTCTTTACAAGAGTTGATTTTATATGTTTCTTAAACAAAGTATCATTTAGATTTTTTACCTCTTCTGGTATTTTATTATACAATCTGACACTGTTGCAAACAAAACTTTTCGACATTTTAGATGACCTGTGCTTCGTAATTAGAACATTATTTTTATGCCTAGTATCATGCTGGTGCATATCAGAGTGAAGCGTAGCATCCTGTATATATTTCCTAGCATAGCAGATATTTTGATAAATATAAGCACTGGGTAATGTCATAATTCCTATTTTATCAAATACATTTCTACAAGAGTCCCTCGCCCTCATACTGAGTATACAACGCAGTGCTCTTTTTTGAAGAATAAATATTCTATTAGATTCCGCCGCGTTTCCCCAAAATAATAATCCATAAGACATAAGACTATCGAAGTAAGCATAATACACAGTTTTAGCAGCTTGTATGCCACATAATTCTTTAATTTTTTTTATGGCATAACAAGCTGAACTTAGCTTACCAGCAAGCGTATCTATATGAGGTTTCCAAGTTAGGGTGCGATCAAATATTACTCCTAAAAAGGTTATTTCTTTGGAAATATGTAATGTCAGATCTTCTGCTGTTTTAACAATTTCCTGATTAACAATACGTCTGTGAGTTCCAAGTGCAAAGTGCATTACATTTGTTTTATTGACATTGAGTAAGAGGTTATTGGAATCAAACCAACACTTTAATGACTGAATTACATTGATGAAGGACTCACGTAATTCCGCAATGTTTTTATTTTTTAAAACTACAGATATATCGTCGGCAAACATTACTAACTCAATATCATCTTTAATACAACTAGAAATGTCATTTACATAGATTAAGAAGAGCAATGGTCCCAGTATGGAACCTTGAGGAACTCCCATAGAAATGGATTCCACACCAGACTTATTACCATTAACATCACACACCTGCTTTCTGGTACTCAAATATGATTTACAAAGACGCAACTCTTTATCCCTTACACCATAATGTTCTAATTTCATTAAAATTATGTCATGACTAACACAGTCGAATGCCTTGGATAGATCACAGAAGATGCCATAAGTGTGATTAGAATTATCTAATGATTGAATTATAGCTTTTATCATTGACGCAATGGCATCTCCTGTAGACTTGCCCTTGCGGAATCCAAATTGTTTCTAGTCAGCGTAGAGTTGATGGTAACTACCATATGATATCATTCAGGCAACGTGTTTAGCGGCCAAACTACCATTGTGGAATCCACACAATGTGGATAACAATATAATGCAATTTCTTTCGGTTTGTACTGCTGTACTTCTGACGTACTATGGTAGATAAAGACTTCAAATCAAGAAAACTTTTTTTTATGGAAACTGACACTGTTGGCTACATCACCTACAACCTACAACATCCGTGATGTCAGCCCATAACACCGGGTGAACTTGGTGCCACGTCAGTGCCTCAAGAAGACGTCTAACCACATAATAAACATACCCCAAAACATAAGAATAATTTTCACTGCACAGTGAATATTCCTTACTTCGTATGACATTCTGCAGTAGCAATTTCGTGATGTAACGTTTACTTTATAAATAGCGCAACCAGTTTTACTACGGAGACTCTCATTCATTATTACTCTTACTTCACCAAATAACACAATCATAAATTAAACACTTCTAGGTAAAGTTAATCACATAAAAACTATTTTCCAGGCAACGATAAAACTAGTATACATTGTAGCGATCGAAACGAAATTTATAGTTTACGATGATAACAACGACATTACCTACTTTACAGCTCGTAATAAATTAAAATACGCCACGCTCCTGACAATCGACGTCGTGATTAATATTTTAAAGAGGGTCAAAGACCTCTAATCAAAAATTCCGTACATGAAAGCTTGTCCAAATTGGCGTCTTTCGAGTTTGCCGTGGGAATGTGATAACTTCCTGTGGGAAAAGTTGCTCATGTTCATTACCAATATTATATATTTAGATTAATAATATACACTACATATCTAATATTAAAAATGTATGAATATTTTGCAATCCTCATTCACTATTTTCATACATAAAACATAATAAGTGAAGTCGGTCCTTTAAGAGGGGCGTGAATAGGCACCTGTCAGACCGGCATGGCATTCGCAACCCCCGCATACGACCGAATGTCGTAGAGGGCGTCGTTAGACACCTTATGGATGGCTCGTTGTCACATGTCACGCCTACAATAAAAAAAACAATTTCAGAATCAAAAATGTGAAAATACATTACAATTAATTAATAAGAATCGTCAAGTAGAAAGACAGTATTAGACTACTTAAACTGCTTTGTAACAAGAATATTCTTCAAACGCTACAATTAAAAAATCTCATCCCTCATTGGTGAGATAATACCATAATTACATAGCATTACCTTCGTAACGAGCTTTGGTCCATCGGTCGGTACCACCGGCCGAAGAATACGTTTAGTGAACAAAATTATCCACTTTAATATGGAGCCGGCCGCGGCCGCAGTACCAACATGGAGACGCCGAGATAAGAGAGTGGGAAACAGATTATAAGATATACGTGAGATGAAATGCTGACGTGAGTGGCGAGAGTGGGAATATGGAACGCAATTGGAGCCGAATGTGTTTCAAAGTGCGCCGAACGATATGACGTGAGATATGTGATGACGAAAGCTCTATCAACTCCAGTATTTAAAAATGTCGTCACTTAGCATCATATCTTAGTCAGACCACAACTATGAATAATGCATGAACGATCATTTACAAAATAATTCTTGAAGAGAGGCGTGAATAGGCACCTGTCAGGCCGGCATGGCGTTCGCAACCCCCGCGTGCGACCGAATGTCCACGGGTGTCGTTAGACACCTTATCGCCCTTTCTATAAAAAAACCAAGGTGTTATGGGGTGACACCATGGTGTAGGCACTAGGCAATGTAGCCAACCGTGTCAGTTTCCATAAAAAAAATACATTCGATATTGATTTCAAGAAAGAAGATGCAAGAAATCTAAAAATCACTATACTTACAAACGGAAAATTCCGGTAAAATATGTAGAACTTTCGTTTTACTCTAGCCGAGAGTGAACCAACTCAATTAAAGGTCCTATGTTAGGTGGAACATTAGTTCTTGTTTTAGATATACAGTCCGCGCGCGAGCTCTGAGGAATCGGTATTTGTGGGAATTAATTTATTATAGAACTTGTATAGAATTTTTATGGAGATTCACATTTTGTGATGATTATACTATACTAGGCGAGTAATATTATATAAATGTATAATATTAAAATTCTATACAAATTCTATAATAAATTAATTTCCACAAGCACCGATTCCTCGGAGCTCGCGCGCGGACTGTAGCTTTAACTCCGCTCTCGAAACAGGGCTCAACAGAGAATAACACAACGATGCTGTTATGTTTCTAATATTCGACATAAGCTGACGCATTAGGCCGTATCGTGCAAGTTAAATAGATAACGAGCAAGTCATGGTAAGATTCGTGCATCAGAGGTGTCGCAAGCTTGTGCGGAGCGACTAGTAAGCATTGCGTGTCGTTGCGTTGCTATCGGGATAACATCTGTCGCGACAGCCGCGTCGTGTCGCGACGACATGATGCGAGCGCGACTTCGTGCCTCCGCAACCGTCTCCTGTCACCTGCGATACTAGTGCAGGCCGTGTAACGAGACGGCCAGGAAACAGTCCAATGGTGCAACCACGACCGAAGCGCAACACCACACAAAGACACCGAATCTGCAATTCGCGATCGGAATCCAAATCCACTCTAATTGCAAGCAGTCACCGGTCTCATTCCACTCATCTACAGATATGTGAACAGAACAACCTTTAATTAGAATAATGAAGAATGATAATTATATTTTAGCAGTGACTCGATTATTTCTAAAACAAAAGAGTATAAAACCTTGTCTTTCCTAGTTCTCGTGAAATTTCAAGTACACATGCCGCCAGATTAACAGACATAATGTAAGAGAAAAGTGTCCAAAAAGAAAAATCAGAAATACTTTGAAGCCTTATTCGGTGACCTGAACAATATTATTAAAATCAAGTCGAATGACGAATTCATTACCTCTGTTCACAGCTGTGATTTGTTAGGCGGCTTAGATTTCTGTCTATTTCATTAATAAATGGTCGCTAGGTATGCTTACTTCGATCACGATAATTCTAATCAAGCGTCAAATCCTTTGAGTCATTGTAAGTATATTCCTCAGATAAATTTCTTGACGAAGCCGTAGATAAAGCACAAAGATAAGACTTCAGTCGGAACGAGGAGGGATTGAGATATGCTCAATATGAGCTATTCTTGGCCATGGTGATAAAAGATTAAACCAATTTTATTCGTGCATTCAGAATCAGATTCGCTAGGTAGAGAGCGTAATATCGTGGTTCACGGCTGCAGACCGTATCTCACGGCTGCTGTGTGAAAAGCTGTTTTCTCACCGTGCGTTCCGCATTATATTCGGTTATTCCTTATCTCTTTCATCATTTCCGACTTGTTTCACAAACAGTGAAGTGGCCATTGCACGTTCAATCGGACTGACAGTCTGCGACAGGCCGACCTATTCCAACAACAAAAGTTAAGGACAGCCGTCAACGTTGACGGAAGTATTGTCATAATACTGGTAATGAAAATTAAATAATGTGAATCTTGCTTCTGCGCGTTATGAAGAGTCGCCGACATCGATTCAGGTCAACTATTGCGATAATGGCAGATCATGCATGACGCCGATCAAGAGTCGGAGAAGTAAATAAATGTTACAATGTTGACACTGCTTATAAAATGTTTCTCCACCTACGCATGCAGTGTGTGCTGTAGGATAATAGAGACGTTAACCAAATAGAAGATAACGTCTAGTTTTATTCACCCCGATTTAGTAGTAAATAAATGTGTGGGAGAGACGCCAGGCATGTGTGGGTCCCTGGTCCCTGCCCTCCCCGACCAGCGCAACAATAAGTAATGGGTCGGTCCGAGCGCGCCCGCCGAGGATATCGCTGTCACCCACATTTATAGACAGATGTTCTATTTATATTACTGGTTGCAGTTCAGCTTATTACTTACATGGCTTTAAATATTGTAACTAAAGGATGTATTAAACCGGTATGACGGTGCAATTTCATGTGGAGGGGTCTAAAGTGCAAAGTTACATGTACAAAGGTACATAAGGTTTGGACGTAAACCATGACAATAAATAAAGCTTCAGCATGTTTTCATATTAACTGGCACTATCATACGAAATTATGAATATACCGTCTAAAATTTTTAATAAATCAACATTCCTAAACTATATGTTTCTTTGTCAAATACGTCGCGTATTATGCCCGGCGCCCGATTACACCGCAAAGGAGTAATCGGAGAGGTAATATTTCTTATTGAAGCCACGAGATTACTTTGAATTTAGATTTTTTTTATCGAAGGGCCATGGTCGCCTGAGTCTTGAATTATTTTCAGAAATGGAAAAGTCCAGGCGCCCGCTTACGCTCTAAGGCTGGATTATTTCGTACGCCAGCTAAGATAAATTTTTGAAACTGTTTTTTCTATGTTCACGTTAAGCTAATCTAATGATCTTACAATATACTATACTCTATCTGCCAAATAAAATCTTATAAAAATGATTAAGAATCATTCTGATTTGATCAGCCATCTCGGAGTAATCGGTGTACAAAGTGCATACGTATACCGCTCGAATTGATAACTCCGCCTTTTTTGAAGTCGGTTAAAACGTCTAAATCATGGTATTTTTCAACGTGTTTTCAACTTCAAAAGCCATTTTCACGCACAGATTTGTCACCGCCGCCTCCGCGTCGCCCGCCCGAGGCGACGCGCCCGCGAACCGCGACCACAGCTGTCGACGGGCGACAAGGAAACTCGTAAAAAGCCATTTAAATCCGCAAATACCATCCAAGTAAGACGTTATGACAAATAATATAGGTAATATATTTACGTTTACACGGCTCGCATTTCCGACACGGCGGCGCCGCGCGGCCATAAACAACGCATTACGTCCGGCCGCGAGTCCAGATATAATTAAAAAGCCATTTATCTTTTACAAAGCATTTAACAATAGGACGGGCGCTGCGGCGGCGCAGGCGGCCGCGTGTAATTGGACAAATTGCGTTATCTTTGTCGGAGTTGCATCGAAGACGTTTCACGCGCGGCGGCAACGTGTCCGTCTCCACCCTCCCCCCGTCATCCTTCACCTTCATACCACAACCACATGCATTAGTTGAGTGAGATGCAGCAATGGAGAAACGCCGAAGATACTCGTATTACGACGATACACAGCCAGCTGCCTCGTATGTCCGTAATGCTATGTTGAAGTGCATACTCGCACATTCACAACTATTTTGGCAATTAGAGAGGAACGTTGAAATTATTTTTCCAAACACATTTTCAAATTACCTGAAATTTCATATCAATGAATTGTATCTTGTTGCGGTTAAGACTCTGAGAAATTAAACACAACTTAACGTCATCTAGCGTCGTGCGCAGCCTTAATATAAACGTGCCCAACTGCTATGTATTCTAATTCCTGGGTCAGATTTAAATCTTACCGCTCGGCACACTGGCTGGAGGAAATGAAATAATAATTCGCCGAACGACGGACGCCGCCGCCGCCGCCGTAGGCTTTCACTTTGTTTCTATTTGAGTTTCCGGCGGAGGCGGCGCGGCGGCCGTGGCTGCGGGCGAGGCTGCGCCCCCGAGCCACGGCACGATGGAAATCGTTTGAATAGCTTTCAATGAACATTTTATTTTAAACAAATTCTCTACATGCTATTAACATTATAGCGTCGTCGGCCGCGGGCTCATGAATTGCTAAATTCTTGCATTCAATATTGAAGTCTTTTTACTTCACTTAATTGTTAAAATTTGCTTTAACATTTATTACACAAAACTTACTTAATAAACTAACAAAACATTCACAGTACTAATGAAGTAATGAGAAAGTTCGCTCGCTAGTACGAGCTTATCCATTCATTCCGGGAGAGTCTGTAGGTAGAGCTGCCTAGACAGCGGGACGCCCCCGCGCCGCCGCCGCCGCCGCCGCCGCTCCGGACGGGTCGTGCGTGAGGACGCTCCCCTCCGCCCGCGCCCCCGCCCCGCACCACACCGCACGGAATCCGACAGACAGAACTTTATTTTTTGCGCCCAACCGTCGATAGCGACCGATCTCTTTTTGAATGGGACTATTTTTTGCTCGGTGTGCTTGCTTACTCTACCTACAAAGTAGAAGAAAGAAACGCTACCAGAAAAGGGCTGGACCGATCGACCATTTGCATAGCCGTGGTGCTCGCCAGAATACGTATCACTTGAGTGAGAAGATAAGTAGGTCCAAACGCTGGACCAAATTATATAACCGCGGCTGCGTTTCTGTTAAAGTTTATATAGTAGAGCTGAAAAATATCGTATTTGCTTGCTGGCCAACGATATTTTTAGATCACAATAATCCCGTAGTTATATAAACTATATTCTAACGATATTCTACTAAATATTTACTTAAATGGACGATGGTATAAGTGTACTCTTAAGGTAAAAGTAATAATTAGTAGTAGCAGTAGTGGCATTTATTAGTAGAAAATTGAACATTGGTTCCAAAATAATTCAATGTCATGTATGAAAGGAGTAGGTATATAGTATCTAGCTAGGTAGACAACAATCAAAATAAACTTTCTAAGAGCATTGGAACATACCTATTAAAACGAGCGCGCGACGGAGCTCGCCCGACGTCGCTCAATAAAACTGAAGGAGGTTATAAAAGAAACACTTAAAATATCATGTTCGATGATGTCGAGATTAAATGCGGCAAGAATTGGACAATTAATCTACGTTATTAATGGTCTTAAAAACAGATAATACGCGGTAGGTACCTGGCCTGCATACATAACTAATGTACGAGTACTGTAGATGTATATGTAGCTATGTACAATATTTAGGTACAAATGCGATATGAAAAAAAAAAAATTGTGTTTGTAAAGTGATTAAAGTTTTCCATAACTTGGTTCACAGTTACCTACATTGTATTTACTTACACATGTTAGAGATACTGTAAAACTGGGAGACAACTTCAACATAAACTAAGGAGAGAAAAAAACAAATAAAAATAACACACACATAACACAAAAACTGAGTTAAAAAACAATAAAATTATTTAAAATAAAAAACATATATTATAAATAATATATAGAAAAAAAATTCACAGATCCCGTGCAACCACGACTTGAAGGGACATTGAAAATGAACCTAGCTATTATTGATTATCCGCTACGAATAAATGATTAAAAAAAAATTTTGTAATATAAAAAAAACATGTTTGTAATATTTTTACGGCATCTTGTAGCCCTTCGAATTCCACCGTCTTTTGAGCCCTGGTGGGCCCTCGTACCTCGAACCTGCGACGCCATAGGTTGTAGAGGTACCTAGGCACGATTAAAGCCCTTAGAATTCCGCGTCTTTTGAGTCCTAATAGATCCTCGTATCTCAAACCTGCGAAGTTCCACGGGACTGTAACACTTTCAGCGAAAATAGGGCCCTACTGAAGCGATCGAGCAAAAATTGTAACATTAAATTAGTGAAATCTAACAGAGTGTCAACGCGCACAGTTCTGACATTTCCTTCATTCAACTGAACGCGTAATTTTTCGGTCGAAAATTTGTATTTTTTTCGATTTCCAAAAAAAAAAACATTTTTTCAAAACCAAATTTATTTTTCAAAACCAACTTTTCCAAAATATTTTTACATCATCTTAAATCCCTTCGAATTCCGCGTCTTTTGAGCTCTCATACGTCCTCGTGGCCGCACGCGAGCCGCCCGCCGCGTGATATCGCACCTCGCGCCGCGCAAAACTCGCGGCTAAGGGCACCTCTACAGCCTCAACCGTCACCAATATCGAAAAAAGTGTAATGACATAAAATGTTCCCCGTCTCAATATCTCTAGACAAGTCTCTCAGTTTTTCGATTTTCGACCTCGTTCAGGAGATATCGAAGATATTCCGAGGGAAGGTGTTAAAAAATCAAGGTTTTTTTTTGGTTTTTTTTCAATTTTCGAAAAAAGTTTTCGACTATTCCAAAATAGTTTTCCACCATCTAAAAGCCATTAAAATTCTGCGTCTTTTGAGCCCTCATATATCCTCGTGGCCCTAAACCACTATATACCACGGGGCAAACACACTTTCAGCGAAAATGGGGCCCTACCGGAGCGATCGAAAAAACATTTTCAATGTTAAATAAAAACACGTCATAAACACTCAAATAAAATCAACGATTCTCAAAGAGAATCGGACCTACACTACCCACACAGTGTTTTATAAATTTACACTTTAAAGATGCCCTGGTATCGTGGAATAAGTCCACATTGTAGGTACTTTCATTTGCATTAAAATGGTCCTGCAAAAAGTAGTTTGTTTATTTATATATAATTATTCGCTGCTGGGATGAGAATGTGAGTTGCGGAGATTAAATTCACTTTACGACTGCGCCACACGCGGCGGCGGCGGCGGGACGGGGCGGCGGCGGCGCGCGGCGCGGCTGGCGAGCGAGCCTCGCTGCCTCAACGTTACATTAATGAAAAGTTACTGCTATTAAAAATTAAGACAAATAACGAAGTTAGACCTGAGTTATGAGCTGTCTGAACCCTTAAAACAATTTTGCTATTTACGTCACTCCGATAGTCATTGATGAAACGAAATATCGAGTGGAAAATGTTTGGGTATTGACATACAATCACTGTTCGTCATATTTACAAGCCGCTTTATGGACAACTCGCGGGTTCGGCAGGGAAACTGTAGCTAGGTAGGTTTTTTTTTTTTTTTTTTTTATGGAAGCTGACACGGTTGGCTACATCACCTACAACGTCCGTGATGTCAGCCCATAACACCGGGTGAACTAGGAGCCATGTCAGTGCTACCCCCTTTGATCGTGCTGGCTACACTGAACTGGTCGGAAAACACAGACTAATTATAGCCGTTTGGACCGACGTTTCATTCAGTGCGGTGGTACCAACCCGGGCGGGTTAAACCCTACCACCGAGTAAGATTAGGAGGGAAGGGACCTACAGTTTTACGAGGAATCCGAACCTCGGTCAGCCTCCAACGGTCAGCGGTCACCCATCCAAGTACTGACCGCGCATAGCGACAGTTGACTGTCTGCACCACTGAGCTATCGAGGCTGACAAACCCTCGGTACCCCAATACCTACTATTATTTTATAAATAGGTGAGTACCTACAGCTGATTTAACACACCACAGCCACCACAGCTGAGCTTTTAAAAACAACTATTTGTGATAAGCGCGCGTGGTCTCGGTATCGCGGGGCGCGGTACGCTGCTGCCGCTGTCAGATTTCCTTCCATATTTTAATATTTTGCATTCAATTATTTTCGTATATTAATTTTATCCTTACACAAGAAAGATATATCTAACTAAGTATGTTGGTAATTGCGATTTCCCTCACTTCACCAATATGTGTGTCATTCATCAATGTGATCGATCATTCTCCACTAGGTATGTAAGTATCAACAGTAGAACAAATTTAGGTACCACACAGTTCCAAAGTTGTATGCATAGAAATAGCTATAAATCTAGAATCTCATTCAAAACAAAGCTCATGTGAGCTGGGTTAGCAGAAATCTCTTCGAAGGTACTACACGGCAACGAGACGACGCGACGACGCGAGACGGTGCGTGGTGGCAGAGGGGCGGGCGGCGCGGCGGAGCTTTTACTATTACTATCCGAGATAGGAAGTAATCGAAAGCACCTGTCGAATAGGTTACGGAGCGCGGTGAGATAGTGCCATCGAATACGAGCAAGTTCCGCCGTAATTGAGCTATAAAACGGGCGATTCTCTCACATTCTGAACTGCGTCGCTATTGCCCAAGACACGATAACGCTCACCGAGCAGGTTCGTTATAATAAAACTCGACATAATATAATTTAAGGTCGCTTTAACACAATTTATTTACATAAGTAATGTGTTTAGTTATTCGTACACAGTCGTAAAGTGTGGTCCAGCCCTACCGGCGGCACAGCGTGTGAAGGCGCGGGCGAGGGCGGCGCGTGAGTGTGGCGTGGAATCACCTCATTCTGTAGCTGTTATTCAGTCAAACTATGTTCACTCAGAAATGTCTCGGAAACATTGTCGCGAGTGTGGCGCCTGTGCGGTGTGCGGGGGCGGAGATATTGTAGCGGAGATATTATAACCGGAACCGAGCTACCGCGCGAGATAAACAGCCACTGAGACATGAGCATTTATTTTACTGCGCTGTCGTACATGATTTACGTACGAGTACTAGATACTGCACACATCTTGTGCAGACATCATATTTCTGAGCCTATAGTTGTTTGTTGATATACCCAACATATTAAATATATAAAATAATGATCAAATTTGTATTCTAAGTGTATTTTTAATTACTGCTTATATTGCTAATACTGCTTAGAATTTAGTGTAAATGTAAATTTAGGAAAATTGGAGAGGCGTATGTCCAGCAGTGGACACTTACACGCTGACTGACTGACTGACTGTGAATTTAGTGTAGTGTAATTGACTATTTCTGTAGCACGATGGATTTTTCACATACACCTAATGCTCGCTGAAATAAAATACTTTTGACTTTGACTTTGAATGATATAGGTAACATAGTTTGTGAGAAAACTTGTACAGAAAAAATAATGCTCGAATTATCTCACTTGCAAATTAGACGAAAACCCTCGAAAACTTGGGATTTTCCAAAGCTCATTCAAAATACAAAATGGCCAGATAGGAGTATCTATGTTACGTAACATACAAGTTAACGTCTTACGAAATATATAACATGGGCAGGAATCCAATTTCGGAATCCTTTTCTCTAGCAACTACAAAGGTCCTACCTAGAGTGGGGTTAATTAAATAAATTGGCGGTGAACATATTCAAAGTTTCAAGGCGGGTCGTGCTGAGTGCGGAGACAACGCCTTCCTTCGCTAGCAGGGAGTTGGAGGGGTAATTTTGCAGAAATGTAGTACCGATATAGAGACGATAAACCGTTCCCTCTTGAAACTTGAACTTGTAGCACCGATTCAGGAGGAGCCAAGAATTCGGTTAAAGCAGCTAAGTTGTGTTGTAATTTGTCAGTAGCATTCCCCTTCTTCTGAAGTCTGACCTTCCGCAACATTTAAAGACCCGTATATATGACCAGTGTGTCCTCCCGGTTATGACGTACGGGTGTGAAACGTGGACTCTGACGGTCGCTGTTGTCCAAACGTTGAAAGTTGCCCGCAGCGAGCAATGGAGCGAGCCATGCTGGGAATATCGCTACGTGATATGGTGCGTAACGAGGCAATCCGCCGACGCACCAAAGTAGTCGATATTGGACACCGGGTGGCTAAGCTCAAGTGGCAGTGGGCTGGGCACGTTAGCCGAAGAGACGATGACCGTTGGAGTAACCGTGTCCTACACTGGCGGCCGTGGACAGGAAAACGGAGTGTGGGGTGGGAAGACTACCCGCCAGGTGGGACGACGACATCAAGTACGCCGGCTGAAATCAGTGGTTCCGTATCGCTGAAGGCCGGGAGGACTGGAGGAAAATTGGAGAGGTGTATGTCCAGCAGTGGACGCTTACACGCTGACTGACTGACTGACTGACATTCCTCTTCTTGGACACTTAAACTTCAATTCCAAGGGCTCATACATAACTAATATGAGGTAACAGAGGAAAACAAATATTTCACAATTGTTTTTATGGAAACTGACACGATTAGCTACATCACCTACATACAACACAACATCCGCGAAGTCAGCCCATAACACCGGGTGAACTAGGTGCCACGTTAGTTCTTCCCTTTGTTCCTCCGGCTGCCGGCTGCATTGAACTGGACGGAAAATAAAATACTAACTATTGCGGCTATGTATACCGTTTTGCGGACCTTTCATTCAGTGGTATCTACGTCGTCATCTTATAAAAAAAACAACGTCTTATTAAAAAACAAATTATCCGATGGAAATCTTGATGCAAAATTTTCCAGACGTTCACGATTTCCACTTCACTTACTATATACACTATATACACCTACTTCTAACCGAAGTTCTACCATCGATATGCCTGTCGATGCTGCGCTCTACACTTCACGGAGGCCGACACCACGAGGGTTTGCGTTTATGTCCCGCACAATCAGAAAATGTGTTCTCGCCATAATATCAAGCAACAGCATACGCTGCCGTACCTCGATGAAATTAAGTGAAATTAAATAACAAAATGACAAAAAGAGCACTTAAAGCATAAAGGCATTATCTATCAGTCATATCATAACTAGTATTGTGGGTATATAAGGTTCTCGGCCCGTCGATGACGTTGCGCGCCGCACGCCGCCGCCGCCGCCCAGCATGGGGGAGTGCGAACGCCTCCTATGTATGTATTCACTTCGCCAAAAATCACCTCACCATTTCCATAATTCGTGAGGCGCATCCCAATGATCGCTCGGTGCGTCGAGCGATCATTGGGATCGAGAGCACTGAGGTGCGAACACAAAGCCCCCTAACCCCGTTGCTCCCGCTTTGGAGACTGCGCGGCACTTCCTAAAGCCCTTAAATTGTCGGTAAAGGAACTTTTGGCAGACGACCATTGCCAAATTGTCTGTGTCGGAAGAGGTCTCTCTGAACATAGAAACAACTAACTTGTTTTTCTAACTTATAGAAATTATGTTCACTTTAGACGATACACTCTGGAGGATAAACCGAACTCGAACCTGTTTGTTAGGAGCACGCCCCTACTGGTTTTAAGATTTTTATGGAACGTGGCATGGTTGGCTACACACCCGTGATGTCAACCCATCACACCTTGACTTATCTAGGTGCCATCAGTGCTGGAAAGCGCGGTCAGTGCTTCCCCGGTTTCGTATCGGCTACACTGATATGGAAACCCTATTTTCATATTCGTTTATAATATATAAGGGAATAAAATAAAATAAATACATGTAAAGAACCCGACTAAGAAAAAGGGAAGGAAATAACAAGAAAAGTACTTTTATTTTATAGAAAACGCGACACGTGGCGCCGAGTCACATAAAAGGTGTCTAACGAAGCCTATTGACATGCGGAGGTTGCGAATGTCAAGCCGGCCTGACAGGTGCCTAGTCACGCCCCTCTTGAAGGACCCGAGAAGTTAATCTTAAAAAGCCGTAGAGAATGTTGTGTTCGGGCGTGTAGAAGGATTCGAATGGACAAGGCATCCTGTAAGTCTTCCTGCAAGACAGAGTTTCTCTAGAGCAGGAGACATGATTGTAAAATAGACTTAGAAACTTTTCTAAATAAATAATTTTCACTTTCATTCATTTTCATGTACTGAAGGACAAGATGATAATGGAGCTGTTTTCAGCATTTTAAATTTTACACCTACTTTATATTAAGTCTATGGCACTTAGTAGAACCCTCTACTGGGCGCGGTGCGGCGGTGGGGCGCGGGCGCGGCTGTTGGGAGCAGACGCTCACCTTGTAGCTGCACTTGTGCTGTTGCGGTCCGCGAGCAATATCGCCTCCCCCGCGCATCTCCCCGCTGCCGTCTTGTGTCGGCGGCGGCGCCGCTGAGGGAGCTTAATGTAGCAAGAAGCTTTACTTAGCGCTTTCCACTCGTGTCTTAATATCATCTTGCCAACCGGGACGCGAGGGTATATACATGGCTAATTGAAACTTCATTAAGACTGAGAAAATTCAGAGTAACGTTACTGCTGAAGAAAAAAACAGCACAAATTTTATTTCATCACATGTTATTCTTACTGCAGTGCTTGCGCTAAGAATTAAATTAATCTTTCCTTCATTTGAGTTTTAAACAAAAGCAATCGTGTGAGCCTTAACGGGTAACTTTTTCAATTACGAAAACTTTTAAACACCACACGAGATTACGATTCACAATTTTCGTAGCTAGCAAACCGAAACGTACCTATATGTCCAAATAGCTTAAGAAATTAATATGGTGACAGAGAACGAAGCGACACGGAGCGGTGCGGCACGCGGAGGGGCGGCGCGGCGCGGCCGCGACGCCAGGATGCGGAGAGGGTCATGCGGAGTGTTTTGTTTGGAGTTTTTGGAAGTCGACTTGACAGAATATATATACTAATTTGAACGTGTAATTTCCCGGAAGCGAATTTCAATTTGTACCGCCCCGCCCGCCCCACCGTCGTCACCGCGCCGCCCCGCCCGCCGCCGCCACCGCCGCTACGTCGCGAGTAAGCTTTCAGTGTGATGAATTAGGCACTCTAGTGGAAATAAAATTTGTTTGAAGACAAATTAAATATTAATGACATTAGCGCGCACGAACAGGCAGAGTCGGAGCTCAGTCAGAGCGGGGGGAGGAGTCGCATTATAATCCAAGTAAATAAATAATAATATTCGGTAAGAATTATTTGTATAAAGCCGTTGCCGTAGCCGTTATTATGAATTCTAAGTTGATTTTTTTTTTCATGTTCCAAGATGTAGATTCCTACTCTACACCGACCGACCCTCCACGGCCGGAGATGACTTCGCGCCCTAAGGAAAACAATAATATGTTGTATCAGATCTTTCTTCATTTAACAGATTACATAGAATTATTTGGACAATACAATTACAATTTATTTGGACGTAATGAACAAGATGTAAACACTGAAAAGTGCAAAAGACGGTAACTTTATTACTTCATTCAATCCGGTATGGTCTGAGTCAGAATGGGCCCCAGAGAGAGCACATGCATAGTCAATTTAACGTTCGAGAAGGTGTTGTAGTGGAGACCCCTAGAGAGGGGAGAGATTCCCTATGGATTGATGGCTACCCTGGATTATAGGAGAACACAGCCGAGGCTGCTTTGCGACTATCTTTCGTCTAGTAAGGTGGTGTGGAAAAATTCCAGTCGGCTACAATTTCAGCCAACCGCCTATTAAGTGGCAAGGGAAGGAACGGACGACGGACGCACAGTTTTACACCAGCTTGTGAAATATATCTACAGATCTGGACTCAGGCACTCGAGCTGAGTGAGGTCGTAAATATCGTGCCTAAATATTTATTTGCTCATCGTTCAAGCGCTTCCAACTCCAGCGCCTATACCCGCCCGCCCGTCTGACACATCTATAAATTAACTGTCTTTTCTACCTTTACAACACATAAACTTACAATGTAGGCTTCCTTACGAAATGTGAACATTCATAATGTTTCCAAGGGTACCTGCGCTGCAATAAAGGCACGGGCGCGAACGATAATCAGGGTCGGAGAGGAGTGGTCTCGCGCGATGCGTCTCGACGCTACGAACGGTTGCAACGGATTCGCATAAGTACATATGGGGGCATATTTGGTTCATTGGACGTGTGCGCAGCGTGATTTGTGGAGCGGGGCGAGGCGGGTCTCGCTGGAGACGGAGCCAGTTCGCGTCGGCGCACCCGACCGACAGATTAGACCGCTGATCCCGTCACAAAGCCAGGACGGAAGCCCACTCCGTACAAACAGAGCGCGCGCTCCCGCGCCGCGCCGCGCACCGCACGCCACCGAAACAACTCCACCTCTGCCGGCGAAAGCTCAAGGACTAAATTCGATGGACGCGGAGCGAGTGCGTGATCGCATCGTGCGTGCGCACGCATAATCACTTTTACACACAAGTTCGACGGACAAAGATTTACGATTGAGTATCGCGGCGCGGCGCCGCGCCGCCCGCCGCGCCGGGCGAACCTGCACTCTGGTTCGGGAGTGGAGAGTTACTATTTGATTGTGCGGGAAACGAATGCGTTTGGAGACACTTTTCGTGAAGTACCTAAGTAGGTGGAGTAGAGTGGTATTTGCTTCAGACAGGAGGTGCAGCGGTCCTGGCGGACAGGAGCGTGAGGCTGCGATGCTGAGTTGTCTGTTTAAGTTGTCTCAGAATTTAGTCTATATTACTTTTAAGTTAAATTAATTAATTTCAATTAAAACATCTAATAAAAGTCATCCGACTGATTGTAGATGAAAACTGAAAAGAGAAAAAAAAATTAAAGTTATTCAATGACAGATTGCCGGGGTAGGTAAAGGATTGAGCGGCTTGTATAGCTCGTAGCTGACCTATACTATTGGGCGTTCGGTCGTTGCTGGGCATGTATGAAACTGAAATATGTAAGTGTATTGGATGTAAGGTTTTTGCTAGCTCGCTCACACGACGCGCGCGTCACGCCTCGCTCGATCAGTCTCCGTCTCGTCCGCGGAGCGCGGCGAACTTCCTCGAGAAGTCAATATCATGTTGTTTCACCACGTGATTAATGGATGCATATCGGTGCGTGAAATTATGTTTTCCGGAGATATTTTACCACGTCGTCATCTATGCATGCACCGCCAAACTTTTTATTTTGGGAAAAAATTACTACCGAATCTGCAGCCGTGAAAACTAACACTTTAAATTTTAAATGTGTCCATTATATTTGCCTAGATAATTAAATTACACACATACTTTAAAAGGTAGTGCTGTATTTGCGGTAATAAATACTTAATATTGTATTGTACATACAGCCACAGAATAGAAAAGAGTACTCCGTACAGAAGCTGCTCTGTACAAACACTCACAAAGAAATAGCTACTCTGCGACGACGCGATAAAGTACAAATTGACTCGCCCAGAGCTGCATGCCTAACCACGATAATTGCCTACATTTCGCTTCTCTTTCTGTCGTGTAACTCTATCTCGAAAGCGCGCCGTTCAGCGCGTTAAGGGCTGTGTCTTTGTGCCATGTTTGTGCTGCCTTATTGTGAGGAATAAAATGAAGATGATACCTACCAACTTTTATCGTTCTAGCTACCAACGATATGATATTTAGCTACGGCAAATTCATGCGAACAAATTCATGCATGCGGTAGCGTCACAATTAGTTTCTCACATCGAAGCGTGCATTGCGTGCAACCTTCCAGTGATAGTTTTGTTTGATCAATAAATTTAATGATCAATGATCATCTACAATGTACCTATTATCCTTATACGAATTAGGCCATACACACCACGCTGTTCGGCGTACTAATGTTATTGGCAATATAATAATATCATTTTAAATCAATGACCTCCTACTATATGAATAAATAAATTACTAGAAATAAATCAAAATGCTACTAAACAACACTTACCTTTCTTCTTCTCTCGGCAATGAAAAAAAAGACAAGTTTTCATTTGTCTGTTGACTTTTGCACCCGTCCACTGCACAATAATTACGTGATTTCGACATTTTCTAAATTCGAAAGCGCCACACGCCCGGTCTGGCTGGATAGCGACAGCCCACTGTTAATTGTACATTAGTCGGTACGCCAAGCGGTAGGCATTTAACTCGCGACCTTGAGCGAGTGACGAAGGCCTGATACAGCCTGTGCCGAATATCAGACTGCTACCTACCCCGTACGGATGGTGCGGAGAGACGGCGGCGGCGGGGGGCGTGCCCCAAATGTTGAACAACACACAAAAAGATTAGCGCGTGTCACATTTAGGGCGTCATTTGCCGGCACATTAACGAGCTTTACTCGCATTGTTGTAATTGTCGTATTGTCTGGAACGGCGAGCGAGAGAGAGCGCCAGCATTGTGTTTTTCTGTTACCCCACTAGCCGCCATCTGCATCGCCTCTGTCTGTATGCCTCTGTCTGTACTGCCTGCTCAGAGAGCGACATCTGCCCCTCCTAATTCCCTTTTCACTCATCAATAGTTTCAACACACACCGTACACCGTCACCAACTTATTCCGGAGAGGCGCCTCCATTTCGCAACACGTAACACATAAAGAACTGTCGGATAACATTACAAAACACACAGTACATTCGATACCGACTAAGCTCGTGATAAATTTAAATCTAGCCAACAACGAAACTGTCAACGTTCCTCCCTCCGCCTCGCTCCAGCCAGCGCCTGCGCCTGCGCTCCCGACTCAAAATCAACATGAGGTCATTTACTTGAGATGTTGAAACGTTTATGGCGACGACGAATGCTCTATCTATTTATTTAAATTGTCTAGCTCCATAAACATCCCACTGCGACATATGATTTATTTTCTAACGCGTCGCACGCACGACCATAAAAATATGTAAGTATCTGATTTAAAATAGTCGACTCTACCTGTCCATATGTGAGAAACCGCAATTTCCACCTTTTTATTGGAGTAGCGTCGCGTTTAATTTGGAAGCCGCACACGGACTGAACACAGTAAATCCTCAGAAATAGATGTCTAATCTAATAGTTTTTAAAAACCGGAACGCCTCCATAAATACTTCTCATTGGGAATTAACGATACCAGTATAGTATGTGTGTAGTAGCGCAGGCGCCGCGGTGCGGAGGCACATCCTCCTGTATAGTCGCCCGCTCCGCGCCGCGCCGCCTCCGAGACTCCCATAAAACAATTATGTGTGTCAAATCAATAAAAATCAACAACGAGCGACTGATTTACGACACGACGAATACATTTTAAACATTGCACAAATAGCCGCGGCCGTAAATACCTTGTCTGCGATAAGCTCTCCGATTTCTGGCAAGTTGTCAAGTGTGCGGTGGCGGGACGGCGGCGCGGCGCGACGGCGGCGGCGCGCGAGGGAAGCGACCCGGCAAAAAAAAAATAACGAAACAAGATAAAAGAGGGTAGAGTCATGTAGAGTCAAGAGTGAGAGCAGCGCGCGGAGGCGGCGCGAGATGCCGGCGCGCTCCGCTACTCGGTAACGACCACAATTACGAAGGATGATTAAAGACTAATTAGAAGCCGATATGATCCTCTTATCTCAATTAGCGTGTCTCGCAGCCTCCTCGGTGGAGCTTGATTTACTTGCTGCGCTGCTCCCGCCTCCCGCACTCCACTCGGTGGTCGGTGGTTGCTTCAGAATCAGTTGGCTCATATATTTATTGCTTGAATCTCATTATTATTTTGGATTTTGAATCCATTGGAATTTGTTTGCTCACGTTCCATCTAGGAATTTATGAAGTGAGCTCTATGTCTGTAATGTCTGACTCGTTCGTCCCACTAGTCGGAGTCACTACTGACTCGGCCTGCGGGTTGTTCCCGCTCGCCGATGACTCTCTCTCGGTCGACGGTCGACTCCGCAGCTGTGGCTGTAGGTTTAATTTCCTTAATTAGCCTATTTGTGACGTCGACATTGACTTGACATTTGCCGCATAAATATTATGTTTTCCTTCCTTATCAGTAAACTATAACATTCAAACTACGAATAAAAATAAATATATAGGCAGAGAGAAGGGACACCCAACAATACAAAGCCAATGAAAGCTATGTCACAGCGACGAGTATTTATGGAGTCGAAGTCCCCATTGAATCGGTATGACCGGTTTCAAATGGTCGCATCTATTGCCACAACGTTTACGATATTTTATTACGTTGAGCCTTCATTATGTCGCGCGGCACAACGGACGGCACAGCGTACGGAGTTCGGACCGGACGCCGGAGGAGGAGGTTGCACAGTATCGGTGCGACATGTCAATGGCGGACACAATAGCTACAATAGCTCGTTGTTTGCTGCGTGAAATATAACTGAATCTCCAGCGCACAATGCCAGATATTATTTATCTCAGGGCGATTCCGTAATCCCATTGTGCGGCTCTCTTATCGCGCCGTTTGTTTTATGTATGTGTGCTGTCAGTGCGCGTCGGCCTAACCAGAATGGCTCCTGCCTAACCTTTGTTGCGCCGCCGCTGCACTTGGCAGCCAATGCCGTGGCTCTAGGCTGGGAGGTCTACATGCTCTGCTGCGCGACTCCTTTGGAATTCAAGTGTATTTAACGTCCCAAAGACAGTAGCCAGCCAGCCAATAAGGCTTATTTACACACGCACTGTACAGGTAAACTTCGGGTAAAGGTCACATTCAACTAAAAGAGTATTTTATACAATTTAGGATATTTCGGACAGTAAACGGAAATATTATAATATTACCTACAATAAAACGTAATTCGTATATCGAACAAATAAAATAAATAAACAGCTTGTACAATACGAGCTAGTTATAGTTATGAACGTTCGGTACATTGAAAAAAGAAAAAACTAGCCAAGTGCGAGTCGGACTCGTGCACCGAGGGTTCCGGTTTTTATTTTGTTGTTTTGATTTGAAGTTTGCACTATAGTTACGCCAAGTTTAACGCTTGTATGTATTACCGTTTTTACAATAAAGTAAAAATATTGAGACCTTCGTTGTATGCTCCCTCACGCCATCGGTGACTTATATTAGGTTCATCCTTTTGTAGTTAAAATGTTAGTTAAATGATCATTCGGTAGATGGCGCTGGCTCTCCCACATATTATGATAATTGTATGTATGGGGACCCCACAAAACTTTTTTTCTTTTTGCTTGTTTGCGCTATAATAAAATAACGCATATTCTCTGAAAACAACAGGCTACAATCTATCTACATATTACGGTTCAAAAGATAAAGCCCTCGGCCGGACAGATAGACAGACAGACAGACAGATGGCGTTGGCTTAGTACCCAGGCTTCGGTTTGGATACGCAACCCTAAAAATTAGGAGAGGACGCAACTGGCGCGACCCGGGGACGACGCGGCGCCAGGCCGTGCTGTAGCGGCGCGCCCCGCCGAGACGCCGAGCTTGTGGCGGCGGGCGGCGGCGGCGGGGCGGGGCGGCGGAGGAAAACAAAAAGTCCAGCCTACCTACATACATATGTACATTACAGTTAATTGAACGACAGAAATAGAAAACCTTTTCTTATTTGCAGTCTAAGCTAGCTTCCCACGGTGCGTGATATTGCGGACGGACGCGGACCAGCCCGCACGACGCACCATGGAAGAGTGTCGTCTGTGAAAGCGCAGACACGTCCGTAGCGGTGCGACGGATCCGCCGCGAGTCGGTACTTCAAAGGTGAGGTGCGAGCTTGTGCGTGCTCGTGCGGTGCGGTCCGCAGTCGTCCGTATAAACACAGACTATTCTCTATCACTTTGCATTTTGGAATGACCAATGTGCGGTGCGTGGCTGTCCGTGGTCGTCGGCCGTGCGTGATGCTGATGATCCGCAGAAGCATGCACCGATGGAAGAGCCTTGGTGCGCGGTGCGTAGCTCTCCGTGATCGTCGGCTGTGCGTGATGATCGGCAGAATCACGCACCGTGGGAAGCCAGCTTAATGAGTTCTCAAAATGAATTGCATGCATGAATCACTAACATGCTTGCTTGGCACCTAATCCACAGAGTATGTTATGGGCTGACATCACGGTCGTGGTAGGTGATGTAGTCAACCATATCCGGTTCCATAAAAAAATGCAAAAGCGCTATTTTTTGTTTTATTTGGAAAAACCGACACTCATAACTACTTTTTACTAATATATAAACTTATAAAACTCCAGCCAATAACAGGTCTCACATCCACATCTGATTTAAACAAATCAGGGGTAAACAAAAGGGGGTTCTACCTACCGACCTTTGCATTCGTTGGCATCGCGAGCGGTGGCGCGTCCCCAGGGTCGGTCGAAGTGGAAGGGCTTGCAGCGCTCGCAGTCGCGGCCGGCCGTGTTGTGTCGACAGTCGCACATGAGTCCCGCCGTGCCGCCACCGCCGGCGCCGCCGGCCGCCGAGCCGCCCGCGCGTAGCGGCACGCAGCGGCTCGCGTGCCCATTACATTTGCAGCGTCCGCCGACTGCGAAGTCGGACACGGCGTAGTGCTGCGTGCCGGGAGCCGCCTCGCGCGGCCCCTCCGCCGCCGAGCCTGCGCTCGAGTCCGCGTCGCCCGCGCCGGCCTCCGGCGGCATGTGCAGACGATTGAATACGACGCGCACATCGGTCGCCGTCACCCAATCCTGCAGCACCGGCGACGAATCGAAGTCGGGCGCGCTGGGGCGCCCCTCGAGCGTACTGAACGCGACGCGCGCCGCGCCGGACGCGCCCTCCGCGGCGAGCCGGTGCGAGTCCGAGCAGCGCGCCTCCTGCTCGTTGGACTTGGTGACGGTGGCGCGGTTGGGGCGCCCGTACACGCGCCGGCACTGGCTCGAGTAGAACTGGAAGGGTTGCCAGGTGGCGCCGTAATCGGCGCTCTTGTATATGGCGACGGAGTCAGGACGCGCGGCGCGCGGGCAGAACTGCAGGCTCACATAGGTCAGTTCGTACTTCTTTCCGAGAGACAGGGTGAGGGACACGTTGTCCGGGGGCGAGTCGTAGGAGGCTTGCGGTAGCGCGGCCGAACGCCAGCACGTCACGTTGTGTGGGTTGTTGAGGTCGGTGAGATGCGCGGGCGCGAAGCGGCGGTCGGAGCGCGCGGCGTCGCACACGCGGCACGAGGCGTCGGGCGCGACGCTGCCGGCGGCGGCGGCGGCCGCCGGGTCGCACAGCCGCTCGGGGCCGCGGCGGCCGCATGTCGACGACGCTACCACGGCGGCACCGAAGGCCGCGTTGACGAAATCGGGGATGCAACGCCTCGGGCGTCCTTCCTCGTAGCAAGGGTCCGGCGCTGAGGCGGCGCGAGCGCCGCTCAGCAGCAGTGCGACGCAGCACAGCCGCGCAGCCGCGCGCACCCCCATCGGAAGGGCGGCGCGGCGCCTTAGGCCTCCGTGGTCGCTCACCGTGCCTTCGGACGCTCGTCGAGGCTCTGCGGCCGACTCACTCGGTACACAAAACCTTCTAATATGCGAACAATATTTGAAGCACACAACACCGGAAGTCACTATACTGTCCCGGGAAAACTGAACAAAGTTTGAGATAGACGAAAGCGCACGAGATCGCGCTTTCGATTCCACGCGAGGGTGAGAACGACGCAGTCTAAACGAGCACGTCGGATCCGCGCGAGAGCCGGCGGGAGACTGAACGAACGAACGAGAGAGAACCGACCGACCGAGTGAACTGAAAAGCGAGGGCGGCGCGGGCGGAGTAGGTAGACGGGCGCGGGCGGTGCGGGCGGCGACGGCACGGCGGAGGAGGTGGTGGCTCGGTACGCCGCCGCCGCGCGGGGAGCTCCGCGCCCGACAGACTGCGAGCCGCCGCGCCTCCGCCCTGCCCCCTCTCAACCGAGGCACCACCACCGGCGGCAGCTTTTAACTTTGAAATCTCATTTTTCACGAGCTTTCTGAGATCTAGGAGTGTGTGGTCGTGCCGCCTCCGTTGCCGCTGCGATGCCGTCCCGATGCGAAGCTGATTCTCCATCACCGCCCGCGCGCCCCTTTGCGCCGCGGCCATCGCTACCACCTTCGTGTGGCTCGCCTTCACTTATTGAAGCTGCTTGCAAAACTTTTTACGTAATACTTACGTACATACCTAAAAGTCAGGTTAATTATTTCTACTATATATTTCTTCAGTCCGACATAATGTAGAATCCTCTTTAATCATACTTCCATAAGCAGGTGGAAAAGACTTCAACGAGCGCTAACACTTTGCGAGGAAACCTTTTTCGTAATTAATGATAAACAACGATTTTTATATTTTTTTATTTTATTTTATTTGGAAAAACCAATAGCTCTATAACTAATGTTACAATTATATTAACTTATAAACTGCATCCAATATTAAGTTTTAAAGATTTTATAAAATTACCAAAGAAGTGAATGTGTAGTTGTACTTGGAGGGTGGGTGTGTGTGTGTACATAAAATATTATATATACATAAATAATGTATTCGGGAATGTCTGCAATCGCTTTATTTATTTTAATTTTAAACAAATTTCTTGAATTGTGAAATGAAACAATATCCCTGAACTGGTTATTGTAAGTTTTGGCAATGCGGTTGAGAACAGAGTTCGCTGCGTAGTTGGTCTTAGCTTAGCCAATGACGAGTGGAACAGGCGGTGGGCGCGAGTTCTGTGTCCAGCCACTCACACCAGCTCCGCACTATTTGAACTAATATTGCATTGATGATTGTTTTTATTATTTTACGAGTAACGTAAATTATTCGGATTTTTCTGAAAAAGGTTTTAGCATGTGTTGGATTGGATTGGATTGGGTTTTGGTTTGGTTTGGGTCTTTATACTTTATCGGGGGCATCACAAACCTTGTCCACACAATAAGAACAGTAATTGATATGATATTAATATACTATACGGTAATAGATAATTCTTTGTAGTTATGATAGAATGATTAAACTAAAACTTTCCACCGGGGTGCAGACCGCGGAGTGTGGGGAGTGCGGACTGGACGGTGCATGTGTGTTGAGTCTTGTTTTACTATGGTGCGGGTCAGGTAGTGGGTGCGCGCACTGGAGTCGTCCATTGTCCTTGCCTCGTCCCGCGGGCGCGGCGGGTGTAATCGCCGCCATTACGCAGGCCCGCCCGGCCCGAGGCATGCGGCGCGCGGCGGCGGCGGCGTGGCACACCGCACACCGAGCCAAGCCTAAATTATCCGCTCTCACCGAGGCGATCCTGTAAGTAAATATTATAGTCTATATTATCTTAAAACGTAAACCATTAAAATATGTTATAGTACCTTATGTTCATTGTTGTTAATATGCTACCTATATCCATTATGTTGGTGTTCTAAGTATTTAATAAAATATAATAAAGTCAGTGGTTTTATATTATGTATGTATGTGTATGTTTATATAAGCATTTATTTTATATATTCGATTTTATTCAGTATGTTTTCATTTGGGTTAGCATTTTTTTTTTTATATTGAAACTGACACGGGTAGCTACATCTACAAGATCCGTGATGTCAGCCCATAACACCGGGTGAACTTGGTGCCACGTCAGTGCTTCCCTTCGGTCGTGTCGGCTACACTGAACTGGACGGAAAAAACAAACTATTTACATAGCCGTTTCGACCGACCTTTCATTCAGTGCGGTGGTATCAACCCGGGTGGGTTAAACCCTACCACCTAGTAATATAAGAAGGGAGTCATATCCCTTAGTCGCCTTTTACGACATGCACGGGGAGAGATCCAGTGGGGCTATTTTTTTAAAGTACCGGCCCCACACTGTACAGTACAAGTAATAGACCTTTAGGCCGCCTTTTGTCACTTTTTATTGTGCATTAAAATAATTTTCATTTCATTTATATAATTTTTGATTAACTATATGTTTTTTTAATTTATTTATTTCTTCATTAGAAAAATGCAAAGCCGAAAATGAAGAGAAAAAATACGTCCCGACCGGGATTCGAACCTGGAACTCCGGCTTGAGCCGCCAGCGCGTTACCAATTCCGCCACCGGGTCGATGACGTATCTCTATAAATTTTCGAACCGTTGTTGCTTGCATGTTCTCTAAGTAGGTATGGCACGATCTCCAGCGCTGCGTTCAGTTAACTTCCAAGCCGGAGATCCAGGTTCGAATCCTGGTCGGGACGTATTAACTGGGCACGCCAACCATATCCTACACTGCGGCGGCGACGCGGCGGCTGTGGTTAGGAAAGCGAAGTTTGGGAACCTGGTGGGACGCCTCGTGTACCAAAAATACGGACCTCTAAAGAAACCAATAACAGGTAGCAGAGAAAAAGGCAAAACATGTTTGTGACATACAATACAAGAATTTGTATATTCACGTTTAAAAATTGGTATTTTTCTTACCAGAATTTACTTTTATCATTTATTTTTATGAATTTGTCCTAAAATCAAAAGATGGAGTAAATTTAAGTCCACGGGCGCGGCGCTCGTGAATTACAATGGCAAACATTTCCACAGCATGCCCTACTTATGCTAGTATGTTATACAGGGTGTCCCCGGACTGGTGTGGTTCCTTTAAGGAGGCTATTCCGAGGGCTATTCTACGCTTTGTAACAAACATAATTAGTAAGAGAAGTAGGGTTCTAGGCACGCCTGTTGCGGAGATATAAATATTTAGACAGCGGACAGCGGGAATACGGACGGGACGCGACGCGAGTGAAAGCAAAAAAATAGCCCGCCCCGCCCGCGTACCGCTCGCGCCCCGACTCGCGTCATTCCGACTTGCGTTTCACAGTCGCGCGGTCTAAAGGCGCCCACACATTGTAGTATGCATTTAGTTTGTTACGAAATACTAAAATTTTAATGAAAGCACATATTTAAAAAAAATTTTCACCAGTGCTTTTGTTACATAGCGTAGAATAGCCTCCTTAAAGGAACTACACCTGTCCGGGGACACCCTGTATATTAGTATATTGTTTTTTTTATGGATTTTTTTTAGAATTGTTTTACTATGGTATCTGAATACATTGTTTTTTTTTCTAGGCTTTAGTGTTACGTCTTATAATATTTACACGTTTTTCAAAAAAATATTATATCTTAAAACATTATATTTTTCATAGTATTATTATCTGAATAAGTATTGTTTTTCAAGACTTCAGTATTATATCTGAATGAATACATTCGGTTTTTCAAACCTTTCGTAATATATTTGAATATATGTTTTTCAAGGCCTTAGCTTAGTATTATATCTGAATACACTGTGTTTCTCATGGTTTGAGTCTTATAGAAATAGAAATACATTTATTGCTCGATAATGTTACATAGGTAATGCTTATATGTTAGGTATACACAGGTACAGTGCAGTCTTGCTTGCATACTATTCCCTACCATGCTCACTGTCATTATGTCTTAATACTTACATACTTAATGTATTTCAAAACTTCAGAATTATACGAGTATCTTAAAACACTTGGTTAAAACATAATGTTTTTGGGAACTTAGTATTTGATCTGAACACATTCTGTTTTCAAGGTTATATAGTATCGCCCGTAAGTACCGCCGCCGCCACCTACCTACAGTCCGCGCGCGATTTCCGAGGAATTTGTAGGTGGCTGTGGAAATTAATTTATTATAGAATTTGTATAGCATTTTCATAGAATGTTTATATAGATTTACATTTTGTGATGATTATACTATAATAGGCGACTTATATTATACTAATTTATAATATACAAATTCTATAATAAATAAATTTTCACAGCCACCGATTCCTTGGAGCTCGCGCGATGACTATACGCATGGTACCTATCAACTATCAAGTTAACGTATTTTTGTGTTTGCGCCAGGATGCATTAATCATCAAGAAATCAAACCAGTTTTAGCTGTGCATTTTACACACATGAAACACCTTGGTGTGGTTCGAACTACGTACACATATTGACATATAGGTAATATTATACCACACTCCACAGGATAACCGAGATCGAGTGAATACATATAGGTCATGAAATACTACATAAATGTACAGTTTTCTAGTAGGTAGCGAATTTTCTTTCTGTCATGTCTGGCCCTAACACACTCGGCAGAAACCAAAAAAAAGCATTATATTGTATCACAATAACTGTTCGATTCGACGAGTAGAAATAAAAAGAAAGGCGACGCGGTGTAGCCGATAGCGATAGCCATCTCGCTCTGAGATTCTCGGAACATCTCCTGTCGGTACCGGCTTCAAACACTCCTGTTTATTTATCCAATTCGCATTCCCAAAACAAGAGGTCGCGGCATTCGCAATAAACACCGAGGCAGATACCTCCAGTGTCTCTGTAACCGAATATAGGTACACACAACATAACACAACGCACAAACCCCTGCTATTAGGGTTCCGCTGGGCTGGTGTAGATGCACCTACTGGAGATATTTGACGAAAACGTTGTGGAAGTTATCATCGTCTACCTACGGTATTCTTTTTCTTACTCTCTTACGGCGAATTAAACTACTTTTTACTCGACTACGCGAATCAAAAATGTCGTTAATATTTTATTTGAACAGAAATACATGAAAGTTATTCGAATCCTATTTCGTTGGGAAACGAAGATAATAATCTTCAAAGAATACTTATGCCAAACCCTTACCTATTCATAAATAGTTCGATTTCTCTTCATGACAATCAAGAATCAAGATAATTTCAATATTCGACCTTAGCTGCCATCGCGGCGCTCCAACCTGTATTTCTCTGAACGGGCGGAGAGTTGTGATATTAAGAGGTAGAGACGATGAACAGTTTTATGCAACGGATCTTCAGCTTGGGTTACTTAGTTAGTTGGTTAGTTAAGAGTTTTTTGTCTCCCTCGTTGTTCTGATCTGCACTGCAGGCGACATTGGTGTTGCTACATACAAAGCCCTAACACATTTCGATTTGCAACTTTCTCTGTGCCCTTTGAAATGCATATTGGCTGGTTTCTTTTGTTTCACACACGCGCGAGTATTTATTTATGCTGTCATGTGTTGTTGGAACTTGTTTTGAGGTGTTTGTAAAAATTGCCAATGGCATGAACGAGTATTTTGCAGTAACAATGAATTTTAAAGATACAACCATTTAGTCGTCCTGACACGTACGCCAAAACAACCTATTTGCTACTAAAATACGCATAAAAACAAGACTTTACTATGACAGACTTCGTGTTCGTACTAAAAGTCGCGCATCACGTTCGTACATATGTATGTGTGTCACATTGCGAAATGGCTGGCGGGAACGAGTCATTGATTCGGACACAATTTGTGATGTTTAGTCTAGAGCCCAGCGGCGACCACCCCACCCAGCACCAGTAAGTACAAAGATATTATCGAAATACCTAAAGTTATTTTCATGTTTGGTACGGCGCGATCGCGAGAATGTGATGCGGGCGGAAGCTGGGGATTTGCGACCAGCAGCGGTAGGTGCGGTGCTACTGCAGGCACCTATTTGTACTTTTTAGTGTTTGCAGAAGCTAAGAAGTGAAGATGAATAAAATTTATCGAAAGCGACGTTTTGATAGAAATAAAAATAGGGTATAAATAATGTTTATGTTTGTATAATGTATATGTCTTTAAGCATTCAGAACACAATTGTATGAAAAACAAGAGTTGAAAGTTAAGGACACGAAGAAAAGAAAATAGTTTTTTTTATAATTTTTTTTATGTAAACCAGCATGTGTGGCTGTGCCGGGGGACCAAAGGTGCAGTCGACAGATTCTAATTCAAATAGAGCCTTATTCAGACAGAGCATAATTCACCTCTCATCGCGAAACCAAGATCAGTGAGATGTCATGCCAGCAGATTTGCGGGCTGTCTATCTAGCCTATTGATACGACACCCAGTCCAGGTTAAAGTGTTCGGAAAACACACTCGCCGGAAGACAGGTTCCACACCCTAGCGGCGCGACAAAGGAACGATTTTGAAAAGCGACGTGTTCTCAAAAGCCCAATATCAAATACAAAAGGGTGCTGAGTCCCTCTGCGACGAATGTTGCGGAGATAGACGGATGGCAGGGCAGATGGGATGCTAATTCCTCAGAGCAGCCCCCGTGACGTTAGACATGATAGCGTCCATGGTTACTTAGTAGTAAAATTATGAAAGCGAAGCACCGCTGCTAAAAAATCGTGTTAGATTCCGCTTTGTTATATGTAGGTAGGTACAACGAAAATGTGACGTTTGTCTATAATTTTGTGTTTTATTTAAGTTCTCATAACTCAAAAAGCTCAGACGTTGAATTGAAATACGATTGTTTAACTTAATATTCCCCGTTTGTACTTTATTCGTTTGCTCACGCGGCGCGCGCCGCGGCGGCGTAGCAATACTTCATTGTTAATAAACTACACCGGGCCAGGTACGTGGCGTCGACAGTTCTGACTAATAAATATTTGCATGTTTACCTTATCTCACAATATGTTCTCCTCGCAGTCAACTGCAAAGAAAGCGCTCCGTTTATTAAGATATAAAACACTTTTACGGCAGTCCATCTCGGAAAGCGAGTCGCTGCGCGGCGCCAAGGCGCGCGGCGCGGGAGCGCGGCGTCGGCGGCGGCGGAGGCGGAGGCGTCGTCATCGTCGGAGCGACGCGTGGGCGGTCTGTCGGTACCACGTACAGCATTTGTGAGTGGGGATACTCTTATGAAGCCTTTTTGCGTTAACTGTCTCTCTACGCGCCTCTGTAACCGCCACGCGACAAACTAGCGTGCAAATACAAGGTTCTACATAATACTTCCATTCATACAGTCATTACGGGCGGCGGAAGCGGCGGAGGAGGCGGCTTCGCATTCGACATTCATTACTTTACACAGACTTGCAACAATATTTTCATTGCAAGCAATCCGTGCGGATATTAACAGCAATAACACGATCGCGCGGTTTGTTTCGCAAGCGGACTCGCAACCTGGAATGAATGATTGTGTAAATGGAGTGATATACGTGCGGTGCGGTGCGGTGCGGCTCCGTGTAGGTAACAGGATGATTCATTCATCATTGAGATCCATAATCGACAGGGAGTAAAATATTTTTATACAAACATTATTTTACTAACCTGCTATGACGGAATGACAATACGGGTAATTATATAGCGAAATATTATATATAACAAGTGCACCATCAATTTACCAACTTCGATGTACACGCATCAGCTTTAAGCTGCTAGTGTATCTAAACAATAATAATAAATAAATAATAATATTTTGATGACTACCATTTATGTTTCAATCCTCTCTAGGGTTACGTAGCCAGCAGCGGCGCGGCGCTGGCAGGTACCCTTATAAAATCAGTCAGGCGTCTGGCCGTCCGTCTGTTTAGCTATCACAGCATGTAGCTCTACACTTCAAGTAGTTGTAACTACTTGAAGTGTAGAAAGTTTCTAGATTCCCGGGAGGTAAAAACATTTCATGTACTGTAAACTATGTCAGGGATCCTCAATTTTAATTTAATAGGGGCTGGAGTCGGCCGAAACGGCTATGTAAATAGTTCGTTTTTTCCGTGTAGTTCAGTGTAGCCGATATGGTATGAAGAGAAGCACTGAAATGGCACCTCTTTCGGTTTCCATAAAAAAAAGTCAAAAAATGTCTGAGGCGATTATTCCTGAACATGAAGATCAATAAATATAAAAAAATAATAGTATACTCAATTTTGTGCTTATGGCTTTACAATGGAACCCTATGCTCACACTGAACAGTCCTTCAGTAGACTCTGTTTGATTTTGCAAATTATTGAATTACATATACATGATACGTCATTGATTACATGCAATATTAAATGTTTTTTACATCATATACATTTATTATCACATTCACATATTTACATTAATTTTAAATATACAGATTATAAAAATACACCACATATACTCAAAATTAATATAAAAATAATAAACGGAATACCGCCGGCGGCGGGAGGCAAGCCTCCAAGCACGCCGGCGGGTGCAGGCCGTGGCTACGGAGCTCTCCGAGACGACGCGAGGCAAGCTACGAGCGATAGGTGGTGGTACTAGACACGTAGGCCACCACCACCCCCATCTCGGAGAGCTCCGTATCCGCCGGACTGCACGGCGACGTCGGCGTCGTCGCGCAGCTCTTTTAAACTTCTTCCTCTTCGCGCGCGCGTCGCCTCATGTTCGCACAGCACCACCGGTAGCGGGGGCACTAGACGGGACGTGAGGTCCCGATGGGCGATGACCCCAAGCTGGCCGATGGTGGACGTCGGCCTCACCGTAGATGTTGTGGCTCAGCCGACGTCAACGCTCCATCTTCGCCGTCGATGAAATGCACCGGCGGCGTGGAGCTGGGTGGTGTGGCGTGCGGGTGGTGTTGGAGAAGAAGGGCGGCTCTCGTATTGGACGACCCGGGCGCGGGGAGGCCGGGCGACGCGGTGAGCGGAGGCAGTGCTGCTGCGGGCGAGCGGTGGCGGCGGCGGCGTCGAAGTCGAGCGCGGCGGCGGCCGGCCGTCGCGTCGCTGCAGAGCCTGCTCTCCATCACGCAGGTCGCGTCCCGGGTGGTCTGCAGCCGCTACTGTTACCAGGCATGTCGAGTTGGGTGGAGTAGTACCAGGGGCGCCGAGCGGCGGCGGTGGTGATGCCGGCACGGTGCCTCCCTCCAACCGCGCGGGGCGCTGCGCCGCTGGAGAAGGGTCCGCGCGAGCTCGGTAGGATCGTCCCAGGCAAGAAGTTTTTAAAAACAATTTCCAAGAGAAAAAATTTTCGACATGTCGGTTTGACAGCTCTTTTTCTTCCTCATATCATACCTCCTCCTAATCATATTCTTCCTCATACATTATTATTATAACGAAAGACTAGATAACATATACAGGGTGTTTGGTAATTCGATACATCCCTTCTAAGGGGTCATTCTAGAGCTAATTTGCAACAAATTTGTCTCAATAAACTATGGGTCGAAAATCAATAGTTTTTGAATTATTTAGGTTTTAATTTTTTTTTTAAATTTTCTGTCTTGTTACTAAAAAATGATAATTATAAAATAACTACTCCACTCTGGGTACTTAATCAGTTATTTTCTAATAGCTGACGAATGAGAGACTACTTTAAAAAAATATATGCGCTGAAAATATCCGTAATCTCAGAAATAAAAGGTCATAAATCACAGGTTATGCAAAAAAACCACAAAATTGATTTCAATCGAAGAGGATTACTAAAAAAAAATTTATCACACGTGACATGCAAATTATGGGAATAACTTCATCATTTCATAAGCTTTCAGAAAAGGTACAAACGTTGTACACTTGCACACAAGTTACATTTTTTTATCAGACATCAAGTATCAAACTCGTGCTCAAAATGAACGAAAAATTAAACGTCTGACACAGAGAGTACGTTTACTCGGGATCGGCCGTTTTGTCTCTCGCCAAAATTAGTAAATTAGTAATTAGTAAAACGAATTCCACGTTGTTGATCCCTTGTTGTTGTTCTAAATAGTTCGTTATTTTTGAGTTGTGCCTGCAGTAATGGCTGCATTCACTCGTGAAGAATACGCTGATATTCTGTTTTACTATGGATTTTGCAACGGCGGCGTTGACGCTGCGGTACAAAGGGAATACGCGCAACCTTACCCTGATCGTCGTATACCTAATGTGAGAGTGTTTTCTGGGACATACGGGCGCCTCCGAGAAATTGGCAGTATTAACCGAAGGCAGGAAGATGCTGGCAGACCAGGTGTTATTCCGCCTGAAGATGAGGAGGAAGTTTTGGAGTTTTTCAGAAGAGATCCTACTACTTCAATTAGAGCTGCAGCCAGGCGCCTTGGATTAAGCCAGTGGCGAGAACTTCAATTCGTCCGTCCACAAAATCTTACTTAAATAATTGCGGTTCTCTAGGTCGATGTTTATCAAAAACGGGAAAAATCCATCCTTCTAGCAGGATCTCCCTCTTCGATAGCATGCACGGGCGTGCAGTGGAATGGGTACAGCCGTGCTGTATGTACAATAAACCACACTTGCCCCTGGCTTAATCCAAGGCGTCTGGCTGCAGCTCTAATTGAAGTAGTAGGATCTCTTCTGAAAAACTGCAATACTTCCCCCTCATCTTCAGGCGGAATAACACCTGGTCTGCCAGCATCTGCATGCCTTCCGTTAATACTGCCGATTTCTCGGAGGCGCCGGTATGTCCCAGAAAACACTCTTACATTAGGTATACGATGATCAGGGTAAGGATGCGCGTATTCCCTTTGTACCGCAGCGTCAACGCCGCCGCCGTCGCAAAATCCATAGCAAAACAGAATATCAGCGTATTCTTCACAAGTGAATGCAGCCATTACTGCAGGCACAACTCAAAAATAACGAGCAATTTAGAACAACAACAAGGAATCAACCACGTGGAATTCGTTTTACTAATTACTAATTTACTAATTTTGGCGAGAGACAAAACGGCCGATCCCGAGTAAACGTTCTCTCTGTGTCAGACGTTTCATTTTTCGTTCATTTTGAGCACGAGTCTGATAGTTGATATCTGATAAAGAAATTTAACTTGTGTGCAAGTGTACAACATTTGTACCTTTTCTGAAAGCTTATGTATGTATGTTCCTCCATAACTCTTAAACCGATAATCCAAATGCGATGAAACTTAGTAAACTCAGTCTTGCAACCTTTACTGTAGAGACTCTTTGGGTATGGAGCCCGGACACGATCAGTTTTTCCAAGAAATTGGGAAAACTACTCATTGACGCGGGGACCGCCGTTGCCCGGGCGCATTTGAAGCAGCGGATCAGCCTGGCGATCCAGAGGGGGAACGCCGCTTCAGTCATGGGAACCGTGCTAATGATCCCCATGGATGATTATTTCTATTTATAGTTAGTTTTATTATTTAGTTTATTTTTAAGTTTATTTAATTATTTTAAGTATTTTATTTTAAATAAAGTATTTATTTCTCATTATCTGCATAATACATGTAGTATCAGCACTTTTACTGTACGGGACACAGGATAGGCTAAATATACATCGTTCCGGTTACGCTAAGATGTGGCTCTCTTAGAAACCGAATTGTTCCGCACGCCGAAATAAAGGTACGGTAGCGGGCTTATACTTACTTTCTTCATTTTAAATACGAATTTCACGCCAGCGAAGACGCGGGCAAACGCTAGTACTCTATAAAAGTAATTCCAAAATATATATTTTTCTTTCATTAGGTAGCGTAGACAGGCGAGTGGCAAATTTAACAAAATTGGTGAAAATAATTCCAACGTGAAGGATACGTCAAGTGTTCGATAGACGTGAAGTGTGGGCGAGTCGCGTGGCGGTCTTTGACATTCGATATTCAAACGCGCTCCCTTGTCCCTTTGAACATTGAGCTTTGACAAATGAGAATCATACTTTCTCTGTGATGAGAATGACCCACTGGACGTGGCTGAAGGAGGGCTGATCATGTTGTTGTTTATATTTTGTTTTAATTTTGCGTACGAAAAAATTGGTACATAAATAGATGAACTTGGTAGGTAGATATGTAATATTAATAATAATGACCTTAGAAATCCAGAAAATCTTATTATTAGTATCTTGTACAAAGCCGCCAAGTGCGAGTTGTACTCGCACACTGAGAGTTCCGTACTATCACACAATATATTTGTATTATGTATGTACAAAAATAATTATGTTTTGGAAAATCACGAAACTCCTAAATAAAAATTACAGCAATGGTCAACCAGTGTCAGTCATTCTTGTAGTTGAAATATACAAAAATATATTTTTTATATGTTATAACTGCAAAATGACAATTTTCGGATTTATCATTTACTTGTGCTGTGAGATCTTGCTTCTAGCAAATTTAATTACTTTAGGTCAATCCGGCAAGTACCCTATAGGTTTTTATTTTATTTGAGTGAGTTTTCGAGTATTAAAATTTTACATAAATGGCCGTATATTTTCATTGCGTTGATATAGAAGCTTGGATTTTCTATACTGCAAACGGGTCGGAGGCTTTAGTATTTCATATTAATTTCATTTTGATATCTTGGCCCGTTCTTGAGAAAAATGGTTTTTACATCCAAACCAAGCAATTTTTTTTAATGTCATATAACCACAAGTTTACAATTTTCGGATTTTTTTACTTGTGCTGTAACACCTTGCTTCTTACCAAATTTCATTATTCTAGGTCAACGGGAAGTACCCTATAGGTTTTCATTTTGTTTGCGAGTAGCAAAATATGTGACATAAATGGCTGTATCTTGTGATTGTGTTGACTTAGAAGCTTGAATTTCTTACACCTCCAAGTAAACGTAGACCGTAGTATTTGATATTAATTTCAACTTGATACCTCTACCCGTTCCTGAGAAAAAGGGTCTTGACAGACCGACAGACAGGCGGACAACGAAGTGATCCTATAAGGGTTTCGTTTTTTCTCTTTTGAGGTACGAAACCCTAAAAAGGAGATATTTTCCGGATAGGCGAAACCTGAAAGACTTAATAGTTTTTTTTTAGATTGCTTACTGTTATTCCACACTCACTCCTGCATCGATTTTCATATTTTTGTTTTCGTGAAAACAATAGAAAACAAAGGTGTTATCTTTAATCTACTCAACATACTCAAAGTTGGCTGCGATAAAAACTACGATCACAATAGACAAAATTCGTGGTGAAAAGCAAAAGTGGCCCGCAGACGTTCTGAGTCGACCGCGGACTCTAGGGGCCATAAATAATGAGAAAGGAGCCCCTACACCGCACGCACCGCTAGCGGAGCCCGATAAGAAAGTGTTGAACCGTCTTCAATTCAGCAACGTAACTGTACGATATATAATATCTATATATGCACTGTAAGTAAATAGATTTGAATAACGCCTCACTCACATGAGCTATAATAATGGTAGCAATTCTACTACTAGTACTCGCATGTGGCCAAGTCGATTGGTATCCCTAGATATATCTATATCAAATGTGTACCTATGTGGGTTTCTTATTCTATGATCTGTTTAGATAATATTCTGTGCTGACTTATTTTAAGACTAAAATAAAAAATAGAGACATTCTTTTATGAAATTAAACATTAGTAGAATACATTTCTGCTTATCTGATTTTACACGTCAATGTGCAATTTTATTTCATAATAAATACTTAGTACCGTGTGGGGCCGGTACTTAAAAAGAATAGCCCCACTGCATATCTCCCCGTGCATGTCGTAAAAGGCGACTAAGGGATAAGGACAAGATGTCGCGCTAAAGGGCGAAAGGCTAGCCACCTCTCACCTTGGCGCGGTCCTTCCACCTTGTCATGCAGCAGTGGGTCTTCGTGCCTCACTTGCTGCTTGATAGTTATCTTGTCCGTATACTGTCGGTGTTGTGCTTTAATTTACCAGAGTACTTATGGGAGTAAAAGTTGGGTATGGCAGGCGAAGCATGAGAGCAGGATAAATGATGTTGAAATGCGCGCGTTGAGAGGAGTATGTGTGTCTGTAGAATGGATGATAGGAAACTAATGAAAGAAATCTATGGAGCGAATGTTAGTGGAAGAGTCGGGAAGGGTCGCCCTAGACGCACGTACCTGGACCAGATCGGGCATGTGCTCGAAAAGGGTCAGGTGCGTAGGACCCGTAACCGACGAGCATGTATGAAGAACATTATGAGAGTGGAAGAGGCGGCAAAAGTGTGTCAGGATCGTGGCGCTTGGAGGTTGGGTTGTTTGCGTGGGTTGGGTCTGTTGTCTTTGCCTGCCCCACTGGGAGGCAGGCAGGCGTGACGTTATGTATGTGTATGTATGTATGAACTTACAGCACAACACCGATTACTCTGCTTACCCTGATTGTCGGGATACAAAAGCGTGAGTTATGTATGTATGTATGTGTGTAATAAATACTTACATTTTCGCTTCTAATTAAAAAAATGGATGTGGATTCTAGTATGATCAGCTATGATGTAAACACGTATTCTTACGGTCCATCCTATTCTTCGTGCCAAGCAATTTGTTGTAGCCCTCACCCGCAGCCCAGTCCCGGCGAACTTACATTTCTATCAAAATTGGCAAGGGACCGCGGTCAGATTTATTGCATGCCGTCCTAACATTTATGCATACCTACTTACCTATCTGTGGTATATTGGTACATACATAATTTTTCCTCCGTTTCTTCCGTCCGGGGACATTGAGATAAATGTAGTCAGGCCCCTCAGGCCCTAGAGTGATGTAAATGTCCGGGTAAAACATAAGTTAGAAGCTCATAGAGTGTGTAGGGTATTCGTTCAAATTTACCTTTTAATTAAATTAAAATGCAATATGTATTATCCTACGTTTTCATAATGTAGTGGAAAATTAAAATCATGCCCCCTGGGGATAGAGAAGGAACGTACAATAATGTTAAATATGCCTTCTTCTCTTATTATTAAACAGCCTACAATGTATGTTCAAAGCAGTTCTCTTTAAGATTAAGAATGAAGTTCGAATTTCACGAAGGCGGAGCCGTGGCCACAGGCAAGTCAACGAATAAAATAAAGCAATGTACGAGTAAATTTTTATCAAACCAGCCATGTCAAAATAACTGATTTGCGGAGAGGGAGCAAGCGGAATGCGCAGTTATTTTAACAGTTTTTGGGGGTGAAATAATACTGCGCTGCTCGCATTTCAGTCCCGCCATTCCACCCCCACCGCCACTGTACCCCTAGAGGCTACCGGACACTTATTTGGATGGGTGGGAAAACGAAGGGTCGTCACCCTCGCGAAAATTCCTCAATATTTTCTAGTGATCGAAAAATATAAACCTTTTTATCTACGCAATATTTTTTCTTTAGAAATATTTGAGCGCCCAGGGAGAGCGATGTAGCCCCATTAAATGCACCCTTCATTTCATGGCATCTTGGAAATAAATATTTTGAATGCGTTTTGCTAGGTTTGTCTTAATCAATACCAATAATAAATCTGTAAAGGTCGTGGAGTAAGTTACTTTGTTTTATGAGATACTGAGTTAGTAGACTCTATGTATGATACTAAAGCTAAATTGACGATTTTTAAAAATATTTTCTGTATGTATGTTCCTCCATAACTCTAAAACAGATCATCCGAATTCCATGAAACTTAGTACAAGTGCATTTAAGTATAGGTGACACAGGATAGGCTAATTAAAATTCAGTTCCGACTACGCTAAGATGTCGCTGTCATACAAACCGAATTGTTCCGTGCGCCGAAATAAAGGTACGGTAGCGGGCTTTCTTCTTTTTAAATACAAATTTCACGCGAGCCAAGCCGCGGGCAAATGCTAGTAAAGAATATAACATATCTAAATTGAACAAAATGTCTTTACTGAATAAATGATAAACTTTCCTAAACGTTTAACCTTCGTGAATCCGCCCGACGCGGACGTATAGAAGTCCAAGAAGACGAGTTCAATGGAGATAAAATTTGCAATTAGTCTAAGAAGAGTCTGCAAGCTTGGAACTGTTGAAAGCGAGATGCGCGGCGGGGGCGGAGGGGGGGGGGGGGGGGGGGGCGGCCGGCGCGGTGGCGCGGGAGTGCTGCAGCGCGGAGGCACAAGCGGAGGGTCGTTTATGTAAATTGGATCATTTATAAACGTGAAGCCGGAGATAACGTTGCAATTAACTATAATAGATTCGTCAACGGACCAATCGGATTTAGAGATTCATCCGCGACATTCCGAGACCCAACAGCTCGGTAGTCGCCTCTCCGGGACGACGACGACGACGACTAACGTCGAGACGGTTGGACGGACCGACACAGCGGGTGTGCGTCCGTTGAATATGTTAGATATCTAATAACTTTCTTGAAATAATTTATTCAAAATAAAAAAAAATATCATCTCTCTATTTGAAAGATAAGTAGACAATGTAAGCTGCGAATTATTTATCAACTCAGGTATTATGTATGTAAGAAAAACAAATCTTCCTTCTTCCTTCCTTCGTCAACCCACTCAATTTCCCTTCAAGCCTCTGTTTATTTCTATGCTCAAAACTTTTCCAAAATCTCCGCTTTTCAATGTTCGTATAAACCCGTTGTCTGCTGCCCCACGCACCCCTGTCGCTCACCGGGGAATAGGGAAACGCAAACAATCGAATTCTTAGAAAAACGAGTAACTATTTTTATGGACACTGAAATAGTTGACTACGTCACCTCCTACACCTGTGTTGTTAACATAACACCTTGGTGAACTAGGTGCCATGCCAGTGCTTCCCTTTGTTTGTATCGGCTAGACTGAACTGGAAGGAAAACACGAACTATTTACATAGCCTCTGCGACCGACCTTTCATTCAGTGCGGTGGTAACAAAACAACCTGAACGGCTAAAATCCTACGACCTAGTAAGGTGTAATTTACGTGGAATGCGAACCACAACCAGCCTCAACGGCCACCCATCCAAAGTCCGCCCGCCCCCCGTGTATTAACTTCGAAGATTGAATTGAACGCCGAATCGTAGCCAGCACCACCGAGCTACCGAAGCTGATTATCTGACTGCTTGTAATAATTTTAATTAAATAAACATTTATTTACCTACAATTCATCGTCTGCCGTCTATACCATGTATCATCATAACATAATATACAATTACTAATTTTTTGGAGGCTTACGTCCCCCTTTTATTTGTATATTATTATGGTGTACCTGTGACAGGTTCCATTATCTAAAGTTCAGCCTTGTTTGATATATCGGTCACGGACGTTGAAATTCGAACTATCGAATTGGTAATTCCCATAACATGACTGTGTGTGCCGCGTCGCGCGCGCGAGTCAGTCAGAAGCCGGCTTATCTCTAACGATATTGGAGACAAAGCAGATAAAGTAAATTATCGGTCGGCGTCGCCTCTTTGTGCCGCTCCGGAATTAATACGCACTAAATCTCCTTCTTGTTAGCTTTGTCGAGCCTGAGACAAATCGAACAGACGCGGCGGAAACAATGGTGTGCCACGCTACGAGGAAAATGGCGAAAATAAGGCGTACCTACCTACATACCCACAAGCGCTCTCCAGTTTTCTTTGGTCCTAGTGACGATATATAGGTACTTTGTTTTTAATTAAACTACATTTAAGGCTATTATTGTTGATAATAAAACATATTAAATTATTTTGCTACTTATTCTATTCAGAAAATAAGGCTGACGTACTGATAAAATCGAATGACCTGGAATATCTAGATTACAGACAGCTTCAGGCTGCAGCCGAGATATTCCTCCTTCATTCCCGCTTGTCACTTGTATATAAGTAGGTTACAGAGCGCTCGGCGCTCGTGCGCGCGGACATAAGATAGCCACACGTTTGACTCGAAATAACTGATCACAAAATACTTTCGATGGGATTACTGTTGAAAAGTTATATTCATTATTTAATAAAAAAAATTATTAAATGAATTTATTCTGCCACCTTTGTGTACGTATACATATAATGCATGTAATTCCCCATCTGCTACCTATATGACGAGGACCAGTCCAGTAGGAAATGTGCTAGAGCCTTCTTACTAGAGGTCATATCTCGTTAGTTCCAAAAGCTGGGCAGGTTCGCTCCCTGCGCAAACACTCCACCCGGCGGCAGGGTCACAGCCGCCGTAGCGAGTGGTGTAGATAAGCCTGAGCCTATTATTAAAATATTATGAAATCCTTTTCAATCATTTAATAAGCCTGTAAACGCACAGTTAGTGGGTAGCTATTATACTTACTGCAAAAAAAACACATTAAGGAAGCAATTGTATGAATTTTCTGCCCGTGTGATTGTTCGATTTGATTTATTTTAATACATAGTACAATTTCAGAAAACAGAATGATAGTTGCGGACACTCTGTATATAACAATAACAATAATAGGAACAGCAACCTCGTGTAACAAGAGTTATGGTGACGTATGTACATGCAAAGTTTAATAAACGCTGTTCGTAAATTTTCTGTTCGTGTTTTAAATGCAAAACATTTTATGTGGCGCGCACAGAACACCGAAATATAAAGCATTTATTTCAGTGCTCTGTCTGTGGTTAAACCCATTGCACAGTCAGATATGTTGATAGGTCAAAGGAACAAAGCAATGCTTTACGATATTAAATTGGATAATCTAGATTTTTAGTATGATTAAAGACCAAAGACGAAAAATTTATACAAGAAAGGCGCAGGTTATTCGCCCTCTCATCGAGGCGGCCCTAGCGATGGCGGAGCAACCCGGAAGCAACGATTCATATTTGCTTTTCATTTACCCTGCGCCCTAACGAAGGTTTTGCGACAACTGTCGGCGTGTCTGTCCATTGCGGGCCTACTCGGCTGTCTTGTCACGTTACAAGAGCGTGTGCTGTTCAGTTGCTTCACGCAATAGCGAATAAGCTAGATAAGATGTTCTTTATTCCGAGCTTTGTTCACTGGAGTGTCCAGGCATCGTGGGAGGACTCTGCTCTCCTTTGCCTTCCTTTTGTCGAATGGAACTTGGATTTTTTCAAGCAGAAAATGACTTGTCAAATATTACTACCGTGTAAGATATAAGTATGTAAGTATGAACTTATTTGACTTGAAAAAAGTTATCTTTCCATGTTAATATTTGGTAGATATGTTTCTCCCTGTCAGTGTCAGCCCAGGTAGTTCCGTGGTTTTTTTTTTTTTTTTTTTATTGATAGCGCGGCATTTAGCATCGTTTCACCTACAAGTAGGTGTCTAACCACGCGGTCGGTCGACTGTCGATCGTACACACCTGGGCCACAGAATATCTAATAGGTACTATCGTCCTGGGCGACGATACACCTGGGCACGTTCAGTACTTGTATTAATGACCGCTCGACGGTTGGAGGCTGACCGTGATTCGGATTCCACGTAAAACTGTAGGTCCCTTCCTTTCTTACCTTACAAGGGTTTAATCCGTCCGGGTTGCTACCACTGCACTGAATGAAAAGTTGGTCGAAACGGCTATGTAAATAGTTCGTGTTTTCCGTTCAGTTTAGTGTAGCCGGTACGACCGAAGGGAAGCATTGACATAATAAGTATGGCACCTAGTTAACCAAGGTGTTATGGGCTGACAGAACGGAAGATGTAGGTGATATAGCCAAGCAGTATTAGTTTCAATAAAAAAAGCTATTGTTATCACCGGTATGAAGTAGGTATAGGTATGTATAGTTGTGATTAAGTACGGAGGGCGGGGATGCTGTACTGGCAGGTCCCCGGAGCCGATTTACTTCATATTATTTTTTTAATAGCGCCGCCAAGTTTTCCCTCGCTCTGCCCACCCCTTCCATGTTCCCCTCAGCTTTAAATCTTGTTTGCATTAGTCGCTCTATTTTCATTTTCCAACTCACTCTCCTTCGGCGGTGGAACATTATTTAAACTTTGAAAACATTTTATAAATTACCTACCTAATGTATATTACCACGCCAATGAAGTAAGGTTTTTTTTTATGAAAATGTATATTTTATTTTACGTATTACTACTTACCAACTTGCGATTACTCTTAGAGGAAGATAGAAATACAGAAACATAAATTTTGACTGTTCTAACTACAAAACATTAATAAAATATACGCACCCTCACACATGCATACACGCATACGAGAGGTAGGTATACTAATACCACACTTAATACATCATTTCATTGTATGTAGCACGTAGTAGGTATAGATACATATACACCGTGTCCCGAAACTCAACGTCAAGCGGGAACCAGGGAGTAGGCCATTTTATGACTACCCAGGGGAAAATAAGAAAATAAAAATCGGAGTCGGATTAGTTTTTTGTATTACTCAGAGAATCCGTAACTGGCCTTGTCTTTTCTAATGTTATTAATTATGTAAAGCTTTAGACTTTTTTTTATGAAATAAACAAATAAATAGACTAGGTACCCACCTCTATTAGTCCACGGTCCACAATATGTGGTCAGACCACGTACAAAGAGAGTAGCGTAGCCAACCGGAAAATAATAATCTCTGGAACCTTTGTGCGATGAGATTGCGAATGAGTAAATGAGGCTGGCATTCGCGTGGAGATTTAATAACGCAATGAAATAACCGTTGTCGACTCTTCTGCTCCGGCTGCAACTATGCCAGTCACGGTACGGGACGGGACAGAGGGACAATACACGAGTAACATGCGCTCGCCTACTGCTTACCTACTACACAGGCCACTTACTTATTACTAGTATTGTATACCTCCTTTACAACAATACAAATTAGAATAACGCATCGATAAGTTGATTAAAAACCCACACGCATGCACGCACGCACACACGCACGCACCCACGCACGCACGCACGCACGCAGTACGCACGCACGCACGCAGTACGCACGCACACACAAACACACACACTCTACCCTCAACAATACATACAAATCAGCAGACAAACAATCCGACAGCCTCCCTCTCTGTTTCGACTGGACTCGAACCCGTGATAGCAGCTTCAGTAAGCTTTGCTGTGGATTCTGGGCAACTAGAATTGAATATAATAGAATAGAATAGAGTAGAGTAGAGTGTAGAGTGTAGAGTGTAGAGTGTAGAGTGAAGAGTGTAGAGTGTAGAGTGTAGAGTGTAGAGTGTATAGAGTGTAGAGTGTAGAGAGTAGAGTGTAGAGTGTAGAGTAGAGTAGAATAGAATAGTAATTTATTCAATTGTACATACATTACATACATTATCATCACACATTAACACATATAGAGCATACATTGTGCAAAAGAAAGGGCGTAGGCGCAGCATATGGCCACTACTACTCCGTACATACATACATACATACATACATACATAGATAGATACATACGAAGAGATGTACCGTACTGTGCGTGCGTGCGGTTCCGCTCGCGATGCTACAAAGCCTTTATCCATCCTAATACGTCTCTACCATACCAAAAGCACAAACGTCCAAAACGAGGCTTTGGAAAAAATTCATGTAATTTTAAATTAAACAATTCATTAATTTAATGTTTGCTACTGAAGAAGACACAAAACAGATGCAAACAGAAATATACACGACCATGCACTGTGCCATTGGACTCATAAATTGTATAACAATAACACAGGGGGCCGTTGCACCGTGCTCACGGTTATGTATGTTTTGAGCTTTCAGAAGCGTTGCTTTTAGATATTTGTGGTTTTGATCACTTTTTCAGGAAATGAACGCCTACGTTACTTTTATGGAACCAATCATGGTTGGCTATGTGACCTGGTCACCTGGTACACCCGCCGCGCCATCGCAGCTTGTTTTTTCCTTACGTAATTATGTGGCAGTCATGCCAGTGCTTCCCTTTGGCCGTTATTATTACGAGTACTTAATTCTGACATCCTATTGCTTCACTTCATCCATCTCGTCCGCTTCAGATTATCTCAAATCCCTACAGAAGAAAAGAAAATTCGCTTCACCCAATTATTGCGCATTCAATCGACACATTCACCTCGACAGGTGCGGGTCGGACTAAGCCCCCAGTGCCGGAGATAATTCCTCGGATGCGGAACAAACCGGCCGTCACAGTAGGGACGTGTTGAGCCGCGGAACATATCAGCCGGCCCGCCCAGTAATCCCGCCGCGCCCCTCCGCGCCGCCTGCTGGAACGGACTCCGAGCCATTCGATGCTGGAACACCCATTACCAGTATTACTTTTTGCTTTCGTAATATTTTTATATGTTTACATATCATGAATAGCAGTGCTATGAATGTTGTTATAATTACTTAATCTAAAAAATCACGCTCTAAAAAGGATGAAACAAGAAAAAATTCTCATCTGAAATTTGTTATGTACACACTATTCAATATTTTATCGTCTACTAAATAAATAACTTACACGTAATATATTTTAATATATTTAATAAATATTCATAGTGTTGTTCAGAGGATAGTCATGGTCGTATGCCACTTTGCCCTAAAGCTTATGACCGCTTACCGCTGTTTGAATGTATTGTTTTTTTTTAGGGTAGGTGGCATACGACCACGGCTATCCTCTGAACAACATCAACATCGTCGGGTTTAAGTTTTTGAACTTATTTTTTTTATTTTGAATAATTTTGGGGTTATATTTAAGTAATAAGTATTTGCAGAGCCGTTTTACATGTTTTGTTTGTTTAGGTTTTATTGCTTTATAATTTTAACATGTGTACCATAATCCATAAGGGCGAGCTGGGTTCAGGTAAACGATAAACCGTCTCGAAGAAAGTAAGTAACTGATGGCGAGGCCGAAGGCCGAGCTGCGTTCGGGAAGACTATAAACCTTCCCGAAGAAAGTAAGTAACAAAGGGCGAGGCCGAAGGCCGAGCTGCGTTAATGAAGACGATAAACTTTCTGGAAGACAGTAAGTAAGTATGGGCGAAGCCGAAGGCTGAGCTGCGTTCAGGAAGAGGATAAACCATCTTTAAGAAAGTAAGTAACTGAGGGCGAGGCCGAAGGCCGAGCTGCGTTCGGGAAGACTATAAACGTTCTCGAAAAAAGTAAGTAACAAAGGGCGAGGCCGAAGGCCGAGCTGCGTTCAGGAAGACGATAAATTTTCTCGAAGACAGTAAGTAACTATGGGCGAGGCCGAAGGTCGAGCTGCGTTCAGGAAGAGGATATACCATCTTTAAGAAAGTAAGTAACTGAGGGCGAGGCCGAAGGCCGAGCTTCGTTCAGGAAGAAGATAAACCTTCTTGAAGACAGTAAGTAACTACAGGCGAGGCCGAACGCCAAGCTGCGTTCGGGAAGACTATAAACCTTCTCGAAGAAAGTAAGTAACAAAGGGCGAGACCGAACGTCGAGCTGCGTTCAGAAAGACGATAAACTTTCTCGAAGACAGTAAGTAACTATTGGCGAGGCCGAAGGCTGAGCTGCGATCAGGAAGAGGATAAACCATCTTTAAGAAAGTAAGTAACTGAGGGCGAGGCCGAAGGCCGAGCTGCGTTTGGGAAGACTATAAACCTTCTCAAAAAAAGTAAGTAACAAAGGGCGAGGCCGATGGCCGAGCTGCGTTCTGGAAGACGATAAACTTTCTCGAAGACAGTAAGTAACTATGGGCGAGGCCGAAGGCCGAGCTGCGTTCAGGAAGAGGATAAACCATCTTTAAGAAAGTAAGTAACTGAGGGCGAGACCGAAGGCCGAGCTGCGTTCAGGAAGACGATAAACTTTCTCGAAGAAAGTAAGTGAAAAAGGGCGAGGCCGAAGGCCGAGCTGCGTTCAGGAAGACGATAAACTTTCTCGAAGACAGTAAGTAACTATGGGTGAGGCCGAAGGCCGAGCTGCATTCAGGAAGAGGATAAACCATCTTTAAGAAAGTAAGTAATAAATGGCGAGCCGAAGGCCGAGCTGCGTTCGGGAAGACTAAACCTTCTCGAAGAAAGTAAGTAACTCAAGGCGAGGCCGAAGGCCGAGCTACGTCCGGGAAGACTATAAACCTTCTCGAAGACAGTTAGTAACTATGAACGAGGCCGAAGGCCGAGATGCGTTCAGGAAGAGGATAAACCTTTTCGAAATAAGTAGCAAAGAAGTTACTTTACTTTAAAGTTTATCGTCTTCCTGAACGCAGCTCGGCCTTCGGCCTCGCCCTTTGTTACTTACTTTCTTCGAGAAGGTTTAGTCTTCCCGAATGCAGCTCGGCCTTCGGCCTCGCCCTTTGTTACTTACTTTCTTAAAGATGGTTTATCCTCTTCCTGAACGCAGCTCGGCCTTCGGCCTCGCCCATAGTTACTTACTGTCTTCGAGAAGGTTTATCGTCTTCCTGAACGCAGCTCGGCCTTCGGCCTTGCCCTTTGTTACTTACTTTCTTCGAGAAGGTTTATAGTCTTCCCGAACGCAGCTCGGCCTTCGGCCTCGCCCTCAGTTACTTACTGTCTTTAAGAAGGTTAATCTTCTTCCTTAGCGCAGCTCGGCCTTCGGCCTCGCCCTTTGTTACTTACTTTCTTTGAGTAGGTTTATCGGCCTCCTTAACGCAACTCATTCACAAACTTTCGCGTTTATAATATCAGTAGGATGTATTTTGGGTAGGTTTGGAGTGAGGCCAGATTTTAGAAATTATTCCCAATTATCGGGTGCATGCAAGCAAATCCGAAAGCAACAGCTAACAATATATATATTTTTGAAATGTGCTAATTAAGCCCTTTCATTTGATACCCGACACGGCATCATTAAATTTTTTTTTATATCATGGCTTTTTGTCATCTAGAGGGTGCCATAGTCAATTTTATGTGACGTCACATAGCCTATAACCAGCGGACGATCAAGACGCTTTCAACGATACCTCATTTGTCAAATTATGATAATTAGTTTAGAAGTTATGAGGGAACAGATGAACATACATACATACATACCGGTCAAACACATAACCCTCCTTTTTGCTTCGCCGTAGTCGGGTAAAAATACATTATCTTCTTGTTATTTAGCAGTACGTGCTCGTTGGTAAACTGTGCTCTCGCAAATTACAGTACAACATCGATCACCACGTTTAGCAATATATTAGGACAAAATATCTAACAAGCAGCAAGTAAGGCACGAATACACATCTGCTGTTATGACTCGGTGGAAAGACAGCGCCACGGCGAGAGGTGGCTAGCCTGTCGCCCTTTAGCGCGGCACCTTGTCCGTATCCCTTAATCGCCTTTTACGACATGCACGGGGAGAGCTGCAGTGTGGTATGTATGTATGTAGTGTCATAGTGTCATATGACATTACTAACAATTAATTTATCAATATAAAGATGTGTCACTACGTTTTACATTCTAAGTAGGTAACTCTATTCGGCGAATTTCTCTCACAATTTATTCTTAGCTATCATTTTTAATTAAATTTTCTAAAAGCTTCATGCAATGTGTGTGGACAGCGGAACTCGGGATAAATTAGGAGCGGGGCATGACATAAAGCACTGCAAGCGGAGAATGGCTCGCGGGAGGTCGGTCTCTCTCAAACCGTTCGCGCTCACTTCGCGCCGCAATAATTCGTTAAGTATGTAAGTCCCTAAACTAAACAAAGCCGCTTATTTGCGATCTCTAAATAATTCAGGGGCTGAGTGGGGGATGTTTATTTTATTCATTATCTACAGAACCGGCGGCGGCGCGGCGGTGCGGAGGCGACGCGGCGGGGAGGGATACACGTCGTGATTTGTGCTCTTCTCGCTAGTACTACGTGCCTCGAATGGACCTGGAACTGGGTGAAACAGTGATACTTTGACCGCGGCGATCCTTTAGAACGTTAGACTCGATAGGTATAATATTTGTCTTTCCACCGAGTCATGCCAGCAGATGTGTCTTCATGCCTTACTTGCTGCTTGATAGATATTGTACCGTGTGGGGTCTGCATCTCTCCCCGTCGCATGTCGTAAAAGTCGACTAAGGGATAAGAAAATTCGTCAGCCTCGGTAGCTCAGTGGTGCGGTCAGTCGATTGTTGTTCAGCAACGCTGAGCGCGGTCAGTCCTTGGATGGGTCACCGCTCGTCCGTTGGAGGCTGACCGTGGTTCGGATTTAACGTAAACGTAACGTAACGTTGCTTGCTTTAGCACCACCGCCTTCAACTCTAGGGTTCGATTTTTATTTTTTTATTTCATACATTTTTGAAGGCGGTTTTTATATTTTTTTAAATTTTTTTTTATTTCACAGTTTTTTTAGTAATTTTTATTTGCTATTAATGTACTCGGCGGAATCGCTCGGCCTTCGGCCTCGCGATTCCGCCTCGCTTTCCAATCCGACCTTGACCAAAAAAAAATGGGACCACCTTGGAGCTATAGACTGAACCGAACACAAAAAGAATCATCGAAATCGGTTCACAATTGGGGAAGATATTGCTGAACATACATAAAAAAAATAAAAAAAATACATACAGCCGAACATAGAACCTCCTCCTTTTTTGAAGTCGGTTAAAAATTAACATTGTAATGGCAGCCCGTGGACGTGCCGTAGACCCAGAAAATGTAATAAAGAATTTGCTAAATACTCCCTTGAAATTTAATAAATTCACAACAGGCCTCCCCGCACCCCGCACCCTGCACCCCTTCACCCCGCACCCCGCACCCCATGCACGCAGTTAAACTAACTATGACGGGGCGAGCTATTCATTCATTCATAGCCGTCCATTCAGAGAAATTATTTTCACCCACGCAGAAAAGGATATGAATTATTTCGAAACACGGCTAGCAGTAAGGGTTACGTGTATTGTAACGGAAAATATAAAATAAATATTTGGGATATTTACCGATTCATATTTCGTACGTGTGTATTAAATTATAAATTATTTTTTGTTATTTGTTCTTGTCTATTAAGTGGCGGGAATACGTAAAGGATAACTGAAACTCTCAAAAAGCTAATAAGCCGCGTGTGAAAAAATATATCATACTTTCATTCTAGTAAATATTACTTGTCGCAATATGTAGTTATTTGTTGTAAAACGTTTTAAATGCACAACAATATGCAGTACGTTCCGCTTGTACTGACTCGAGCGAGCGGCCGCGGCCGAATCATAGTCCAGGAAACGAGGAAATTCCTTGTATGGGCTCTTCGGACTAATTCCTCTGTCGCTGAAACTTTGCAGTGTGATAGAGTAGGGTTTCAAATATACGTTTGACAAATTATCTAGGATTTTTGATGTTTGGAAGTTAGGTATTAAAATGAATGAATGCCTAAAAATGAAAATCGCTTATAACTGCTGATGAAAAATTGCTCCGTCCGAAATTCCTTCGGTATATGATATTATATATTAATAAGAGTATATATTAACATTATCTAGGAAAATTTCGATTTCGAATAGGCAGAAATTTGAAAATATCTATTTTGTATCACAACTTCTTCAGAAAAATTGCTCTGTCAATTTTAATTGTTTTATATGTCTTAATTTATTTAAATATATCGCTTTTGACAATTATCTAGGAAATTTTCTATATCGATCACACCTTTACAGATTTTCGGCAATAATTCGCTGTGAAAAATTGCTCCGTCCGAAATTCCTTCGGAATATGATATTATATATTAATAAGAGTATACATACAACATTATCTAGGAAAATTTCGATTTCGAATAGGCAGAAATTTGAAAATACCTATTTTGTATCACAACTTCTTCAGAAAAATTGACCATATAAATGCCAAAAGGCACCAACCCACAAATTGGTTAAAAATGAGTTAAATATACCAATCGAGAGCTAATCACCCCTCTATTTTTTGCAGAAAAGACCCAGGCAGGCTACTTGGTATGATACTAATAGGTTTCTACACATTCGTCTAAGAACCATCCGCCCAATTGAGGTATATCGCAACAGCAGAAAAGAATTATGCTACTTGGTACTAGCTAACTGGTCAGATTTTTTTTTTGCGTAAAAGATCCAAGCGAGATGGACTTTTTTGTTTTTAATGAAGTACGCTAAAAGTATTTATCAAAACAGAGCCAAGATATCTGGTTTTATTTGGCATTATATAATAAAAACAAACTGTATATCGCAAAGTGGAACCAATTTATGTGGTTCTTTTTGGCATTTATAATAAAAACAAACGGTATATTACAAAAATGGAATCAATTTATGTGGTTGGTTTGCCTTTGGGGACCTATAGTGAGTCTTATTTCATTGGAAATAAGAGTTCTTTTTCTAAAAATAAAATCAAACATGTCTACGTTCTATGAAACAGAACGCCTAATAATAAATAAGTTCAGTTCAGTTCACTACCGCGACGAATGTGTCAGTTCACGACCGCGAAGTAAAGTAAATTGCTGTTTTCGACGTGGCTCAATGTACCTACTACGTAGTGATCGCGACATATCGTCAGAGTGTAGTTCGACGTCGTCGTCCAAGCAGGTGCCTACGCCGCGCCGCCTAACGTAACCATTGAAGATAGAATAGAATAGAATAGAATATTTATTTGTATAACATATACAAGTCACAAACTAATATTCACACATTTTAAAATTTTTCTATTTAGAAAATAAAATAATATGAAACATAATAAATGAATCCTATTAAAATTAAAATTATTAATAATAGAAATCCAATATAAAAGTCACACGTGCCTCCTGGGTGGTGCCAAATGAACAGCAATCAGCGTGTGGGAGATCTTCGGATCGGCTGGGTTCGCCACCACACCCCGGGAGAAACAATTACACCGGCATAACAGTTCGCTGTGTTCCGGTGTACTTCCCGGGGACCCAGTAGCAGGTGGGGTTGGCTGTGGTGAGGAGTAGGCCATTGATCCCGACGCGGATTCGCTGTTCAGAGGTGACGCATCGACACGGTTGACAGGGAGACCCGGTTAAACGGTTATTCCGCTGGCCGCCCGCCGGGTAGTACAGGAGCCCAATCGCGTCTAACCAACGCGAGAGGCTGCCCCGGTCAACCGGCGCATAATCCCGGAGTGGTCCGTCGTGCCGGTTGGTGACCGGAGTAGGGGTTCCGGCGGCCACTTCCGGGGGGGGCCGGGGGCCTTTCCGTCTTCCGTGTCGGCGCAACACTAACCTGAGTAGTAAGCGATGAAGCTAGGGTCCACGCTTTGCCCGTGAATCACCACAGCCACCCTTTCATGTTCTTTCCCTCCCTCTTACAAAAATCATGGCAGCGAAAAAAAAGGAAAAAAACGTTCAATCAGCGGTGCACACCCTTACACCACTATTTAGCGTTGACTCGACCAACGTGCGGGGGTTGCATACCAATTTGAATGCCGTCCATCACCACCTGGAGACGAAGAAGCCGGCCTTGCTTTTCCTACGGAATCACAAATATATCGACCTGCACTACCCCTGGAAGAAGCCTTCCGGTCGCGAGCCGGGGTTTGCTTGTTTGTCAGGGCAGATATTTGCTGTCGTCGCCTGCGCTGCCTTGAGGACTCCGAGCTATCAGTACTTTGGGTCCACGAGGATCTGGGAACGGTCTCGCGGGTGTACGCCTGTCTGTACAGGTCGCACTCTGGTGATGCAGAGACAGCTCGGTTATTTGAGTACCTGAGTGGAGCGGCAGACAAAGTCCAAGAGCGGTTCCCTACCGCGGATTTGGTTCTTCTTGGAGACTTCAATGCCCATCGCGAGGCATGGCTGGGTGTACTGAACAAGGTGCGACGGTACTTCACGCCGGGCCAAAAACTGACGTTGTACAAAACACAGGTTAGGTCCTGCTTGGAGTACTGCTCGCACTTGTGGGATGGCTCAGCTAAATACCAGCTTGCGCCGCTAGACTCAATCCAGCGTCGTGCCGTGCGACTGGTGGGTGACCTCCGAACTCCGTAGGGACGTCGGCTCCCTGAGTGTGTTCTATCGTTTATTTCATGGGGAGTGTTCGGAGGAGCTGTTTAACGCGATTCCGTCGTCCCCATTCCACCTCCGCACTACGCGTACTGGGCAGGGGATGCACCCCTATTCAATCGACCTACCACGCATGCGCCACCAACCGGTTCTGTAGGTCTTTTATTCACAGAACCGGGAAAATGTGGAACGCACTGCCTGCCCATCTATTTCCTCCCAAGTACAGCCTAGGGTTTTTCAAAAGGGGCGTGAAAGGGCTCCTGTCAGGCCGGCATGACAATCGCAATCCCCGTGCATCACAGAATGTCCATGGGCATCGTTAGACACCTACTTGTAGGTGTAACGATGCCACAAGTCGCGCTATCGATAAAAAAAAATGGCTAGGCTCCAGGAGAACTGACTTTGCGGGGAGAGCCGCCTACGACTTCGCTCTGACGCATGACCTGTCTCATCTGGTAGACCAGCCCACCAGGCTGCCAGATATAGACGGTCATGAACCCTCTCTGCTGGATCTTCTGCTGACAACGAACACCACTGGATATAAGGTCGCAGTAAGAGCCCCGCTGGGTTCCTCTGATCATTGTTTAGTGGGATCCACGGTGCCATCTTCGCCTCCTCAGTCCCGTAATGGAGGAACGCGTCGAATTTGGCACTACGCGTCAGCAGATTGGGATGGGATGCGAGAACACTTCGCATCCTACCCTTGGAGAGAGATCTGTTTCAGTTCGGGCGATTCGTCGCAATGCGCTAATACCGTTGCCGAGGTGGTTCTGGGGGCAATGGAAATGTTTATTCGCAGCGCCTCTGTCTACCTCTACTACCTCTAATGGTCTACAACACCATTTTGGGTAATTTTACAGGAGAGCGAAAAAACTGATTGATGAAAAATGAAACAACTCCCAGATGAAATTCAAATTCACTATTTTACACTTTCGGAAAATCGTCCTACTCCACTACCAAATTATGTGAAGGTTATATTGCTTACAATCGTAAGCACGGTCAAAAATAATACTTTATAGTGATAGATCTACTTACCGAGTACTCAATGCACACACAGCAATGTCACAGTAATATTAGAATTTTTGAGAATATTTTACTATGCTACAAACGCACAGCTATGTCACCAACAGCGAAGTTGTCACAATTTCGGTGTTGCAACCAATATGGGATGGAGTTGCAATATATTTGTGCGGTCTGTATTTTCTGAAACTTAGAATTTTCGGAGTTGATAGCTTTGCAAGAATATAGATAATATTTAGACCAATAAAACGACATCAAAATGTCCATACCCCCCAAAAATGGAGTTGTCCGATTTGCAGATTAAGCCATCGAAAAGGGTTATTGCCAGGGCCAAATTTGACCACATCGGCAGAATCGGCGATAGACTGAACCAGCACCCAACTGGGAGCCGTGAGTTCTGGTCTCTCGCCAAATCTGTCGAGTCAAATTTCTGCCTCTCCTCTCTTCCACCTCTGCAGTGTCCTGGAGGCTCACTTGCCCACTCCGCAAAGGAGATAGCCGACTTACTGGTATCTCTCTTTGCGGGGAACTCCAACCTGGACGATGGGGGTGCCACTCCCCCATCCATACCTAGGTGCGAGAACTCCATGCCGGAAGTGCAGTTTCGACAACGGACGGTACGGGCGGAGCTTCTCTCCCTAGACGTCAGGAAGGCGAGTGGGCCGGATAGGATTCCTGCATTAGTGTTGAAAAGGTGTGCTCCCGAGCTGGTCCCAGTGCTGACGCGCCTATTCCGTCTCTCCTACTCCAATGGCCGTGTGCCGGCGGCCTGGAAATCTGCGTTTGTGCAAGCGGTCCCTAAAAAGGGTGACCGCTCAAACCCGTCAAACTACCGACCTATAGCGATTACCTCCCTTCTCTGTAAGGTGATGGAGCGCATTATCAATACGCAGCTCAAGAAGTACCTGGAGACGAATGACCTCATCAGCGATCGGCAATACGGCTTCCGGCCAAAACGTTTTTTTTTTTTTATGGAAACTGACACGGTTGGCTACATCACCCACAACGTCCGTGACGTCAGCCCATAACACCGGGTGAACTAGGTGCCATGTCAGTGCTTCCCCCTTTGATCGTGCCGGCTACACTGAACTGGTCGGAAAACACAAACTATTTACATAGCCGTTTTGACCGACGTTTCATTCAGTGCGGTAATGAATATGAGTACCGCTGCGGTGACGGCGTGATATTGCACATGCACAGTCGCACCCCCACCCAACTACAGTCCACCCACTAACACCACGGGGTGAGAACGACTGTCGCGTACAGAAGCCGCATTTTGAGTTTGTTTGAGATCAGACACAAGTCTTCGCCTCTTCATCCACAACATCCCGTCTGACTGAAGGGTCACTGGTATAGGATCCATGTGCTGTACTGTCATCCGCATAACAATTTAAGTTGCCGAGTGGCAGCATGTCATTGATATGCAGCAGAAACAGTGTTGGTGACAAGACAACACAGATCCCTGCGGTACGCCGGCATTCACTGACATGGCGTCCGACGAGCAACCGTCCACTAGGACCTGAATGCTACGCCCATGTAGGAAGTCGGCGACCCAGTCGCAGAGGCCAGAAGGAAGTCCGTACGACGGAAGCTTGCCCAGAAGCGATTTGTGCCAAATCCTGTCGAATGCCTTGGCAATATCGAGACCAATTACCAAGAATTCACCATGTCCTTCAAGCGATTCCCCCCAAAGGTGAGTGACGTACGCTAGGAGATCACCTGCGGATCGGTTTGGCCGGAAACCATATTTCCGATCGCTGATGTTATTTGTCTCTAGGGTACGCCATGAGCTGGGCATTGATAATGCGCTCCATCACCTTGCAGAGTACGGAGGTAATCGCTATAGGTCGGTAGTTCGAACGGTTTGAGCGGTCAACCTTTTTGGGGACCGCTTGGACAAATGCAGATTTCCAGGCAGCCGGCAGACGGAAAGTGAAATAAGAGAGGCGGAAAAGGCGCGTTAGCACTGGAGCTAGCTCGGGAGCACACCGTTTCAGCACCAATGCAGGAATCCTATCCGGCCCACTCGCCTTCCTGGTGTCTAGGGAGATAAGCTCAGCCCGCACAGTTCGTTGTCGGAACTGTACTTCCGGCATGGAGTTCTCACACCTAGTTATGGATGGGGGGATGGCACCCCCATCGTCTAGGTTGGAGTTCTCCGCAAAGAGAGACACCAATAAGTCGGCTTTCTCCTTTGCGGAGTGGGCAAGTGAGCCCCCAGGACACTGTAGAGGTGGAAGGGAGGAGCGGTAGAAATTCGATACGACAGATTTGGCGAGAGACCAAAACTCACGGCTCCTAGTTGGGTGCTGGTTCAGCCTATCAGCAAATCTGCCGATATGCTCGAATTTGGCCCTGGCGATAGCCCTCTTGCAGGATCTGGAGAGGCGGTTGTATTCTTTCTTCAGTTCGGATACATTAGGATCGCGTCTGGCACGAGCGCACGACCATGCACGATAAGCTGCGCCATTAGCTGCGACAGCTTCAGCACAGTCGCGGCTGTACCAGGCCTGGCTTTTACCACCGAGGCGCACGAGGTCGCTGGGAATGAACATCTCCATTCCCCCCCAGAACCACCTCGGCCACGGCATTGGCGCATTCCGGCGGATCATCCGAACTGAAGCATAGCTCTCTCCATGGGTAGGATGTGATGTATTCTCGCATCCCGTCCCAATCCGCTGACACGTAGTGCCAAATTGGACGCATTCCTCCAGTACGAGACTGAGGAGGCAAAAATGGCACCGTGGACCCCACTAAACAGTGGTCATAAAAGCCAAGAGGAGTGCTCACTGTGACTTTGTATCCAGCAGGGTTCGTTGTCAGCAGAAGATCCAGCAGAGAGAGTGCATGACCGTCCATGTCTGGCACTTTGGTAGGTTGGTCTACCAGTTGAGGCAGGTCATTCGTCAGGGCGAAGTCGTAGGCGGCTCTCTCCTCGAAGTCAGTTCTCCCGGAGCCCAGCCACTCCTCGTGATGGGCATTAAAATCCCCAAGCAGAACCATATCCGCGGATATATATATATACATAGGGAAACTACATGCACTTCATCTGCCGCTCTACTCAAGTGCTCGAATAATCGAGCTGTCCCCGCGTCGCCTGAGTGCGACCTGTAGATACTTACAGGCGGACACACGCGACTGCGTCCCCAAGTGAACCGATTTTGATGTTTTTTTTATTTGAAAGCTGGTGCTTCCCGTGTGGTCCCATTTCAATTTCGTCAAGATCGGATTGGAAAGCGAGGCGGAATCGCGAGGCCAAAGGCCGAGCGATTCCGCCGAGTACATTAACAGCAAAAAATTACTAAAAAAACTGAAATATGATATAATTAAATTAATATAATAATAAAAAATATATAAAAACCGCCTTCAAAAATGTATGAAATAAAAAAAATGGAACCCTAGAGTTGAAGGCGGTGCTAAAGCAAGCAAAAATAACCGACCGCCTTCAACTCTAGGGTTCCATTTTTTTTATTTCATACATTTTTGAAGGCGGTTTTTAATTTTTTAAATAGTTTTTTTACAAAAATGTATACACTTTATTTACATACAGACTGTACGCGCATGAAATATGTTTAATAAGTTGTTTCGACATACTGTCATACAAATTAAATTACAGAACGAATGTTAAATTTTAAAAGTTCCTAATACTATATAGGCCCTAGATTTTCGTTCCATAGGCGGCAGCACGGCGGCGGAGCGGCGTTGTAGTGGGACGACAGAGGTGGCGGGCGGAATAGCGAGCCGCGAGCATCGACGACGCTCGCGTATCGTCTCGTCGGTCGCGGTGCGGGACGATGAGCGGCTGGCGCGCGGGCGGGCGGGCTTATTCTTCCCCACTCCCCGCAGCTCTCCCGCACCCCGCGTTCAGTGTAGTGCGAGCGCGCGCTTTTTAAACGTTGTTTTATTATATTGGGATACTCGAAACTACTCCAAAGTTCATGTTTAAGGGAGAAATTTTATTGGATAATATACAATTATATTATATTTTGATGTTCTGTGTCTAATAAGTTAATAAAAACAGACGAAGCAATTTTTCACAGTGCTTGGTTTATTGCCAAAAATATGGAAAGGTGTGATCGATAAGGAAAACTTCCTAGATAATTGTGAAAAGCGATATATTTAAAGAAATTAGGAGATATAAAAAAAATTAAAATTGACAGAGTAATTTTTATAGGTATTTTAAAATTTCTGCCTGTTCGAAATCGAAATTTTCCTAGATAATGTTATATATATACTCTTATTAATATATAATATCATATTCCGAAGGAATTTTGGACGGAGCAATTTTTCACAGCGAATTATTGCCGAAAATTTGTAAAGGTGTGATCGATAAGGAAAATTTCCTAGATAATTGTCAAAAGCGATATATTTAAATAAATTAAGACATATAATAAAATAAAAATTGACAGAGCAATTTTTCTGAAGAAGTTGTGATACAAAATAGGTATTTTCAAATTTCTGCCTATTCGAAATCGAAATTTTCATAGATAATGTTATATATATAATCTTATTAATATATAATATCATATACCGAAGGAATTTCGGACGGAGCAATTTTTCACCAGCAGTTGTAAGCGATTTTCATGTTTAGGTATAAATACCTAACTTCCAAATATAAAAAATCCTAGATAATTTGTCAAACGTGTATTTTAAACCCTACTTTATCACACTGCAAAGTTTCAGCGACAGAGGAATTACGTCGAGTGGAAATGCTTTATTGATTGGACTATCAGCCGAATGTACTCACATCTTAATTATACACGGTATTGCAGTTGCTCCCGTAATATATTTAACTGACATAAGGGGGTTATTATAGTGAAACAAAACAACTTCTGGGGCCAAAAAAAAAATGTTTGAAACAAAAAAAAAATATTTTTTCCTTACAAATTTTAAATGTCTATTCTCAAAATGTATGGAGAAAAAAATTTTTTTTTCTTCAAATTAAAAAGTCGTAGAACAAAAGTTGTTCTATTTCTCGTACAGAATCACCCCCTTTCGGGTTTTACGGTTGGGGTTGCAACACCGTGTATAATAGTTTCTCGCAGCAGAGTCCGATACACTCTATTTCTATCAATTCGAGGGTTTTTAGCCGCCCTCGATTGATGTGATAAGTTACTACGCAGTCAGTATCTACTAGAAAAAAATTAAAGACACGTTTCTTCTCAAAAGCAAACATTTTTAAATAACTTCAGTAGTATAACCTACAACAAGTAGGGAAGTAAAGCCTGCGTATGGAAGGGTTTCTTTCTACTAAGCAGTTCGCACCAGGGTTGTGCGCAACCCTAAAAAGGATTTACTTCAATATGGAATTACACACAATCACACACCACTACCAGCCCAATAATGCAACAAACAACCCATTTGAGTCAACAAACTGGCTGCTCAATAGAATCTGAACCTCAATGGAGATAAATGTTATTACCAAACTTGGTCCGCAGCATGCACTTCATTCGCAACAGAAACTATATTTATTGGTGAGTAAACAGGTATGCCGACGACCTCGAAATATATTTGTAAGTAATTTCATCTTTGTACACTTTTCTGTCAGCTCCTCGACACGTTGATGCCCCTTTTATTTATTTAGTAGTATCTAGTCTAGTACGTATTTATTTCCATGGGCACGTCGTAAAACTCGCCCATACACAACATTCCAAATTTAAACATCTCTACCTACCTAGGTGGGAAGGTAAATCCGCGCCGCACCAACAGTCGTCGTCGTCGCTGCGAGGCCCAATGCCGAGGAGGGTGAACAACCAGGAAGTGTTGTGTGTACCTGCGTGCGAGCGTGGTTCGTGCGATGCGACATGTGCTAATAAGGCCAAAATTACATTAGCAACGAACACGTGGAAGCTTTTACCTGAAATACGTTTATTTTGAGTAAATCGACTTACGAACTTACGTAACGTATCTTCTTGGTTATTATTAGATACCAATGACGATATTGCCGATGAAACTCTGCCGTTGCCAAGATGTTGAAAATCTTTTTAACTAATAAATAGCAATCTGACAAAGGTACATACTTACTTAGTTATATATTTCACTTAAAATGACACCCACATATTTCATGTTGTTGTTATGTGATAGTTGATACACACAACTTCACCCAAGGGTTCACTTCAAGGAATCACTGTAGTATTATTGTTTCATTATTCATATGCAATAAATAATGCTATTCAACTCTATTCTATTTATTGATTATATATTATACAATTTCTGTTACAATTTGATGTTGTAGAATTTTATCTAGCAAACTGAGGCCGCCGAGTGAATTGCTCTATGACTGTGGCCGTGTGTCAACTCGGACCGTGGCAGTCTCTCGAGAGTTATTTTTAAGGTTTGTTTGTTTTGTTTGAATTCGTTATTTATTATTATTTAATTTCAGTAGGTACTTTTGTGGATGTAATAAAATATCATTAGAATAAATTTTAATTAGTTATGTTAATTTGCTATTATTTATCCTAAAATGCAGAAACTTCATGTTTTTTTTTTTCTACTAAACAAAGTATAAATAAGCCATGTGCATAGGAAATGTAATAAAAAAATTTTATATCTCTGATCACAACATAAATCCATGTTTCATCAAATCAGAATTATTTTATAAAGCAACAAATATGTAGAGCGCGTGAAGGTGTTTATCTGCCGGCCGCGCCGCGCCGGGGGGACATAATATTACATTAGGATAAGGATCTACAACTCCACATTACATTCCGCCGCGTCTCCCAGGAGATATGTAAATGGACCACAGCCTCCTCTCCTCGCCCGGCTACAGATAAGTATAATACTGGTAGGTAGTGAGTAGTATGTAGGTACTGCGGCGACCGCGCCGATACAATCTCATAATTTACGATTTCTCGCATTCGTCTGTGTCCTTGCTTTACGTGGCTCCACTCCAGGCTTAAAAATTTGTCACTATTTTTATTTTGGGAATCCTAAGTTGTAATTATGGGAAAAGTAACACCCAACGTTAAGTGATGCGTGGAACTAATAGTATGTTAAGCTGAAGATACCTACTCATAATGCTAATTATGTGCGAAATTTAGACAGGGCGTGCGGCGCAAAGTTACTTATACATGCTTATATACCGTCCTATTCCTATGATATAGCAGTGGTGCTCAAACGGTCGATCGCGATCGACCGGTCGATAGCAAGAGGCTTTTAGGTCGATCACTGAAAATATGTAGGGCAAAAGGTTATTTGTAGAAATATCAAAGAACTCATAATATTTGAATGTGACTAAAAATTTTCATTGATAACAAATAAAATGATGTAGTGAACATGGCGTTCAAGGATGTGAACTCCATTTTAGCAAGATTTGTTTAATTATATTAATTAAAAAAATAAATTACACACAACATTTATAAAATCGTTTTAATTATAATTTAGAAATATTACGTATTATAATTAGTCTTAACAATAATTACTACAAATTATTTGAACAAGGAAAATTTTTAGCACCAGTATCGATCTCACAACCTTTAATTTTTTGTAGGTAGATCTTCATGTGAACAAGTATAGGCATTGGGCACCACTGTTATATGTATAGGCTAGTCGGGCCATGTGCTCCGACAGTATTTTTTTTATTTAATTTAATTAATTGTAATTGTTTAATAATTCATTGACAAGTCTTTTGACGCTACTTTAATTAGGGACAAATCTATTGATGCTAAATTTATTATTATTATATTCCTTGATTATTATTAATTTTTGACTAATGTTATTGAATCAAATTATTTTATTTTTAACGTAGCTGATCTGTGATTTAGGATAGGGACATTGACAATTCTTTTGATGCTATTGTACCTTGTAAATTGTACTTTTATTTTATTTATTCTACCTTATATTACTTGTATATTTCATTGACAAGTTTATTGACGCTACCTTAAAATAAATTAACGCTAAATTAAGTAGATAGTAGTAGTATTAGGTAAGTGTAAATAGTAGTAGTCTATAAGCAAATGATAGCTTAAATTGTTTTTGTCTTTTATCTGGTTCTGTACAGCCCTTGTCATTGTTTGTCATTGTTTTTAATTGTTTTTCATTTAATTGTTACATTTTTGTTACAATGTTAATTGTTACATTTCACACTATAGTTGCCATTCGAAAGAACGAACTCAAGTGCAAAATGTATTTGCCTACGAACGATAATAAAAACATAACATAACAGTCTGACTTAGCCACGCATACCGGATTACATAAAAACCGGCAAGTGCGACTCGCGCACCGAGTTTTCTGTCTGTACCACCACATAATTAGTCGATTTTTATTATTATCTAATTTGTTGCTATACTTTGCAGTATAATGACACCAAGTTTGACGCTTGTATGTATTGAACCGTATTTACGATAGAGCAAAAACAAAACAAAATAGGTCAAGTGCGAGTTTTACTCACACTCGGAGAGTTCCGTAGATCAGCTAGGTCAGTCAAAAAACTATATTCATCTATATTTTGTGTCTGCAATGCAGCGCCTGTAGCGCCATCTATTATTTAGTAGCGTGAATAATATGTCGAATACAAATCGATTCTTAGCACGCTTCTTGTATGTATTTCCCTTAATTTCTTTACTATATCTTTTTCAATTATTTGCTAGTATATCCGGGTTAATATAAAGAAGATGCGTCGCTACACGACGTATCTTCTCTATATTAAGCCATCCGTCATAATAACACATTCTGTGAAAATTCAACCGGCTCCGTATTACGGTTCAAAAGATAATTTCAAGATAGATTCACTTTAAAGGTATGACAGACAAACAGACGGACAGGCGGGCGGGCAGACGGCGCGGCTTAGTAATAGGGTCCCGTACGGATACGAAACCCAAAAAAATACAGGTTTCAAACTATTTATATCGAAAGAAACAACCAATCTGCGCTAATAAGGGATGAACACAAAATCTAAACATTGCCCTGTGTCAAATCAATCACGCATTCGTGAAACGCCAAAAACGGCCCATTTCAATTTCAATTGATGTCGTCCGAAGTAAAAGACGAACCAAATCTGTAATGCGAATAGTAATTAGACGCTGCAACTTGCATCATTTGCATGTTATGAGAAAAGTTTCACAGGACCACGCCCCGCTCCGAACCCTTCCCGCCTCCCCCTCTACAGTGCGAAGTTCGCGAGGAAGCCTCCCGCGTGCCTCCCGCCCTCGGGCGCTGCTGCCGTCTCTGCCGTGAACATTTCAAAATTAATACTCTAACCAGATTTTTCCTCCCTCCCGAATGCATATTGCCTATAATGTGGAGAATTAATGGGGTGGCGGTTATTCTGATGAGAGGCTTCTGTCTACTTCGAGTATGATATCAACATTTGTATGTTTATATACATACCTACACAGCCATATGATAATTTTGAAAATTGTAACCAGGCTCATACAAACAAAACGTAATACCAATAATAGGTATAATATACATCTGGCCCAGCGGCCTGGACGTAGCCACACGGTGTTGTTCATGGTGGGGCGAGAAGAGCAACCCATTTATGCTCATGCTCAGAACCGGAGCTCATGTTCCGGCTGCTCAGAACAGCTCATGTTCAGAACCGGGGTGCACCTCGATTATAAAGGGGCGGCGGAACACTTTCGGATGCAGACTCTTGAGCAAAGAAGGACAATAGCAGACGGTATGTTTTTATACAACATCCTAAACAATAAAATCGACTGTCAGGACCTTCTTGCTCGGATTTCACTGCGAGCTGCTCCAGTGCGAACTCGTGATCCGCCTCTTTTCTTTATCCCTAAATAAAACTCCGTAATCAATAGGTGCATGGCTACTTACAACAAATCGTTTAGCACAATTGATTTATTCAACATTTCGAAACGTGCATTTTGCAACAAATTAACTGTAGTACTAACCAACTAATTTATACAAATACACGCATACACACACCCTCACACCCTCACACACACACACCCTCACATACATACGTACACATAGACTACTACAGCTCACAGACACACGCACACACCCCAACACACCCTCACAACACGCTCCCCTTAGTAATTAAAATTTTTGTTTTGTTTTTGTTTGTAGCATAAGAAAATAATACGTAATCTTGTAAAAAGTGGAACTTAGTTATTGGCTTTATTGTTTTTAATTCATATATTGTAACTTGTTTAATGTACATTGTAGCTGTTAAGTTTCCAAATAAATAAATTTATGAGTGAATAATCATTGCTAAGTTAGTTTGTTTATTTGCCAGTTGATTTGTTTCTTAGGTTTCAATGAAACTCAGCCTAAAGTACCTATTAACTATGCGAATATGGAACCCTAATCAGAAATCGGAGCTAGAATCATCCAAATGGCGAGCTTAATTACTCTTTGCTACAAGCTACAAGCAAGAAATTTTGCCGCAGGCAACCGTCGTCGCGCCGCCTCCGCCGCCGCCACCGCCGCCGCCGCGCCGCGCCGTCGCGTCGTGGCGCCCGATGCTTTTTTGTTCTGGCAACTCTATTTTTTGTAGGAATTGAATTTCCATTTAAAGTAGGAATTGAACAGATTGGTTATAATATAATATTAGTGTTTCTCAAACAACTGGTACCTACCTACTGAAAACTTGTGTGCACTCAAATTTCGAATGCGCCGCGATCATGAATGAATAATGAATTTCTTGCTATTGAGTATAATAAATTCATCTACGCAGAATGAACTTTTGTACTAAAACCAAGTTTGTATTTTAAATTTACTTTTAGCAATTTTATGAGCTTTTGCTTTTTTTCTTGGGTACAAATTATTATTCTATCATCGGCACCTCAGATCAGGCATCTGAGATCGGCACCAACGGGCCCCACATGATGGAGTAATATTTATATGTATGTAGCCTTATGTTGTAGTATGTTTTAAATTTTGATATATTATTATTGTTATATTATATGTACGTATAAGTTATACACGTAATTGTTAAGTATCCATTAGTTACACGCAGGTATTTTAAGAGCTAGAATAAATTAAATTACAGACGGCTATCGCGCACACTTAGTTCCGAACTGTATGTTGGTAGCGCAGTCGATATAGTGCGCACTCCGCGCCTCCGCCGTATAGAGCGCAGTCGGCGACATATTTATGGTGGGATTTGGTTTCGATTTATGTGAGGAGAGCAGCAGCCGTGAGTTATTCGTCGCGACCGAGTGCAGGCGAGCCGGCCGCGCAGAAGCTGCGCTAACTCAACTCACAAGTCGGTCCAACTGTCCAACTGTGGGCTGACGCCTTAAACCTATCTAGGTTAGTTAGGCTCTAAGTTATGTTTAATTTTTCAGAAAATCTTAACCTGAACAAGGTACAATTAATTAAAGGATGAAATTTCAGTTATATCGCGCACCACATTTATGATTTTTGTTGGAACAGCATTAACTTTGCTCCATAGAAAAAAAAATCGCGAAAATCCGTGTATTTGTTCTGATTTTTCGATGTCATGCTCAGCCTTAATGGCATAAGTCCGCCTGCTATACCGCAAATATCAGTGAGATACGCGCGATGACACGAAATGCGTAGCTGAAAGCATTATTTGAGCATGCTATTTCTCCCGGTCAACTTTAAATACTACTTTAGTATTGACGTGGCACCAAGTTCACCCGGTGTTATGGGCTGACATCACGGATGTTGTAGGTGATGTAAGCCAACCGTGTCAGTTTCCATAAAAAAAAAAAATATTATTAGTAAGGTCACAGATTTAATAATTAGCTACTTCATGTTACGTTTCCTCGCGGTATTTTCAGCAATGGCGAAACATCCTAGGTTTTGAAGCTTCCCCCTCTATCCCAGGAGGTGAGCGATCCGCGCGCGACTACATATACCCGCCCGCCACCATTCAATCACTCGCTAAGATAACATAATTATTACACTTTTTATTGCATCACATACCTTATGCCGGCACTTCACTCGGCTTAGCGTATTCGTGTTTGTTGCAAACATTTTAGTTTTATCTCGTTCTAAACAAGCCATTAAAGGGAGACGAAACGGAAATTTTTGCCAAATACACGAATACGCTAAGCCAAGTGAAGTGCCGGCATAACATGCTATACACAATACTAATAATAATGTTGGCACAAAATACGTTTCAGATTTCGGGTTATATGTAAGTAGGTAAATGTCTATAGGGTGGCATACTGAAGATACGAGAAACGGATATGACGTATGAAATAAAACATATAGTTAATATGTAGTTACACTATGGAATTATGACAATAGATGGCGCCGACGACCGCGGAGGAGGGGTCAGTCAGATGTTCGTTTGCTTTGACAGCGTTTGTGTTGGTGCCTGTCTACTCGACGTATTCTACGTATATTTGAGGTTGTGTTATCAACACGACCCCGTCTTTTTAACCGACTTCAAAAAAGGAGGAGGTTCTATGTTCGGCTGTATGTATTTTTTTTATGTATGTTCAGCAATATCTTCCCCAACTGTGAACCGATTTCGATGATTTTTTTTGTGTTCGGTTCAGTCTAGCTCCAAGGTGGTCCCATTTTTTTTTTGGTCAAGATCGGATTGGAAAGCGAGGCGGAAACGCGAGGCCGAAGGCCGAGCGATTCCGCCGAGTATAGTAATAGCAAATAAAAATTACTAAAAAAACTGTGAAATAAAAAACTTTTTAAAAAAATATAAAAACCGCCTTCAAAAATGTATGAAATAAAAAAATAAAAATCGAACCCTAGAGTTGAAGGCGATGGTGCTAAAGCAAGCAAAAATACCCGACCGCCTTCAACTCTAGGGTTCGATTTTTATTTTTTTATTTCATACATTTTTGAAGGCGGTTTTTATATTTTTTTAAATAGTTTTTTTATGGCTCAGAAGGAGGATAAATAAATTGTTTAATTAATTAAAACCAACAAAAAAATAACAATTACCTACGGATGTTTGATACGTATACCAATTAACGACATAAGTCGCTTGACATTTTTACTAGGGAACGTCATATCTTAGATGTTTGTCAAAATACCACGCTGCGACACAGGGGGGAAGGGGGGTTATTCAACCTGTCACGTGGTATTTCAAAATATAGTTTAAGGGTAGAGTTTCTAATGCCGGCACTTCGCTTGACTTAGCGTATTCGAGATTGTTGCAAACATTTTAGTTTTATCTCGCTCTAAACAAGCCATTAAAGGGAGACGAAACGGAAATGTTTGCCAAATATTTGTGTGCATACAGCCAAGTGAAGTGCCGGCATAAGGAATCAGTCCAGCAGACAAGCGAGGAAGAGTCAGCAACACACGTAGCGCTGGTGTCGCCTCCTGCAGCTCGTGTGGGGCTTCCTGATCTGAGGGGGCAAATGAGGCGGCAAATTGGAGGCTCGACAGAAATAGTTTCCCTTGAAAATTCCATCCCGTCGGCTCCGTAACGGACTTTATTCTGTGCTACCTTTGAAATGAGATGAATGAAAGGATGGTTCGTCTTTCTATCGATAATGTATAGTATGTGAGTTCATCAGTGGAAACATATTGTTGGTGTAAATATATCACATATCTGCTGATGTTAAGCTTAACTTAACACTTCAAACATTAGTCAACAGATTTTTATAGATTTTTAAATAGCTTAAAAACTACCGTGAGTTTTTTTATGTATTCCAGTATGGGTGGCTGAGTCAGAGGGGTCAGAACACATGGTCCGACCAGCCTCCGAGAAGGTAGGTGCCATACCGGACACTTCCCTTTGGATTGCTGGCTATACTGGACTAGATGAGAACGAGGCTGCTATGCGGTCATCTTATGGTATGGTGGTTTCAACCCAGTCGGCTACAATTTGAGCCTATCACCTAGCAAGGGGCAAGGGAAGGGACCTACAGTTTCACACCGGTTCCGAACTGTGAAGCAGCAGGTAGGTAGGTAGGTATGCACATTCATTTTTTCATCAGAAAAAAGTCATTGGTGCATGTCGACCTTATTTGAAAATCGAACCTTGAGCTCAAGAGTCCGATCCAAGACCGCGCCGAACATCCCCCGCAGAGTAAATCCGTTTGATTTATAACAATTTGTTATGAGTTGCAGCAACATAATATATCAATTTTAAAAACAACCCAAATCAGGCAGACAGATGCAGAAAGTAATTAATATTAAATTTATACCTGTCTCAGACAAACAACCCTGCCACTTAGAATCAAACATTTTTAATTTAATAATTTATCACGGTACCTACCTATGCAATGCACTTCCAGCCTTTTATTAGAATAAATGGATCATCTGACGGAAATAGGTCGATAGGTATGTCAGGTGTCGGGCAATACCTGCGCTATGCAGATAGTGGTCGGCGGGAGTCGCTAAACTGTCGATGAAGTCCTGACAAATGGCTGGAACGCCTCGAAATATATGCAAATGTGGCGATTGAGTTTTCATTAGGTAAGTAAAGACGGCAATTAATGCGACGCAGAATGCGGGTTGAGAGGAGGAGGGGAGGGGGGAGGGGGGGGGGGGGGGGTTGGAAAAGAAGCGGCTAGGGCGGAATATGTACTAAGTTATAGCAGGTCCATAGGACAAAACATTTTTATTATTTTAGTGATTTTTTTTCAATGAAGAAATTTAAATATTTACGAATAGAGATTAATGTTTATTGTGTTAACTAATGAAAACATTAAAATACAATTGGAAATAAACTTTAAGTACTCGAAACAGAACTAGAGATCGCGCGAAAGACTATTTCCGCCCTAGGCCGGCCAGAATCACACACGGGCGGGCGCCACGGCGGCGGAGGCGGAGGCGGCGGCAAGTGGAGCGCAGACGACGGCGACGGCGACGTCGTCGGGCGCGCGACGCATCGAGGAAGGTAGTAGGTACAGCCTTCACCGGCGCGCGGCGCGGCGACGCGGGAACGCGGGTAGGACGTAGTTGCCTACCCCGCCGCCGACGACTGCGGCTGCGGAGCGCTCAAGATTTATGAAAATCCGAACAGCTTTACATAAAATAACGAAAAGGTATCTAGTGATTTATTGAAAATCCTCTCGCCCTACCCGGCGCGCGCTCCACGTCTTCGAGGCATTAAAACGAGGAACAAAGACGGCGAGATCGATGTTCGTCGAACGTAACTCACGTTCATTAACTGCGAAAGTTAACTGAGGCTTACAAATTGTGTAAGCGGCGATAACACAATATTAATAAAACGCTCCAGTTATTTTAAGTTACGCAAGTAATTTCAGAAAGCTCTCTGGGGAAAACTTTCACTACAAAATTTCAGATTCGTTGAAAATCAATTGAAACGATTTCGAACTTTCTCCCAATAAACATTGCCTCAACCTCCGCCATGCCTCGCTTCGGAGAGTTCGCTCTCCTTCTGCTGGATTCGCAAACTATATCCTTATTTTAGAGGTTTTATGCATAAACTTTTAAGCAGCCCTGAGCTTCGAGAACTTTGAAAATAGAAGAATACGCTTGGTTACTCCCTCCTCACCCTCGCGCAAAAGCTTTCTTAACTATCTACTTTACCCGTCGTATTTATTATTTCAGCTTTTCTCTATCGGTTTTACTGACTCATCAAAAAGTAGGCTGGAAAGTATGTACGTACAGGTGTTGTGCAGTTCTACCTGCATAAATTATCCATACAACTATAAAAACATTTTTTTTACTAATCATCCATGAGCTAGTTTTCAATATATTATTGTAAATGCGTACGTACTCGTATGTGTAAGCTACTAGGAGTAGATCTGGGTTAGATAAATCAAAATATTTTCGCGTAATTGAAACGATGCGAGCTTGTGTGTGGCGGTGCGGGCGGTGCAGGGGGTGCGGGGTGGTGGAGGGCGCGCGCGGATTGGGGTGGGGCGAGAGGGTGGAGGGTATCCGGAGGGTGAGTGGGCTTAAGTAGCCATTTGTCTGCATTACAGGGGTCAAACGTATCATAATAAGGCTATCGCCGAGCGGGCCGACTAATTTGGGGGAAAGTGGACTAACAACTGGCACTTATTTGAAATATTCACAATAATATTTACTGAAAGCCGCAGCTTTTGGGAGGAGGGGGGGAGGGGGGGGGGGGGGGGGGACTAGGGTTATATAAATAATCTTCGGGGAAGGTCGTTACTCGCTTGGCATTGAGAAAATAGGCACTACATCTAAAAATACATTATAGTACCAATTCTTGTAATTTGTAATATTTGGTCCACTGGAGAAGATTCTATGGCTATAGATTCATAGTTTGTAAGCATGATTAAAACTACGGCGTTCAAAATACCTTGAATAATAGTGCTCATGTGAATAGTGCTCGTGCGAATAGTATTCATGTGAAAAAGGAGGCCTCGTATAAATCTATTCATATAAATTTGAGAGTATCTAAGCACCAGCGGCTATTTTTGTTTAGAGTACGTACAGACGAGCGGTTATAATTTTATTTGGCGGCTATAACTGTATGGATCCGACCATATTGGTAACCGTTGACGGTGCAAAATCGCTAGATTTCCCAATAAACGCTGGCGTTCCACAGTGCTCGGTGCTGTCGCCTACATTATTCCTGTTATTTATTAACGATCTACTGTGCCTAGGTAACATTTACAGCACTGCTGACGAGGGTTACGCTAAAGACTGGACTGCTAGAGAGGTGAGCATTGATGAAGCTCGACGTCAAACAGTTGAAAGAGTCGACAGTGTTCTCGTTAAGGTAGCCTCGTTCCTGGGGACGCGAGAACGTTGTTGATTTCAACGTCAGCAAAACTCAAGCATGCGCCTTCTCTAACAAGACCGACCGGTTTCCCTTCCAAGCCACGTTTCAGGGTACGGCCATACCTAACAAACAATGAAAAATTGGACCTCCTGGGCGTGGAATTGACCAAGGATGTGGGTTTTAGGGGTTCCATAGAGTCCAAAGCTAAACTTGCCTCTAGAAAATTTGGCGTCCTTTACCGCAGTAGACGGTTCTTCCCACCGGCGCAACACCTTATAAAGCGCAAGTTCGGCCGATAATGGAGTACTGCATCTGACATCTGTGGGGCGGATGCCCTCTTTACTTATTGGCGTCCTTGAATTCTATCCAGCGCCGCGCCATCCGTCTAATTGGTGATCCCAAGCTCACGGAGGGACTCGAATCATTGCGCCACAGGCGAACAATCGGCTCTCTTAGCCTGTTTTATAGGTACTCCTGCCCCCATCCGTCTCCGCCACACCCGCCGGACTCGCTCGGAGCATCCATATGTTATTGACACCCAACTTCTAAGAACACATCGTTCTTCGAAATCTTTCTTGTGTCGTACGGCGAAAATATGGAACGGTCTTCCGGTGAGTGTGTTCCCTGGCACCTATAACCTGGGGATCTTCAAAAGACGTGTCGATAAATTAGATGACGGCCTTTTTGTCCGCCTCATAGCCGGCATGGCGCCTCTCTAAGCGTGGTTTCGCGAGGATTGGTGCTATTGGCTTTGTCTGATCTTCCGTTGAAGTATTGGGCACAAAAACCCGCGCCGGCTGTCTATAAAAAAATGGAAACAGCCCCAGTTGTTTATCCGCTCATGTGCACGCACACCTCCATACATCGTCATAATATGATCTACCGAGGCGGCCATATTATAGCCGCCGAATAAATAACCGACCGTCTGTTCGTACTCTAACAAGTGTTCCTTTGGTAGAGTTCACTCGCCCGGCTGGTACCGCCGAAAAAAAAGGTCGCTCGAAGGGACTATGAAAATAGTTCGTGTTTTCCGTCCAGTTCAGTGTAGCCGGAACGACCGAAGAGAAGCTAGGACACCTAGTTCACATACTTCCTTCAAACCAAAGTACATTCTCAGGTCCTTCAAGAGAGGCGTGAATAGACACCTGTCAGGCCGGCATGGCGTTCGCCAGCCCCCGTATGGGACCAAATGTCCATGGGCGTCGTTAGACACTTTAAGAGTGGCTGCGGCATGTCGCGCTTTCTATAAAAAACCGCCAAATACGAGTCAGTCTCGCGCACCGTGGGTTCCGTTTTTTTCTTATTTGTTGTTTTTGTTTTACTTTAGAGTTTGCACTATAATCATAACACTATTTATCAACAACATAATTTTGAAAGAAAAACACGATTTGTGTTTTTGTCTGTACCGTGTGGGGCCGGTACTTTAAAAGAATAGCCCCACTGCATCTCTCCCCTTGTATGTCGTAAAAGGCGATTAAGGGATATGACTCCCTTCTTATATTACTAGGTGGTAGGGTTTAACCCGCCCGGGTTGGTACCACCGCACTGAATGAAAGGTCGGTCGAAACGGCTATGTAAATAGTTTGTGTTTTCCGTTCAGTTCAGTGTAGCCGGCACGACCGAAGGGAAGCACTGACGTGGCACCAAGTTCATCCGGTGTTATGGGCTGACATCATGGATGTTGTAGGTGATGTAGCCAACCGTGTCAGTTTCAATAAAAAAAAAAAAAAATTCGTTCAAAATTTATATTATATACATCTTCTTCTTCTGAAAACACATCTTTTTATTATTCTGCCCAATAGATGAAAGACAATTTATAATGCCCGATCAATTTAATGAGGTATTTCGGCACGACCGAAGGGAAGCACTGACGTGGCACCAAGTTCACCCGGTGTTATGGGCTGACATCACGGACGTTGTAGGTGATGTAGCCAACCGTGTCAGTTTCCATAAAAAAAAAAAAAAATTGTTATTGTCATATTGCTCTGTCATATTGCCCTGTCATATTGGGTTTTTTTCATACTGCTCGGGAATTATGAATAATGTCCTATTAACCACTAGGTCCTCGACGTAAATACCCTGTAGGTACCAAAGATGATACGTCATTGGTAGGTACTAGATAAATTATGCGTAATTTTCAGTAATATATAAGTCAATGTAATTTTCTTCCAGTCCTCTCGGCCTTCAGCGGTACGGAACCACAGATTTCCGCCGACTTACTTCATGTCGTCGTCCCACCTTGAGGGTTATCTTCCCACACTCTGTTTGCCTGTCCACGGCCACCAGTGTAGGACACGGTTACTCCAACAACGTTAAACGAAAACGCCTCCGACGGAGGTAGGTACTTAATGATGTCGTTCCACCTGAATGGTGGTCCTCCCGCACTCCGTTGCCGCTCCTGTCCACAGCTGCCAGTGTAGGACCCGTTAACGCCAAGGGCCGTCGTATCGTCGGCTGACGCGCCCACCCCATTGCCATTCGTGATTGATTAGCCACCCGGTGGCAAATATCGACTACTTCGGTGCTTCGGCAGATTCCTTGCTGCACGCCCCCTAATATCAAAGAACGAGCGAGCGTACCCTGCGAGCAGGTCCTACAGATGCGTTTCTACTTTTAGACCCATCTGTATCTCGTTGTTATCACGCGCCAACAGTCGGCGCGGAGAGGCGGCACGGCGTTGCGGAGGAGACGGAAACGCCCTGTCCACCCTCTGAAATACATACGGAAAACACGAACATTTACATAGCCACTTCGACCGACCTTTCGTTCAGTCAGTTCAGGTGGGATCAACCCGGGCGGGATAAACCCTACCACCTAGTAAGGTAAGGAGGGAAGGAACGTACATTTTTACGTGGAATCCGAACCATGGTCAGCCTCCAACGGTCAAGCGATGACCCATTCAAGTACTCAGGGTTGCTTATCAACAGTCGACGGATTGCACCACTGAGCTACCGAGGCTGAGAAATTTAATACTAAAAGAGAAGTTAAATACATACTATCTTAAGCTTTTTTTTATGGAAACTGACACGGTTGGCTACATCACCTACAACATCCCTGATATCAGCCCATAACACCGGGTGAAATTAGTGCCACGTCAGTGCTTCCCTTCGGTCGTGCCGGCTACACTGAACTGGACGGAAATCACAAACTATTTACATAGCCGTTCGACCGACCTTTCCTTTCATTCAGTGCGGTGGGACCATTCCGGGCGGGTTAAACCCTATCACCTAGTAATATAAGTAGGGAATCATATCCCTTAGTCGCCTTTTACGACATACACGGGAGAGATGCAGTGGGGCTATTCTTTTAAAGTACGGTACGGATTTAATAACATTCTTTTTACCGACTTCAAAAAAGGAGGTTATTTCCAGCTCACTACACGGATGGCAGACCGGTTAGCTTTGCCAACAATGCAGAGAAAAGCATTAGATATAAGAAAAAGTTAAAAAAATCGTTTAATAAATAAATAATGCATTTAATTTATTTTTAACCGACTTCCAAAAAAGGAGGAGGTTCTCAATTCGATTGAATGTTTTTTTTTTGTTTTTTTATTTTTTTTTGTATGTTTGTTACGCGATTTCTCCGTCAATTGAGGGCCGATTTAGAAAATTATTTTTTTGTTTGTTAGGTCATACTTCCGAGGTGGTCCCATTTCAATTTTATCGAAATTGGTTCAGTGGTTTTCGAAAAATCAACATAATGCTATGGTGTGTGGTTACCTTCAGCAAAACTTGTGATGTGGTCGTTTTCGGCAATTATCAGTTTGATAAATTAGTATGGTGTGTGGTTACCTTCTAGTCCAGGAAACGAGGAAATTCCTTGTATGGGCTCTTCGGACTAATTCCTCTGTCGCTGAAACTTTGCAGTGTGATAGAGTAGGGTTTCAAATATACGTTTGACAAATTATCTAGGATTTTTGATGTTTGGAAGTTAGGTATTAAAATGAATGAATGCCTAAAAATGAAAATCGCTTATAACTGCTGATGAAAAATTGCTCCGTCCGAAATTCCTTCGGTATATGATATTATATATTAATAAGAGTATATATTAACATTATCTAGGAAAATTTCGATTTCGAATAGGCAGAAATTTGAAAATATCTATTTTGTATCACAACTTCTTCAGAAAAATTGCTCTGTCAATTTTAATTGTTTTATATGTCTTAATTTATTTAAATATATCGCTTTTGACAATTATCTAGGAAATTTTCTATATCGATCACACCTTTACAGATTTTCGGCAATAATTCGCTGTGAAAAATTGCTCCGTCCGAAATTCCTTCGGAATATGATATTATATATTAATAAGAGTATACATACAACATTATCTAGGAAAATTTCGATTTCGAATAGGCAGAAATTTGAAAATACCTATTTTGTATCACAACTTCTTCAGAAAAATTGACCATATAAATGCCAAAAGGCACCAACCCACAAATTGGTTAAAAATGAGTTAAATATACCAATCGAGAGCTAATCACCCCTCTATTTTTTGCAGAAAAGACCCAGGCAGGCTACTTGGTATGATACTAATAGGTTTCTACACATTCGTCTAAGAACCATCCGCCCAATTGAGGTATATCGCAACAGCAGAAAAGAATTATGCTACTTGGTACTAGCTAACTGGTCAGATTTTTTTTTTGCGTAAAAGATCCAAGCGAGATGGACTTTTTTGTTTTTAATGAAGTACGCTAAAAGTATTTATCAAAACAGAGCCAAGATATCTGGTTTTATTTGGCATTATATAATAAAAACAAACTGTATATCGCAAAGTGGAACCAATTTATGTGGTTCTTTTTGGCATTTATAATAAAAACAAACGGTATATTACAAAAATGGAATCAATTTATGTGGTTGGTTTGCCTTTGGGGACCTATAGTGAGTCTTATTTCATTGGAAATAAGAGTTCTTTTTCTAAAAATAAAATCAAACATGTCTACGTTCTATGAAACAGAACGCCTAATAATAAATAAGTTCAGTTCAGTTCACTACCGCGACGAATGTGTCAGTTCACGACCGCGAAGTAAAGTAAATTGCTGTTTTCGACGTGGCTCAATGTACCTACTACGTAGTGATCGCGACATATCGTCAGAGTGTAGTTCGACGTCGTCGTCCAAGCAGGTGCCTACGCCGCGCCGCCTAACGTAACCATTGAAGATAGAATAGAATAGAATAGAATATTTATTTGTATAACATATACAAGTCACAAACTAATATTCACACATTTTAAAATTTTTCTATTTAGAAAATAAAATAATATGAAACATAATAAATGAATCCTATTAAAATTAAAATTATTAATAATAGAAATCCAATATAAAAGTCACACGTGCCTCCTGGGTGGTGCCAAATGAACAGCAATCAGCGTGTGGGAGATCTTCGGATCGGCTGGGTTCGCCACCACACCCCGGGAGAAACAATTACACCGGCATAACAGTTCGCTGTGTTCCGGTGTACTTCCCGGGGACCCAGTAGCAGGTGGGGTTGGCTGTGGTGAGGAGTAGGCCATTGATCCCGACGCGGATTCGCTGTTCAGAGGTGACGCATCGACACGGTTGACAGGGAGACCCGGTTAAACGGTTATTCCGCTGGCCGCCCGCCGGGTAGTACAGGAGCCCAATCGCGTCTAACCAACGCGAGAGGCTGCCCCGGTCAACCGGCGCATAATCCCGGAGTGGTCCGTCGTGCCGGTTGGTGACCGGAGTAGGGGTTCCGGCGGCCACTTCCGGGGGGGGCCGGGGGCCTTTCCGTCTTCCGTGTCGGCGCAACACTAACCTGAGTAGTAAGCGATGAAGCTAGGGTCCACGCTTTGCCCGTGAATCACCACAGCCACCCTTTCATGTTCTTTCCCTCCCTCTTACAAAAATCATGGCAGCGAAAAAAAAGGAAAAAAACGTTCAATCAGCGGTGCACACCCTTACACCACTATTTAGCGTTGACTCGACCAACGTGCGGGGGTTGCATACCAATTTGAATGCCGTCCATCACCACCTGGAGACGAAGAAGCCGGCCTTGCTTTTCCTACGGAATCACAAATATATCGACCTGCACTACCCCTGGAAGAAGCCTTCCGGTCGCGAGCCGGGGTTTGCTTGTTTGTCAGGGCAGATATTTGCTGTCGTCGCCTGCGCTGCCTTGAGGACTCCGAGCTATCAGTACTTTGGGTCCACGAGGATCTGGGAACGGTCTCGCGGGTGTACGCCTGTCTGTACAGGTCGCACTCTGGTGATGCAGAGACAGCTCGGTTATTTGAGTACCTGAGTGGAGCGGCAGACAAAGTCCAAGAGCGGTTCCCTACCGCGGATTTGGTTCTTCTTGGAGACTTCAATGCCCATCGCGAGGCATGGCTGGGTGTACTGAACAAGGTGCGACGGTACTTCACGCCGGGCCAAAAACTGACGTTGTACAAAACACAGGTTAGGTCCTGCTTGGAGTACTGCTCGCACTTGTGGGATGGCTCAGCTAAATACCAGCTTGCGCCGCTAGACTCAATCCAGCGTCGTGCCGTGCGACTGGTGGGTGACCTCCGAACTCCGTAGGGACGTCGGCTCCCTGAGTGTGTTCTATCGTTTATTTCATGGGGAGTGTTCGGAGGAGCTGTTTAACGCGATTCCGTCGTCCCCATTCCACCTCCGCACTACGCGTACTGGGCAGGGGATGCACCCCTATTCAATCGACCTACCACGCATGCGCCACCAACCGGTTCTGTAGGTCTTTTATTCACAGAACCGGGAAAATGTGGAACGCACTGCCTGCCCATCTATTTCCTCCCAAGTACAGCCTAGGGTTTTTCAAAAGGGGCGTGAAAGGGCTCCTGTCAGGCCGGCATGACAATCGCAATCCCCGTGCATCACAGAATGTCCATGGGCATCGTTAGACACCTACTTGTAGGTGTAACGATGCCACAAGTCGCGCTATCGATAAAAAAAAATGGCTAGGCTCCAGGAGAACTGACTTTGCGGGGAGAGCCGCCTACGACTTCGCTCTGACGCATGACCTGTCTCATCTGGTAGACCAGCCCACCAGGCTGCCAGATATAGACGGTCATGAACCCTCTCTGCTGGATCTTCTGCTGACAACGAACACCACTGGATATAAGGTCGCAGTAAGAGCCCCGCTGGGTTCCTCTGATCATTGTTTAGTGGGATCCACGGTGCCATCTTCGCCTCCTCAGTCCCGTAATGGAGGAACGCGTCGAATTTGGCACTACGCGTCAGCAGATTGGGATGGGATGCGAGAACACTTCGCATCCTACCCTTGGAGAGAGATCTGTTTCAGTTCGGGCGATTCGTCGCAATGCGCTAATACCGTTGCCGAGGTGGTTCTGGGGGCAATGGAAATGTTTATTCGCAGCGCCTCTGTCTACCTCTACTACCTCTAATGGTCTACAACACCATTTTGGGTAATTTTACAGGAGAGCGAAAAAACTGATTGATGAAAAATGAAACAACTCCCAGATGAAATTCAAATTCACTATTTTACACTTTCGGAAAATCGTCCTACTCCACTACCAAATTATGTGAAGGTTATATTGCTTACAATCGTAAGCACGGTCAAAAATAATACTTTATAGTGATAGATCTACTTACCGAGTACTCAATGCACACACAGCAATGTCACAGTAATATTAGAATTTTTGAGAATATTTTACTATGCTACAAACGCACAGCTATGTCACCAACAGCGAAGTTGTCACAATTTCGGTGTTGCAACCAATATGGGATGGAGTTGCAATATATTTGTGCGGTCTGTATTTTCTGAAACTTAGAATTTTCGGAGTTGATAGCTTTGCAAGAATATAGATAATATTTAGACCAATAAAACGACATCAAAATGTCCATACCCCCCAAAAATGGAGTTGTCCGATTTGCAGATTAAGCCATCGAAAAGGGTTATTGCCAGGGCCAAATTTGACCACATCGGCAGAATCGGCGATAGACTGAACCAGCACCCAACTGGGAGCCGTGAGTTCTGGTCTCTCGCCAAATCTGTCGAGTCAAATTTCTGCCTCTCCTCTCTTCCACCTCTGCAGTGTCCTGGAGGCTCACTTGCCCACTCCGCAAAGGAGATAGCCGACTTACTGGTATCTCTCTTTGCGGGGAACTCCAACCTGGACGATGGGGGTGCCACTCCCCCATCCATACCTAGGTGCGAGAACTCCATGCCGGAAGTGCAGTTTCGACAACGGACGGTACGGGCGGAGCTTCTCTCCCTAGACGTCAGGAAGGCGAGTGGGCCGGATAGGATTCCTGCATTAGTGTTGAAAAGGTGTGCTCCCGAGCTGGTCCCAGTGCTGACGCGCCTATTCCGTCTCTCCTACTCCAATGGCCGTGTGCCGGCGGCCTGGAAATCTGCGTTTGTGCAAGCGGTCCCTAAAAAGGGTGACCGCTCAAACCCGTCAAACTACCGACCTATAGCGATTACCTCCCTTCTCTGTAAGGTGATGGAGCGCATTATCAATACGCAGCTCAAGAAGTACCTGGAGACGAATGACCTCATCAGCGATCGGCAATACGGCTTCCGGCCAAAACGTTTTTTTTTTTTTATGGAAACTGACACGGTTGGCTACATCACCCACAACGTCCGTGACGTCAGCCCATAACACCGGGTGAACTAGGTGCCATGTCAGTGCTTCCCCCTTTGATCGTGCCGGCTACACTGAACTGGTCGGAAAACACAAACTATTTACATAGCCGTTTTGACCGACGTTTCATTCAGTGCGGTAATGAATATGAGTACCGCTGCGGTGACGGCGTGATATTGCACATGCACAGTCGCACCCCCACCCAACTACAGTCCACCCACTAACACCACGGGGTGAGAACGACTGTCGCGTACAGAAGCCGCATTTTGAGTTTGTTTGAGATCAGACACAAGTCTTCGCCTCTTCATCCACAACATCCCGTCTGACTGAAGGGTCACTGGTATAGGATCCATGTGCTGTACTGTCATCCGCATAACAATTTAAGTTGCCGAGTGGCAGCATGTCATTGATATGCAGCAGAAACAGTGTTGGTGACAAGACAACACAGATCCCTGCGGTACGCCGGCATTCACTGACATGGCGTCCGACGAGCAACCGTCCACTAGGACCTGAATGCTACGCCCATGTAGGAAGTCGGCGACCCAGTCGCAGAGGCCAGAAGGAAGTCCGTACGACGGAAGCTTGCCCAGAAGCGATTTGTGCCAAATCCTGTCGAATGCCTTGGCAATATCGAGACCAATTACCAAGAATTCACCATGTCCTTCAAGCGATTCCCCCCAAAGGTGAGTGACGTACGCTAGGAGATCACCTGCGGATCGGTTTGGCCGGAAACCATATTTCCGATCGCTGATGTTATTTGTCTCTAGGGTACGCCATGAGCTGGGCATTGATAATGCGCTCCATCACCTTGCAGAGTACGGAGGTAATCGCTATAGGTCGGTAGTTCGAACGGTTTGAGCGGTCAACCTTTTTGGGGACCGCTTGGACAAATGCAGATTTCCAGGCAGCCGGCAGACGGAAAGTGAAATAAGAGAGGCGGAAAAGGCGCGTTAGCACTGGAGCTAGCTCGGGAGCACACCGTTTCAGCACCAATGCAGGAATCCTATCCGGCCCACTCGCCTTCCTGGTGTCTAGGGAGATAAGCTCAGCCCGCACAGTTCGTTGTCGGAACTGTACTTCCGGCATGGAGTTCTCACACCTAGTTATGGATGGGGGGATGGCACCCCCATCGTCTAGGTTGGAGTTCTCCGCAAAGAGAGACACCAATAAGTCGGCTTTCTCCTTTGCGGAGTGGGCAAGTGAGCCCCCAGGACACTGTAGAGGTGGAAGGGAGGAGCGGTAGAAATTCGATACGACAGATTTGGCGAGAGACCAAAACTCACGGCTCCTAGTTGGGTGCTGGTTCAGCCTATCAGCAAATCTGCCGATATGCTCGAATTTGGCCCTGGCGATAGCCCTCTTGCAGGATCTGGAGAGGCGGTTGTATTCTTTCTTCAGTTCGGATACATTAGGATCGCGTCTGGCACGAGCGCACGACCATGCACGATAAGCTGCGCCATTAGCTGCGACAGCTTCAGCACAGTCGCGGCTGTACCAGGCCTGGCTTTTACCACCGAGGCGCACGAGGTCGCTGGGAATGAACATCTCCATTCCCCCCCAGAACCACCTCGGCCACGGCATTGGCGCATTCCGGCGGATCATCCGAACTGAAGCATAGCTCTCTCCATGGGTAGGATGTGATGTATTCTCGCATCCCGTCCCAATCCGCTGACACGTAGTGCCAAATTGGACGCATTCCTCCAGTACGAGACTGAGGAGGCAAAAATGGCACCGTGGACCCCACTAAACAGTGGTCATAAAAGCCAAGAGGAGTGCTCACTGTGACTTTGTATCCAGCAGGGTTCGTTGTCAGCAGAAGATCCAGCAGAGAGAGTGCATGACCGTCCATGTCTGGCACTTTGGTAGGTTGGTCTACCAGTTGAGGCAGGTCATTCGTCAGGGCGAAGTCGTAGGCGGCTCTCTCCTCGAAGTCAGTTCTCCCGGAGCCCAGCCACTCCTCGTGATGGGCATTAAAATCCCCAAGCAGAACCATATCCGCGGATATATATATATACATAGGGAAACTACATGCACTTCATCTGCCGCTCTACTCAAGTGCTCGAATAATCGAGCTGTCCCCGCGTCGCCTGAGTGCGACCTGTAGATACTTACAGGCGGACACACGCGACTGCGTCCCCAAGTGAACCGATTTTGATGTTTTTTTTATTTGAAAGCTGGTGCTTCCCGTGTGGTCCCATTTCAATTTCGTCAAGATCGGATTGGAAAGCGAGGCGGAATCGCGAGGCCAAAGGCCGAGCGATTCCGCCGAGTACATTAACAGCAAAAAATTACTAAAAAAACTGAAATATGATATAATTAAATTAATATAATAATAAAAAATATATAAAAACCGCCTTCAAAAATGTATGAAATAAAAAAAATGGAACCCTAGAGTTGAAGGCGGTGCTAAAGCAAGCAAAAATAACCGACCGCCTTCAACTCTAGGGTTCCATTTTTTTTATTTCATACATTTTTGAAGGCGGTTTTTAATTTTTTAAATAGTTTTTTTACAAAAATGTATACACTTTATTTACATACAGACTGTACGCGCATGAAATATGTTTAATAAGTTGTTTCGACATACTGTCATACAAATTAAATTACAGAACGAATGTTAAATTTTAAAAGTTCCTAATACTATATAGGCCCTAGATTTTCGTTCCATAGGCGGCAGCACGGCGGCGGAGCGGCGTTGTAGTGGGACGACAGAGGTGGCGGGCGGAATAGCGAGCCGCGAGCATCGACGACGCTCGCGTATCGTCTCGTCGGTCGCGGTGCGGGACGATGAGCGGCTGGCGCGCGGGCGGGCGGGCTTATTCTTCCCCACTCCCCGCAGCTCTCCCGCACCCCGCGTTCAGTGTAGTGCGAGCGCGCGCTTTTTAAACGTTGTTTTATTATATTGGGATACTCGAAACTACTCCAAAGTTCATGTTTAAGGGAGAAATTTTATTGGATAATATACAATTATATTATATTTTGATGTTCTGTGTCTAATAAGTTAATAAAAACAGACGAAGCAATTTTTCACAGTGCTTGGTTTATTGCCAAAAATATGGAAAGGTGTGATCGATAAGGAAAACTTCCTAGATAATTGTGAAAAGCGATATATTTAAAGAAATTAGGAGATATAAAAAAAATTAAAATTGACAGAGTAATTTTTATAGGTATTTTAAAATTTCTGCCTGTTCGAAATCGAAATTTTCCTAGATAATGTTATATATATACTCTTATTAATATATAATATCATATTCCGAAGGAATTTTGGACGGAGCAATTTTTCACAGCGAATTATTGCCGAAAATTTGTAAAGGTGTGATCGATAAGGAAAATTTCCTAGATAATTGTCAAAAGCGATATATTTAAATAAATTAAGACATATAATAAAATAAAAATTGACAGAGCAATTTTTCTGAAGAAGTTGTGATACAAAATAGGTATTTTCAAATTTCTGCCTATTCGAAATCGAAATTTTCATAGATAATGTTATATATATAATCTTATTAATATATAATATCATATACCGAAGGAATTTCGGACGGAGCAATTTTTCACCAGCAGTTGTAAGCGATTTTCATGTTTAGGTATAAATACCTAACTTCCAAATATAAAAAATCCTAGATAATTTGTCAAACGTGTATTTTAAACCCTACTTTATCACACTGCAAAGTTTCAGCGACAGAGGAATTACGTCGAGTGGAAATGCTTTATTGATTGGACTATTCATTCAGCAACACTTTTGTGATGTGGACTTATTCAGCAATTTGCAGTCTGACACATATGGCGAATAATTCTGTACCACTTCAATCGATCTCGATTATTCGATTTCGATTATTCTTTTTTATGTAATATTACATAAAAAGAATGAAATAAAAACTGTTTTAAAAAATATAAAACCGATTTCCAAAAAACAAAAAAAAAGAACTAAAAAGTATTAAAATACCTAATATTTTGACATTTTCTCTGTCCTATTGAAATACATGAATCGATATACTAGGATACATATTCGGACCCTTGTTTCATGAATATTCTAAATTTGAAATTTTTTATCTTTTCCGACCGGCCAGGTGCGCTTAATTTATTATGGTACGAGTACCATCGAGCTGGTCTGATGATGGAGACAGAAGGTGGCCATAGGAACTCCTAAACTACACATGATAAACCCATCGTGTTTGGGCTCGTTGCATTTGTCTTCACGAGCAATTTACTAAGAGATTCTCAATTCTCTCTAAGAGATTCTCAATTCGACGGTATGTTTTCTTTTTTTGGATGTTTGTTACGCGATTACTCCGTCAATTGTGGGCCAATTTTGAAAATTCTTTTTTTTTTTTATTTGAAAGGGGATAACCGAAAAGGGGATAAAAAAGGTTTTTGAAGTGAAAACTTCTTTAGCGGCGCTTGGCACTTTTTTAGATGGGTAAAAAATGTATAACTCGCGACATCGCGTCAGGGTCATTATTAAAATGAAACCTTAAGTCATTGCATTAAGGGTTAAGTTAGATTGGCACGGGATCTGCCGGCACTCCCGGAGTGCAACTGTTAAGTAGGGTTCGGTAACAAGTTTATGTCTGTCCATTCTACTAAGTTCTGCAAAATGAATGTAGGGTTCCGTAACAAATGCATGTCGGTCCGTTCTACTAAATTTAACATTTATTTCAAAATGAATGTAGGGTTCCGTAACAAATGCATGTCTGTCCGTTATACTAAATTTTACAATTTTCAACCAAGGTCCTCCGACGGTTATTTTATAATAAAAGTAGGATTCCGTAACACGTTTATGTCTGTCCATTCTACTAAGTTCTGCAAAATGAATGTAGGGTTCCGTAACAAATGCATGTCTGTCCGTTCTACTAAATTTAACATTATTATTATAATTTTTTTTTAAGCAATGTTACGGTGTTGTTTTTTTTTTATGGAAACTGACACGTTTGGCTACATCACCTACAACGTCCGTGATGTCGGCCCCTAACACCGGGTGAACTAAGTGCCATGTCAGTACTTCCCCCTTTGATCGTGCTGACTACACTGAACGAACTGGTCGGAAAACAAAAACTATTTACATAGCCGTTTCGACCGACGACGTTTCATTCATTGCGGTGGTACCAAGTACCAACCCGGGCGGGTTAATTAAACCCTACCACCAAGTAAGATTAGGAGGGAAGGGACCTAAAGTTTTACGAGGAATCCGAACCTCGGTCAGCCTCCAACGGTCAGCGGTCACCCATCCAAGTACTGACCGCACCCAGCGTTGCTTAACATTCAATAGCGACAGTTGACTGTCTGCACCACTGAGCTATCGAGGCTGACGTGGTCCTATTTTAATTGGGTCAAGATCGGATTGGAAAGCGACTACATTAATAGCAAAAAATTACAAAAAAAAACTGTGAAATAAAAAAAAAAGTTTTAAAAAACATAAAACCGACTTCCTAAAAAAAGTAGAACTAAAAAACTATTTAAAATAAAAATATAAAAACCGCCTTCAAAAATATATGAAATAAAAACCTAAAAAAAAACGAACCCAAGAGTGGAAGGTGGTGCTAAAAAGGCTACACAAATCACAAAGGATATCATTCACTCATGTTTTCTTTCATGCATCATTTTTGCTTGCTTTAGCACCGCCTTCAACTCTAGGGTTCGTTTTTTTTTTAGGTTTTTATTTCATATATTTTTGAAGGCGGTTTTTATATTTTTATTTTAAATAGTTTTTTAGTTCTACTTTTTTTAGGAAGTCGGTTTTATGTTTTTTAATCTTCCCAAAAATGAAAAGTGTGCGGATATAAGTACCTACCTACTAATTTGGCACGCTTTCTTTGCCTTCATTAAATAAAAATCATTAAAAAAAAGAAGAGAAGCAATTTTGGCTTGCATAGCTAAATTAAATAAACCAAATGTACCAGATAGGGTTTAAAAAAATTATCAAAGCTAACAAAAATGGTTCATGTATTTTTTAATGTTATTATAATAATGGTTCATATAATGTTTAAGTCTGTTTCTACAGCAGAGCAGGCGGCAAAAAGGACATTGACCTGAGCGTTGAGCTCCCTCGCACTAATGTGGCAACTGTCTCCAAATTTGGAGACACCGAGAAATTAGTGTCCGTAAAATCTCACTAATGACAAAAAATCTAGTCTTGTCTCGTTCTAACACAAATGATAGGTATAATGCGCGGGGCGGATCTCGGCGTGTCGCCGCCGCAGCGGTTCGTCGGTGTTCTCCCTCGCACCCGCACCTTACTTGTATAGTGTATTCGCGTGGCGGGTCGCCCGCTGCGGCGACGACACGCCGAGATCCGTCCCGCGCATTCTACATTTGTATGAAAAATAGGGTCCCTACGCTTTAGTGGTAAATAAATGAGTGGTACGCTATTTCGGTGGAGATCTATTTGAGTGGGTCTCTAAAACGGTGGGAACGAAATTGCGTCCGCTACTTCGGTGGGAGTGGGAGCCTACTAGGGTGAAGAATATTACAGTGGTAATCCACTAAAATATACCCCCACAGAAATAGAGCGCACAATATCAATATTGCGGCTGACCATTTGAGTGGGACGATATTTGTGTGGGAAGAAACGGTGGGAGTGACCTTGAGACTTGACGTATCAGTGTTGCTGTAAAAAAGAAATAAATCTTGGTGGCGCATACACGCAACGGATTTTTGTCAGATCGCTTTCTCGACTAACAACAGTAACAACATACGGTTTTTGTGTTATAATATAAATAACATAGGATGTTCGGTATTATTCGGCTTTACATCGCGCAACACAAATTCACTAGGTACACTAGGCCTCCATCAAGCCCGGCGGCAGAGACAAACAGCCACATAGCTGGCCACCTACGCTTGTCCGCTCTGGTCGCCAAGCAACGGGCGACAGAGAGTTGTTGTTGACGGGTTCTGCAAAACCGGAACGGAGCGGTGTACATAATTACGTACGAAAACGAAAACTTTTACCAAGATCGTGGTGTGGACTGGGCTATCGAAGGAGCGGACGGCGCGGCGATTTCACAAGGTAGGAGGCCACAACCACACACACACTACGATTCATTGGTCCTTTCGAGCATTCGGATATTGGGGTTAAATTGCGGTGTTGGGGTATTTTTTTTTATCATTCATATTACAGAGAAATACACTTACAGGGGGGGGCAAGATACAAATCATTCATGCATGATCTAAATTTCGTAGCGGTAAGCGGTACATAAATTTAATTTTTTTTGAATTCTAAAAACAATTGCATGCGGTATTCTATAAACAAACAAGTGTGGGCTGTTTATAGTTTTTCTTTCTTCCGAAATACATTGACAAGTTTAGCTTTGCAGCTGACATATTCTCTCGGCTTGGCTTGACAGTTCGTTTGTTTACATTCTTTCTCGTGTTTATTTATTTTATACTTACAATTTTATTTCGCGGATTACCTTTACGGATTTGAGTGCCGGTTCGAACTCGTAGTTTAGCATGGCACCTAAGCGTGTTGCGGTGTTACTCGCGAAGCGCGATTTGCATGCGGATAGGTTCGTACAAGCGGCATCGGCGGGCCGAGACGCGCTTGCCAATCGCGATTTGCAGGCGGCCTTCGAAGTGCGGTGCATAGGTCTCGATGCGACATTCCAAGATGTGACGGACATCCACTTGGAACTGCTGACGCATCCCGACCTGGATGCCACCCCCGACACACAGCTCAAAGCGAGGTACGCAGATATTTCTTCTACCTACTATGAGGTCAAAACGATGTTGCGGACTCTCGTGCCTCCGGTGGCACCGAGCGGCGGAAGCGGAACACACTCCGAGCCATCGTCTCGAGGCGGAAACCTGCGGCTTCCTCGGATCGACCTACCCAGGTTCTCAGGTCGGATCGAGGACTACGAGTCCTTCGCAAATCTCTTCCATTCCCTCATCGCCGACGACAGCAGCATGTCCGGGGCGCAGAAGTTGTACTACCTGTTGGGCTGCTTATCCGATGAGCCGCGTGCACTGGTACAGCACCTAAATCTCATCGATGACAACTTCAACATCGCACTAAGCATCCTACGTCACCGATACAGCAACAAGCGGGTGTTGGCGGACAAGCTCGTTACCAACATGGTCGGACATTCGATGGTGGCACACTCTGGCCATTCACTGCGGGCGTTCCTCAACACGCTGCTTGAGAACACAAAGGCCCTGGTGAACTTAGGGTTGCCGGTCAAGGAGTGGTCCTTCCTACTATTTTCCATTGCGGTGCGGAAGCTAGCGGAACCAACGCGGATGCGTTTCGAGCAGTACCTAATGCTGCCAGCGGAACACAGCACTGTGCTGCCCACCTTCGACCAGTTGACTTCGTTCCTGGAAGGTGAGTGCAGAGTGCTGGAGTCGGCAGCGGAGAATCAAGCGGTTACGGCAAAACCATCAGTGCGGATAGAAGGGGCGGTTCCATACGGTAACCAGACAAGCAGTAAGGTGGTCTATCAGGCGGAGGCGCGGCCCTCTAGCCCAATAGCGGAGGCGTACTACTGCCAATTTTGTGAGCGGCAAGGCCACACTCTTTACAAGTGCCGTAACTTTTTTGCGCTGACACCTCAGCAGCGGAAGGCGGTGGTCTTTGAGCGCAAGTGGTGCTTCGCTTGTCTCAAATCACATTCCATAAGCCAGTGTCAATCCACGAATGTATGCCGAACATGCGGGACTAATAAGCATCACACTCTGCTACATTTCGAGCAAGGCGGCAGTAGCGGTTTTCGGGGGGGCCAACACGGCCAAATACGTAACAACAGGGGCGGCTTTCAGGGGGGCCAGCGTGGCCCAACTGGTACAAACAGTGGCGGTTTTGGCGGAGCCCAAGTGGGACCGACCAGTGGCGGATCTAGGGGGGGCGGACACGCATACAATAACTATGGGCCCACTAGCGGACCTAGGGGGGGCGGACCTGGCTACAATAGCTATGCGGCCAATGGCGCATCTAGTGGGGACGGACGTAGTCACACTTATGCGGCTACTGGCGGAATAGGGGGGGGGCGAAAGCCAACAGTACGAGCAACAGCACAATACCTATGCGGCTGTGGCGAGCGGTCGTCAACGGTCACGGTCATTCTCACCACCGGTGCCGTGCAATTTTGGGCATTCCGGCCAGGGACCTTCAACTGGGGGTCGCTGACTAGCCGACCATTCCCGCAACCAAGCTGAACATCCTTCAGTCGTTTTAGCCACTGCGCTAGTTGCGGTGAAATCTGCGGCGGGGTATGCTCACGTGGCACGGGCCATGTTAGATAGCGGTTCACAAATTTCAATTATTACAAATTCATTGGCAAATAAATTGGGGCTTCCGCGGTATAGAGCGCATTTTCCTCTAACGGGTGTAGGCGGCGTAGAGGTAAAGAACTCTAGGGAGATGGCTGAGGTAACCATACGACCTAGAGATGCGGTGGGTCCTATTCTTTCTACTAGTGCTATTATTTTAAATAAAGTAGGTGGACACCTTCCCACTTCGACACTAGATGAGGGACTTTTTTCATATTATCAACATTTACCACTTGCGGATGAACGGTTCTTTCAATCTAAATCTATAGACCTTCTCTTAGGCATGGATTTACTTGGGGATATATTGCAGGGGGGCTTAGTAAGGGTAGGTCCAGGATTTCCCATTGCTTTAGATACGATTTTTGGGTTTGCGGTAGCAGGTCCTGTCTCATACAAAGAACCCAGTGCGGCGCGGTTGTTTTTCAGTCTATACACGGAGGAAAATTCTTTGGATGGGGTTATTCAAAGATTTTGGGAATCCGAGGAGATCCCAGAGAAAGCGGTTAAAGATCCACAACATGCAGTTTGCGAGAATTTATTCCGTACGACTCATCAGCGCAATGCTGAGGGGCGCTATTCAGTGCGCTTACCTTTCCTATCAAATCGACCTAAATTAGGAGATTCTAGAACCATAGCACTTAGGCGGTTTTTATCACTAGAAAGGCGGCTTAACTCAGAACCAAGAATGCGTTCCAAATATGTAGAGTTCATGCGGGAATATATACAATTGGGGCACATGTCGGTGGCTCCAGCCACAATTACGCGCGGGGAACATTACTTTATCCCACATCATGGGGTTTTCAAGAGTTCAGGGGATACTGAAAAAATTAGAGTGGTTTTCGATGCAAGCTGCTCTACTATTTCAGGAGTCTCATTAAATGACTGTCTTCACGCTGGGCCGAAGCTCCAGCTGGACATAAATGAAATCATTTTAGACTTTCGCCTTCACGCGGTAGTTTTCGTAACGGACATCCGAATGATGTTCAGGCAGGTTTTAGTAGACTACTGAGACCGAGTGTTTCAGCTCATATTTTGGCGGGAATCTACGGACCAGCCACTGTGCATATTCACTATAAATACTAACACGTACGGTTTAAAGTCTAGCCCATACATTGCTATTAGGTGCCTACGACAACTAGCAGATGATTATGAGGATCGCTTTCCTATCGCGGCACGTACACTGCGGAATTCGGTTTACATGGACGATATTTTAGGCGGCGCAAGCTCATTAGAAGCTGCGGCAGAGCTAAAGTCTCAACTGATTTCCATGCTATCTCTGGGAGGCTATGAGTTGCGTAAGTGGGCATCTAGTTATCCAGAGCTTCTCTCAGATATTCCGGTGGAACATTGTGAGAAGCCACACCAATTCGATGCGGTAGATAGTCCTTCCTTCATAAAGGTTCTCGGGATTCAATGGGATTCGGTGCTGGATGTCTTCTCATACAATATCGGTCTACCGTCAGAATCTACATTTACTAAGCGGGCAGTTCTCTCTACTATCGCGCGGACGTTCGACCCACTTGGTTGGATCGCACCAGTGGTGTTCAAGGCCAAACTGATCATGCAGTCTGTATGGTTGCTACAACTGACTTGGGATGAACCCTTACCAAGCCACTCTCAAGCGGATTGGGAGCGTTTTCTTTTCGACTTACCTCAGTTGAATCAGTTAAGGCTTAAGCGGTGCGTACTTCCGCCAGATGCGGTTTCTTATTCACTACATGGGTTCTGTGATGGCTCAAACTTAGGCTATGCGGCTGTAGTTTATTTGCGTACTGTAAAACAGGATAATTCAGTATCGATACACCTGCTCTCGGCCAAGTCCAGAGTAGCGCCTATTCGCTCTAAACTAACCATTCCTAAAATGGAGCTTAGCGGTGCCATTATTTTATCTCGGTTAATTAATTATGTAGCGGCATCTTACGTGGGGAAAATTCAACTCGATGACATAGTATGCTGGTCAGACAGTACCATTGTACTATCTTGGTTACGAACACCACCACATACTCTACAAACTTTTGAGGGAAATAGAGTTGCGGAGATAAACAACTCTAAAGTGCGGTTAACTTGGCGGTATGTCCCATCTAATTTAAATTGTGCGGATATAGGATCTAGGGGAGCTACAGCTTCAGAGCTGCTTAACAGTTCACTGTGGTGGGACCCACATTGGTTACATGACAGTCCAGAGAGTTGGCCTGCGAACTATATTGGTCGCATCCCAGACTTGCCGGGCATTAAGACTGTCAAGCTAACATCTCATGCGGTAGTGATCGAGTCATGCGATCTACCTGCTCGGTACAGCTCTCTACCTAAACTCCAGGCAGTAACGGCTTATTGTCTTCGTTTTTCATATAACTTGCGGAACACTAACAAGCGGAGCGGCCCTTTAACAATAGCGGAATTATCAGCGGCATTAAAAACATTAATTAAAACAGTACAACAAGCGGAATTTTCAATTGATCTGGAATTACTTTCCAAGGGGCGATTATGCTCCACGCGTATTCGACGACTTAGTCCTTTCCTTGATGAGGAGGGATTTTTACGTGTAGGCGGGCGGCTTTCAAATTCAAATCTTCCTATGGGAACGAAGCATCCTCTGTTGTTGCCCAAATCTCATGCGCTGACGCGGCTAATAATAGATCATTTTCACTTGACTCATTGTCACGCGGGCCCTACAGCTTTACAAGCTATACTTCAGCGGAGATATTGGATTCTCTCAGCGAGACAAGCTATTCGGTTCCAAATATTTAAATGCATTCCGTGTTTTAGACTCAAGGCCAAGCCTTCAGAACCTATTATGGCCGATCTCCCAGCAGATCGCGTCACTCAATCGGGCGGTGTTTTTCATGCGGTAGCCACGGATTTTGCGAGACCTTTTCAAATCAAAGCCTCTACGTTACGGAACGCTAAAGTCCTCAAGGCATATCTGTGCGTATTCGTTTGTCTTGCCACGCGGGTGGTTCATTTAGAGGTTGTCTCGGACTTATCCACCATAGCTTTTCTTGCTGCATTCACCAGGTTTGCATCAAGACGGGGATTGCCTAGGCTAATTCGATCGGACTGCGGTACAAACTACGTAGGCAGTAATAGACACTTAACGGAAATTGAGCGGCACCTTCGTCAACCGGCCGTAGCGGCTTCTCTCGAAAGAGAATTCACTAATCGCGGTATCGAGTGGAGATTCAATCCACCCAGCGCGCCTCACTTTGGCGGCATTTTTGAAGCGGCAGTCAAATCTGCAAAAACTCACCTCAAGCGGGTTATAGGTGAGCAAACTCTCACGTTTGAAGAGTTAACAACAGTTTTTACGCGGGTAGAAGCGGTTTTAAATTCACGTCCAATGCATCCATTATCCTCGGACCCATCAGAATTCGACGTTCTGACTGGCGCTCATTTCCTTATCGGGAGATCATTAACTTCAGTCCCAGAATATGATTGGACGGCGGAGCCCATTTCGAGGCTAAAGCGATTCGAATTGGTACAGGCCATGTCACAACATTTCTGGAAGCGGTGGAGCTCAGACTATCTGACCACTCTCCAACAGCGGTCGAAGTAGACTTCAAAGACCGATTCCCCTCGCGTGGGCGATCTGGTTCTTCTGAAGGACGAAAACATTCCGCCCCTCCACTGGAATATGGGCAGGATTGCGGAAATTAAACCGGGCAGAGATGGAGTTATTCGGGTTGTGGTAGTCAACACTCCACATGGGGTTTTAACACGACCTGTAGTTAAGGTGTGTCGTCTTCCTATCTACGATCATTAGATCAGCGGTGACTTTTCAATGTATTGCGGTTGATAAGAAGCTTGGCTTCTTCTCAGGGGGGGGTGTTCGGTATTATTCGGCTTTACATCGCGCAACACAAATTCACTAGGTACACTAGGCCTCCATCAAGCCCGGCGGCAGAGACAAACAGCCACATAGCTGGCCACCTACGCTTGTCCGCTCTGGTCGCCAAGCAACGGGCGACAGAGAGTTGTTGTTGACGGGTTCTGCAAAACCGGAACGGAGCGGTGTACATAATTACGTACGAAAACGAAAACTTTTACCAAGATCGTGGTGTGGACTAGGCTATCGAAGGAGCGGACGGCGCGGCGATTTCACAAGGTAGGAGGCCACAACCACACACACACTACGATTCATAGGATTTCAATAAAATTGTGTTGTTATTACTACCGAACCAATGCATTATAATTTCTATAGAAAATATTCATTTTAATTTAATTTGGTATGGATCCTCGATGCCGAGCTTCACTTATTAACTAACTAGCTCGGCCTCCGAGCTATCAATTAATATCTATTTTGGGTGGGTAACTACCAAATAAGAGAAAGCTAGGGCAAATAGCCTCGAAGAAACCCTTTCGAATTCGATGGAAGTAGCCTAACAAGTAGTGTTGCCATCGTTTTTTTACAGCATGGCGGGACAAACTTAAATATTAGAGAAAAAAAACGGGATTCCAAAATACGAGCACATAGTTTTTATCGTCTTACATTATATTTCGCTGAAGATTTAACTTGCTTAAGTATTTATTTTTTTGTTTTAACATAATGGAAGAAATCAATACAATTCAGCTTAGAATAATTAAATGGACACAATATATAAAATATAACAATTTACAAGTAAAAAATATTAAATATCTCTATAACTGAAATACTGTAATTAAATTAAAATAGAAACTAAACCTATCAAATTAAAATTACCTAAACTAAAACAAAACAAACAAACTTTAAAAATAATTAGCCACTGGAGAGACTACCACGATCCGGGTTAAATTGTAATTAAATTGTATGAGTAATTCAGATCCTTCTATCGCCACGAAAACAGCACGAGCACGTGAGAACCAGCCAAGAAATAGCAAAACTATTGAGTACCTATGCATAATAGATAGAAAGGCCAGCCCAGGAACGAAACAGTCACAGGGCAGGCAACCAATCACATAGTTTGTTTGCATTATTTAGTTGCATACAAAACAACTGCCTCTGACTGCGCAAATGAGACGCAGTAATAAGCGCCAGAGCAAAAATAAAAGAAATCGCTATTGTTTACTTACGCCTTATATTATTTCGTATTTCTTATAGTATTTTATATTATTTCGTTAATGTAACGTTTTGTATTTTATATACATATTTATATTAGTTTTATATAATTATAAAACAAATATACCCATACAAAATAAATACAAACAGAATAAAATATAAAAAAACGGTAATATCGCAAACTTCTGCGGTGTTTAGCTGCCTGCATTGCATTTGGGGGAAAAATACGAATTCATAGGAAAAACGGGTTATCGGCCGTCCCGATCGGGACTCTTCCTGTTTTGCCCAAAAAGCTGGACGTTCCGCTAAAAACGAGACTACGCATTTAATAAAAATGTCAGACTGTAAAAAAAATTACTTTGTCAGAACTAAGCATCATGTATTTTGCCAAACGTGTGTGTATGACTGGCAACACTACCAAAGAATATTTACCACAAATTTATCCCACCGAAGTTTACCACTCAAATATCCCACCAAATTTTCCCAGCCAAGTAGCCTCCCACTAAAGTCCGCCTCTACTTGAGTGGACGCTACTTTGGTGGGATAAATCGGTGGGATATTCCTTTGGTTTATATTTGTGACTCACACAAATATTCCTACGCAAGTATCCCACCCATTTATCTCCTGTTTCTGTTTCTTCCCACTCAATTATCCCACCGTAATAGAGCTCCACCATTTTAGCCTCCACTGAAGTGTAGTTTCCCTGAAAAATACACTATGGACTCTAGCTAACTTGTCTCTTTCGCATTTAGGGGGCAATTCACGTTACATCTCTAGTAGACGTGAATCTGGCTTAAAATACGCTAGACTAAAAGCGTGATCGCCAAAAAAAAAAAAAAAAATTATTCTACTCTTCGGGTACGTCGCTGTCTTGTCTGTCACTGTCCTGTCAGTGAACTCAGTGAAAACTTTACTGTCAAGTGTCAAAAGAAATGGAAGGAAACAGAAGAGATCAAAGAAATTTGGGATAGTTGGATTGCTCGTTGAATTTGCCTGTTTTATAAATCCATTTCAGTGCCATTTAACATTTAAGCACCTTCTTAACACAACAGCGAGCGTAGATGGCACTCTCCTTACTTCGCAGCAGTCTACTGCGACGCGCCACTCTCCCGGCGCTCGCCACTACTCCGCGCCGAAACGCCGGTTACCTCGTACTGTAAGTTTTCATTCTCGTATCCTCTTCCTGCCACACAGATGTGTTATGTGTGTGTGCCTCCATAATGTTATCAGTGTAAAGTAATAAATGTCTGTATAGAAAATTGCATGCTCCATGAAGGTCAACGTTCGTGTGGTAATGTGTTCAATATTAGCACAAGAATGTTTCTATAAAATGTAGGTACCTACATAAAATGCTCACTGTATTTTTATCTTATTATTATGTTTTTTTATCTTTAATTGTTCACTAATAGTTTGCGAAACGTGGTGTTCGATGTTGTACTATAATTTACCAGGTTTCTTGCAGCACAACACCGATTACTCTGTTACCCCGATTTTCGGGATTCAGCGTGTGTGATATGTGTAACTTCAAAACACAGTAGCGTTCCTTAGGGGCTAAATCACTATTTCTACATATTTTGCTAATATGTAGCTATTTCAGTGAATTTTTTTTATTAGAATGAGTGAGAATAGTTGGTTTATGGTTAACCTGTTGCATTCCGAAGGTATAAAATCCTTATATATACTGACTTCCAGGCAGGCACGTGCACGGGTTGGGGGGAGAGCATGCTCCACGCGCTAGTGCATGCGAAGCATGCGGCTAACTTCACTCCACTGTGGTTGGTTGAGATTAAGGTCTGAGCACACGCCTGCTTCCAGGTGTTTTGCCGCACTGCAGCATTGCGCGACCTTGAGCGTTGACAAAAACTCAAATCTTTCGCTCAATAATGAAGTCAGATCAATAAACTCTATTGGCATTTATAGCCAATGAAATTAACCACAAAACAATGTAAAACAAGGATTCACTTATTTCTAAATAAGTGAATCACACAAGCACAAATGAAATATTTTTACTCCAGGAAAAACAAAACACATTTCGACATTTTCTTTCTGAATTTTTCTAACCTAAATTTGGCAAATCGATTTGAGGCTCAACTTTTCAAATAGGTAATGCATTTGAAATAAAGTAAAAAAGAATAAAGTAAAAAGAAACCAGTTTACTATCTGCCGGAAATGACGTAGAATGAAATTGGCAGCCGTCATTCATTTTTATGATTTGTTTAATTCTGCGGCGACCAATCAGAGTGGAGCATTCATCGACCAATGACGAGGCTATACGCTAATCGGTGCGTTTCTTTGCTGCTCGGAGCAAGGAGCTTAGGATAACTAATGTAGGTTGGCACGAAACAAGCGTTATGCAGCAAATTTTACGAAAATTGCTAGGATTTTTATCAATAAATTGGCAATTCTAGCGCGTTTTACTAAGAAACATTTATTGAATTAGCTATTAGCGATATTTTCAACGCCCATCACGTCCCTCTTGGGACCAACCGAAGCGAGTGGATGCAAAAAGATCGGGTCCCGTGCAGGACTATCGGAAGGCAACAGGTTCTTCATTGCGATTTTCATCCAACACTTTGCTGTTACACAGAAAAAAAATACATACTGACGGCTGTTACTTTGGTCTACAATCTACATCATTTCCGTCAGATGTGGAATGGACTCTAGTCGTATCGTAATTCATGTAACACCTTGGTGAACTAGGTGCCATGTCAGTGCTTCCCTTCGGTCATACCAGAAGTTTCCTGGATTTTTTAATCCGATTAAAGTCTGATTCTAAATAAGTGAATTCTCTCCACGCGTTGACCGTGGCACTACCGGTAGCACTACTAGTAGTGCCACGGTTAAAATTCATTTACCGTAGCACTACTGATTTAATATTACCGTAGCACTACTGATTTAATTTGATAGCGTCGAGGTTTATATGGCGCCGAGTCACCTATAAGGTGTCCAGCGACGCCCATAGCCGATCGGTCGCATGCGGGGGTTGCGAATGCCATGCCGGTCTGACAGGTGCCCATTCACGCCCCTGTTAAAGGACCCGAGACTGTACTTGGTGGGAAATATGTGGGCATGAAATCACTTTTCGAAATCGGTGCTAAACACAAACATTTTATGAAGGCCGTGTTGGGTGTGGCATACTGAGAGCAATCAGGATAACCATCACATCCACATCTTGAGAAACAACAATAGCTGGCAAAGATTTAAATTGCTGGCAAGTGATGTTCAGATTTATTTGTGTTGGGTTTGGCACCGACTTTGAAAAGTGATTTCATCGGAGTCGGTTTTTTGTTTTTTAAAACAGTTTTTATTTCTTTCTTTTTAGTAATATCACATAAAAAAGAATAATCGAAATGGAATAATCGAAATCGTTTGAAGTGGTACAGAATTATTCGCAATGTGTCATGCACATGGATAACTCAGTAATACACTGCAAGTACTGCAACAGCTCTGAAATGGACAAATGTATAGAAATTGCTTTGGAAACAGAGGAACACATCTTTGTCACTGTATGTGTGAGGGTCCTTTGGAACTAAGTGCTTTATGATCTGATGGATAAGCCTACAAGCTTCGACTGTGCCACGGTTAAAACAATAAAATGTATTTTTTTTATATTTAGAATCATATAGTAATAGTGCGAAAAAGTTTCACGTTGGAATCTTACACAATGCAGGTTTCCCGGGTTTTGCTAGTGTTTTGGATTATCGTATTTTGGGAGTAAACGTATCAAATTAAATCAGTAGTGCTACGGTTAATAAATTTTAACCGTGGCACTACCTGTATTAAATCAGTAGTGCCACGGTAAATAAATTTTAACCGTGGCACTACTAGTAGTGCTACCGGTAGTGCCACGGTCAACGCCCCATTCTCTCTTGTTTCACATCGTTTTGTAGGCATTTTCATTGGCTTTATGGGCCAAAAGAGTTTATTGATCTGACTTCTTATCTTAAGAAATATTTTAGTTCTGGTGCGCAATTGGCGCCAAATCTACTCGCGGCCTTAATGTCATGTAAGTCGTGGGTTTCGTAATGCACGTCGTGCAGCGAAAATGGCATGGAATTCGAGGGGGCTAAGCATGTTTATAGTGTGAGAATGCAAAGGGTTAAATAACTTAGTGTTCCATTTATTTAGTGATTCAGTAGGGCTCCGGGAATTCGTGAACATTCGTTACATTCGTAACAGTCATTATCATCGGAACATATTCTACATCGCTTAGTTTCCGTTATTTAGACTGCATGAATATTACAAAATCTGTGGAAATGCTGACAGAATCGTTTGGTGTTTTTGCAGAATACCAGAAATTGGAGAGGAATCCAATGATAAGAACCTTCTACTGTGCGAGGATGGGTTACCAGAGTTTAACGACATTACAATCGAAAAATGCATCGCGATCATCGGTAACCAGACTCTCGAGTTCGAGAGCGGCATCAAAACCATCGAGAGCACCGCCGACCAGTGCAAGAATGTGTTCACTGAAATATTTGAACCGCTGCAGAAGCTCGAAGTTCCGATGGAATTCACTTGGGGCATCGCTAAAACTCTGTACTTAGGAAACAGCTCTCTCATGCCAACGGAGTCCTATCTGAAGATACACGAGCGGGCGTACAAGGCGCGTTCTGCAAAGTTCAACAGCTACCCTATTTACCGCGCCGTCATCAATGAGAAGGAGCGCCACAAGGTGCTCGACGAGGAGAAGCAGCGCCTACTAGAAAAGTACGAGCTGGAGGGCAAGCTCAACGGGCTCGACGCCACAGACACCGAGCGTGCTCGCCTCGTCGCCATCCTATACGACCTGCAGAAGCATCGAGTCATGTTCCGCGAGAAGGTGAAACATGCAACTAAAAGCTTTAAACACATAATACGAGATGGTGATGTAGTGAGAGAGTTTCCCGAGGGCCTACTGAAGGCGATGGTGACGGACAGCAGCGACGTGGGCCGCGGGCCGTGGACTGTGACTCTGCAGCCCCATGTGTATGATACGTTCATGCAGCACTGTCCGGACAGGGCGCTGCGCTGGAACGCACTGCAGGCGCTCAATAGGCGCTGCTCCGCGTATGCGGAAAAGGAGCTAGAGACGAGCACCCATCTGGAAAAGATTCGCGGCTACAGAAGAGATCAGGCCAAGGTACTGGGCTTTGATTCTTTCGTCGACATGAGTATGGAGACCAAGATGGCTGGCTCCATTGAAAATGTGAAATCCGTGTTAAATCATCTTCTCGAGAAGGCTCGCCCCATGCAAGATCTAGAGATCGAATCGTTGCAGAAATTCGCCGAGGAGAGAGGCTTCACCGACAAGCTCGACTTCTGCGACATCCCGTACTGGCAGAGAAAACAACGGCGGACACTGTTTCACTATGATGAGGAAAAAATACGAGAGTACTTTCCGTTGCCTCGAGTTCTCAGCAGTTTGTTCAACTTGTGTGCGCAGCTGTTCAAGATAAACATAGTGGAGCGCTCCAACGTGCACACTTGGCACAAGGATGTGAAGTTCTATGACGTGCTCGATGGCTCTGGCAACCGGCCCATCGCCGGCTTCTACTTGGACCCGTACGCACGCGAGGACGAGAAGATCCGCGTCCACGACGACTCTGGCTGGCACGTGTCCATCGCCAACCGCTGCGCCACCCCACCCGCTGCACCCCTCTCCGCACTCATCTTCAACTTCCAGGTGCCCATGTACGGCAAGCAGTCTCTCCTCTCCTTCCAGGAGGTCAACGTGCTGTTTCAAAAGTTTGGACATGCTCTGCGCCACCTACTGACGCGCGCCAGCTACCCGGAGGTGGCGGGCATATCCAACGTGGAGTGGGATGCGGCAGAGGTCTGCGGGCACGTGCTCACACACTGGCTCTACGACCCGAGCACCGCGCGCGCCATCAGCGGCCACTACTCAACCGACGAGCCCCTGCCCGACGAGATCATCCACAACCTGCAGAACGTGCGTGGGCACATGGCCGGCTACACGCTGTGCCGCGAGCTATACCTCTCCGCTCTCGACCTCGAGCTGCACTCCTCCAAGGAGTTCTGGAGGGACGTCGTGCGGCGTCTGTGGCCCGACTACCACGCGCTGCCCTTCGATCGCTACGACTGTCACCCGTGCTCCTTCACCAAGATCATGTCGGAAGAATGGGGTGCCGCATACTACTGCCATCTGTGGTCACGCATGATTGCCGCTGACGCGTACGGTGCTTTCGAGGAGGCCCAACAGAAGCAGACTGGTGTACTGGCGGTGGGCGAGCGCTATCGCAATACTTTTCTGGCGCTCGGCGGCGCCTGCCATCCATCAGAGGTCTTCCGGAGGTTCCGCGGCCGCGACCCCTCACCCAACGCCCTTTTGCAAAACCTTAGATTGACCCAAAACCCTACAGAGGAGTAAGTTCATTTTGTTGAATATACATGTAGGTATCATGTATTGTGTAGTTGTAAAATTAATATCCAGAGCGACTGTTGCATTTCTTTATTGAAGATGCTTTAATTACAGGTTTTACAATATTTAAATAGCCTTAAAATTAAATGAAGTCATTATGTTATTTTAAAGATGTTTCACTTGAATTTAATTACTTCACTAAGGATTCCTATCCACAAAATTTATTTTAGAAGATGGCGTTTCATAAAATAAATTATAAGAATCGACTAACACACTACAAGTACAAAGAATTGCCAATATTCAATACGGAAATACATCGTTTGTTCTTTCACAAATGCTGAGCATTAATCCGAATCAGGATTTTGTTCCCAAGCTCGTTCCATATCGTGGATATCGTCATTGAGTTTATCGTCGTGGGGCAGCAGCTTGGCGGCCACCTTCATCTCGTCGATGGCCTTGCTGAGGAAGCCGAGGCGCGCGAGCGCGGCGGCGCGGCGCGCCAGGCAGCGAGCGCGGCTCACGCGGTTACCTTCACACGCCGGTCTCATCAGCTCCAGTGCAGTGGAGCAATCGTGCGCCTGTTGTCACACAAGTACCTAGTTGAAAATACATGGGGGGGCATTCGACCGATACTAAACAAAGTGTTTCCACTCCCACCTTATACCTAAGGTTCTACATACATATAGTATGGGTAACATCCTACACAACACTTACACATTTATTAAAATTTCCAAGAGCAAAATGTGTTGCAGCTCTGTTGGCGAACAAGCTCGGCAACTTATCAGTTAACTTGATAGCGTGAGTGTAGGCACTGATGGCTCCGAGGAAATTGCCATCTCTGAAGAACCCGTCGCCTTTCTCCTTGCACCATTGGGGGTCCTGCTCCTCCGGTCGCAGATCTTCTGATACAAAACCTGTGACACCATTTTGAAAAATGCATAAATTAGGTTTGGATTCCTATTCATGTAAAAATTATTACTAAGAACAATTTACTTTATTACCTGTCGCTCTCCTAGCTTCAGTCATATTCTTCAACCAAGTCGCTTCCTCCTCTGCTTGTGATTCTCGACTAGGAGTAGGAAATACTCTAGTAGAAAAATTTACCTCCAACTGCGACGTTACTCGAACTGGAGGAAGTACTCTGTTTCTGGATTCTTCCTTCTTTCTGTCCACATATTCCGACTTTATCACTTTCTTTTGTAATACAGTAGCTTTCAGACTACCACCTAAGCGACTTTTTCTTTGTACCGATGTCGCGGGCTCCAAAGCAGGAGGCTCATCGTCAGGCAAATCAGAAATTGTAATACATTTGCTTGGCATTTCTCTTTTGTTATTAACCCTCCACTCCTCCAACTCCTGCATAGCCTTGTCCCGCTCAGCATCTCGCCTTTTGTCCATCAAAATATTGTTTTGATTATCTATTTCCATAGCCTGCCGAACGGAGAACCGCTCTAACTCATTCTTCCTCTTCACCTTCTCTTCAAACTTCATCTTCGCTTCGTCTTGACACTTAGTGAGCACTTCCTTCTTAAAATTCAACTTTTCTTCTTTGGTTAAACTTCTCTCAAGTCGCTCCCATTCCGTATTATCGAGTTTGATCAGGTCAAATTGTATGGCATTCTCATGCAGGTAGCACTTGCTTTTGCTATTCGCTATGTCATGAAGTAGGAAGACTTCAAATAGAAATGGATGGTAATGGGCCTTGATGTAGTTATCGCAAGTGAACAGATCCACGTAAGCAGAAGGTACTCCCTTTAGAGGGACCCTGATGTTTATTGTGGTAGGGGATTGAGTCCACGTATAATCTGATACTATAACAGGCATAATGAAAATTAACCATTGGCTGTATAATTCACTTAACTAAATACATTTTCAGAATCACAATATCAGGTAGTCATGGTAATTATTTTTCAAGTTAAATCTTGCGGGCAAGGAATCAATCATACAATCGTTTCCGGAAGTGATACAAATAGCCACAGACTATATAGTGCTAGTCGATAGAGAGCGTTTCAAGTTTCAACTAAAAGTTCCCTTCGCCGTTATGTTGGCTCCAATGTCAGTGCTTAAATTCGTATTGCCAGATTGTGAAGATTATATTACCTAATATGTAATCGGTATAATACTTCAGGCAGAGAGTCAGCCTGGCGATCCAGCGTGGGAATGCAGCAGGTGTAATGGGCTCGCTTCGCGGACAGGACACGGAGGACGGGCTGGACGAAATATTTTATATTTTTAGGTTAGTTTTAATTTTAGGTTAATTTTAGTTTTTAACTTAGTTATATTTTATATTAGTTTAGCTTAGATAATTAGTTTAATTTTTATTGTATCTTCATTTTTTGGTTGTTTAATAAATACTCTATTATCGGTATTATTACCGTATAATAAATGCGGTAAATACTGATAATTACGGGTAAATCTGTACACATAGCAACCCTCAACGCTGTTTTGACAGATAGACAGTGGAGCCAACATAACGGCGAAGGGAACTTTTAGTTCTTCTTCTTCTTTTTTTAAATAACTTTTTTACATAACTAGCACCAAAGAGTACTTAAATGTATATTAACTAGCCACTTTTTTACACAAGCCATCAAACACTTTCCACATGCCACCCATACAAGAAACGTGTTTTTTTTTTAGGATAAAAAAAAGTTTTTGCTTGCCGAAACCTCAGTGCGCGAGTCAGACTTGCGCTTAGCGTTTTTTTTTAGTTAGGAATATGGCAGAGAGAGAGAGAGAGAGAGAGACATTTGCCGTGAGTGGAGCCGCTTGCAAAAGCTAGTCTCTATCTTTGTCTCTATCTCTATTTTTTCTTATATAAAAAGGGAACGTGTTTGAGCTAAACTCCGGAACCACTGAACAGATTTTGATGCGGTTAACACCAATGGAAAGAGTAGTTCTTCATGCTCATTATAGGCTATAACCATCACGCTATATAGTCTTAGGGTTGAGCAGTATCCAAGAAAGTGTAATATGGACGAGGGAGAGAGTGATTGATATTATAAGAGAAGCGATCGTTTATCATATTTGCGTTTAAATCGGACTTGCTATTAAACCGAGTGTACCCCGGGCGAAGCCGCAGGCCAAAGCTATCAATCAATACTAATAATAAATCTGTAAGGGGTGGTCATGGAGTAAGTTACTTTGTTTTAGGAAATATTGAGTTTGTAGCCTCTATGTATGATACTAAAGCTAAATTGACGATTTTTAGAAATCTTTTCTGTATGTATGTATGTATGTTCCGCCATAACTCTTAAACCGATCATCCGAATTCGATGAAACTTTGTACAAGTACATTTAACTATATGGGACACAGGATAGGCTACATAAAATTAAGTTCCGGTTACGCTAAGATGTGGCTCCCATACAAACCGATATGTTCAATCCGCGCGCCTTAGTACTATACATACGTATTTACCGAGCGAGCGGCAGTTCGCGGCGCGGCATCGCGGCGGCGGCGGCGCGGGGGAGGCGCGGCCTATAAACTCAATAGCGAACCGAGCAGCCGCACTATTATTCCTCTTTCACGCAAAAACTACTGAACAGATTTTGATGAGCCTTTACAGTACTATAGCTTATACATCAAAAAGGCTATAATTTATAAAGACATTGTGTAAATTTGCCCAAATATCGATAAATGTCAAGTAAGTCGGAAAAAATCCTGCCTTCTGAGACCTATCTCGGCGTGCGCTGCATAAACCGTTAGAGTTACACGAAGATATTTTATGGTGAGGTTGTTTCTCCAAAATAGTTCTAAAAAAAAGTCCGCGACAGCATATATCTACCTTTTATGTGGAAGCCACTATAGCCAAAATAGTGAACCAAAAATACATTTAAATTGGATACTGTATTTACAATGCACATTTTATAGTTTTGAATTAATTCTTATCAAAATACATACTTTTATCGCTTCTGGTATTTAAAGTGGCAACCAAACGAATAGGAAATTCGTTTATTACTGCCAGTATCCAGTGGCGGAGTTGCACGGTATAAATTTGTGATTACTTTTTATAATATAATAAAACAAAATAATTTTGAAAGGAACGAAGCATTTGAAGTTACTAGTTTGCATGCACAAATTCTGGAAGACACATACTTAGTTGTAAATAAGAAGATGAAATATAATTTATGAATTTAATTTTTCCTTGTCTAATAAAAAAATTATATGTTTCTTATATTATGACAAGAAGATGAAAATAAATAACTAAAACATTATACATATATTTACATATAATTAATTACAGTCTTACGTCATTACATTTTATAAATTTTAATATATATTTTATAACATGGGAATTGTTAGTATACAGTATCGTTTGTATGTTAGTAGGAAGTGGGACTTTAAACAAATACAACAACTTAAAAACTAACCAAACTAATTCGAGCGAGCAGCTCTTTCTTTCATAATAACATTATACATTTTAAACAACTTCGCAGCACCCTCGGATGCTGGATGAGCCAAATTATCTATATATGGACCTAAACGCCTTTTTTTTCATTCATAAATAAAGCCATATTTTGCTTGTTTGTTCTATAGCATAGAGTCAGGCATACCAATCGAAGGGACAACATTATATTATCTTTGGTTGGAACGACCAAAGACTATTATAAGCACTAAGTTTTCTCCAAAGACTTCTAGCATGGCTGGCTAGCAACTTGACAGAAAACTACAAGCCATTATATACTTTTATAAAAAACTCAATATTATTTTTGGCCCCAGTTTTGATTTTCGCAGACTAAGTCATTTCTATTCTAATAGCAGTGTTTTGTGGTCCTTTATGCTCCTGTATGTTTTTTTTTATGAGGTGTAGCAAATTCAAATGAGAAAAAGAATGAAAAAATAAGACATATGCCTCTAAGGTCACACTATTTTTTTTGCCTTTCCGTAAGAAAAAAAAAAGTTACCAGTCAGGTGCTTACTAGAGAGCGTTATGTTCCCTTCGCCGTTATTTTGGCTCCACTGTCTATCTGTCAAAACAGCGTTGAGGGTTGCTATGTGTACAGATTAACCCGTTATTATCAGTATTTACATTATTTTTTGTACGGTAAATACCGATTACATTATTAGGTAATATAATCTTCACAATCTGGCAACAGAAATTTAAGCACTGACAGTGACACTGGCAGTGGAGCCAACATAACGGCGAAGGGAACTTTTAGTTGGAACGCTCTCTAGGTTGTGTTTGTGTTGTGTTGATGTTGGTTGATCGCACGATGTGTTGATAGTGATAGGTTAAGTGGTTACTTACAATCTCTTTGCTGCTGCAAGCTGTCCGATTTCGAAAGGGCGAAAGTTCTAAGTTTCGAACAAACTACCACGCTTGCAAGTACTCCTATATAAAATCTAACAAGATGTATCTACGTTACTACTTGAACGAGAATGGCGAACGTCAATACACGCTGGCAGTATGTGTTACCTCAATATGATATACTTTATAACCTGAACTATGAATTATATACACGTCGGAGAGACTGAGAATCTTATACGACTAAAGCGGCTAAAGTCGTAAAAAAAATTGGAAGAATAATACTATTATTGATTCAATAATCTATTAAAATAAGATACATACAATAGATAGACTAGAATAGGTAGGTACATTGATGCAGTTTAATAAAAATAATCTCCGAATTGCAAATTTATTTCAATTTTGACAATCTTACTAGCTAAATTAGTTTCATTATAGAAGCCCCGGTCTCGGCCAGAGCTGTTGCAAATTGACAATTTCATACAAGAAAAAAAAGACACTGATTTTAAACAGCCACGCTCCACGGTCTGGTTTTTTCTCGGACGAAGCAAATGCGGACAGCGGCGCACCGGGCGTCGTGGACAAGTTCGCACGTGTTTTGTATTGCGGGCACTCGGAAAAATTTTTTTTATGTATCGGCGTAGCCGTTATCCGATCAAAACTTCAATTCTCGGCGTCTCATGCTCATGACGAATCTTGAGCGCTGGGAAGCCGAGTAGACAGACGTTATATACAGACATACATACATATAAATATACACAGGTCGGATGGACATAGTGGACAAAGGTTTTCTTTAATAGATTAGCTTTTGCCCGCGGCTTTGCTCGCGTGAAATTCGTACCTATTTGCCTTGATCGCCCTAGGCCTTTTAGTACCAGCCGCCCCAATTCAGTGCAGCCGGGACGGCCGGGACGGTTCTGCAAAGTTTACAGCGTAGGTAGGCACAAATGTGAACTTGTACGAAAATCACAAATCAGCATTGCGTTCAACCTGCCAGAAATATTTTATTTCTCAGTTTAGTGGTTTTATTTTTACGTATATAGCAAAAGTATTTTTTATAAGTTATCACCACTCCCGCTTGTCGCGACGCGAGTGCGTGCGACGCTCGGGCCGGCACCTTTTCTCTTCTGTGCCTGCGCTCACTGCTTCCAGCAGCAGGCGCAGATTGGTCGCCCCTAATATCTGGCCGCCCTAGGCCCGGGCCTAGTCGGCCTTAAGGGAAGTCCGCCTCTGGGTTTAGTATCATACATAGAGTCTACAAATGCATTATCTCATAAAACAAAGTAAATTTTTTTTTTTTTATGGAAACTGACACGGTTGGCTACATCACCTACAACGTCCGTGATATCAGCCCATAACATCGGGTGAACTAGGTGCCATGTCAGTGCTTCCCCCTTTGATCGTGCCGGCTACACTGAACTGGTCGGAAAACACAAACTATTTACATAGCCGTTTCAACCGACGTTTCATTCAGTGCGGTGGTATCAACCCGGGCGGGTTAAACCCTACCACCAAGTAAGATTAGGAGGGAAGGGACTTACAGTTTTTACGAGGAATCCGAACCTCGGTCAGTCTCAAACGGTCAGCGGTTGTCACCCATCCAAGTACTGACCGCACCCAGCGTTGCTTAACATTCAATAGCGACAGTTGACTGTCTGCACAACTGAGCTATCGAGGCTGACAAAAACTTACTCCATATCCCTCCCTTACAGATTTATATTAGTATTGATAACCCTAAGCTAAACTATAATTTATTGCAAGTAAGTGACAAGCGCGTTCGCTGATTGCTCACACTGGCCAATAAGCGCAAAAAGCGAAGATCAAACTTCCAATCTCTTCGTTGTGTTGTTAGTATAAAAATTCTGAACTTTGTTTAAAATCAGTATTATCTATTATCTTATTATACATAATATTGTATGAAATGAAATTGTCTCAAATTGCAATAACCCTGACCGACACCAGAGTATTTATAGTATTGACTAGTAAGATTGCCAACATCGAAATTAATTTACAATAATCTAGGTTTTTATTACAAACCTACAGTTATTTATTATAATAAAGCGGATCTTACAATAACCCTTCCACATAGTGGTTGCAAAAACTTATTATATTTTGTATTTTTTCTTTTTGTTTCAGACTACAGATCCAAGCGGGAAACCTACGTTATCGGCGCATCCTGGTAAATGTTATATGACAATTTGATTAATCTAACCTCAAAATTAGTTCAAACAAAATTCCTTAGTTTTTTATTGATTTTTTATGGATATATACATATACATACATACCACACGCTGTATCCTGACAATCGGGGTAAGCAGAAGAATCGATGTTGTGCTGCAAGTACTCATAAACATCGACCACCATGTTTTGCAAAGTATTAGGACAAGATAACCATCAAGCAGCAAGTAAGGCACGAAGACCCACCTGATGCATGACTCGGTGAAAGAAAAGTACCAAGGTGAGAGGTGGCTAGCCTGTCGTCCTTTAGCACGGTTGTCCTCAACCCTTAGTCAGCTTTTACAACATACACAGGGAGAGCTGCAGTGGGGCTATTATTTTTAAGCATGGCCCCACACTGTACGTACACATACATACACGGTCATTGTTGATCAATCATTGATAAATATACAGCAGTGGTGCCCATACTTTTTTCTATGAAGATCTACCTACAAAAAATTAAACGTTGTGAGATCGACGGTTGTATCAAAAAGTTTTCGTTGTTCAATAGTAATTTTTGTTAGACTAGGTAATTATAAAAAATTATTTAAACTATAGGTATACTATCTATTTATGTTATTTTACAGTAAATTAACCATACGCACCTACATATTGTTTCTAAATTACAATTAAAACAATTTCATAAATCAAAATTAAATTGAACCAATCTTTCTCAGATTCAATTCACATCTTGAAAGCTACATCTACTACTTCCTTTGTATTTGTTGCCATTTGAGCGGAAGACTACACCACCGGGAAAATTGTTAATGTTTCTACAAGTCACTTTTTGCTCTGACATATTTTCAGCGATCGATCTAAAAGCCTCTTGTGATCGGCCGGTCGATGATCGACTGTTTGGGCACCACTGATATACAATTACTACCTTGTCTAGATATAATTATTAGTTTACTGAATTTAAATATAATGGCAATACTCCTTGCATTTTGCCCGTGCGATTGGGTGAGTGTAGATTTAACTATACTGTCACCAGACCATTCAAGTATGTGAGAATAAGCTGCATTGTGCACTTATGAAGATTTTCCTTCAGTATTCGCATGATTTGGACGCACATTTTAAATTCAGTGAAGAGGTTTAGCAAATAAGTGGTACATTGTGAGTGGACGAAGCTGATGTTGAACAATTTCATGTACGGAAGAAGTTTAGAAACATAGGATGTTGTCCACTCATGCGTTATACCTATCTATTTTAACAGAATAATTATTGTTGTTACAGCTCGCTTTTCGCCTGAGGATAAATATTCCCGACAACGGATCACAATAAAGAAACGCTTTGGGATTCTTCTTACCCAGCAGCCGGAACCCATACTTTAATTTGTTTAAGTGTGTACTTGTCTTTTTTTAACTAAAATGTTTATATATAAGGCCATAGTTATGTTTACATGGCCATTGTTAATCCAGCATTAAATTTGACGTCAATCTCCTGGGTTACTACTCTGCCCAGATTGATTTGTCATACGTATGATGTGATGATTCTTTCTCCAAATGTATTCATCGCAGTACACACATAATAGCCACACATTTAGTTCCCTCAAAACTTATATGCCGCTCAACCTTCCTGCGCAGTCAACAAATTTTAGGTCATCCATCACTCGTAGATCATAGATAATAATTGCTTCACTACACATGGCGAATCCAAGATGCGAGCGACATTAAAGTCTACCTTATGTTTTACGAATTATGACCTAAAATTTAGGTCATAATTCTAAGGTAGGTCGAGCGGCATTAAAGTTTTAAGGGTACTGTACTTAACCGATTAAGAGTTTGAGTTGGGCTTTCTGAAACAAAGAAAGTTTTAAAGAACTTTAGACAGTAAATAAATGAACTTAACACATGCATTTTTATTTTGTCCTCAATCTGCATAAGACCTATATTAAATTGTAGGCTTTTACCAATTTAAATTAGTTAAGGAATGTATGTAAAACTATATGTACATCATAAGCCTTCCTTTTGGCTTAGCTGTAGTTGGTACAGAACCTAGCTAGAGACTAAAAATCAAGCAGTCGATATATATAACGTCATGTCTATTTCCTAATGGGACAAACACTCACAACATACATTCTTTTATTTTGAAATCAATGTAACTACATGCATATCAAAAAGCTGAACTGCGTGTCTGTACATTGAAAATATTAGCAAAATCTTTTTTTAATTGATTTGTCTAAACCGGCATTGGCAAACCAGGAAACAACGCAAGCGAGCCACGGACTCGGCCAGTGTATATAAATAACGTAGGTTTGTAAAAAGGGGATTTTTTTTATTTAATTTATTCTTATAAAAACAAAAACATAAACTACAATATAGAATTAATTAATATTTTGAAAATGTCGTTCTTCATTGTAAGGCATGTGGTGCAGTTGGTCAAAATAGTTAAAGTGGTAATTGAATTCATAAATATAGTGAAATATCGCAATTTTGATTTTAATCGATTTATTTGGCCCTATGTAGTACATAGGTACATAATATGCCCTTATTTCTTTTATTTACTTTTTTTGTAGGTTCTATAAGCCGGGCCCACCTCTATGTAGAACCTTGTCACAGGCGCATGCGCTCGCCGGTTGTGATTTGTAAGATGTTACGATAAATGCTCGCCTATCTAAATAACATGACCCTCTAGCTGGCATAGCAGCATACTTCCGCTTCGATTTCGAGGTTCATGTTATATTATCGTTCATTTGATTATCACTAATACATGCATATATAATGACCTACTTACTTCGATTAGAATGAGTGGCGCTTTGGTTTCCTGCTTATTTTAGTTACTTCCGAAAATAATAGAAGAAAATAAATTAAAGCATAGAGACGAACGTGAGTCATTACATCTTAACAATATAAAAGCAATCTATCGGAACGCGACGGTACGTGCGCGTGCGACTGTAGGTATCTACCTACTCCGCGCACGCGCAAGCTAGAGCGCCGAAGACCAAGATGAAACAGCGTCGACAAAAGAAAAAATATATCAAAACATAGGTACCTACATCGTATTGTTTTCGATTTTTTTATATAATTTTTTTTTTCAGTCGAAAAAATACAGCCGGACAATAATTACACCTCTCGCGAAACCAATAGCTCAGTGAGGCGCCATGCCAGCTAAAATATTGAGATATTCATGAAACGTTTCAATTTAGTGGGACCCCGCCCCATCCCGGCTTCGCACAGATGGCTACAATGGATACGAAATCCTCAAATCATGCCGAAGAACAATTATTATCGCAACTACAGTGAAAACCCAATTCGTTGGTTTTGGAGGAAGCCTTGGATTCACTAGTAGGGGCAAATGTCGCGGGATAGATATGTCCCGCGGCTTCTACAGTGTACGTTACAGCCCGTCTTGGAAAGTGCCGGGAAACATTTTCCCTGCCCGCAACATGTTTTTTTATGTATTTGTTCCACGTTAAACTGTAGGTCCCTTCCCTTCTTACCTTACTAAGGTAGTAGGGTTTATCCCGGCCGGGTTGATACCACCGCACAGAGCGAAACGTCCGTCGAAACTCGCTATGCAAATAGTTCGTGTTTTCATGAAATGAAGGGAAGTCTGACATGGCACCTAGTTCACCCGGTGTTATGGGCTGATATCACGGATGTTGTAGATGATGTGTAGCCAACCGTGTCAGATTCCATAAAAAAAAATATATCTGGTATGGGTGGCTGAGTCAGAGGGGCCAAAGCACATGCTCCGACCAACCAATTTCACCTCCGAGAAGGTAGGTGCCATATCGAAGACCTCCCTTTGGATTGCTGGCTATACCGGACTAGAGGAGAACACAGCCGAGGCTGCTATGCGGCCATCTTACATCCAGCACGGTGGTGGTACAATCCAGCCGGCTACAATATTCATGTTGCGAGTTACAAGCATAAAGCTATACGTAGTGTGAGTAGTGCTAGTGATGAACTGACAAGTAGGTACATTACATATGTAGTTCCATTCTCTGAGTAGCTACTGAAAAGTGAAAACTGCATGGCCAAGACAAGAGGACATTTCAGAGTAGACTGTAGTTGAGCGCGCATGCGTCTCGTTACCACGGCGACCACGCCGGCGTTCATGCTCACATCGCTAACCGCATGGCCGCGGCGCCGACGCCGCGCAGCCGCCGCGCCGCTCTCTTAAAAAATCAACAATTTTACACTAAAGCCTCGAGGTGTGCGTCGTCGCTCGCACGTTCGACGACGCGACGCACGCGCTGCGCGCAGGAAGAGCGCGCGAAAAGCGAATACAGTCTAAAATTAGTCACGAAAACTATGTCGGGTTCGCACTGCGAGATTCGTCCAGATTCGCAGTTTATTTCTACTCGCAGTCCGGCGGCTTCCGCGTCGAGCAGCGGACGGAGGTCATATTTGAATCTGGAACGCGAGTCGCGCGCGGGGCGGGCGGGGGCGGCACGTGCGAGACGGGGGCGGCGCGCGCCACACGAGGGGGCGGCAGGCAGTCGGGAGGCGGAGCGGAGGCTTCGGGCGGCCGCGGCGACGGCGGGGGCGGCGCGCCGGCGCACTGCACTCGCACAAACACGACTCGACCCGGGCGACACACCCGAGCCCCGCGACCAGTGAGTGGGGCCGCTCTGCTCCGTCAACTCGGCGCCGGCTGAGTCGAAATAACAACAGCTGAAGGGAACCGCTAGCTGAGTAAACCCCTGATGGGTGCACAGCGCCTGCTGAACGCTAACCAAAGGACATAGCCAGTGTGAAACTCGGTGGCGGGATCTTTTGACATCTGTCAAGTATAATCAGATGGTAGAGAAATTTACAGACGCCTGTTGACTGTTTTGTGGAATAATATTATTTGTGCTCGCCTGAAACCCAGAGATCGTCGTCCTTCAATGTGCAGTGCAGCAGAGTCGCGTGACTAATGCACGTAAGTATCAATGAAAAAGCTTTCCATATTGATTGTATTTACGCGCTTACTTCGGTAGGTTGGCAATGTGGTATTATGCTCCATTTATTTATTTATTCTTTTTTTTCTCTTATTATTTGCAGTATAAATTTGACTAGAAGATGTAATTTTCCAAAAACATTATAATTTTTATGTCGTAATTGTGAAATAGCTGAAGCGATCTCATTTCTGAAATTAGCGAATCTCGTTCGTAGACAGGTATTCGGTATCGCAATTTAGGTACCTACTATGACTAAATCATTTTCACACTCCGATTTCTTCGAACTCAGTTTTAGCCCTAGGTACGTACACTGTAGGCATGTAGGTAGGTATGCTCTACATCCTACACTTTATTGTTATGCAAATTTATGTAGCAGCTAAATAAATAAGTCTGAACATCGGTACAGATGTTTCAGATAATTACTCATTGTCGTCGATCGACGTAGTTATTCAAAATCTGTATTTGAATAACAGGTTATGCATAAAATGTATAAAACCCGACTGCTAAAAAAAATTATCAGGAAACAAGCAAAGATAGGTAGAAAATGCTGTAGTCGGGCTATCTGTCTATTCGAATCCAACTAAACGCCCGACTACTGTATTATCTACTGATATTTGCTTGTTTCCTTAATTTTTTTATTTAGCAGTCGGGTTTTATAAATTTTTTAATCGCTTTTTCGAGTTCTTTACAATGATACCCCACTCGATGGGATTTGAAGAAAAACTATTTTCAAAGTTTGACAAAATGGCGCCTAATGGCCGCCATTTTGAATTTTAAATTTTTTTTTATAGCATAATAGCCCTTCCACAATTAAAACTGATCTAACGATATCTCATATGTTAAAATCCATCAAGCCGTTTAGGTTATAGCGCGTGCCATAGAAATAGACATACATACATACATAAACTGGGAAAACATTACCCTCCTTTGTGCTTCGCGCAGTCGGTAAAAATTTAAAAGATTCAATCCGATCGAGGGTGGTGTCATTGGAAGGAATTGTATAATAATGTTCCAAAGGAAATAAACTAAATTATTGAACTAAAACAATTTAAAAATGCTCTATTTAAATGGTTACTAGAGCAAATGCTTTTATAAAGTGAACGAATTTGTGAAAAATTTTAAATAAGTTATCGTGTATTGTATTTTAATTTTTTGTTTTATGGATAAATTGTAACTTTAATTTTTGTAAAGCCAGCCTTGCATGGCTCTATGCATGTGAAGGCTGTATTGTACGCCCATTCAGGCATTTTGTATATTAAAAAAACCCGTAATGGAGACGCTGTAAAAAAACTGCAAAAAAACAATAAAGATTTTTATTTGATTTGATTTGATTTGAAGGGGCAAGGGAAGGGACCTACAGTTTTACACCGGTTCCGAACGGCGAAGCAGCAGGCGTAGGTATGCACGTAAATTTTTTCGTCAGAAAAAACTCATCGGTACACGCGCTGACCGGATTCGAACCTCGGACCTCTCGCATGAGAAGCCGATGCCCAAACCACTCGGCCACCCGACGATTATTGTTCCTTCGCCTCAGCTGAAACTTATTATTTGCCATCTTCTCCTCGCCATCCGTTTTCTTAGTCATTTGGTCGTAAACATTATTATAACCGAGTGTTGTTACGCGCAGTGTATATTTTGGCCGCATCTCCTTCGATGACTAACTGATGTGGTACTCGTCAGTGCGAACTTGACGAGTGCCAGTCAGCGTTCACGCTCCTGGCGCTCCCCGCGGCGCAATAACTCACTCCATGTACAGTACGGTACGGAGTACTGACTCCGCAGTACTCCGCAGTAAATAATGTACATAGAGCTTTAGAAAGGGACAATCGCGGTTGTAGAGCGTCGTCCCCGTCTCTGTGCGACAGGGACGACGCTCTAGCGGATTGTCTCTTTCTAAAGCTCGATGTTCATTATTTACTGCCAGGTACTTTATAATCGGATCCAACTGTAAGAATTTTGTACGTGCGGCGGTGGCGGCTGCGGTGGGCCTGGGCGAAGACGGCCGCCTATCGCTGTTCTGTGGCGTTTAATAATCGAGTGGAATGTTTGTTTTTCGCCTTATAACTTTCTCGATGGTTTAACTATACTGCTCCGCTCGCGTAAACAATTACAGCTTGCCTATATCCCTCTGAAAAAGTATTATGTTAGGTTGCATAGATAAAAATCGGTCAAGTGCGAGTTTTACTTCGGCACAGAGGGTTCCGTAGATCCGCTATACCATACATTTAAAAAAAAATCCACGTATCTTTTGTCTGTCTGCGATGCAAAGCACCTGTGGCGCCATCTATTATTTAGTAGCGTGAATATGTACTAATCGATTCTTGTATGGGGACACCCAAAATTTTGTACTTTTTGCTTTTTTTATTGTTTGTTGGCATATCCGTCATAATATAATAATAATAACACATATTCTGTAAAAATTTCAACCGGCTACCTATTCATATGGATACGGAACCCTAATAAAAACGTTAACAAAATAGTTTTAGCTAGTTGTAGTACTATAAGCGAATATACAGACGCTATACATAACAATAATTGTAATGTATTAATTATTAATGAAATGTAGTGACGAATAAACTAAGTAATTTCAATAAGTAGGTAATAATAAAAACCACAATCGTTCACTTTTCACATGCTTTTCTAACCGACTTCATCTTTCCGCTTGTCTAGGTACAGTCAGCGGCATGGGTAGAATCCAATGCGAGCGACCGCAGAGTTATCATTCATTAACATTGTCATTTTCCTTATTTCTGCCTTTTCTTTGAAATCCTTCCAACAACATTCTCCTCGGGATTCCGATAGGTATTAACGCAGAGAGAAATTTACGTTAGAGTACATACTAAATCCCAGTTCCCCGTTTCATATTTTCCACGTTAATATATAATATTCCACAGTCACAAGAAATTCAATTCAGCTGACTCAATGGAAATGTTTAATATTTCTGACGTGTAGCTAGGTATTGTTGACCTTCCAGGCAGTTTATGGTCATTGTTTGGTTCCAGTAGACAATTTAATGGCGTGTTCAATAAATATACCACCCGTTTAGATTTTCAAGATTGTAATTTTATTGACTAGATAAAAAGAAGCACGTAAATGGTGTTTTAAAACATTAGATATTCTAGCGGTGCCTGCAGCCGCGCCGCCGCGCCACCGGCGGCGGAGGGCCTGTAATCATCTGAAGATATATACCAATCATCTGAAGATATATACCAATCATCTGAAGATATATACCAATCATCTGAAGATATATACCAAAGAGATTAAAAAACCAGGGGCGGGTTTAATGTCTTTGATATATACTGTCAGATTGCAGTGATGAAATCGCAGAGATACCGTCAGATCGCATCAGTTGAGCCGTTCTATACTGAAATGGTAATTTGGTGAATGAAATTGATTAACTTGGGTGTCCTACTGGCTACTACTTATTGCTGCGCGAATTAAGAAATAGTGAGCATGAAAAGCTTCATAAAATGTAACTGTCCTGTTCCTGTCCTGTAAATCCATATGTAAATCATTAAATGTTCCTAGTTTTAGTGTTCCGTGCATAGTATGTGAAATAAATTTAGCAAGTGTATCATATAAAGCTAGTCGACAGCAGTTAATCTGTAATTTAACAGATTCACTGTTACAGTTTAGAACACTCATTGCGCGAGGACCGACTCGAACTTGACAGTTTTTTTTTCATTACTCCAAAGTTCCTCCCTGCTAACTTATTTTTGTACGATGAACCTGCCAGACCCTCAGTAAGCTGTCAATAATAGACCCTACCTGTCTCTCCTCTCTCCTCATTCCTGCCTGCAGCACGCGCACGTACCTGCTGGCATCACGCGAGATGTCGTGGACGATCGATAGCTTAAACTTGAAAGTAAATGTTCGTTTAGAAGCACTGATAAATACTTCTTCTTTAGATAAATGCAAAGCCGAAAATGAAGAGAAAACATACGTCCCGCCCGACCAGGATTTGAACCTGGCCGCCAGCGCGTTGCCAATTCCACCACCGTGTCGATATCGTATCTCTTAAAATTTTCAAACCGTATTGCTGGTCGAATCCTGGTCGGGCGGGACGTATGTTTTCTCTTCATTTTCGGCTTTTCATTTATCTAGTGAAGAAGAATTTATACTTCTTCTTCACTAAATCGGTACATGCTTAGTACTAACATATAAAAAATATGGCAGTGTTTATTTTAAGTTTTCAAGTTGTCGTGTTGTCAATACAACAATAAAAATGTATATCAAACAGAACAGGCTCCCAAGTACGGTTCCATTTAGCAAGACCAAATAACAGCTCACGTCCAGACATCCGATATCAAAATTAACGTGTGTGTGTGTCGTCTATGATACACCCTATCACATAAGGTTATATCACAAATGAAGAGAGGAAGCGCGTCGATCTGCTCTTGACCCAGTTCCGTGGCGAAAATATAGGGCAGTGCGGCACGGCTTGGGCAATTTTCCTGCGCCGCGTCCGTCCGCCGCGTCGCCCCGCGCCGCGCCGCCGCCCGCCCTACAGCGCCCGCCCTAGCGGCGCGGCGGCGGCGTGGGCGGAATCGAAATGCGTCGAGTTTCACTATCGTCGCGTCGTCCGTCCGGTGATAAAGCTGACAGAACGCATTAGTAGATTTTAATAATATTTTCTTCGTTGGGAATTTACTATTAGATTCGTTATATTGTGAAAGTTTGTTGAAAGTAGTATTATTATATTTCCAAGTCTAAGTTGTTCATTTCCTCCGAGCTATTTTTTGTTTCGTTCTTTCTGCCCCTCATCAAGCTACTACCTGACGCTGAGGACATACTTACTGGCAGACAACGCCGCACGATGACACGTAGTATATGTACGTACTGTGTGGGGCCGCCGGTACGAGCTTTACATACATGCATGTGTAGATAATGAATGTCAGCAGCTGAATAAGCTGTGCGTCAAATCTCTGACGTGCGGTTAGTGGCAGTAGCAGGACGTGTTAAACACATTTAAGTATATCTACCACTGAATATCGTCGATATTTTTAACCAACTTCTTCAAAAAAGGAGGCTATTAATTTGGCCCGTATGTATGTAATATCGTTGATACATAAATACATACATACTGAAAATATTTCTAAAAATCATCAATTTAGTTTTAGTATCACACATAGAGTCTACAAACTCAGTATCTCATAAAACAAAGTAACTTACTCCATGACCATCCCTTACAGATTTATTATTAGTATTGATGATACAATACATAGGGTAAGGCTACCTACATATGTACCCACAAAGTAACTATACCACGCTTAGTCATTGTATTACCAAAAATAATGGTTCCAACATAAAATACCTTGTAACTATAATTTTCGTTTCAGTATTCGGGATATATAAAATAGTTTTTATTTATTTGATATTTTTTACAGAACCTGCGATAAAACTTCATTCCGAACACAACGTTGCCTTGTACAATAATAATGTAAAAATATTTACACTTCCCATGCATGCCTTGTTTGTTTGCCCAACGACAGCTGCCATTTTCGTTTGCCGCGCAAACTTGCCTGCAATATATACCCAGAAACGGCATTATCATTATTTGTTCGCATGAATTCAACTTTCTCATGATTCCAACAACGTTTGTAATTGCGCATACAATAACAACATTGTGTTGGTAAACACCTTGTTGCTGTTATCAACATTTCTCCGTGCATGACTGCATGCACTCCAGACTCCACTCCGTGTGCAGCAGACAGGAGACACGTGCGAGTAAACATGGTGACTGAGACACACTATATTTGTAATTTAGTCTTCGTATAGGTACTTTTCCTTTACCTCTTTTTTTTATGGAAACTGACACGTTTGGCTACATCACCTACAACATCCGTGATGTCAGCCCATAACACCGGGTGAACTAGGTGCCGTGTCAGTGCTTCCCTTCGGTCGTGTCGGCTACACTAAACTGGACGGAAAACACAAACTATTTACATAGCCGTTTCGACCGACGTTTCATTCAGTGCGGTGGTACCAATCCGGGCGGGTTGAGCTCTACCACCTACTTAGGTAAGAAGGGAAGGGACCTACAGTTTAACGTGGAATCCGAACCACGGTCAGCCTCCAACGGTCGAGCGGTCACCCATCCAAGTACTGACCGGCCCAGTGTTGCTTAACAATCAATAGCGACAGTCGACTGTCTGCACCACTGAGCTATCGAGGCTGACCTCTTCGATAAGGCGATGCTCCTTCTAAGTATTTACTTGCATGGTTGGCATATTTGTCTCGTCCGCATTCGGTCCACGGAACCAACAATGGGTAGCTCTTCCAAGAGTTTACGTTATCAGTTTCTGAAGCCGTGCTAATAAGTCCCTGTAAATCTTAACCCAACACCGCTCTGCACCAATCTGAGCTCACCGTCCCGCGCGCCCGGTCAACATTGCAAGTATCGGCGGCGCCTGCCTAGTGCCTAGCCTACCTAGTACGCTGGCTGGACCTCGGGCAGGTCGCTAATGAACACGGATCAAATATAACACAACATTGTCAAGGTCTACGGTTATGTATAAGAGTGATGCCGAGCGAGGTCTAAGCAGCGCCGCCGCCGCCTGTAGGTATGTGTACCAACTGCTATTGTGGCTGCATCGCGGTAGTGTGTACACACAGGTACAAAGCACTTATTTCAGCTGCGATTTCTTTTAAAGTTAGTACATGGCCTACTCTTTTGGACAGGTACTCGTAAAGTAAAGTAAGTTTGGTTTAATTAAGTCATTTTAATGGTTTAGTCAGCGTTACTAATTCCGGGAAATCATTATTTGTATATATCGTGATTACAAAAATATGATAAAAAATAATTAAAAAAAATATTATTTGTTTGAAGGTTCAAAATCCGGAAGAAATTCACCCAGAAAGATTCAAATCAAATCAAATAAAAAAACTTTTATTGGAATTAAAAACGTACATCAGGTAGTTCTTAATGCCCATTGCATTTTCCGCCCGTTTACCCTTTTTAACATATTCATACCAGGGTATAATAATGCAACAAAACTAAACACCGTGTTATCGAATAATTTTAGGAAATATAGTTCACCACTGTGGTAAAATGTTAGCCCGAATATAAAAATTTCTCAAGGATTCAAAATGAATAACGAATATAATTTATGACCACATTAAATTGAGACACACTTTACATACGAGTACCTACTCGTCATATTCTAAATAAAAAATAACATTGTCTCCAAGAAGTGAAAATAATATTTCGAACAGGTTTTTTATGTAATACATTTTTTTTTAATTTGGATTATCCACATTTAAGTAATCATTCGATACATGAAATACTGACGATGACAAATTGATAACAAGAATTTAACTAATTTAAACTTGAGGATAAACACAGCAGCATTACCAAATTTAAATACTAAGTAAACTAAAATTAATATAAATAAAACACGCTTAAGTCACTGTTTAGGGAACACAATATTATGTTTCAATAGTATAGAATCTATACTATACTATAGATAGATAGAGTTTACCGCATGCGCTATGTGTGGTAGTATCGAACTAGTGTAGTGTAGTGTCACTATTGAAATACCTAGTCGTCGCGTTATAAATGTACACTGAGTAAAGCTTTTTTGATTTAAAAATAATCTACACTAATATTATTATGATGTAAAGGATGTATGTTTGTAAGTTTGGATGGATGTAATCTCCGAAAATACTCATCCGATTTAAAAAAAAATATTTGACCAATATTTAGAATTGACTTTCAGGATGGACATAGGCTATGCGAGCGAAGCCGCGAGCAAAAGCTAGTGTTATCAATACTAGGTAATAATAAAGCTGTAAGGGATGGTCACGGAGTAAGTGACTTTGTTTTATTTTATCATATTATATTGCGTTTGTAGACTCTATGGATGATACTAAATGGACGAAAATTAAAAATTGTCGATTTTTAGAAATCTTTTCTCTAGTATGTATGTTCCTTCACAGCTCTTAAACTGATCATCCGAATTCGACAAAACCTAGTACAAGTACATTTAGCTATACAAAACACAGGATAGGCTAAATAAAATTCAGTTCCGGCTTTGCTAGATGTGCCCTCCATACAAACCGAATTGTTCCGCTCGCCGAAAAAAGATACGGTAGCAGGCTTACTTAGTACTTTCTTCTTTTTAAATACGAATTTCACGCGAGTGAAGCCGCGGGCAAAAGCTACTAATATAATAATTTCGTACATTTAGATGATACTATTTGAGTTATTAAAATTATAGTTAAAGTTAAAAAAAAAGTCAAACGAGTTGAACTCGCATGGAGAGGGTTCCGTTCCATACCATTCCGTTTTCCGTGCAACTAAGCATTTTCTTTTAGGTTTTCCGTTTTCTTAAGCCGGGTCCCCTGCGCATGTTTTTTTTTTTCGAAACATTACACAGAAACATCGAAACATTGGGGCGTGGCCATACACATTTGTATGAAAACCATAGAGAAATAATGTTTTTGTTTCATGTTTCTTGTGTAATGTTTCGAAAAAAGATGCGCAGGAGACGCGGCTTTATACGAGCCCTTTTTATTGATATATGACACACGATGCACTTAAAATTATATAATTTTTTTTTTACTTTATAATTGTCCCCTAAAGTCCCCAAAGTTTACCTCCAAAATGGAAATTTGTTCATTCACGCTATACGTCCGTGATTGGGTCATCAAACTATATTTATGTACCTACCAAATTTAAATTTTATTCGTCCAGTAGATTCGGATGTATGCTGTGACAGACGGACAGACAGACAGACACGAAAGAGATTCTATAACAGTTTTTTTCCTCTTTTAAGGTACAGAACCCTTGAACATTATTTAGAGCTGGTTCCCACTTAACGAATAGACTAACGAGAAATTTCAGAAGCTAGTCTACGTACAATAAAATCTTACCTTTTGATTCTATAAAGAGGATCGCTAGAGAGAATTCCACCCACTGTATGTACCACGTGGTACCACCGTGCGTATCCGGATTCCGATCACCGAACCCAGCTGACTCGACTCGACCCTGCCATCTCGCGAGCTCCCGATGTCTTCTAAATTTAAATTATCAGAAGCCATTATTTATTTGTGCATGGTTTCGCAACAGGATCGCGTCGCGACGGCGCGCGGCGCCACGGCTCCGCCGCACGAAGGGAAATATTTTTGTTGATGTTTGGAGGAATTCGAGGAGCGTTCGAAGTTGGAACTGCGGCTGCAGGCGCGGTGACGCACACGCTCGCCTGCCAAACGATTCAATGCACCTTCAACCTCGCGATCGTCGTCCCTCGTGTTTGTTTACTGACGTGCACATTTTGGACGTCAACGTCATTCATTGCTCTGCACTGGCGCATGCTGCGGTCTTGTCTTGTTAGTATACGCACGCATTCTTTAGGCAGGCAGGTCGTAAAATACTTACGACGACGACATAGCAAATACAAGTAGGTAAGTATAGGAACAATATTGATACCATTTATTTCGGACAATCCCCTCTAAAACAATATTTGAATCAATCAATAGGTGGGTCTTTCTCCGGATGGGCAGAATAAGCGAGTCCGGATCGAAAAGTCTTATAAAATGGATTCGTAATACTTTTATATTTTTTTATATTGTAGATATGATTAAAATACTGGGGGGGGCCTGTGTCCTTTTTTAAATTAATTAATTAGAAATGCGATAAAAAAAAATTAAAACTGCTGAAATCTTGACTTCACTGGCGCGTCCGGACTACACTTTGCGGTAGAAAAATTTTTTTTTCTTATCATCTATAAGGAATTACGCTACTTTGTATATGTTCTCTAAAACCTAGTTAGTTATGGTTTAACTTATATTTTTACTAAGCATGAATACGCTTTAGAAGACGAAATACGAATTATTTTATCTGCGTCCGCTAGTTTCCTTTGATATCGGTGGCGCGCACGAATACGCTCATAGATCCTATACTATTGTAGCTGCGTGAATAGCTGTTAAAGCGAAAAAAAATATCAGTCGCGCCGCTTCCGTGGCGAGGACAACACGTCTGTGCGTTCCTGTGCGGCCGTGTTATTAAGGTATGTAATCGTTTTCGGTGGCTTGGTAACCTATAAAATTGATTTCGCTGAACCAATTTTCTCGTTATTTATTTGACATATTACTATTATATTTTAATTAGAGATTGTCTTATTAGTACTAGATCTCCAACTTAGAGAGTAATGCTGTATATATAGGTTATATTTGCAAATATTTTAGATTTTCCTTACTTTTTTGATTTCAGTGTCAATGACTTCGGTGTTTTCGGTGGAAATAGGTGCACCGAAGTCAATTTCAAAACCACCGAAAGCAAGAAACATATTTTTTAATTAAATAGCATGCCTATTAAAACTTATAAACAGGATAACTTATGTATTTGAGGATTAGTAATGAAAAAAAATTAAATTTACATAAAGTTAAAAACATTTAAGACTACAAACTCTACGTAGCAAAACCTAACTTACTGTATTCTATTGCGTCATTGAGAGTTTTCGTCGAATAAAGTAAAAAAAAAGAACAGTTTTTCTTTTAATCGAAGTTAGATTATGCCGTTTACACTGTATTAACTAAATAACTTTTGAGACTAGTATATATTTCTTATTAAATATTTTTTGCGTTACGGTAGATCAGACTTTAGGACGAACTTTAGCTTTCCGAAGGCAGCCCAACCATTTGAATGTGTCTCTCTACCTCCTTGAGTAGGCCTTGTCGACCTACCTAGCCGAAATATTTTTCCGAAATATACGTATTCCTCCACTTGTTTGATCACTTCACCGTCGATCAGAATATCCCCCTCACCCATAACCTCCATCGTCATGACGTTGGTTTTATCCCTAACCTTACTTTTGAGTAAGGTTATGGAGCGTATTGCCAACTCAGCGCTCTGACGTATCTAGAAGACTGTAAACTTCTCGATGACAAGCAATACGGCTTCCGCAAGCAAAGGTCGACTGGAGATCTTCTTGCGTACGTCACGCATTTGTAGGCTGAAAGACTCGATGGTTTTGGGGAATCGCTGGAGGTCGCTCTGGACATATCCAAAGCATTCGATCGCGTCTGGCACCGGGGACTGTTAAGAAAGCTTACGGTGTCCCTACAAAACTGTGCACTTCGATCTCCAGCTTTTTGAGTGGTCGGTCGATCTTTGTCACCCTAGATGGTGCCTGCTCGGCCGACTACTCAATCAATGCTGGTGTTCCATGAGGATCCGTGATGTCGCCTACGCTGTTTCTATTATTCATCAACGACATGCTCTCGCTCGGTGAAATACATTGTTACATGGACGACAGCACGGTGCATCAAGGGTTCATCAAGGACTGAAAGGGTAGAGAAGCCTCAGCAGCAAACGCGAGACGCGAACTGTTGCTCGGGTTGACCAGGTTCTCGAAAAGTATCCTCTTGGGGGAAGAACTTGTCAACTTCAACGTAGCCAAGACGCAAGCTTGTGCCTTCTCTACTAAGGCTAATCCGTTTCCTCTCCAAGCCACTTTCCAGGGCAGCCAAGTCCCCGAAGATGGTAGTCTGGGCGTCCTGGGTATGGAAGTGTCCAGGGACGTTGGGTTTCGATCGTTCATAGAGTCCAAGGCGAAACTAGCGTCTCGAAAATTAGGGATCCTTTACCAATGTCGGCGATTTTTCACGCCGGTCCAACTGATTACACTGTATAAAGCACAAGTAAGACCGGTGATGGAATATTGCAGTCGTCTTTGGGAATGGGAGGGTTCCCCTGAGTACCTTCTTTCAGCCTTGGATTCAATTCAGCGACGAGCCATTCGCCTCGTTGGTGACTCTGTACTCACAAAGGACCTTCAGCCTTTAAAGCACAGACGTATCGTGGGGTCATTGAGCCTGTTTTATCGGTACTACTATGGCCCGCTGCTCTGATGAACTTGCTTCCCTTATCCCTCCTCCTACTGTTCGCCTTCGCCAAACCCGCCATACTCTCGCGGAACACCCCTTTGTAGTCGACAGAAGAGTTCTTCGAACTGCACGATTCTCTAAGTCGTTCTTGTGCCGCACTGCAAAGGTGTGGAACGGGCTCCCAGGGAATATCTTTCCCCACTCCTACAATACACGGATCTTCAAATCGCGGGTTAATAGACTTTCCCCAGCGACATTAGTCCACCTCCAAGCCGGACTGGCACCTCCTCGGCGGTGAAATTGGTTGCGCCTGAAGCTTCGACCTCGGGCAGAGCCACCCAGTTCAGAAGTAATAAAAATATTCCAGGTTCATCCTCAGGCCGACGTTCAGCGAGACCTCGTAAAGGTCGCTGAGCGTCTCTTGAAGCTGAACCCGGGTATGTGCGAGGAGGACAATGTTATCCGCGAAACGGAGATGACTGGGAAACTCCCCATTGACATTTATTCCAATGTTCTCCCACTCAAGCGTCTTGAACACGTCTTCGAGTGCTTTTGTAAGGAGCTTGGGTGAGATCACGGCCCCTTGCCTCACTCCCTTACCCAGTGGCGTGCACAGACATTTAAGACCGGGTAGGCAGGCAACAATTAAGATTCAAAATAAGTACCTAATTTAGAAACAAGTTGAATTCATTTTAATTTTTACCTCAGCCCGGTTTTCATCTCTTACATCTTCTTCATGTCCGCATGAAGATATCCATAAAATGAATAAATTTTAATTAAGTCATAAATACAGATACTAAGGGTGACTTTTAAAAACGCCTTTTGAGTGATTTAAACAGAACCAATCTCAATAAAGAGTATGCAGTGCAGTGCCGTATATTGACTACAAAAAGATGAAATAGAAATAAGTAGAGAAGAGGGGCGGTACTTTTCTTATTTGTAAAAACATAAACAAAAGATTATAACACTTCTTTATAAACTGTACCAGACAATTGCACCGCCGCCGCTCCGCCGCGCCGGCGCGCGCGCGCGGGAACGATGCTAGACCAGCTACACCTACGTTACGAGGCATTGTTGTGGTGTTAGTGAAAGGCAGTCCTGCCCTGGCGTACTAAATCGCGCATCGAAACACGCATACACACGCAAAATTTCAGCATATAATGACGCAAGATTTGAGTAATAGTGTGAGTGACCACCAGGTAGTCGTGTTGTGTGCCTTTGCCGCGCGGTGGCGTTGCGTCCGCGCGAGCGGCCGCGCCGAGAGGGAGGAGCGCGCGCCAATTTTAAATTATACGTTTTGTCGTGAACTGAGTAGTTCTATATGTTTTAATTTGATTGTTTGGATAGGTGGAATTGCGACTTTAACTCAGGGTAGGCAGTGCTTTTCTGCCTTTATGGGATGCACGCCCCTGCCCTTACCAAGAAGCAGTTTTTTTAAATAAAAAGCGCGACATGCGACCCCGAGCCACCAATAAGGTGCCTAATGACGCCCATGTAAATTCGGTCGTACGCTGGGCTTTCGAATGCCATGCCGGCCTGACAGATGCTATTCACGCCTCTCTTGAAGGACCCGAGACGATACTTGGGGGAAATACGTGGGCAGGGAGAGCCTTCCAGAGTTTACCAGTTCTGTGGAGGAAATACCTGCAGAACCGATTGGTACGCACCCGTTTAAGTCCAGCGTATAGGGATGCAATCCCTGTCCAGTGAGCGTTGTGCGGAGGTGGAAAGGGGACGGAAGGATCGCGTTAAACAGCTCCTCCGAGCATTTACCATGGATTGAATAAGCGATAGAACACACTTAGGTCGCCGACATTCCTACGGAGTTGCAGTGGATCTAGATCGCGGAACACGTTGGGGTCATCCACTAGTCGCAGGGCTCGACTCTGGATCGAATCCAAAGGCGCAAGCTGGTATTTAGCTGAGCCAACCCACAAGTGCGAGCAGTACCCCAAGCAGGACTAATCTGTGCTATACAAAAGCAGCCTTTGGCCCGGCGTGAAGTACCGTCGCACCTTATTGAGTACGCCCAACTTTTTAGAAACTAGGTTGGCATTGCCCTAACTAGATTATGGCGCCGAAAGTTTAGGTCGTGCGACAGTTCGACTCCGAGGACCCCGAGGTGAACGCTTAATTTTATCGACGGGACCTGGAAGGAAGGAGCGGGTATGAACGCCGTTCTTTTCGCACTGAACGCACAGACTTGTGTCTTGGAAGCGTTAAACTCGACCAAATTAGTACGGCCCCATTCGGAAATAGACCGAAGCGTTTGTTCTTCGCCTCTTCTCATTCACAACGTCCCGTCTGGCTGAAGGGTGACTGGTGTACGATCCGTGTACCTACTTTTGTCCGCATAACAATGTATGTTGCCGAGTAGCAGAATATCATTGGATGGGGCGGGTATTTTCATGGAGCCTCACAGTCACTGCCGTTTACCGATACAAGTTTTGCAGCATCTCGACGTATCGGTGGTCGATTTATTATTATAGTATTACTTGTGATTATCCTTTTCAGTGTTGCCGTGATAGCGGATTCAAAAGAGGAACTTCGAAGACTTAGAAAAGCTAGAAATAAAAGCGACCCCATACTTTATGCACGTAAAGAGACCGGGATGAGACCGGCAATATCACAAAAAAAATGTTTACAATATAAATCTACTCAATACCTACTCATATCGAAATTGCACACAATTGTAGTCGGTATTGTTTGTTCTTTTGCACAGTTGCATAGTGTTTAAAGTGTTAAGGTATAAAGTAATTACACGATTTGATTTCGGTGACTAAAATATTGATTTCGGTGGACATCATACTTTTTAAATTCAATAACTTCATAACCGTTCAATCAATTTCGTTCCCTCCACTACCATTTGATTCTAAATTAATTCTAAATTATGTTTTGCCTGTGAGAATGTATAAATTCAAAGAAAAAAAAAGTGCCACCGAAGTCATCGAAATATTGCGACGGCGGAGAAAGACCCAGGTACAGTACACGTATAAAGCAAAGTGTTTAGTTTAAATACCATTTACCTCGCTTTGATATCAGACATTGCATTATGGCTAATTGGCTCGCTCGCTGTTCGCTGGTCTGCGCTAGTTAAAATTCACAAAATACAAAGGCAGAGTGGCCTGACGGAAACTGAACCTGCCAATGTCGTTACTACCTACTGAAGACGCCATCCATAACTAATGATCATTGACCACTTACTTTGTTTGTTTTTGACTGTGCTTGAACGTATGCAAATGAAGGAATCTCCAATACCAAATCTGCATAAACACTGTCATATTTTGTCTGTTAGAGGGTGTAAACGCAAGCCATGTGAACGGACTTCGGGAGTTCCAGAAAATTAGAAATTTTCAATTATCGATACCATAGTTCCAGAGTTGATACATCTAAAAAATCATAGTTTCGAGATAAATCATTTTAAAGTTTTGGAAAAAGTTTTGAACTCTCACTACTGCCTCATTTCTTTGAGTATTCGTATGAAATTTTGAACTTACTTTATAATTGTTGGTTTGATAATAATCACTAATAATTTTATTGGAATATCCCAGTATTTCCCCATTTTCTTTTGAGTTGGTGCGCTTTGGAACTATGTCTATGAAAGTAGTATTACTAAAATACATACATAGTGCAGTTTGAACATAATTTTCTATGGAGAAAGTAAAAATAAAACTTTGATTTTCTTCAATGATTTTATTTAATTGCATTTTAAAAATAATTAAAGATACAAAAAATAAGAAAATATGTGGTCGTTCAGTCGAAATCTATAGGATTATAATAGATTGCAGTTGAGTATGAAGATATAGCGGACCCCCTCTAATGAATCTAATTTTTCCCCGTTTTATGAGGGCGTGCGTGCATAGCATCACGCTCATTTTGTGTGTGGCCGACTATTATGAATTTATGGGTGCTCTGTATTTGAGGAAGGTTCTTGACGCAGTAGGTATAAGAAAAAGCAACTATGAAAGGCAAGCCATAGAGAACTTTTTTGCATTAGTGCGGGGTGCCAATACATAAAAGAAGAATATGCCAGTTCCGTATTGCGCTTTTTCGAGATAGTGATGTGCGGCTTGGTTAAAATTTCTTATAAGGCATATAGGTTATAAGGTATATAGGTTATACTTTCATTTCCAAAGCGCACCAAAGTAAAATGTTGCGGTATGAAACTGACAAGCTCAACTGAAAAACTCGGTTCTAAAGTGATACTTTTGGTTTTTTAGGCCTTTAAAATTCAGATTTCGCTTTGGTGCTCTATGGAACGGATATTATATCGAATTCTGAGTAATTTCTCATATTTATCTCATTTTCGCCAAATTTTGAGTTAGTGCACTCTGGAACTAGTGTATCGATATGTTCAAATAAAAAAAAATCTACTCAAATTCTACACACGTGCTACATCCGTGGATGTCAAGTCAGCCCATAACACCTTGGTGAACTAGGTGCCATGTCAGTGCTTCTCTTAGGTCGAGCCGACTACACTTAACTGGACGGAAAACACGAACTATTTATTACATAGCCGTTTCAGCCGACCTTTCATCCAGTGCGGTGGTGTCCAACCGAACGGGTTAAATAAACCTTACCACCTAGTAAGGAAGGGACCTACAGTTTTACGTGAGATCCGAACCACGGTCAGCCTCCAACGATCGAGAGTTAATTTATAATAACTAGGTTCAGGCACTAGTATTGGATGCTCGCAGAAATGCTTGGCCGTGAAGCCTAGCTGCAGGATGTCGGCGATGCGGTCGCTCGCAGCGCAGCAGGAGGAACAGTTGCACAACTCTCGCACGGTCTATCTCCCGCGTTTAATTGTCTGTCTGCACTTGAGCCGCGCGCGCCGCGCCCAACGTACTCCATACCATAGAGATGCCATTGTCAATGTCTTATATTTTACCTTGTTACGAAAATATGGTCGGCATCTCGGTCGGCATAATATACAGGGTGTATTACGTGTATTATGTAATATGGTAAAACGGCGAGTACATTAATTTCGCCAGCGCAATCCTCATGTTTCTCTCTAAAGTGTCTAGTTTTCGAAATATGAATTTTTGAAATGTATGTTTTCGTCTAGTGTAATTTAACGCGTTGTTGCCGCTCCGAACCCTCCGCCTGCCGACCTCCAGTCCTCCACTCACAAAGCTAACCCCCCGCCCCTCCCGCCAACACCTCCGTCCGAGGCGCTCACGTCTCACCCGCTCTTCCCCCCTCCACGCCGCCCTGTTGTCATTAGATCATTTTTACACTAAAATAATCAATTAGTTTGTATGAAAACTGTAACTTTTTATTTAAAGGGAATTCAGAAAAAAGTAAATTGACTTTTTTGTTACTCTTGATCCCAATAATCATTTGTTAAATTTAATGTACTCGCCGTTTTTACACCTTGTATAGGTACACCATTTATTGCATTGCACAGAAGGTACACGAGTAAGCCAAGTGTGACAGAGTAGAGATATGTATCTAATTGCAACTTTGTGCACACCATTTATAATGAGTAATCGAGTGAGTAATTAACGACTGTTCACACTTCTTCTGCCCCGTCTATTCCATTTAATTCGTTGGCCGTGCACACACCCGCATCAGTATTCGCCCTTGCACATACTAGACTGATTCATTTCGTGCTGCCCTTCCTAATCAAATCGATGTTGAATTGATATTATTTGCTTAACGTGATAGAGTGGTCGCTTACAGAAACTCGATGACCCTCAATTCATTGCGCAGTGTTTCTACCACCACGGCGGCGTTTTTTGAGTAGATAGATAACTAGACACGGTATGGTTATGTAGAAACAGTTGGAACCTTGTCACATTGTTTGTCGACCTTACTTACTCTACTTATAGTCCAGGAAACGAGGAAATTCCTTGTATGGGCTCTTCGGACTAATTCCTCTGTCGCTGAAACTTTGCAGTGTGATAGAGTAGTGTTTAAAATATACGTTTGACAAATTATCTAGGATTTTTGATGTTTGGAAGTTAGGTATTAAAATGAATGAATGCCTAAAAATGAAAATCGCTTATAACTGCTGATGAAAAAATTGCTCCGTCCGAAATTCCTTCGGTATATGATATTATATATTAATAAGAGTATATATTAACATTATCTAGGAAAATTTCGATTTCGAATAGGCAGAAATTTGAAAATATCTATTTTGTATCACAACTTCTTCAGAAAAATTGCTCTGTCAATTTTAATTTTTTTATATGTCTTAGATTATTTAAATATATCGCTTTTGACAATTATCTAGGAAATTTTCCATATCGATCACACCTTTACAGATTTTCGGCAATAATTCGCTGTGAAAAATTGCTCCGTCCGAAATTCCTTCGGAATATGATATTATATATTAATAAGAGTATACATACAACATTATCTAGGAAAATTTCGATTTCGAATAGGCAGAAATTTGAAAATATCTATTTTGTATCACAACTTCTTCAGAAAAATTGCTCTGTCAATTTTAATTTTTTTATATGTCTTAGATTATTTAAATATATCGCTTTTGACAATTATCTAGGAAATTTTCCATATCGATCACACCTTTACAGATTTTCGGCAATAATTCGCTGTGAAAAATTGCTCCGTCCGAAATTCCTTCGGAATATGATATTATATATTAATAAGAGTATACATACAACATTATCTAGGAAAATTTCGATTTCGAATAGGCAGAAATTTGAAAATACCTATTTTGTATCACAACTTCTTCAGAAAATTGACCATATAAATGCCAAAAGGCACCAACCCACAAATTGGTTAAAAATGAGTTAAATATACCAATCGAGAGCTAATCAACCCTCTATTTTTTGCAGAAAAGACCCAGGCAGGCTACTTGGTATATACTAATAGGTTTCTACACATTCGTCCGCCCAATTGAGGTATATCGCAACAGCAGAACAGAATTATGCTACTTAGTACTAGCTAACTGGTCAGATTTTTTTTTGCGTAAAAGATCCAAGCGAGATGAACTTTTTTGTTTTTAATGAAGTACGCTAAAAGTATTTATCAAAACAGAGCCAAGATATCTGGTTCTTTTTGGCATTATATAATAAAAACAAATTGTATATCGCAAAGTGGAACCAATTTATGTGGTTCTTTTTGGCATTTATAATAAAAACAAACGGTACATTGCAAAAATGGAATCAATTTATGTGGTTGGTTTGCCTTTGGGGACCTATAGTGAGTCTTATTTCATTGGAAATACCTACCTGGAAGTGCCTACGCCGCGCCGCCTAACGTAACCATTGAAGATAGAATAGAATGGATAGAATATTTATTTGTATAACATATACAAGTCACAAACTAACATTCACACATTTTAAAAATTTTCTATTTAGAAAATAAAATAATATGAAACATAATAAATGAATCCTATTAAAATTAAAATTATTAATAATAGAAATCCGATATAAAAGTCACACGTGCCTCCTGGGTGGTGCCAAATGAACAGCAATCAGCGTGTGGGAGATCTTCGGATCGGCTGGGTTCGCCACCACACCCCGGGAGAAACAATTACACCGGCATAACAGTTCGCTGTGTTCCGGTGTACTTCCCGGGGACCCAGTAGCAGGTGGGGTTGGCTGTGGTGAGGAGTAGGCCAGTGATCCCGACGCGGATTCGCTGTTCAGAGGTGACGCATCGACACGGTTGACAGGGAGACCCGGTTAAACGGTTATTCCGCTGGCCGCCCGCCGGGTAGTACAGGAGCCCAATCGCGTCTAACCAACGCGAGAGGCTGCCCCGGTCAACCGGCGCATAATCCCGGAGTGGTCCGTCGTGCCGGTTGGTGACCGGAGTAGGGGTTCCGGCGGCCACTTCCGGGGGGGACCGGGGGCCTTTCCGTCTTCCGTGTCGGCGCAACACTAACCTGAGTAGTAAGCGATGAAGCTAGGGTCCACGCTTTGCCCGTGAATCACCACAGCCACCCTTTCATGCTCTTTCCCTCCCTCTTACAAAAATCATGGCAGCGAAAAAAAAGGAAAAAAAGGTTCAATCAGCAGTGCACACCCTTACACCTCTATTTAGCGTTGACTCGACCAACGTGCGGGGGTTGCATACCAATTTGAATGCCGTCCATCACCACCTGGAGACGAAGAAGCTGGCCTTGCTTTTCCTGACGGAATCACAAATATATCGACCTGCACTACCCCGGCTACACCCTGGAAGAAGCCTTCCGGTCGCGAGCCGGGGTTTGCTTGTTTGTCAGGGCAGATATTTGCTGTCGTCGCCTGCGCTGCCTTGACGACTCCGAGCTATCAGTACTTTGGGTCCACGAGGATCTGGGAACGGTCTCGCGGGTGTACGCCTGTCTGTACAGGCCGCACTCTGGTGATGCAGAGACAGCTCGGTTATTTGAGTACCTGAGTGGAGCGGCAGACAAAGTCCAAGAGCGGTTCCCTACCGCGGATTTGGTTCTTCTTGGAGACTTCAATGCCCATCACGAGGCATGGCTAGGCTCCAGGAGAACTGACTTTGCGGGGAGAGCCGCCTACGACTTCGCCCTGACGCATGACCTGTCTCAACTGGTAGACCAGCCCACCAGGCTGCCAGATATAGACGGTCATGAACCCTCTCTGCTGGATCTTCTGCTGACAACGAACCCCACTGGATATAAGGTCGCAGTGAGAGCCCCGCTGGGTTCCTCTGATCATTGTTTAGTGTGGTCCACGGTGCCATCTTCGCCTCCTCAGTCCCGTACTGGAGGAACGCGTCGAATTTGGCACTACGCGTCAGCAGATTGGGATGGGATGCGAGAACACTTCGCATCCTACCCTTGGAGAGAGATCTGCTTCAGTTCGGGCGATCCGTCGCAATGCGCTAATACCGCTGCCGAGGTGGTTCTGGGGGCAATGGAAATGTTTATTCGCAGCGCCTCTGTCTACCTCGGTGGTAAAAGCCAACCATGGTACAGCCGCGACTGTGCTGATGCTGTCGCAGCTAAATGCGCAGCTTATCGGGCATGGTCGCGCGCTCGTGCCGGACGTGATCCGAACGCATCCTAACTGAAGAAGGAATACAACCGCCTCTCCAGATCCTGCAAAAAGGTTATTGCCAGGGCGAAATTTGACCACATCGGCAGAATCGGCGATAGACTGAACCAGCACCCAACTGGGAGCCGTGAGTTCTGGTCTCTCGCTAAATATGTCGAGTCAAATTTCTGCCGCTCCTCTCTTCCACCTCTGCAGTGTCCTGGAGGCTCACTTGTCCACTCCGCAAAGAAGAAAGCCGACTTACTGGTATCTCTCTTTGCGGGGAACTCCAACCTGGACGATGGGGGTGCCACTCCCTCATCCATACCTAGGTGTGAGAACTCCATGTCGGAAGTGCAGTTTCGACAATGGACTGTACGGGCGGAACTTCTCTCCCTAGACGTCAGGAAGGCGAGTGGGCCGGATAGGATTCCTGCATTGGTGTTAAAAAGGTGTGCTCCCGAGCTGGCCCCAGTGCTGACGCGCCTATTCCGTCTCTCCTACTCCAATTGCCGTGTGCCGGCGGCCTGGAAATCTGCGTTTTTGCAAGCGGTCCCTAAAAAGGGTGACCGCTCAAACCCGTCAAACTACCGACCTATAGCGATTACCTCCCTTTTCTGTAAGGTGATGGATCGCATTATCAATACGCAGCTCATGAAGTACCTGGAGACGAATGACCTCATCAGCGATCGGCAATACGGCTTCCGGCCAAAACGATCTGCTGGTGATCTCCTAGCGTACGTCACTCACCTTTGGGGGGAATCGCTTGACGGTCATGGTGAATTGATGCTACCTATTTTAATTTTGAATTTTAATTTATTTTAATTTTATTTTAATTTTATTTTAATTTTATATTTTTTTATATTGGCATAATTGAATTTTTAACCTTTGACAATTCTATTGATGCGAAGTATTTTAATTTAGCTCTAGTTTTAATTGCCTTTCATGCAAAAAACAGTTTTTTTTTTCTCTGTATTCTTATAATTTTTAGTAATGTACCTATATTATTGCTAATTATTAGTCCCTTACCATGGCTAGACCCAGACAGTTTCAATTGTAAATTTGGTAAACTAAAATGTGACGAACTCAAGTGTACCGCTGGTACCTAAGATGGAAATGAATAAATGAAAAATGAAATGAAAAATACTTGGCAATTGGCCTTGATATTGCCAAGGCATTTGATCGGCTTTGGCACAAGTCGCTCTTGGGCAAATTGCCGGCTTACGGACTTCCTTCTGGCCTCTGTGACTGGGTCGCCGACTTCCTACATGGGCGTAGCATTCAGGTCCTAGTGGACGGTTGCTCGTCGGACGCCATGTCAGTGAACGCCGGCGTACCACAAGGATCTGTGTTGTCACCCACGCTGTTTCTTCTGCATATCAATGATATGCTGTCTCTGGGCAACATACATTGTTATGCGGATGACAGTACGGCACACGGATCCTACACCAGTCACCCTTCAGCCAGTCGGGATATTGTGGATGAGAAGAGGCGAAGACTTGTGTCTGAGTCGAGCTCAGACACAAGTCTTCGCCTCTTCTCACACACACTCGGCTCTATTTCCGAATGGGGCCGTAGCAATTTGGTCGAGTTCAACGCTTCCAAGACACAAGTTTGCGCGTTAAGTGCGAAGAGAGCGGCGTTCACACCGGCTCCTTCATTCCAAGGCACGTCGCTTAAATTAAGCGAACACCTCGGGGTCCTCGGAGTCGAACTGTCGCACGACTTGAACTTTCGTCGCCATATCGAGGGGAAGGCCAAGCTGGCTTCTAAAAAGCTGGGCGTACTCAATAAGGTGCGACGGTACTTCACGCCGGACCAAAGGCTGCTTTTGTATAAATCGCAGATCAGGTCCTGCTTGGAGTACTGCTCGCACCTGTGGGATGGCTCTGCCAAATACCAGCTTGCGCCTCTGGACTCGATCCAGCGTCGAGCCGTGCGACTAGTGGGTGACCCCGCAGTGTCCCGCGATCTGAAACCACTGCAACACCGTAGGGATGTCGGCTCCCTAAGTGTGTTCTATCGCTTATTCCATGGGGAGTACTCGGAGGAGCTGTTTAACGCAATCCCGCCGTCCCCTTTCCATCTCCGCACCACATGAACTGGGCAGGGATTGCATCCCTATACGCTGGACTTACCGCGGATGCGTACTAATCGATTCTGCAGATCATTCCTCTACAGAACCGGTAAACTCTGGAATGCTCTCCCTGCTCATATATTTCCCCCCAAGTACAGTCTCGGGTCCTTAAAGAGGGGCGTGAATGGGCACCTGTCAGGCCGGCATGGCATTCGCAATCCCCGCATACGACCGAATGTCCATGGGCGTCGTTAGACACCTTATGGGTGGCTCGGCGCCATATATCGCGCTTTCAATAAAAAAAAAATAAAAAAAAAACGTTCCTCCATTCTCTTCGCCTCAAGACTCTACCTGCAGCGGTCTTCATGCAAGAAGCACACAGCGCCTCCTGGCGGAAAGGAGAAGAGTCCGGTTGCCTAGGCGACGGACTGTTGTGATCTGACACGTCCGAAAATACAAGCGGGAGCGGGCGGTTTTGTTCAAACATTTTGCTCTGGAAAAGATAAAATCCACACTGATCGAGCGCGGCGCGGGCTCTCAGGGCTTGTTGCGACCTAATACGGCATAAGTATAGTGAGTGTAGTTTCCGAAGTGTGTGCGTAGCTGGGCCCAGCAGATCCTCGGACACCGGGACGTTTCCGTGCCGATCGACGACCACCACCTGAAGGACCGAGCTATCGAAGGTGCGGCTGCGGGCGGAGACATCAACATCCAGGTAGGAGGTACCACACCACCACATAAGTCCGACACTGCCCTGCGTTCCCCCAACGCCACCCAGACGCAGTCCGACATCTAAGCGAGCTCTGAAACCAGTCCGACGAATCCCGACGCTGCTCAGAAGGAGTCCGACACTGCCCTGCGTTCCCCCGACGCCATCCAGACGCAGTCCGACATCTACGTGAGCTCGGAAGCTAGTCCGACGAATCCCGAAGCTGCTCAGAAGGAGTCCAACATTGCCCTGCGTTCCCACGACGCCATTCAGACGGAGTCCGACATCTAAGTGAGCTCGGAAGCTAGTCCGACGAATCCCGACGCTGCTAAGAAAGAGCCCGACACTGCCCTGGGGTTCCCCGACACAATACAGACGGAGCCCGACATCCAAGTAAGCCTCAAAGCTAGTCCGACGAATCCCGACGCTGCTCAGAAGGAGTCCGACACTGCCCTGCGTTCCCCCGACGCCACCCAGACGCAGTCCGACATCTAAGCGAGCTCTGAAACCAGTCCGACGAATCCCGACGCTGCTCAGAAGGAGTCCGACACTGCCCTGCGTTCCCCCGACGCCATCCAGACGCAGTCCGACATCTAAGCGAGCCTCGAAGCCAGTCCGACGAATCCCGACGCAGCTCGGAAGGAGCCCGACACTGCCCAACGTCCCCCGACGCCATCCCGACGGAGCCCGATACTGCCCTGCGTTCCCCGACGCCATCCAGACGGAGCCCGACACCTAAGCGAATTTCACGGATCCAGACGCTACGCCAAACTAATCCTATCACGAAGCGCAAAATAAGATCTGAACTGACTGATAGATAACAGTAGACAACACCCGTCGCCGCCGCGTAAACCAGCCTCGGGGAAACTTGTAAAAGTCCCAATCGTCTCTTATTTACCCTATTTCACCCCTTATGAAACTATCAAACCCAGAATATGAGTACCGCTGCGGTGACGGCGTGATATTGCATGTGCACAGTCGCACCCCCACCCAACTACAGTCCACCCACTAACACCACGGGGTGAGAACGACTGTTGCGTACAGCGGCCCCATTCGGAAATAGACCGAAGCGTTTGTTTGAGATCAGACACAAGTCTTCGCCTCTTCATCTGACTGAAGGGTCACTGGTATAGGATCCATGTGCTGTACTGTCATCCGCATAACAATTTATGTTGCCGAGTGGCAGCATGTCATTGATATGCAGAAGAAACAGTGTTGGTGACAAGACAACACAGATCCCTGCGGTACGCCGGCATTCACTGACAGGGCGTCCGAAGAGCAACCGTCCACTAGGACCTGAATGCTACGCCCATGTAGGAAGTCGGCGACCCAGTCGCAGAGGCCAGAAGGAAGTCCGTACGACGGAAGCTAGCCCAGAAGCGATTTGTGCCAAACCTGTAGAGGTGGAAGGGAGGAGCGGTAGAAAATCGATACGACAGATTTGGCGAGAGACCAAAACTCACGGCTCCCAGTTGGGTGCTGGTTCAGCCTATCACCAACTCTGCCGATATGCTCGAATTTGGCCCTGACGATAGCCCTCTTGCAGGATCTGGAGAGGCGGTTGTATTCTTTCTTCAGTTCGGATACATTAGGATCGCGTCTGGCACGAGCGCACGACCATGCACGATAAGCTGCGCCATTAGCTGCGACAGCTTCACCACAGTCGCGGCTGTACCAGGCCTGGCTTTTACCACCGAGGCGCACGAGGGCGCTGGGAATGAACATCTCCATTCCCCCCAGAACCACCTCGGCTACGGCATTGGCGCATTCTGCCGGAATGCGCCAATGCCGTAGCCAAGGTGTAGATCATCCGAGGTGTAGATCATCCGAACTGAAGCATAGCTCTCTCCATGGGTAGGATGTGATGTATTCTCGCATCCCGTCCCAATCCGCTGACACGTAGTGCCAAATTGGACGCATTCCTCCAGTACGAGACTAAGGAGGCAAAAATGGCACCGTGGACCCCACTAAACAGTGGTCAGAGAAGCCAAGAGGAGTGCTCACTGTGACTTTGTATCCAGCAGGATTCGTCGTCAGCAGAAGATCCAGCAGAGAGGGTGCATGACCGTCCATGTCTGGCACTTTGGTAGGTTGGTCTATCAGTTGAGGCAGGTCATGCGTCAGGGCGAAGTCGTAGGCGGCTCTCCCCTCGAAGTCAGTTCTCCCGGAGCCCAGCCTTTCCTCGTGATGGGCATTAAAATCCACAAGCAGAACCATATCCGCGTATATATATATATATAGGGAAACTACATGCACTTCATCTGCCGCTCTACTCAAGTGCTCGAACAATCGAGCTGTCCCCGCGTCGTCTGAGTGCGACCTGTAGATACTTACAGGCGGACACACGCGACTCCGTCCCCAAGTGAACCGATTGTGATGATTCTTTTTTTATTTGAAAGCTGGTGCTTTCCGCGTGGTCCCATTTCAATTTCATCAAGATCGGATTGGAAAGCGAGGCGGATTCGCGAAGCCAAAAGCCGAGCGATTCCGCCGAGTACATTAATAGCAAAAAATTACTAAAAAAACTGAAATAAAAAACTATTAAAAAAATTTAAAAACCGCCTTCAAAAATGTATGAAATAAAAAAAATCGAACCCTAGAGTTGAAGGCGGTGCAAGCAAAAATAACCGACCGCCTTCAACTCTAGGGTTCGATTTTTTTTAATTTCATACATTTTTGAAGGCGGTTTTTAATTTTTTAAATCGTTTTTTTACAAAAATGTATACACTTTATTTACATACAGACTGTACGTGCATGAAATATGTTTAATAAGTTGTTTCGACATACTGTCATACAAATTAAATTACAGAACGAAAGTTAAATTTTAAAAGTTCCTAATACTATATAGGCCAGAGCTGCGCGTCGTGCGCACGAAGCGAAGGAACGCGGGCGTGCTCGGCCGGCCAAGACGACCGCGTTCCTTCGCTTCGTGCGCACGTCGTGCGCACGAAGCGCAGCTCTGATATAGGCCCTACATTTTCGTTCCATAGGCGGCAGGACGGCGCGGCGGAACGGCGTTGTAGTGGGACGACAGAGGTGGCGGGCGGAATAGCGAGCCGCGAGCATCGACGACGCTCGCGTGTCGTCTCGTCGGTCGCGGTGCGGGACGATGAGCTGCTGGCGCGCGGGCGGGCGGGCTTATTCTTCCCCACTCCCCGCAGCCCTCCCGCACCCCGAGTTCAGTGTAGTGCGAGCGCGCGCTTTTTAAACGTTGTTTTATTATATTGCGATACTCGAAACTACTCGAAAGTTCATGTTTAATGGAGAAATTTTATTGGATAATATACAATTATATTATATTTTGATGTTCTGTGTCTAATAAGTTAATAAAAACAGACGAAGCAATTTTTCACAGTGCTTGGGTTATTGCCAAAAATATGTAAAGGTGTGATCGATAAGGAAAATTTCCTAGATAATTGTGAAAAGCGATATATTTAAAGAAATTAGGAGATGAAAAAAAATTAAAATTGACAGAGTAATTTTTATAGGTATTTTCAAATTTCTGCCTGTTCGAAATCGAAATTTTCCTAGATAATGTTATATATATACTCTTATTAATATATAATATCATATTCCGAAAGAATTTTGGACAGAGCAATTTTTCACAGCGAATTATTGCCGAAAATCTGTAAAGGTGTGATCGATAAGGAAAATTTCCTAGATACTTGTCTAAAGCGATATATATAAATAAATTAAGACATATAATAAAATAAAAATTGACAGAGCAATTTTTCTGAAGAAGTTGTGATACAAAATAGGTATTTTCAAATTTCTGCCTATTCGAAATCGAAATTTTCATAGATAATGTTATATATATACTCTTATTAATATATAATATCATATACCGAAGGAATTTCGGACGGAGCAATTTTTCACCAGCAGTTATAAGCGATTTTCATCTTTAGGTATAAATACCTAACTTCCAAACATAAAAAATCCTAGATAATTTGTCAAACGTGTATTTTAAACCCTACTTTATCACACTGCAAAGATTCAGCGACAGAGGAATTACGTCGAGTGGAAATGCTTTATTGATTGGACTATTATGTACATGTTGTACATACATAGGTATCTGCTTGCACATTTGGGTCGTACCTACTTATAAACTTTCGTCCTTCGTGAAATCTATATTAATGTATTTTAGTATGTATTTAAGTGCCTAACTGCCGACCTACCTACATATAGTAGGCTGTATAGATTTTGTGTGCCCATTTCTTGTCCCAAATAACATAGGCAGCTAATGTAAACCAAGAATGTAAATACCCACAGACGCTTATGCGACCTTCAAGGATTATTCAACTCGCTGCCTCAACCTATTATACCTACACACAGAATCGTGGACTAGTAGGGAAATTAGGGAGGAACAGGACGAAAATTAAACCTAGCAGGTGTATGTCAGTTAGGTATAGACCGGTACAGGTTGGTCGAATGGGCTGGTATGGTATGCGGCCATCTTACTTACGGTGGTACCGTACTGGAAGTAAGATGGCCCCATAGCAGAGTCAGCTGTGTTGCCTTCTAGTTCAGTATAGCCAGGAATACAAAGGGAAGTCTCCGGTATGGCACCTGCCTACTCGGAGGTGATATTGGTTGGTCGGAGAACGTGCTTGGCTCCTCTGACTCAGCCACCAATACCGGATTACATAAAAGAAAATGTAAGAAATTTAGCTTTTACAAAGTGTTTTCCTTCCTTACCTATAATAAAATCCAACGTCTGCTTTCTGTCTGTCTGTCTGTCTGTCCGCTTATAACTCGAGAACCACTGAACCGATTTTAATAAAACAAAATTCTACGGATAGCTTGATTCTTCCCATCAACTATAGGCTACTTACTATCACGCTAAATGGCTTATGAGGTTAGCAGTGAAGTGAAATATGAGAGCGGGCGGAGCCGCGGGCACAGCTTGTTCTTTATAAAACACTAACCTAGATATGGGTTAGTAGGTGTTAACCGTTTAGCAGAATACACAAAAGCGTGTATTTTACTTTGTTAGCATTATCTGCCGGAGCAGCTTACGTTAGATCCCTTCGACCTTGAACATCAGATAAAAGCCAAGCTCCAGAAGGCTTTTATTTCATTATCTCGCTGTTCATTCCAGAAGGAAGATAACCTGATCGCCTCCGCTCGTGAAGTAAACTGTATTTTTATTTACCTAATTTATTATGAGTTAGCTTTGAGTAAATCGGCGATGGCTGAAAAGACCCTAACGTGATTGGACCCAAGTTATACGAAAATGTTCCCGTTAAAATAAAATCTATAAATAGTGACAATGTGTTCCAGAGTCAGATGAAAAAATCTTAGACCAAAAAAAAGCTCGTTAAGGTTTCTAACTAACCCGGTTCTTCCTTATAGATTGCATTGCTGAACGGAACATGACAAAAAAAAAATGATGACGAGCCATACTGAATACGCATGTCTCAATGAAGTATTGTTAATGTTGTGCGAAATAAATGTGAATCTGAAGAAAATCTAAATTTTTGAAAATATTATCAAAAGTTTTAATTTAATATATCTAGAAGAGTGGTTGATTTTACGTAATTTTACTGAACAAGTTGTATCGAACTTTCCTTGACTCGCGACAACATGAACTCAGGTTTCAATCCCGTTTTTTTCTGTTTTGAATTTGTAGTATCATTTAATTGTAGGTTTTATAGTATCTTTTGGCTTCACAAGCACGCCTTTCATATCACTCAATATCGCTTGGCTTGCGATAAAGTTATAATATAAGGCTTGGTTGCGTGAAAGTATTTGTCGTGTCGTGAAGCCTAAATCTGCGTAACATGCTCTGCTATACGTGTTCAGAAAACGTTGAAAAATCGCTCCTATCCTATATTTACACCGCCAGTGTTGATTGTTACATCATTAAATATTTACCCATTGAAACATATAGACATATAGACTATGTTTACATACCTATCTCTCAGATAGGATGATCAATAAAATACACATTTCGCAATAATCTCTCCACAGGTCAAGCGCCCCTGCAGTAATCGCTATTTTGTTATATACAGAATGACTGGAAATTCGATCTATTCCTTGAAAGTGGTTATACTAGCTAGAGGTTATTTGGATCAATTTAAGTCCCATCAACTGAGGGTCGGAAATCGGCGGTTTACGAGATATCGTGGTTTTAAGATTTTTTTTTAAATATCTGACTTGTAATCGAAAAAAGTTGTACAAATATATCCTTATTGTTGGGTACCTACTCCATTTATATTTTTCTGAAAGCTGGTAAGCTACTAATCATTTCAAATAAAAATATCGGCCCATAATTCTCATTATCTCGGAATTAAAAGGTCTTAAATGAAATGTTTATGTTTTATTTTTATGTAAATTTTTATTTAAAAAAAAAATCATGTAAAAAAACAGTTGATGGGATTAAATCCAAATAGCCTCTAGTATAATCACTTTCAAGGAATAGATCGAATTTCCAGTCACCTGTATAACTCAGCTAATGTCTCTTCGTCAGTGTTTCTAAAAGTTCCTTACTGAACTGTCGTCGTGCCCATACGTGCTAAGATAACATAGACGATGTCTACTAGACTACTAGTTACTAGACTAGATCCTACTTCAGCTCGTTACAATCCAAATGTTTGCAGACTTTACACAAGCCTGAAGTTTGCTCAGCAGGGCTATCTAGAACTTGTGGGTTCCACTTACTTCAGTATCTCTGGACAAATAATGAATCATTTTCTTACACGCAGTTCGATATCTTTCATTTTATTTCATTGAACGCACTGATTTATTTCATTAAACGATGGTTGTGTCGCATGCAACGACTGTACCCTGCAGGCGGACAAGGGCGCGGCGGCGGAGGCGGTGCGCGCGGGGAGGCGGCGGTGGTGGTGGCGGGCGGATAAATGGAGCACCTACAGTACCTACCACAGTACCTACGTACGAAACTAGACCTCTCCTAGCCTACCGCTATACCTAGTCTAGTTGCTGACTGGCGCTGCTTCGCGCGCTCTAAGTATTGATTTTTATTCAGTCTCCCAAACGTGATAAGTAGGTGCATTTGAAGAAGGAATAGATGGAAAAATATATGAGTCACTCACACACTCCTATAACCTATTGTATGTATACGAATCGAACAGAGGAGCATTCGAAATTCGAATCGAGACACAGAAACACGTTAATTCTCTCCTTAATACTGGTCACGGCACGGCACCGGGCACGGGCACGGCACGGCACGGCACGGCGCGTCATACGGCAATATTCTATGTCAATGTTACAATTCGTGTATCGATGCCAGAAAGTAATGTAGGTGCTAAAACAGTTTGATTAACAACTGAACTCGTACCTACGTAGTAGTAGAGCGATATTGTAAAGCGCTCGCTAACTGTCTCGTGAGCGCTCCGGCGGCGGCGCGGCGGTGCGGGACGGAGCGGCTGCCTCCTCCTAGGCCGCCGCGCAAGGCCGGTACAGCGCCGTCACCGGAACATAAGAATTCTTTTCAAATACACATTACAATAATTGAAGTAGGTAAACAAACATGAGTATGTACGCGTTAATTCTTTTTCTAAATGGTACCTGTATTCACCCCACGTACAATATTGTATGCATCTATTAGTTAGTAATTAATTACATAGATAGAGTATAGTCGATATCGGATAAATACGAGGATATATGCTTATTAGGATTCAGCGGACTGTGTGTAGACCATTGACTTATATATGTAGACACCAAAAACCCCACCAGAAGCCCAGCACCCCTGCGCCCTCTGCCTGCTTTCATGTATGTGCTTGCCCCTTACTAGGTGGTAGGCTCAATTTGTAGCCGACTGGGTTGGTACCACCGTACTGGATGTAAGATGGCCGCATAGCAGCTTCGGTTGTGTTCTCCTCTAGTCCAGTACAGCCAGCAATCCAGAGAAGTCTCCGGTATGGCATGGCACCTACCTTCTCGGGGGTGATATTGGCAGGTCGGAGCATGCGCTTTGGCCCCTCCGACTCAGCCACCCATACCGGATTACATAAAAAAATGTACCTACTTCGCTGGGCTCTTAGATTATTTTGTTGTCGTTTCAGGCGCCCGATGGACTGTCGGCCTGGACTAGATAATTGAAGAAAGAGAGGAGAGGGCGCGACGCCCGCCGCGCCGGCGGCGAACCGACAAGATGACCGTGGTGACCAACCCGGCGCGGACCGGCTCCGACGAGGACGAGATCGAGACGGGGCCCGAGAGCCCCGGCAGCCTCGAGACGGCGTCCTCGACGGCAGCCGCCGCCATGAACCTCTACGACAACGAGCTGCAGAGTGACATCGTGTTCGTGGCCGGCATCAACGACGACACGTGGCGGTATCCGGGCCACCGGCGCGTGCTCGCCGCCACGAGCCCGGTGTTCGCCGCGCTGCTCAGCGTCAAGGCGGACGTGATCGTCGTAGACTACGTGGACCGACGTGGCTTCGAGCAGCTGCTGCGGTACCACTACTGCGAGCCCACGCAACTCAACTCGGTCACGACGGCTAGGTGTGCCCTCGACGCCGCCTACAAGTTCCTATGCCCGCCGCTCGCGGAGCGCTGCGCGCGCCGGCTCGACGAGATGCTCGACGCGGGCGCCGCGCTCGAGATCCTGCGCGACCTGCGCTTCCTGTGCGCGCGGCTGCCGGGCGCGGCCTCGGCGCCGCCGCTGCCGGCGCTATCGGACGACGCCGCGGCGAGAACGCTCGCACAGTGCACGCGCTGGTGCGACTCGCTCGCGCACAACGCCCTGCTGGTGCTGGACGAAGCGGCGGACGAGGCGCTCGCGGACGAGCGGCTCGAGGAGTTGCCGTACGAGGACCTGGCGCTGCTGGTGCGCCGCGAGACGCTGCGCGTGTCGAGCGAGCTCGTGCTCGCCGAGGCGCTGTCCCGCTGGAGCGTGGCCGCCTGCAAGCGCGCCAAGCACGAGCTGACGCCGGCCAACCGGCGCACGGCGCTCGGCGAGCTCGCCTACTGCCCGCGCTACCTGCTGCTGGAGGGCGCCGAGCTGGACCGCGCGCTGCGGCTCGAGCTGCTCGACCCGGTGGAGCGGGCGCTAGTGGCGGCGCGCGCGCGCAAGATCTCCTCGCCGGTGCCGGTGAGCAGCGAGCAGGAGATGATGCTGCGCAAGTTCGCGCGAGCGCGCCCCGCCGAGCCGGCGGACGCGCCGGTACACCTCTCGCCGCGCTCGGAGCCGCCGCCGGAGGAGGCGCGCACGGGCCTGTGTGGCCGCACCAAGCGCCGGAAGAAGGCCCCTCACTTCGATCCGGAGGACAAGCGCAAGGAGCGCGGGTGTTGCGCCTGTTTCGGTGACGGACTGCTTCGGGCCTTCATCTGTCTGTTTGACTGAGCCCGCTTCGCGAATGAAGACTGTTTAGAAAACTTAGGTAAAATTTTACAAGTTTCGTTGAATTAGTTGTTTTACAATAAGGAATGCGTACATTTTAGCCAATGTACGCAGTCAGGCAGGAGTTCAATGCACACTGCGAAATACTAGGTTCTGTCTGTCTGAAATGTAACTAGGTATCTGATTATTTGATCAGAAATCCTTTCGACAATACCGATTAATTCTGCATACCCCGATCTTCAGGTTGGAATAGAGCGTGAGGTATGTATAAGTTTGTGTATCATATTCACAGTTATTTATCTACCAGCATCTTGTGAGCTATTGCCGTTATGTACTTTCCAATCTGTCTCGTTTACGGAAACTACCGATGTGTTGAAAAACAAAAATTAGACCGTTAATGTTATATGGTTATTAGCTAATAAGTTAGGTAAACATATTAGTAGGTAAACTCATTTTAAATGTTATTTATTGTCGCGAGATGGTCCACGGGCGGGTCGCCGTGCCGGTGTTCCGCCGCCGCCGCGCCGCGCCGCCGCGCCGGTCGCCACCTCAACACTTGACTGCGGCGCAGCTCATTGTAATTCCGCTCCTGCTTGAACGGGGCTACTATGGGACTATGTAAATTGGGATCTGATCCCACCACTCTTCTTTGGCAGTAGTTCTAGTCGTGGAGAACAAACAGTATTTATAAAATTATATGTTATTAATTTTTTTGTATTTTTTTACAAAAAGACGTACTAAGGGTCTCGAATAATGCTTTACTTACATTAGGTATGTAATTTTTTATATTACTCGACAATACTTTGGAACTTTATTGGTCTTTGGCATCCAAAAGCGCCGAAGTCTATTTCTACATATCTATAAAAATATAATTAATAAACAAGAAGAATATCAAAATACCACGCTGGGTCACAGAGGGGATGGGGGTTGGGGGGTCCAAAAGTGGCCTAAAATCGGTCACGTGGTATGGGAACGTTCCCTTATTACTTACTCGATATAAACTTGTTATTATGTAAGTAGTTACCTACCTACCCTTCGAGGAAAAAAATTTTTAATTTTTTTTTATTATTAAAGAAACACGGTTTGAATTAACATAAAAGAAGAAAAACTAAACCAGTGAAGTTTCTACCTAAAGAAGTACATACTGTACCTAATTAATAAACATCATCTGTAAAATATATATACAGGGTGTTCGGCACATCGACCGAAAATTTCTTTTTGTAGGTAAGTTTCGTGCTGATACAATCATAAACAAAAAAGTTACAAGCTGGGATTTTGGTAATTTTCAAAAATAAAGAAATAAAATTGTATCTCGATACCACGTGATATCTGACAAAAGGTATCATGGGTCAAACAAAACGTTGCAAATGACCGTACTTACCTACAAAAAAATTTTTGCCGGTCGATGTGCCGAACACCTGTATATTAAATTAATCCTATAATACATATAATTACATTAAATACATGCCTAAAGTATTACATATTTATTTAAATTTACATATTAGATACCCAACACATTGCATTCGTTTTTAAATGTATGCAACGTTGTACAGTTTTCCTCGGAGGTAGTTACCTCCAGAGGTCGACTTACTTACCCCAAGAAATAACATGAAATAATTAGGCACTTGGTTGGTAGGTTCTTATTTTATTTTATTTTTTATGAATTTTACTTTTAATATTTTAATTTTTTTTCATATTAGTGGAAAACAGCCCTAGATAGACCCCATGCCTAGCCTAGACCGATCCAAGATGTACTTACGCTTGAATCTTTAGTGAATTAGTGTTGTTTGTTAGTTGTTGTACCAAGTTGTTGTTTAGCGCAAATTAGCTGAAAGCTCACTCGTGTACTTGCTTACCCTAGCACCCTAGCTATACTAGGCGTCCCCACATTTCCTCCTTATACCTAGCTTCGTGAATGATTTCTCGAAATGTTCTAGTCTCGCTCGTATTGTCATAGCTGTGTACCTATTGTATGCGCTCACCTACTCACAGCGCGCAGTCATCATCATTTATGTTATACAATTATTATGAATTTGTTCAACACAAATCTAGCTAGTTTTAGGTCCATACTACACGAGCGGTTCTCCCGCCGCCGCGCCGCGGCCGCGCCGCGGAAAACCGCGTGTACTGGCTCCGCACCACGCTTTGTGGGTGGGTAGGTACCTATAGGTATTATATGAAAAATCACACACCGTACCGTGTACCTCTACTTTGTTTTTTGCATTTAATTATTATTTATGAGCGCGCCAATACAACACATTGCAAGACATGCTTTTAACATAATTTTCGATACTACAAGTAATGTAGCAATGTATGTATTAATTGTATTATGTGAATAAATTGTATACACCTACAAAGGTAGGTAAGTATATAAAATCGTTTTTAAAACACTTTTAAAGGGTAATTATTAGTAGAGCATTTTAAATAATACCTTTATAATATTATTTGTCTACCGAAATTGTAATTCGCCTATTAATTTGTAAACAGTAGGCATGGAAATTGTGTAGGATATGAGGATCCAATGTTTTAATACATATTGCGTGGTCTTGGATGGTCAGATAAACACACGTATAAGGTTCAAAAACCAACGACACCTGAAAAGTTTGAAGCTGAAAGCGTTAGGAAATAAATGTACCTATTGATTATGTAGGTGTGAAAATTATGTACCTACTTAATATATGATTTGATCATTTTAGATATTAATGTTTTGAAATTGTTACGTATTAGAAAAATTGTTGTTTATATTAAACGTAAATATTATCTCTAAATGAAACAAGGCAGGCGGGACATTCCCAAATATGTTATTATTATCATGATATAGGTGAATTTGTGCGAAGAAAACCTACATCAATTAACTACCTACTAACTGCCATTGAATTTACTAGATACATAATTATATAAGCTATTTAAGTAAGTATCAAAATCATTTGGTAATTCGTGGTACCTACGTAGGTAAGTACTACGTACGGTGGGCTTCGCCCTCACTTGCATGGATATGTAACGCGCTTTCTTACTCTTTGTATGTGAACCTATCGCCAAAACGACTGTTTATTTATATTACTTATTTACATAGTTAACTTTTTTATAATAAAATATATTTATCTGCTCTACCTACCCAATTCGAGTTCCAACATTGTTTTGGTTGATAGATGACGTATTATGAACAATTTTCTATACTTAGTAGGTAATTTATTTTATTCGTCGTGTAAAATTTTCTTGTAAATAAACTTATTTAAAAGATTGTATTCTTATTTAGGTACCTAACCCTTTTCTGCATTCATTTTTTCCATATGTCCATTTTAACGAATAGGTATGTTTGTACGCCTTGAGTTCCCATATCCTTTTGCTTCCAAAAACTTTACTTACCTAACTAGGTACTAAACCCACGACTTTCATGATTTCAAAGCCGCTCGGAGATTCAGCGCCGCGCACCGCGACCCTGGTTATTTATTTTTATTGACCACCAAAATATTCACAATGTTTTGAGGGTTTAAAAAAAATTACCAGGGTTAATTTATAGAAGATTCGTCGCGTAGGGCGTAACGTAATGTTGAGGCGGCGCGCAAGCGCAACCTACATCACAGATGTGCATGTGCATTGTGCCTATATTGCAACTAACAATCTTCAGTGAACGCCAATGATGCATATTGATTGCCCCGAGAGAGACGCTCGTGCCCGCCACGAGTGTCTCTTTGTAGTAAGTACAGTAGAAACCAAACTTAAATGCGGCTGTGAGATGCGCCCGCGTGTCTGCGCAAAATACGATTATTAGGGCAGAGGGGGGGGAGGGCGGAAGGTGTGCAAAGGGGGTATCGGCGCACCCTACCGCACTCCCCCGCGTTGCTAGGATACGACCGCGCGCCGTCGCCGCCTGCGTCCTGTCGCCCGCGCACGCCCCGCTCTCATCTGTGCGTGCGCCATTGTACAGTCACTCACTATTTATTTGTTTCTTCCGTAGTGTCGCGGTAGATTTTCTACTAATGGTGGTTTCACACATGGTTATTCGTATTCGTGATTGTTGCAATCATTTCAGTTTTATCTCACTCTAACCAAGCCATTAAAAGGAGACGAAACGGAAATGTTTATCAAATATTTGTGTACATACAGCTATGTGTGGTGATAGCATGATATAAATGTTTATTGACGAAGTGCGTTTACCGGGGTCGCCCGAACGACACCAACACGTCGTCGTCAGTTCAAACCGGTTTTAACCATGATCGATACATCGGTGTGCAAAAACATAATATAAAACAGTAATATATAAAAATAATATAAAGCAAGACTCTCTTTTTTGACCTAAGTACAAATGATAATGTAAAATAATTTTATAAATTTTCTGGCAAAATATTCGATTGTATATTTTATTTGACTATACATGCGCAGTCAAGCGGCCGAACTTCAGGCCAATACGCATTTAAGTTTGGTTTCCACTGTACCTGACAGCTGACGCTGCTGAAAAGAAAAACCATAATAAGCGCTTGCCTTGCCTTACCACGCACAACGCTTTTATTGTAACGAAAGTCGAGAAGCGAAGCAAGTTCTTCGTTCTTCGTACAGAATGGTGTATAGCTAAGGTGTGTGTTGACAACATTTGAAAGGACAATGGAGGTAATTAACCTACTTTGCGGAAAAACTAAATCCACCGCCCCGATATAACCTGTTAGTGTGGCTATTCCCTAGAGTGTTTTTATAAGCCGGAGGCGCGGACGGAGTGAAGCCCCCGTCCGCCGTAACACAGCGCAGGCACCCGCGTGAGCCGGAGCGGTTGAGGCGGAGACCAAAAAGCCGAAGCAGCGAGAAGAATGAAAAAAACAAGACATATGGCTATACGGTGACACTAACCTTGCGTTTCAATAGGAAAAAAAAAAGTTAACTGTCAGGTGCTTACTACAAAGAGATGCTAGTTGCCTACCTGCCTGCGAAACGACACCCGAAACACATTGCGGCTCCTTTCGTGAGCACTCGGCTCAAAACGAAACGTAACAAACACGACATGATGCGTCGCCTCAACATTAGGATAGGGTTATTTTTTTTAAACCACCATAACATTAACTCATACCACTTTCCTTCGAACCGAGTGTTCACGAAAGAAGCCGCAATGTCTTTCGGGTGAATCGGGTGTCGCACCGGTTCTGCCTGTCCCTCACTGTACGAGCGTCTCGGGGTAATACATCATTGGCGTTCACTGACGTTTGTTAGTTGAAATCTAAGCACATGCATCTGTGTGTCTGTGAGGTGGGTTGCGTGCGCCGCCTCAACATTAGGTTTTTTTTAAACCACCAAACTATTGTGAATATTTTGATGGTTAAAAGAAATAACGACGATTAATTTATCAATTAACCCCAACCACAGAGCATCGAATACCGCGCGCGCCTCTCCTAGAGGCGAAAGTAATAATAATATTTGAACCCCAATAACTACACGCAGTGCTGCTAGCGCTTCGTATGTGTGTGTGTGTCTTAGTATCGACACTACACAAAGAGGAGCAAGTTAGGCACACGCACAAAACAAATCGTCGCTCTAGTTCTTGTTTTGGGCATAGACCATTTTTGACGAAATTGAGTTATGAATGTAGAAACATTTAAAAAAAAATTACGCATCCGATAGACAAAAAAAGATCTTATTTTGTAAACAGTAAAGTACTTTTTTCAGAATCCATATCCAACATGTGAAGAAAACGTTTAGTTCGTTTGGCATATCCAAAAATTTACCGAATTAATATTTATTGAATTCTTAATTTGGGCATATCCATGTTCCCGCCAATCAGAGCGCAGGGATTTTGCTTACGTCATCTCAGTAGACGCCATATTGTCTATCATTGTCAGTGGAATTTACAACGCGAACCGTTTTTCATTCGTTTTTTTGAATAGTTTGCAAAGGTTTTTGCTGATTTTCGTCTGAAAATCGACATCATGGACATCGAAGTTGACTCCTGAACCAGGAGGCAACCCACTTTGAAGAAGATACGCGACGTAAATAAGATTTTTCTACAATTTATTAAACTAACCTAAAACAGCTGGCTGTTATACAGGCTGCGTTTTTTCGTCGTCAGGATGTGTATCAAATTCAAATTGAATGCGCGGTATAGCTTCCATATCAGATTACATTAAAAAAAATAATAATATTATATACCTACTTTGCACGGTGTAGCTTCAATATCATATTACATTTAAAAATAATATGTAAGTTTATATACCTATGTTTAAAGTTTATGAATACGTTAATTTGAATACGTGTAAGAAGTAGTACATGCCTACATAATGTTATTGAATCTTTCATGATCGATGCATGAATACTACCAATCTCACTCAGACAATTTGTAAAAAATTCTTTAGGCGTAATAAAAACTAAAACATACTGTGTGTGTAAACTGGGACGTGCCAAAAACAAGAACTGAGAGAATGCTACTCATGAAATGCCATATCCACGTTGTCTTGGGGCATATCCATCAAAGTTAACGGACTTTTTGCAACTTTGTGGCATATCCCAATGTTAGTAATTTTAATTAATTTGTTTAAGTGTATATAAATAAAAAAAGAGTGCTATCCACTATAGGGGACTTTCTTCTACATACTGTAAAATTTTGATACAAAAAGGATTAATGTTTTATTTTTAAAACAGAAAAAACCGTTTCCTGTAAAATTTGATAAATGGCGTATGCCCAAAACAAGAACTAGGGCGACGAAATGCACACGCACAACGCACATTATGTAAGTCATAGGCCACGCCCACAGGCTTCAACGGCGTTGTAGGGAAATCGCGCTCAGGGCGTCTCTAGGAGGGGGCGCGCGCGGTATTCGATGCTCTGTGACCCCAACCTAATGTTGAGGTGGCGCATGTCGTTTTTGTTACGTTTCTTTTCGAGCCACGTCAGTGACCGCCGCAATGATGTATTGCCCCGAGACGCTCGTATATTTTCTCCTGGTGTAAGAAAATTTTCAAAATTGACAACCCTAGCAGTATTATATTCTTTGACCCTAATGCTGCAGCAGCGCCCTCGCACAAACGTCATCCACGTTCATTTCAAGTTGATTTCAAGCCTATTTCTTTGATTACCTGTATCCATTGATTTTATAGGGGGAGTCAGATGTACCGTCAGCGATGTTTTAAAGGTAACATGAAATTAGTCTTCAATTATGTCCTAAGATGGCGCCAGGAGTATCGAATTTGAATTAAATAATTATTATATTTTTAAATCTGCTAATTATAGAACGATGCTAAGTGGGAACAGCATAGTTAAATTTAAAGATTATTTTATATTAAGTAGAAATTTCAAAATAGTGTATTTTAAGGTTTTCATAATTTTTCCAATAAATATTTTCATGTTTTGTCAGTCCGTGAGCTTGGCGGATAAAATGTATAATTTCGCCGCTTCTGCATCATAGATGTCAGACCAAAGTTAAGTTGTCCTATTTGTCTATAGATGGCATGCCTATTTCTTATTATATTTTTAGTTGCCAAATACCAAGAGGGTGAGTTTAATGTCTTTGCCAAATACCCACCAACCAAACCTGCGTGCAATTCAAATACGCGCGTGCGGTTAGGATAAAGTGGAGATACCTTCTTTAAAATTATATTTTTTTACCTCACCACCTTTGAAAACGGAAACAAACACGATGGATTAAATATAATAATAATAATAAAAATCGTTAGCCATTTATAAGAAAATCGACCTCAACGAAATAATTTGTATAACAGCTACCCTTATTTTTTTTAATTAAAAAAAACTAAAAAAGGTACCCCTAGATTATCATTTCAAACTATTAAATACGAATTTTGAACGAAATCGGTTGAGCAGTTTAGGCACAAGGTCGCTGGACGGACACACACACACACACACACACACATACATGTTTCTCAAAACCACTTTTTTGGGATCGTTGACAGATATATAGCCCAAATCTGTACTGTGTGGGGCCGGTACTTTAAAAGAATAGCCCCACTGCATCTCTCCCCGTGTATGTCGTAAAAGGCGACTAAGGGATATGACCCCCTTCTTATATTACTAGGTGGTAGGGTTTAACCCGCCCGGGTTGGTACCACCGCACTGAATGAAAGGTCGGTCCAAACGGCTATGTAAATAGTTTGTGTTTTCCGTCCAGTTCAGTGTAGTCGGCACGACCGAAGGGAAGCACTGACGTGGCACCAAGTTCACCCGGTGTTATGGGCTGACATCACGGATGTTGTAGGTGATGTAGCCAACCGTGACAGTTTCAATAAAAAAAAAAAAAATCAGTCGCATTCTCAACTTCGACATTTTGGACGATCACAATACTTCCTTTCTCCTTACAGTCGCTCGAAAGTAAAAAGCCACCTCCATAGTTTTTAGCCGTTGCGGTAATTTATCGATCGACGCGCGACGTTCGCTTGTTTTGGAACACGCAAATGTTTGCGTGGAGCGTGCAGGCAAGCGATACGGGTTACTGCGCGTGGAAAAAGGATGACACAATATCGATGCGATCTCTTGAGACGGTCGGTTCTGTATTCACGCGATACGCACACTACCATAATCGCGGTGTATCGTTTTAGTAATAGTTGAAGTATGAACAAAATGTCTTTGAGTATGAAGTAGGGAGTCCAGGCACCGAATTAAAAAAAGTTGAGTCCAGGGCTATATTTTCCATCTACGATGCTGCTGGTGGTGTTATACCAAAGAGATTAAAAGAGGGTGGGTTTAATGTATTTGTGATAAGCTTTACAGAATATATAAGTCAATCAATGACGTATCATGCTTTGAAGTCAATGATATTTTATATAAAATTGTAAAATTGTAGATTTTACCAATGACGTATCATGTAACATAAAATCTCTTTGGATTTTACCGACGACGACACGACAACGAATAAAATAAAAAAATAGTAAATCTGATTTAAATGCAAAATTGATAATAAACCATCGCTTCTCTTATATTCTCTATCTTTTTCGGGAGGAAGGAAGGGATTCCTTCCTCGCCCATCTCTCACTCACCTCTCTCCCGGTCTTCTCTCCTCGATCCCGCCTTCCTCCCCTCCTTCCCCTCACCCTTCACGGACCCCCTCTTTGCCACCTTCCCTTTCGCCCATTCCCTCCCTCTCTCCCTACTTCCCTTCCTCCCCTCATGTCGCCCCTCCTTCCCATCACCCTCGCATTCCATTCCTCCCCTACTACCCCTCATCCTGTCCGCAACCCCCTCTTACCCCGCCCCTTCCCCCTTTCAACCTCTCACTCCCTCGATATCCATTCCTCCTCGTTCCCTCTACTACCTCCCTCCCCCACACCTACCCTCATTCACTAACCCTTCCTCCCTCCATACCTCTCCTCCTCTTCTTCTTTTTTTTATGGAAACTGACATGGTTGGATACATCACCTACAACATCCGTGATGTCGGACATGTCGTGCCGGCTATACTGAACTGGACGAAAAAAAACGAAAAAACTATTTACATCAAATCTCTTTGATTTACATAGCCGTTTCGACATACGTTTTATTCAGTGCGGTGGTACCAACCCTAGTAAGGTAAGAAGGGAAGGGTGCTACAGTTTTACGTGGAATCCGAACCACGGTCAGCCTCAAATGGTCGAGCGGTCACCCATCCAAGTGTTGACCGCGCCCAGGGTTGCCTGCACCACTGAGCTACCCAGGCTGACAAACGTACCTCCCACCCACTCCCCCTTCTTTTCTCTCCCCCTTCCTCTTCCTGACCATTATTCATTATTTCTTACCAAAAGCAGTAACTATTGAGTAATCTGTGCCAAAAGACTAGATAATAAATTTTCATATCCTTACCTAGAGAAATCATGGATTCCCCATACAAAAACTTTCACCCCTATTTCACCCCTTATTTTTAGGTTTCCGTATCCCTGTACGGAAGCCTATTACTAAGCCTCCGCAGTCTGTCTGTCCGTCCGTCCGTTTGTCTATCCGAGGGCTGTATCTCTTGAACCGTAATAGGAAGCCCGTTGAAATTTTCACAGAATATGTGTTACTATAGCGGATATAACAACAAATAAGCGGAGCTAGGTACAACCCAAGTACAACCAAAGAGTTTGTAAATTCTTTGGACCGGAGTAAAACCGCAAACAGGAAATTACAATCTTACACGTTCAACGCCACATGAAAAATCCAGTATTTCCGTTTGGGCCACGGGGCTCACCGCTCACCGGTGAGCCTTTCCTTACTGAACCATTCAGGGCATGGGGGTCACCGGTGAGCCGCGTGAGAGGGCCTACGTAAACGCTTCCTACAAGCCACAGAGCGCAGCTACAAAGCCAATATGGAAGTGAGCCGCATGGCCTTGTAGTCGAAGCGGACGGCGTGGTTTTCAAATCCAATAGAAACTTGTAGTTTTTTATTAAGTTAATTGTAACGATGCTAGGGCTGCTCTTAACGATAAGGTAGAAAATAATATTTGTATTAATAGAATTAATAAAACCAGAAAATAATAAGAAAATATTCGTCAAAATAAAAATGAACATAAAATTTTCTTCATTGCCAAATAAGAAGACATTATTTATTACGAAAATAATTTATGAAATTGAACAAAACAAAATATTTATGAAATTGAACAATCACAACATTATGACACTTCATTATTTAAAATAATCAATCATCTTAACCCCAAAGGGTTTAACCATAAACAATAAAGAATTATCCGTGAGTCATGTTAAAACAAGGCAAACAAAGGAATGGTTTAGTTGGGCTGCTTTGGCAATAAGTGGATACTTTTTTCGACTTGGTTTTAGCCTGTTTGCTACCCATTATTGGTACGTTCTTTGCATAACATTGGTGACATGTTCTTCTCACTTTTCTGGCCAATCCCTCTTTCCTTTCCAGAGTGTGTTTCATTCTCTTCCGTCTTTCTATATGCATTTCATAGTCGCTATCCTCACTCTCCGACAAAAGAATTCGACAGCATCTTCTTTTCGTTGGTTGAACTACGTCTTCATAGAATCTATTCCGAAACTACGGTTCAGAAGATCTATCTCGATGTTTTCTAACTGCGTTAGCGCTTCTTGTGTTAACTCGAAATCTTCAAAATAATCATTTTTGGCGAGAAAAGCGTAAAACATCCTCAATTGTCGACGCAGCCGGACCGGGATTGATCGCTGCGTCCGCGGCGCGCGCGCAACGGGTGGGCCGCGGCGTGACCCCGCGGCCCCAGCCAACAGAAAAATACAAATCCTTCATAGGAGGCCACACGATCCACCCGTGAGCCTTCTGCTATATCTCGAAAATTAGACGGTAAAAGTCGCAAATTTTTATTTTCCTTACAAATTACCGCATTTTATAAACTTTGTGATGAAAATCTCAAGTTGATGAAAATTACGGATATAATGAGTTTGGCTTGGCCCGAACCGAAAAGTACGCTAGGCCCACCGGTGGGTCGTATGGCGTTCAACGTGTTAATTGTGGGCTGATTTTGAAAATTCTTTTTTTGTTTGGTAGGTCATACTTCAGAGGTGCTCCCATTGAAATTTTATTGAAATTGATTGAGCGGTTTATGAAAAAGCAACAAAATACTATTGGTGTGTGGTTACCTTCAGCAAAACTTTTGTGATGTGGGCTTTTTCAGCAATTTGCAGTTTGACACATGGCGAATAATTCTGTACCACTTCAACCGATTTCGATTATTCGATTTCGATTATTGTTTTTTATGTAATATTGTTTTAAAAATATAAAACCGACTTAAAAAAAATAAACTAGAACTAAAAAGTATTAAATAGGTAGAATAGGTACCTAATATTTTGAAATTTTCTCTGTCATTGTATTGAAATACATGAATCGATATTGTCATTCATATTCGGACCCTTGTTTCATGAATATTCTAAATTTGAAATCTTTTCCGACCGGCCAGATGCGTTTAATATATTATAATACGAGTACGAGTACCATCGAGCTGGTCTGATGATGGAGACGGAAGGTGGCCATAGGAACTCCTAAACTACACATGATAAACCCATCGTGTTTGGGCTCGTTGAATTTGTCATCACGAGCAATTTACTTTAGACCTAGGAGATTCTCAATTCGACGGTATGTTTTCTTTTTTTGGATGTTTGTTACGCGATTACTCCGTCAATTATTGTGGGCCGATTTTGAAAATTCTTTTTTTTTGTTTGAAAGGGGATAACCATGACGTGGTTCCATTTTAATTTGGTCGAGATCAGATTGGAAAGCGAGGCGGAATCGCGAGGCCGAAGGTCGAGCGATTCCGCCGAGTACATTAATAGCAAAAAATTCCAAAAAAAACTGTGAAATAAAAAACTATTTAAAAAAATATATAAAAACCGCCTTCAAAAATGTATGAAATAAAAAAAATCGAACCCTAGAGTTGAAGGCGGTGCTAAAGCAAGCAAAAATGATACATGAAAGAAAACATGCGTGGATGATATCCTTTGTGATTTGTGTAGCCTTCTTTAGCACCGCCTTCAACTCTAGGGTTCGATTTTTTTAATTTCATAAATTTTTTAAGGCAGTTTTCATATTTTTTTTTTTACATACAATGCTGACATTATTAGAATGAAGAGTGACGAGTATTTGTTTAACTGTTCAACTAAATAAATACGTTCTATCCACAGAGCACGGAATACCGCGCGCGCGCGCGCGGGGGTATTCCGTGCTCTGTGTGGATCTATCTATTAAAAGCGCACAAACAGGAAATTACAATCATAATAATATTTTGTTCCGTATACCAAATAATTTTCAAAACATTTTTTTATTTTATTTAATTTGATAAGAAGTGTTAGTTTAATTGTAAATTGTCATAATTTTATTATTCAAATATAATTAAAAATTTTGGAATTTACATAAATAATGTTCTTTATAAATATAAATGAAAGCGCCATCTTTTGTCTAGTAGCAGTAATTCTACAGCCTAGTGACAATTAAAGGTACCTAGATACATGTTGTATTTCAACTAGATAGCGCCCTTAGTATAGAAGTATTAACAAACATTAACGCCACCTGTTTGTTTTACGACAACATCAAGAAAAATTATTAACGCCCTCTGTTGGTTTTACGATTTACAACGTTACCAAATTTGTTATATGGAGTGGTCTATCTGTCCCGACAGGGTTATAAAATCAATGCCTGTATCACAATAATGTGAATCGATCATCGTCGTTTTGTGTAATATTTAGCGCAGCCTTTGAAGTCATCATGTCTACATTTGAAGACAGGCGTAAGTGTTTGTTCGCCCACTTATCGGAAGCGGAGAAGCAACACAACTTGAGCCGGGTTGCGGAATCGTTCCCGGCGGCGGCGGGCTCTACGGAGGTCGACAAGCGCACCTACAGGCGACTCAAGGGCGAAATGAAACAGTTTCGCGGCAAAGAGAGTATATTCAAACGACCGGAGGCCCCGCTGAGTCGATGTCTGCGCGCGAGGAATCTACCTCAACACGTGAAGGAACCACGCAAATGGCTGCACTACTCGCTCGAGGACGTGAGCGCAGATGACATGTCGGATGCAACCAACACTGCCACCGCTCTTGCTCTACTCCGTGAGATGGAACGCCGCAACCAGGACACCACCCCCATGATTTGTGACAATCCCGAAAGCACAGACTTCAAAAAACCGATGTTCTGCGTTTCGGCAACTATAAAAAGGGAGGAAAACGATCTAGAACTGCCAAAAATAACTTTTCGGAATAGAAAATTTGTTATGCCTGAATATGTGGTCGGAAAAACTGAGAAGAAGATGAAGAAGAGGGCGGTGAAAAGGGAAATTGATGGCAAAAAAGTGGAACTAAAACTTGAGCACCTGTACGGAGAAGAAAATTAGTATAGATTGAAAATCTGGGCAACTTTAGTTGATAGACATAAAGTTTCAGAGTGCTACTTCCACTACCGAAGCTCACAATTAAATAAGAATCATAAAAATGGCAATGTATGATAGTAATAACAACCAGAGCAAGTTCGCCATGTGCGATTTCAATTGAGTTAAATCATCTGTGTAACATCAGCCCTACATTGTGTTATTTATTACCATACCTTGGACTTTTTCCAGTGCTAAGATGGAAATTCACTCGTAGAGGGCACGCATGCGTGTGGTGCGAATAGTCTACACGTATTTCTATATGGAATTATTAAATTTAATTTATTTTAAAACCAATCTAAGCAACCCAACCCAAATGGACTTGCAATGCAATACTCTAACTAAACTAAATTGGCAATTGAACAGAGTGGCATAAACGTTGTACCTATCTCCTTTTACTTAGTGTAGATTATTTGAACCGTAGGTGTAGGAGGTAACCAAAGATTGTAGGTACTATTTTTCGTTGCACCAACACACATCGTGCGTGTGTGTGCAACGTGCGACCTTGAGCGATGACGAATCGATGTTCACCTACTTATTTACGCACTGCATTGCATGCATGCAAGACAATACACGAGCTAAGTAGGTAGGCAGCAGCGACGCGGACGCGGCGTCGCCTCGCTTTGATGTCTGCTGCCGCGCGGCGCGATCACGCTACACAGTGCGCTGTCTCTCTTTCACCCGTAATAATTGCAAACGAGTGAAACAAATGAATATAGTCAGGGGAAAACCTAATCGTTGGCGATGGCGACAAATAATAAAAAATTATATTAATTTTTTTTTTTTTTTTATGGAAACTTGACACGGTTGGCTATATCACCTACAACATCCGTGATGTCAGCCCATAACACCGGGTGAACTAGGTGCCATGTCAGTGCTTCCCTTCATTTCGCGCCGGCTACACTGAACTGGACGGAAAACACAAACTACATATTTACATAGCCGTTTCGACCGACGTTTCGCTCAGTGCGGTGGTACCAACCCGGCCGGGATAAACCCTACCACCTAGTAAGGTAAGAAGGGAAGGGACCTACAGTTTAACGTGGTATCCGAACCACGGTCAGCCTCCAACAGTCGGGCGGTCATCCATCCAATAACTGACCGCACCATTAAGCTGCCGAGGCTGACGATCCCTTAGTCGACTTTTACGACATGCGACGGGGAGAGATGCAGTGGGGCTATTCTTTTTAAGTACCGACCCCACACGGTACAAATATATATTTTTATTTTCCTTTGATTCTGGCCCTGTTAGCGTTGAAAAAGTCCGAGGTATGGCTATTACATATTGTGCGTAGTGCCAATCTCTTGAGGCATATAGTTGTGTTAGTCAAAGTATTTAATTCATATTTTGATCACTTACGCGAAGTAGGTACTTACTCGTAAATGCGAATGCATTTAGTACCTACTTCTTGACTTTACATTTCATTTGTATTTCAAAATTTGCACTCTTTTGAATTTAATATAACTTAACTAACTATTAATGTTAAATAATAAATAACATATTATCTTATACCACTGAGTTTTAATTTTTGCCACCGACTACTCCGAGCGGCTTTGTTGTGTGTTGCTGTGGCTGGTGCGAGTAGTGTGTGTGACTGAAAGAGTTGTTGTGCGAGTGAGACAGTAGGTAGGCATGCAAAGGTTTCGTTCGAATGATTTCAGTGCATGAACGGACGGCATCGCCCGGCGTCCGGTTATATACATAATTGGGCCAATAAATATTTAAAAACGGAACCTAACAATGAGTTGTGCGTCTGTTTGTTACAGAAGTGTCATATCTTCTAAACCAGCCTACAATGAATTCCCATGCGGCCCTCTCACTTTCCCAATTCACCATAAAAAGTTGTACTGAGGTAAAACAGGCAAACGTCACTACTTAACTCGCTCGCTACGCACAGTTAGCCTACACAGCCGCAACAGCATGTGTACACCAGCCAGGGCAGGATGGCAGGATCCTGTACCGTCGTTTTTAAAATTTTGCAGGTGTCGATTAACGAGTAGAGGTTGATTTAGAGCACTTCAGTTCAGTCTAGCATTTTATTGTTTTCATTATTTTTGGGCACCATGCACAAGCACGATGGTGTTCGTTGGTTGAGGTTGGGCTGCTATACCTACCGGTGGTGTCCGGGCGGATTTTTTGGACGGGTCTTAGTTATCTATGCACATGAAATAATTAAATCCCACTCGCTCGCACTAACGCATGGTACAAGTTCAAGAAACATATCTCAACTCGTTTTCATATGAGGACTGTTGTTGGTCGGCGCCACTGTGTCGTGAGGTCCAACGGCCATACCTACAAAATCGTGTGCTTTGGGGTTTTCTCGCAGTTCTCTCTACATTTCAGTAAATTGCACAAGCGGTGGGTGGCCGAGTGGTTTGGGCATCGGCTTCTCATGCGAGAGGTCCGAGGTTCGAATCCGGTCGGCGTGTACCAACGTTCTTGTGTTGAAAGTTCTTGCCATTATGGAGTACCACAAGGTTCTATTCTAGGCCCTTTTTTGTTCCTTGTGTACATTAATGACCTTCCTGAATGCCTGGAGAACGAGGGGAGTCTAGTCATGTTCGCAGATGATGCGTCCTTCTTATTCACAGGTAAAGACATTGACCAAGCAATGACAGCAGACATCAACAATGACAAGAATAAAACAATGGTTTAAACACAATAACCTGTTATTTAACGTTGACAAGACTAAGGCTCTTTACTTTTCATTGCGCCCGAAAAACACGCCAGAATATATTCAGATAGATGACAACAAAATAGAATTTACAGACTGTGTTAAATTTTTAGGTATAAAGCTAACTCCAAACTAATATGGGACAAGCATATTGACAATATTTCTAATAAACTAAGTTCTGCTGTGTTTGCGATACGATCTATGTGGTCAGAAAGTTGCATTGAATGTTTACCATGCATATTTTGGAAGTACCTATCATGAACTACGGTATAAAATTTTGGGGGAAAGGAGCCGCAGCTAAAAGAATATTTGTACTTCAGAAGCGAGCACTTAAAAGTATACGTAAAGTGAAATTGCGAACTATGTGTAGATCTAAATTCACAGAATACAATATAATGACGATGCCTAGTTTATATATCTACCACAACTTACTACATGCTCGGAAAAACTTGAACAGAACTCCACTGTTTTCAGACATTCATGGTCATAACACAAGGAACAAAGGCAACATAGTAAACGTGAAATGTAGATTAGCTAAAAAATATAATAGCTTCATTTGTAACAGTGTAAAATTGTATAATAAACTACCAGAAAGTATTAAAACACTAGAAGATAGACTTTCAGACTGAAGTAAAAAAGTATCTTATGAAAAAAGAATGCTACACAGTAGAAGAATATTATAACTAACTTATATTTAACCGTAGATTATTTAACAAATTACACTGAAATAATTTAGTATTTATTAATTTAAACTTTTTTATTATTTTGACAATTCTTTGATGCTAATGTTTTTGACAAATTTGACAATCAATTTTTTATTACTTTAATTGTATTCTTATTAATTAATTTATTTTTATTTTTTATTTTATGACAATTCTTTTGATGATATTAATTTTATAACACTGATCTTTGCCTGGATAGTTCTTGTATTTTATTTTGACAATTCTATTGAAGCTAAGTACATTTGTTAGGCTAAGTATGTTGTTATTGTGAATAATAATAATATAATTTGTTTTAAAACCAAATTTCGCCGTCATGGCCAGTGCTCCTATTAATAAATGTACGTGAGATTAGATTTATATATTAATCAACTGACGAAATCAAGTGTACTATTAGTACCTAAGAAAGATTAATAAATGAACTGAACTGAACTGAACCAGCAATCCAGGGAAGACTCCGGTATGGCAACTACCTTCTCAGAGGTGATATTGGCTGGTCGGAGCATGCGCTTTGGCCCCTCCGACTCAGCCACCCTTACTGGATTACATAACAAAAAGTCAATCATGTACGGCTCAATCGATACATAATCGTGGTTTATTTGCTGCTGCGTGTATTGCCATATTTGTATCTGTCTTGTTTCCTTAATAATCTAATTTAATAAACATTATTTTCTTAATTTATGTTGAAAACAAGCATAATAAAATGGTCGGAATCATCCATAAAATGATCATAATACTCTGGAATGTTTAGATAACTGTTTAAACTTGTCTCGGCACAGCTACGAGCCATCTTCGTAACTTACCTTTATCGGTTGAAAACTTGTGCCCACCATTTTTTTTGCGAACACAGGCATTGCACAACACTGAGGCATTACGTGATAATGTTTAGGACTTATAAAATCTGATGTGCAGAAAAGGTTCAGAGTTCAGACACAAACATGCGAAAATAATCCTCGTTAGTGTGAAGTTATCGGCAGCTATTGACTGGCAGTCCGGGCAGTGGACCTCACAGCACAGTTTCATCACCTAGTGAGCATTTGAACGTCAGCCCTCATTGTTGAGGGCGGGGACATGAACACACGGGATTCTGGTAGTTGAGTCTAAATTTAACCTAATTTAATTGCCGACCTAATACAAACAATATTTTGGAAATTGACTTAGAACTTAGGATCAATGAGTGTTTTTGTGTTGCGCTCTGGTTTGCGTTTTATATTATGTAGGTACTGATTACAGGAAAACTAAACGGTTTGAAAGATTTGCAAAAAGGTACTTAGTACTTAGTCGTTTGTTGTACTTAGTTGTACTTGCAAGAAGGTATATAAAATAATTATCATTTACATATTCAGCGCGCAGTCACATACTAAGTAGGGAGAACACCTCACAGGGAAAACATTATCTCCGTGTTAGGTAGGTTCCCACCTTGATGTGTGAGTCCAGCTTGCACGTAACTTTTGTCAAAGGAAAGAGTTGTTGAACAATCTACCCTGTAATGTCTCTGTGGTAAGTAATAGAGTAGACTGAATTCAATCTACGGTAGTCGATTATTAGCAGCAAGCACTCCACCAGACAGACGTTTAAGCTAGATTAAATATCTTCAAAGCCGTAAATAAAATAAACTAGATGTTAGCACATTTATTCATTCTATGGCTAAATTGTGACAATACTCATATTAGCACTGTGAAATAATAGCCGATTCAGATTTGATCTCAAGGTTGTCTTGCAACTGGCTTTCAACTGCAAACGAGCTAAGGTCTCTCATCATGGAGTAAGCGTCCTCTCCATCCGCATAGTATTTGGGTTCAATTTCCAGAATCTTGAAGCCGAGTGAGTTCGTGTAGAGGTTGAGCGCGGCTCGGTTGCTTTTCCTCACATGCAGTGATACATATTTCGCCTGAAATTAAATATTATGCGGTGGGAAATATATTTACAAACATTTCATTAACTATACGTTCAGGAGAAAATATATTTTAATTAAAAAAAAATCCAAAATCAAATACCAGAAGTATAGCAGTTTTTCAATAATATTTTTTTTTTGTTATATCTATATAACCTGCCTACCACTAAGCAGCAACTGTCGTATAATTGTTGAAAGTTATAGATAGGTAGAGGATGAATACTGTCTATACCTGAAAACATTCGACCATAGCGAGTGAGGCCTGGTTCATGAGTTTCTGCGCGAGGCCGAGGCGCCGGTGTGAGCGCTTGACTGCCAGGGACGTGATGTGACCGTGTCGGTTGTCCTCGCCGTCCTCCTCCATTTTGGCCAGCACATATCCTGAAATATTTAATTTTGAATAAGGCAATGCTCATTACCTGTCATGCAAATTAAAAAAAAAAACAAGTTACCGCAGAGATTGAAATACAACAAAGGGACCCCAAAAAAATAACAAACAAAATTGACCTTATTATTCCTTTCTACACAGTAAATTGGCGGCTATCCTAGTGATAATGTAAAGCCCATATGAGATGTATTATCTGCAGTTTAACCAGGTACAACTATGTGGTATACCTTTGAAGAAACACATAACGAGGAATTTAACTGGTAGGTAAGGCGCCCTAGTCACTTGATTGCCTACACGTCGGGCATAGGCTGGTTGAGGTAGCAGGGACATAGTGGGATTGTAATGAGGCCTTATCAAGAAACCTACTGGCTATCGCAGCAATCCACTGAATATCCGTGTGCATCGTCAGCCACACACAAAAACGTGTAAATAAGCCACACATGCTACTTTCTATATAAGAAACTCTACACTTACCGACAATGTGTCCCTTCTCATCCTCGGCCACATAGCTGAGCTGGGGCCAGGAGAGGCCGTGGTAGAAGTAGTATTTCATCTGGTAGTTCTCGGGCAGGCACAGCAGGTTGCAGTGCTGCATGTTCATCAGATCGCTGGGTCGCGCGCACCGGATATTCATTTTGTTGCTTTTACTGCAAATTAACCATTCAAAGATATTTACATGCAAGCAGAAGGAAACTACATATTTCCTGCAGTGATCAGGAATAAATAAGAGAGTAGACAGTACAATATAACAATACTAGCTTTTGCCCACAGCTTCTCTTCGCATGTTTTACTCACAGCTCAGGCCGCAGATGACCTAACTGATTTATTATTTAGCCTAAAATCATCTTGAGAAGTGACAGAATGTAACAGTGAAAACCGTATGTAAATCGATAAAGTGGTTCTCGAGTTATAAGGATATTGACGTACGTTACACGGTCGCCTGTAGAAACCTCAGTTTATTTAAATGTACTATTTTATCTTCTATAATATGAAGTAGAATCTATTAACTGGCTCTGATAATAATTTAAATGACAAAATAGTGCATTCTGGTGGCTCCTCAGTGCTACATTCATCTCTACCTTTCCAGAAAACCTATAAAGACAGAGCTTAAACTATAGACCAGCAGTTCCCAAATAGTGGTACGCGTACCGCCAGCGGTAGGCAGGGACAACTGAAGGGGTACGCGTATGTGCGCTCAGTGCCACGTTTAACTCTACAATCTTAATAAAGACTTTCACTGAGTGAGTGAGGAGATGTTGGGGGAAAGTTTATGGAACACTTTCCCCATCCCAAATTAACTCATGAAAAATTAAAAATTAACCATTACGGTAGTCATTTCGCAAGCACTCCACCAGACAGACGTTTAAGCTAGATTAAATATCTTCAAAGCAGTAAATAAAATAAACTAGATGTTAACACATTGATTGTAATTGAGGTAACATGAAAAGGTTGTATTTGTTGGTTGAGGTGCATCTCAGTGTTATGTCAAAACCCCATGTGTCAATATTGTTAAAGCTAAAACCGACGATAAATGTAAAAATTCTGCATCTCTCCCCATGCATGTCGTAAAAGGCGACTAAGGGATAAGGACAAGATGCCGTGCTAAAGGGTGACAGGCTCGCCACCTCTCACCTTGGCACGGTACTTCTACCGAGTCATGCAGCAGGTAGGTCTTCGTGCCTTACTTGCTGCTTGATCGATTGAATCTTGTTCGAATACTTATTTGTATGTCCTAGCTCGTAAATAGCACGAAATAAATTTTTGTAATGCGGCCCATTCAACACGTCAAAAATGTTTGTCCCTCCGTAGACCCTTGACAAAAAAAAAGGTTGAGTACCGCTGCACTATAGCATATGCACAAGACCGTGTGAAGTCGGGGCGGCGTATCTCCATTTCAATATTTTAACATCGACTAGCTCCATATATTTTGCTCTGGCCAGTAGCAAATCTCCACACATTTAATTACCTATATGTATCACAATTTCTCAAAGCGATTAGATAAATTATTCCTTCCGTATTTTCCTCGGTCGCTGTCTGACTTCAGAAGCAGGTGGAGTATCCGACATGCCACCCAGGAGCTCCCGAACAAACCGGAACTTTGACAGGCAACACTTCCACACTATGTACCAACCTGAAACAAAGAAACGGGTACATTCAGTTCGTGGCTCTCATCAGAAGCCGGGTTCCCGGAATATTTGGCTAGAGCGAACTTCATTCTTGCGAAACACAGAGATAGCAAAGAGCAAGGAACTATATACTTACAAAACAACACAAACAAACAAACCAGCACAACACCACACGCGAAGGTTAGGATAGCGAGGATCACTTCCTTCATTCTACAATGTTAGTGCGACACGACCAAACATCAGCTTGCAGAAGACGAGGTACACAACACAGCAAGATGTGATATCATGTAAAAGAAAACGAGTGACGCGCGATGCAGTCGAACAACGTATGTACACAAGGCATCAGGGCAGGCGCGAGTGCAGCGCCATATTGACGAGCGACGACCTACGGAACGAGACTGGGCAGCCAACCATCACTGGCGCCACACTGAAAGTAATCATGACAGGCTCGCGCGGTGGCCTGGCCTGCATTGTTTGAGGTGCTCCCGACATAGCTAAAAAAATTATACATACAATCGTTTGCTGTTTCACGTTCTCACGTTCGCACGCAAGCAGATACCATGTGTGCACAAAAAAATATTTTACATTTCCACCCACAGAGAAAATATACGAGCGTCTCTTTGTAGTAAGCACCTGACAGTTAACTTTATTTTTTCTTAGTGAAAGGCAGGATAATTTGACCGTATAGCCATGTTTAGTTTTTTCATTCTTCTTCTCATTTGCATTTTTCTTCTTTTCTTTATTCAAATTAAGACCAGCGAGTCTACCGGCGTTAACTCACTCGCTAACTACTCGCATATTTCAACCAATAGCCGGGCCGGATCCCACCAAAACGCCTCCTGATTGGTTGAGTGAGATCGTTTCTCATACTCACATCGGCAAGTGAGTAACGCCGGTACAGGGGGAGACGTTATTCGTACAGAGAAGACCGGCTCATTATTCCTGTCAACGAGAAACGAAACGTAACAAAAACGACATGCGCCGCCTCAACATTAGGTTATGGTTAAATTATAGAAGATCTTCTATAAATTATTATCCCTGGTTATTTTTTTTTAAACAACCAAAACATTCACCCATAACACTTTCCTGCTATTTGAGGGATGATGAGGCCGGCCTTCGCTGTACGAATAACGACTCGTTTTATTATGAAAACCAATCAGCGACTGATATATATAACTCATTTGATGTGTTGATGGGTTTGTGGTTGGCGCGTGGAGGTGGGTTTCCAAAAAGTATACCTCGTAATAAATAAATAAAAAATACAGAAGCATAAAGGACCACAAAACACTGCTATTACAAACGAAAAAAAAATCATACAAAATTTATTTTCAATAGCGACTTAGGATTGCCTCTTCTCCGGCGCTGCGGGAAGTGCAGCCCCGCCGTCCTTGCGGAACACACCACAGCGCAGGCACCCATGCTCGCCACCGCAGCTTTGGATCTTTGGTCGCCTTCGGCTGTTACGGCGGACGGGGGCTGCATTGGGTATGGGCATGGGTATATTTTTGACTTAGTATTTTAAATTTTTTGCTTAGATATAGTATGTTATATTTAACATAATGAAAACTTAGTATGTAAGTTATATTTAAAAAAAGCTCTGTAAGGTTTCTTACCCGGTTTTTCCTTATAGATTGCACTACTGAACGCGACATCATAAAAAATGATGACGAACCATACTGAATATGCATATGTCTCAATGAAATATTGTTGTTGTGTGTTCTTTATGGCGAAATAAATATCTGAATCTGAATCTGAATCATTCCCTCCGCGCCTCCGGCTTATAAAAACACACTAGGGAATAGCCACACTAACAAGTTATGACGGGGCGGTGGATTTAGTTTTTCCGCAAAGTATGTTAATTACCCCCATTGTCCTTTCAAAATGTTGTCAACACACACCTATTTATACACATTCTGTACGACGAACGATGAACTTGCTTCGCTTCTTGACTTTGGTTTTTTTTTTTTTTTTGGCAACTCGCGCTGACGCGCGACCTTTGCAATTGTCAAGTGTGATAGGATTACAAAAATTGTATAAAAAGTTTTACAAATCAAAACAAAAGCACAATTTCAAGAAAAAAAAAACCCTTAGAACGAAAACAAAATGATTAACTCTGGTTTAATAACTGAAAAGTTATAAATTAATGTTATGAAAAAATAATAATTTCGATATGAGTTTATAAATAGCAATATTGTTAGACGATAGTAAGCAACAGATATTAGAAGGGAGGGGAATTTTAAGTTCAGGCAGAGAGGAATATAAGGTGGGATATTGATTAATGAGTGGACAAGAAAACAAAATATGATCAACAGTGCCTTCGTCAATGCCGCATTCACAAACTGAAGAATCCCGAATCCTCAACCTAGCCAGGTGCAAAGGAGAGCAACAATGACCAAATCGTAAACGGCATAAAAGAGACACTCGTATCTTCACAGACTCCACCGATACGCGGTGCGCCACCTGAAACACTTTATCCAATCCCTCGAATCCCTCTAATCCTTCACTCCTACTCCTTCGCTTGGTTCTTCAACTTGGTTCTTTGGCAAGTGATAAATAAATGATGATTTGGTGGTTTAAAAAAAATAACCAGGGTTAATATATAGAAGATGCATCTTCTATATATTAACCCTAACCTAATGTTGAGGCGGTGCATGTCGTTTTAGTTACGTTTGTATTTCCGAAAATAAAGCTTTTAGGTGGTTATAAAAAAAACTAAACACCCTAAAAAAATTTAAACACCCATAACATTGCTTAAAAAAGAAAAAAAAAACAAAAAAGATTTTGTAGGATTCGAACCCTTGGTCCAAAAAAAATTGGTTGTCTGTAAAGTTGGTTTACGGACGATAGTTTTACGTGATGATGTCATAAAGTAAATCAGTTCCGGCGGATATTTACCATGTAAAATTAATTTAAGTACATGATAAAGATGTGATAATAACTAATAAAAAATATGAGAAAATAACGACTATTAATTTTTGTTTAATTTATATTTAAAAAAACCTACATAACGCCATCTACATGTTCAACGTTGCAACAATTACCTACCTGCTAAATCAAGTATACCGCTGGCTGAACTATTTCATTTAATATTGACGCTAGATGTGGACGCTAGATGTCACTCCATGAAATTCACATATGAAATTCACATACTGTTGAGAAAATTTGCAGCGATAAGTACACGGTCGATAGCCTGCGTGGATAACACGTCTGGTCAGTGATGGTGGCAGGGACCGCGGGTTCGAGGCTCGCAAAAGACGGAGAAATATATTTTGTATTTCCTACTATTGTATATGCCTCTCTATCGCGCCCTCGCTTGAACACACAGGCCTCTATCGCGCTCTCGCTTGCACACACAGATTTAGATGGAACGTGACACTTCTTCGTGCGTGCAGCCGGTGTTAATCAATTTATAAGACGTGACGTCATCACGTCAAAAACCAGGGTTAGGTAATTTATAGAAGATGCGTGGCTACGCGACAAATCTTCTATAAATTAACCCTAACATAATGTTGAGGCGGGCGCAATCAGCTGATCGCGCAGACAGGCCAAAATCCACTTCCTTTGTTCTTTCATGTGCCGCTTGGCACCTTTTGCCAAAAAACAGCGAATGTCAACGATACGACACCTGAAAGCCTTTTTTAATCCTGCTAATCCTTCAATCCTGCAGGATTGCAGCAATCCTACTCCGGGAACCAACTGAAGCCGATATTCGTTTGGTCGTTTATGTAATTTGTTAGCTCAGTGGTAAGCGTTTGTATTATTGTTATTAGCGGGTTTGTATTTTTGACCATGGGTTCGAGCCGATTCCCACAATTTTTTTTTTGTTTTTTTGAAGTGTTAACGTCTTATAAATTGATGAACACCGGCTGCGCGCACGAAAAAGTGTCACGTTCCATCTGAGCCTGAGTGTGCAAGCGAGAGCGCGTAACAAGCGATAGAGGGGCACAATCGTCCCAAGCGTCGGCTTGTACACATTTATCTCTCTTCTCACGTGACGTCAGAGCTAGCAATTCGAACTCCTTCTTTGTATTAAACAATGACGTTATCACGTAAAACTATCGTCCGTAAACCAACTTTACAGACAACCAATTTTTTTTAAGCAATGTTAGGGTGTTTAAATGTTTTTAGTGTGTTTAATTTTTTTATAACAACCTAAAAACTTTATTTTCGGAAATACAAACATAACAAAAACGACATGCACCGCCTCAACATTAGGATAGGGTTAATATAACCCTGGTTATTTTTTTTAAACCACCAAAGCATCACTTATTTTATCATTTGCCGAAGTCGAAACTAACATGCACCGCCTACTACATTGATGCAAGGAGCATAGGAATGCAGGCACAGAGCACGGAACGCCCCCCGCCCGCGCCCCCTACTAGAGGCGCCCTGAGCGCGATTTCCTTACAACGGCGTTGAAGCCTGTAGGCGTGGCCTATGACTTTCATATGTGTGTTGTGGGTGTGCATTTGTTTTGTGCGTGTGCCTAACTTGCTCCTCTTTGTGTGTAGTGTCGATACTAACACACACACACACATACGAAGCGCTAGTAGCACTGCGTCCAGTTATTGGGTTTCAAATATTATCGCTTAGGGCGCCTCTAGTAGGGGCGCGGGCGGGGGGCGTTCCGTGCTCTGTGAATGCAGGATTGAGGATTCGCGGGATTGAAAAAGGCTTTCAGGTGGCGGACAGGAATGTCAATACATTGAGTTGCCAGAAATTCGCTGCCCACCATATAACAATATTCTCTGAAGATTACAAAGACAAGTTCTGCAATCTTAATGATTCATTAACTGAACAAAAATATTATGACAGCCTTTATAAATACACGCGGAAAGCATTATAAAGAAATGGCAGAAGGACCCGGCATCCAAGCCAATAATTAATAAAAAAAAAAGGTATGTCTCTGTGGGTGAACTCATCTATTTACTGAAGAAACAAATGAACAACACAAGAATTGGCTGTACGGTCAAACGACCCTTGCCTTTCCCTCAGGATAAAAAAGCAAAAAAAAAAAAAAACAAATTAACTCAGCTGTCAGTGTCACCAACTGTCAAGTCAGCTGTCAGTGTCACTAACTGTCAAGTCGATTTTATTGACATTGGGAAGGAAAAAATATAAAACCATTGGTTCGGTTCGTTGGTGGTTTGTCGGTGGATTGAGGATTCTTTGGTTGTTGGTTTTCATGTTTGTTATTGGCAAATATCAATAATATTTTATTGCCATGCAATGCAATGCAGTGTTCTAGAGCTAAATCGGTGTAAATAATCATCTCAACATGATTTAAGGTTACAAACACTATGACATCAAAGCTGAAATGTGAACCAGATATTACCACCAATCTGACTGAAGACTATCGTTAGACGAAGACTGAAGTTATCAATGGCAGATCTTCTACTGCGATATGGATGTTGAAGATTCCATCACCGAAACATTGAATAAACTCGTATCTCCAGGGTACGTTAACTGGCTTTTTCATTTTCCTAAGTTACCCGAAAGAAAGTAAGCGGGAATAAATCATTAATAGCACCAACTTCGGCAATAATACAAAATTAGATCTTCTCGTTTCCAGTCGTGCGTGGAGCCACAGCAGCATGTTCCGCGAGGAGGAGTGTGAGGCGCTGGTCGACCTGGTGGAGCAAAACAAAAGTGTTCTGATGAACCCTCTGAAGAACGCGGATGCTTGCCACGCCAAGGATCGTGCCTGGACTAAGGTCTGCCGTTTGTTTAACGCTAGGGGTTTTCCAGTGCACCGCAGTGTTGAACATCTCAGGTATGTACCATGTTGATCTTATCTTTTCATTATCAGAACCTCTGTTAGTGAATGCCATTATTGCTACTTGTTTTTAGTTTAATTTATATTATGCATGCTAACATGGTTTGGTTAGTATGTGAAAAATAAAAAATTACTCACAATTGAACACTACTCTCGCAATAATAACCGTTCATCACATTAGCATAATCGTGCACGGCATTAGCTCTCACCGCGAGGACGCACAATTCACATTTCATTCATTCACCGACTAGATTAGCTGGGCGGTATGCTTGCGGTGCGGGTACCAGTTGGTGGTACTGTGTAGTGCGAACTGCGAACTGACTGCAAGCGAGTGCGAGTGAGAACCTGATAAGCTAAGCTAATCAACTCAGTGAAGCGAGGTCTAAGCAGATTGCGAAAGAGGCCTTCAGCATTAATTAATTTCGTGAAAGCTGTTCACTAGATGTGGTTAAACAATGAACAAGCTGTTGAAGTGGAAATATTTGTTTACGGCTTTACTCACGGTTTTTGTATCGCGTTGCCGCGACGTTTCGACTCAAACATTCGAGCCATTATCAAGCGAGCTCCTGTGTCCGGCGGCGGTCAACGAGGAACTAGTCAGTTTGACATGTTCCGCCGTTGACGGAGATTGTAGCTGTGGGTAGTTTGAAGATGTTGGCTTTGAGCTGCGTTCCGGAGGTCCGGAACAAATATTTCCACTATGAATGTTAACCACGGTAATCTTAAATCACATTTAAGCTGTTGAAGACTTCGAAATAGCCACACTTTGACTGTTTCCCTCCAGATTAACAATTAGCTATATTAAATTATAGAGTGAAATGGGAGAACATGAAGAAAACGACACGCAAGAAGACAAACAACCTGCAGCACGTGTGCTTCAGCGAGCACGACGAGCTAACTCGCCGCGTACTGGCGCTGCTGTGCTACGCCTCCACCGTCCACCCCACCGAGGTGGAAGCAGTAAACGATGTTAACGGTATGTACACGCACACAGAACAACCTGCAGCACGTGTGCTTCAGCGAGCACGACGAGCTCACTCGCCGCGTACTGGCGCTGCTGTGCTACGCCTCCACCGTCCACCCCACCGAGGTGGAAGCAGTAAACGATGTTAACGGTATGTACACGCACACAGAACAACCTGCAGCACGTGTGCTTCAGCGAGCACGACGAGCTCACTCGCCGCGTACTGGCGCTGCTGTGCTACGCCTCCACCGTCCACCCCACCGAGGTGGAAGCAGTAAACGATGTTAACGGTATGTACACGCACACAGAACAACCTGCAGCACGTGTGCTTCAGCGAGCACGACGAGCTCACTCGCCGCGTACTGGCGCTGCTGTGCTACGCCTCCACCGTCCACCCCACCGAGGTGGAAGCAGTAAACGATGTTAACGGTATGTACACGCACACAGAACAACCTGCAGCACGTGTGCTTCAGCGAGCACGACGAGCTCACTCGCCGCGTACTGGCGCTGCTGTGCTACGCCTCCACCGTCCACCCCACCGAGGTGGAAGCAGTAAACGTTGTTAACGGTATGTACACGCACACAGAACAACCTGCAGCACGTGTGCTTCAGCGAGCACGACGAGCCCACTCGCCGCGTAGAATAGAATAGAATAGAATATCCTTTATTGTACTTAAATATAAATTTTACAAAAGGCGGACTTATTACCTATGGCAATCTCTGCCACACACCTTCTTAATTAAAAACATAATATAAAGGTAGCAACAAAAGTTACCGCGTACTGGCGCTGCTGTGATACGCCTCGACCGTCCGCCGCGGAGTGCTCTCCAAGCGATCCGCCGGCAATGCGTACGATCCGTACGGTGGGAAAGTGAATGCATCGTATTTTGTTGGTTTCAGAACTGGACGAGGCAGCCGATTCCAGTAAATCTGGAGAAAATGATCAACAGTGGGAAGTGTATTTGAACCAAAATGAAGACAATGGTAAGGCAATATGCACTGTTATCTTTTACAGTACTATATACTTTAGATGGTTTAGTTTACTTAGATAATAATGTTTAGAAAGTAAACACAAAAGAAAAATTAAATTTAGGTACAATATTTTCAGATTTGTCTAACCAGAATGGAGATAATGGCAAACCGGCGAAATACAGGTATAATAATACAGTAATACGTACAGAAGTAAGGTCCTGAATTAGGTAACACTTAGCTAGGGTATGTACACATAGCAAACACTGAACATGATCCACATGTCATTAGACTAGAAAATGTATCTTCTCTACCATACAAAAAAGGTATACCCGTTAAATGGAAACGCTTCATTTTAGAGATTTTTTTCATGTATGTGAGCAACACAGTGAATACTAAAAATTTTACCTGGGCAAAGCCATGGGCATTCCCATTTCAACGTAATGATGAAAATGTCAGCAGAGAGTCGCGGTCGCTGTCGTTCACTCCTCAGGAGTGTAACATGCTGCTGCAGTGCGTTAAGGCTGAGAGGAAGCATATATTCAACAAGTACACCAACTCCAAGGCCAACCGCGACAAGAACCACGCCTGGAACAGGGTGCGTTCACTCGTTAATCATTTTGGACTTGACTTACAGTGGCTTCTCTGAACATTCCCAGGCCCATTTCAGGAAGGTATAGATACATTACATCCAAGCGGGTGGCTGGCACATTACTTGAGGTGCAAAACTCAAACTTATGTAAAGGGTGCGGTAGCATAACTTCCTTTTTTCATAATGCAATGAAACGCATTTTTTGAAGCAGATATATATTTTTAATGTAGGTAGACATATAAAGTTTGGTTTTACATGGTTTTGAAAATCATATCACGTCCCATTGTCAATACACTGGGTTATTTGAAATCCCACGTTTATGCCAACCGCCCAAGGACCATAGAATACCTGAAGACCAACATTCGGGAAGAAATGGCCATCGCTATGCTGGAAAGAGTAATGGAAAAAGTAAGGAAAGAGTAAGTAATCTATCACCCCCTGGATATTATTTTCAAAACCATTTAAAATCTAACTTTAGTTGTCTACCTACACTATTATAAAAAAAACAATGTGCTTTATAAAATGTGCTTTATTGCATTTTTAAAAAAAGGACGTTATGCTGCCGCACCTGTACTATAAAATGAAATTTCTTCCAGTCAACCTTTAGACACTGCCTATGGTATAAGTCTATAACAGATTGCTATTCCAAAACTCATACACATTTTCATGCTGTTATAATGAAGTAATAGACATGTTGAAATTATAGGAACCCTGGTAGTCTACTTATAAAACCCTAAAAATAATAAGTGAAATTTGTTCATATTTGACAAGCAGTTCAACAGTGAAAGAGCAGCCGTCAATGGTGACTGAACCTACGCCCTATCTAATTCTGACACCATACCTATTTATACTAAAGACTGACCGGTGGACAAGAAATATGAAAAAAAATCATATATTTTAATTATTCAGATCACAGTAGCCTTCAACAAACAAGTAGGGAATCACGGCCGAACTACCAAAGTGCTGCGCACAAAGTTTGAGAACATGAAAAAAATGGCTCGAGCGGTCGTTGCCGGTCGACCACACAAGAATCTCACCGTCAGAACATCTGAACACATTGATGATGGTGTCCAACAGGTAAGCAGAATAAGATTTTGCACTAGTTTATATTTTTTTTAGTCGTAATCAATGATTCCATCGAAATAAATAGATGACAAGTGTTGGAAAGGTATTTTGTAACATTTGCACAGATAAAAAAACCAATGACCAGTCTGCCATAATATAAATTGTTTTATGAATAACATAGTTTTACGTTATGGAATTTATTTTTGTTCAGTTCAGCTTCTGTGACATAAATCACAAATCCACTTACCAAGCAAAATATTTACATTTATGAAAATTATTCACAATACTATGATATCATAACAATGCTGTACACGTTTTCTTATTATTTTCGTATTTTCAGTGGTGGAAAATTTTTATAATTTAAACCAAAATAGGCATATCGTCGGTGAGCAAACAACACCACACAAGTCATTTTTTCCTACTTTACAGGAAAGACAAAAAACTGTGTTATTTCATTAAATTAAGATCAATCAAACTGAATCTTCGTTTATATCATTTTTAAGTGGTGTTGTATCCTTCGAATTAATCAACATTAAAAAATTCCCTTTTTTCTTGATGATATTTGACTTATGCTGTGTTTACGCATAAGTCAAATATTACCGCCAATAATATAATACCGCCGAAGTCGCATAAGAACACCGCTCCAGTGCGGTTATGCGGTGTTGCACAGTGCGGTGTTGCAAAGAAAATTGACTTACGCAGTGTTACATTTTTTTTAATAGCGGCTGCTGATTGGCTGAAATAAGGCATATTGATTGGTAGATCGAAGCGCGCTTGAAAACTGCATCCAATGGCATCAAAATGTCAAAACCGACAAATTTCGACTTGCGCGGTGTTGTTTGCTCATCGACGATATTAATATCAACAAATGACCTTGCAGTCGTTCAAGAAGGAGCAGATGGAGGAGGAGGAGGGGGAGGATGAAAGGGAAGAGTCGTACGAGCCGCCGGTGGAGCTGGATGAGCTGTTGCGAGAGCACCCCACCCCCGCGCCCGCACCCGCTCCCGCCGCACTCACATCCGACCCGCTCAGCGCAGTGCTCAACGGCTATACATACACAGGTCGGCATTATTTGTACATAGAACCTTAACACGTTAACAGCAGATCACGAATAGCGTTCGTGATGGTATGTTTTCTCTAGATGGTGGATCAGATTTTGCACTGTTCTTTCTAAAATCACGTGCACTGTTCGTGATCCGCGTTTCGTGCATACTGTAGTTGAGTGTTTTAGCTACACACACATTAATTTATCATTTATCATGAGGTCATTCAATATTCATTTATAAGAGGGAGAGACAGGGGGACGACTCTCGAGTGCCGCTACTCAGTGCGCCGTGAGCTACGACAGAGCGTACAATTTTTTTTTTAAAGATGCTATAGGGGAGGGGGTGGGAGTTTGTTTATTGTCAGGAAAATGTTACGTTGATAAAAATTGTCTTTCAATTATCTAGGGCTGCCAAGATTAACGCTAAGCTCATATATGGAGAGAGCTTCGAAAACGTCACTGGAAGCATCCTACAGAATATGGATAGGTAGAGAGAGGGAGGTCGAGAGCGGGACTGGTGGTTTCCCCGCGTCCTAGTCGCGTCGCAGACTAGCTGACGAGGGCTTGACGCGAGCCGAAACGTGAAGCATGCGCGGGAAATTTAGAGTGGCCACTCGCTAGTCTCGACCTCGATTAACACCCTCCTCTACTGCCGATGGGCCCGGATATGTTCGGTGAAGCCATCGCAAGCTGAGTTCCACACCTTCAATATTGTTTGGATGGGTAGTTTACATTTTAGGATAGTGTTTTTGCAAAATCTTTTGTGATTACAATATTTGCAATACCATTTTTTGTACATACACACTGCAAAGTTTTTTTTTTTTTCGTTTTTAATCTGCAATATTAGCGAGTAATTTAGTGTGGTCGGTTTGCAGATAGTCAAGACAGCAGTATGCGGGAAGATCCAGAAGTAGTTCGGCTCAAGTTAGAACTTCTCAATTATCAATTGGAGACGGCCAAGGTATTTAATTGTGCATTCTCTGTCACTGCTATGGCATTGATTCTTTTAATTAATTCTTTTAAATTTTATCAAGTCGTTGCTTTTTTGGATTTTGTGGTGTTAATTTAGGATATTAGGCCCTACACCACAGATTAAATAATACTTGAATACTCTTGCAATTAGTCACCGTGGCCGTAAGAAGTTAAAATGCACCGTAGGTCTGCTCGCCAAGATTGCGCGATAAAGCGGAACCCACGCCAGGGGGTTGTGCATTATTGTGAGAAAAAAAATTACATAAATATCTCCATATGCACCTTGACTTCTGAATTTGTGGTTAAATAATATGTAGTCTAATAAGTTCTTGTGCTGTAATCGTATTTGTGTGAATCGAATTGTATTATTTATACCTATTAAGGTTACTTGAAATTAGATGGTGAAACTCCAATGGATAATAATTTGTTACCATTAACCAGGGAGCCATTATACAGGGTTTTATTTTTAATTAACCAAAAAGCCGAAACACTTCAATTAGAGTTGATGATATAGAACAACTTTGGTTTTACGAGTTATGATTTTTTTCTTATTTTGCTGTACCTACCTATTTTTCAGCTTTGAATCGTGGTGTGATTAATAATTTATTAAAACAAACTGAATAGGGAAGGGCCAACTAATGGTCTTTCTTAACAGGATATGGGAGCGTTCATAAACCACCACCATCCGGATTTTAGGTAAATTTTGGCGCATATTGTCGTGCGTGCGTGTGCGGCGGCGTGTGGCAGCCCACTGATTCACGCCTCCCCGGAGACACACTGCGCCGTAGGTACTTATCGCAGTACCCACCCGCGAGTGACTAAGCCCGGCCTGCACGTCACGTGGTCTTCAAATGCTACGATCGTATCTGTATGTCTGCTATTTGTCGGCGCTGTCTTGGCGCTAGACTCTTTTAGTTGCCTTTCTTCTTGCATCGTTTCAAATGTGTTATTCATTTATTACGAAGTAGACACATGATTTTTCCCACGTCTGATACCTCATTAGTTGAATTCTTTTTTAGGGTTCTGCATCCATACAGAAGCCTATTACTAAGCCTACGTCGTCTGTCTGTCTGTCCGTCCGAAGGCTTTGAACGGTAATAGGTAGCAAGTTAACATTTTCATAGTATATGTGTTATTATGACGGATATGCCAACAAATAATAAAGAAATTAGGGGGGATCCCCGTACCAGTATCATAATATGCAGAAGATCACATCTACCGAAATATCCAAACATTGCACAGGATTGTCCTATTCCGCTAAACTTAACATTTTCCTCACTTGAACGCACAGGTAATCTCTTCCGTGAGATAATCCTAAGATTACTGGAAAAATAGACAATCACAGGATATTCCTCCTTCCCGCAATTGAGCCTGTGTATGTTTCATGAACGTTACCTTGAGAGAGTGCATTTACAATTGAAAATAAAACAAATTGTGATATCTCAAAAGTGTGACATTTAGCACTAAGGTAAATATGGTTAAATAAGTTACTAATGACCTCCTTCCTCTGTCACCTCTTAAAAAGTCTAAAACTGATCAAACACCTTGTAACAAACTTCCTTGCAATCAGGACTTGTTCAGATTCAAATCGCCATGGAGCTCTTCAACCACCCAAGCTAGTCTAGCAAGCAGGGTGCACTCTTCCGTCGCTTCCAAGTCTCGTAGGCAGTTCCCACATTTCCATAAACTGAAGCCGTCCATTACTTACCTCAGCCGCAGAAGACAAACTGTGCCGCCTCGCTTATTGCTGTGTTATATTTCATTTAGTTTTTTCTAGCTTTGTTCAAATAAATTATTATGTCAATTCAGTTTAGTTTATACATTGAATCCAATAGGAAATATCGGGCATATGGATAAGTCGAAATAATTTTTTTATCTGCCCATTCTATTAGCGTGGCGAGAAAACTCGCAATCAATTTAGCTCGGTGAACAGAGTTTGTTCTGAGCTGTGTGACTAGACAACTGGTCACTTGCTGCGGTGTGTGCAGATGGAGCGGGAGCGCGTGGCGGCGGCGCTGGAGAGCGAGGCGGCGGAGCGCGGCCAGCGCGCGCAGCTGCTGGCGCTGCGGCTGCGCGAGGCGCGGCTCACTCTGCTCGCGGCCGAGCAGCGCCTCCCGCCAGCGCACTACCTCGGCGGCGAGCACCCGCCCGCCGCTACCGACTTCCCCGTCCCTTGACTCCACTACCAGTCAACCTGATTTACCCTATATCTCAATTTCAAGAGTTGCTCTTTACAAGCATTCTGTTCAATGATATTGGCATGTTGAAGCATCGAATGCTGAATGTTGAATAGGGGATAAAGAATGTCTTGCAATACAATTTGCATGTAAAGAATGCCATAGTACGGGCGCTTGGTATCCATTTTTTTTATAGACACCCAGTTAATGGATGGCTGTGCCCAAGAGTTCAAAAGAAGATCAGACACAGCCAATAACACCACTCCTCGCAAAACCACGCTCAGAGAGACGCTATGACAGCTATAGGTAAGGCGGACAAAAATGTTGTTGGCTAATTTATTAATAAGCCTTTTGAAGGTCCAGGTTATAGGTAGTAGGAAACACACATACCAGAAGACCTTTCCATATTTTCGCCGTATGACACTGGAACAATTTCGAAAAGCACTGCATTCTCAGAAGTTGGGTGTATATGATATGGGGTGTATAAGATATGGAATTTCATGTGACATTTAATACATTCCCATATTGTAATTTTTCATTACTACTTATTGTTGTTGTACAGTCGACAGCCGCTCTTCCTAAAAAAAGGCCGACAGCCGGCTCCAAAGCTAATCAACTTGGGTCGACCTTAGCTATTAGCTAAGAATAGTCATTGGTCGGATGAATGGTTACTGTTCACTAAATAAACTGCTACACACCTGATGAGGAGGGAGGTAAAGTTAGAATAATAAATCAAGCGGATATCAAGTTACGAAATTTTGTTTAATATGTGAATGCTGTCTTTTACATTATGTTTAGTTACAGATACTTGTTTGGATATATTTTGTACAGTAGTCTACAATAAACTATAATATTAATAACTATATTTTACAGTTTCTACATTCTATACATCAACTCCCACATCACATATATTTTATACATTGCCTATTAGTTTAGTTCTAGCCTATTTTTGTATAAGTACAAAAAAAATAATTTCACACAATGGATGGATGAAATTATTTTCATTGTGTGAAATAATTTTTTTTTGTACTGGTATTTGTTTGTAGGTTCGATTATTTCTAGCGATGTTTCATTTGAGCATAAAGTCTCATATTATCATACATTTTAAAACTTATTTTTTATATTTTCTCTAATTTACGTATGTGGCAAAAATTTATCATTGAGGTTTTAGGTAAAATTACAATTTATTGCATATTCGCTGTTTTGTTAGTGATGATATTCACCCCCTCAAGCGCCGCCGGCGGGCTGCACTGTAACCCGGTGAAAAAAAATGCGCAATCTCCGGTATGGCACCTACCTTCTCGGAGGTGATATTGGCTGGTCTGAGCAAGTGCTTTGGCCCCTCCGACTCAGCCACACATACCGGATAACAAAAAAAAAACTCACTATATTTGTAAACAATTTGAAATCAAAAGTGAGTGCAATATAAGGTATAGACATTTTTCGGAAATTTTGTAACGATTACAACCATGCTAAATTTGCTATAGGTGTTGATATATATATTTTTATTTTTTCGAAAAAGCTTATTTCCCGTCGGTTGCAAAAAGACCCGCACCTTACAGAGACAGATGGCGCGGGGAGCCGACGCTCGAGAGGTTAATAATAATCATATACTGAAACAATTGGTTTTGCACCATCAAGTATAAAATTGTGATCACCTTATAAAATTCTTGACATACTTAAACCTTTTATGCACCAATATGAACAATGGCAGTGAGCTACACTGTATGTTTCTCTTTACTTAACTCTGGCAGTACTTGAAGTGTCATGTAAGTCAATTATGAACACAGTTAATGTTCAGCAGGCTACATGCTACTTCTTATCGCTTCAACCACAACTCTTCAAACATTATGTTCAAAAGACTTGAGATGACTCTCCTCTACAATGCATACCGTAATGATTGACGTAAGCGCACAGAGTGTGCCGCAGCTCATTAGGCTTCCGAATCAATCTCTCCTGCTAAGTATTTTATCGAAGAATCATCACAATGTTAAGTCCTGTATTTTGCAAATGCGAGGACTTAACATTCACATTATAAATCTACTAAACACACCCTCTGTTTAGTAGATTTTATTTACTAAATAGTTTTTAGTGTTCTCTCAGGAACTGAAAAGTGAAAGTTCACTAGGTATTCGAAATACTGATGCAAAATTCCATATAAAGTTAAAACATTCTTACAGCCCCTGCGATATACAGGGTTACGTTGTAAAAACCTCACAGATAGATATAAAAGAAACATACCGTTGGCATAAACATTTAAAAAACTTATCTACATACTCTTAAAAGGAACATTAACAGTGTTTCTATACCACATGGTGCGACCTTAGTTTGCCCTTGGGAAGTTAGCTATGCGGCAAACCCCTTCCTGCTCGCACTTAAAATTTACTATTGTAAAGCTTTTGTAAGAATTTCACAGAATCAAAGTTAAATTGAGTGGGATATCATTTTTCATAATGGCATTTTCACTTGCCTCACAGCTAGGCTTGCCACCTGTCCCGGTTTGGCCGGGACAGTCCCGTTATTCTGTAACTTGTCCCGAGTCCCGGTTTGAATTGTAAATGTCCCGGAATTTATTACAAAATCGAAGAGCGAAGGATTGACAATTTACGCGCCGCGCTGCCGCCGCCGCGCCGCCATGGCATGCCGGCGGCGGCCGGTGTCAGTGACTGGACTGACTGACTGACTGTCAGTCGGTTTGAATACTGTGTGAGAATACTCTAATTGAATACTGTGTCGTAAAAAATGAATGAAAACTTTGAATCTATGCCCGGGCCGAGTAAGCGGGCAAAGATTAAACTTTTCTCTCACTTGTAGGGAATTCGCAACTTTCATTAATGAAAATACAAGCCAATCCATTAATTTAATAAAGGCAGCAAAATCGGATCAGAAATACACATGGAAAAGGAAATGATTCCTAGGTAGTATGATACTACTACCATTTTTCAGTACATAATACATATTTTCTTCGTACTTATTGAAATAGCGCATTTTTATTTTTGCTTTGTCATTCCTACGAAATAATTTGTCCCGGCCTATCAAACATTGGAGGTGGCAACCCTACTCACAGCATGCCACATGCTACATAACATATTTATTTCAATCCTGATGCATCTATAAATTGGCTAAATCTTCATATGTATAGATGTCATAGTTCATAAATGTGTAACTTTTTAGGTTTCCGTATCCCGTACGGAAGCCTATTACTAAGCCTACGCCGTCTGTCTGTCCGTCCGTCTGTCCTACTGCTTATCTTTGGAACCGTAATAGGTAGCTGGTTGAAATTTTCACAGAATATGTGTTATTATGGCGGATATAACAAGAAATAATAAAAAATAGAAAAAGCAAAAAATTAAGGGCGCTTCCCATACAAGAAACGTGTTTTTTTTGCAATGTTTTTTTTTTTTTGTGGTACGGAAACCTCGGTGCGCGAGTCCGACTCGCACTTGGCCGGTTTTTTAAATGCACCATTGTACATGCCTAATAAAATGTATGGTAAGACAGTAGACTAAAATGGTGTAGGTACATCTAAAGTCTTGCCTCATTATTATCGTAACCTGAAAAAGCTGCAAATGTATATAAACTGGACGGATGAAATAAATGTTCATGCAACATTTCAATTGCTACCGCACTCGTGTCAACGATAAGTTAGTCAGATCTCCTGTGCTGCTAGTCTGACCTATGCAATTTTATGTAAAGCCGGGTTCGAACATAGCGAGGCTGCTCGTGCGGCAGCCTAGTGAGTGCCACTCAAAATGTAGACGCGATGCGCGAGCTAGGCGACGCGCGAGCTAGGCGACGCGCGAGCTAGGCGACGCGCGAGCTAGGCGACGCGCGAGCTAGGCAACGCACGCGCTGCCTCGCCCTGCTCGCAACTGCCGCAGATCGATCCATTTTTTGACAGTTGAGTGCACTCAAAGTACGCTCAGTGCGAGCCGTGCTGCGCTCTGTTTGGACGGTTTTGTGGGCTGCGCTGCCTCGCGCGCTCGCATAATGGACAGAGAAATATGCCGTCGATTAATCAAAACTACATACACAATATCCAAACAAAAATGCATTCTTGTTCATTCATTCATACTTGTCCGCGCGGTACCATGTTGGCCTCGCTAGTATTCAAAATTTTTTCAAAATTTTTATTGCACACACAAAATTATAAACAATGTCACACTTTTACAAAGTTATTAAAATTTTGAACAATTTGTTTTGTTTTTCAACGTACCCTGCCACCTAAACTGGCCGTTGTGACCGTATTATAGGTGGCGTTTTAGCGCGCCTTTTGTGCATGCTTGGGTATACTGCAAATTATATTAATAAGAATAGAAAGAATAAAATAAAAATAAAAAATAAATAAAAATATAATAACTGGTTTGGGGGGGGGATAGTGTGTGAGTGTGTGTGTGTGGGTCGGTGAGGGTGTGTGTGTGTGTGGGTGGGTGAGGGTGTGTGTGTGTGTGTGTGTGATGGTGTATGTGTGTGTGTGAGGGTGTATGTGGGTGTGTGGGATTTATGGTTTGACATCAGCTTAAAACACCGAGTAAACTTTCAGTGTCATCGTAATTTTTTAAAGAGAGCCATTGTGAAATACTTTTTGAAAGGGCTGTCCTATGTAGTGAATGTATAGAGCATTCGTTTGCAGCTTTGTTGTACAGATGTGGTCCTAGAAAAGGCCTAAAGCGTTGCGCAAATTTACTTTTAGTCTTTGAGGCTGCTACATGATTTGCTTGACGTGTGCGGTGTGTCTTGAGAATGATAGGTTGTGGCTGTCCGTGTATCCACTTAATTACCTTGAGAATATATAGCTGTCTTACACTTAGCAAGCAGTTCTCGTGTAGCAGCTCGTGTGTAGGGTACCTAAAAGGTTTTTTACTCATAACCCTTATCACGGCTCTTTGGGATCTTTCAACTGGAAGCATATGCGTTTTGGCAGCCCCTCCCCATGCAGTCATGCAGTACGTCAGTATGGATTCAGTAAGTGCTAGGTAGATTGTTTTTAGAAGTTGGTGTGATACAATGTTTCTTAGGTCCTTAAATACATACATTAATTTCCTGACACGCTTGGAGAGGTTATCGAGGTGTATTTTCCAGCTTAGTTTATTATCTAGTGTTACACCCAGATATGTCAAGTTATCCTCGACACCAATTTCCGGACAGATGCAGTTTTCAGTGCATGTAGTGTTAGTAGTTGAGTGCATTTTGAGGACACAACCTTTTTTTGGCTGTCCAGCTTCTGTCTTGCTAAATCGCATGTAGTTAGTTTTGGACACGTTTAACGTAAGTAGATTGCTATCAAGCCAGTTTTTAACTTTACGTATACCACACTCTGCTAAGTCATATACTTGATCCCATGTTCCGCTTGTGAAAATTAGTGCTGTGTCATCTGCATAAGCTATTATCCTACATGCCTCTAGGTCTAGCTTGCATAGGTAAATCCTAATGTTTAAACCCGGCTTAACAAGCAGCAAAAATTAATTGAATGTGATACAAAACATAATGAGCGAGTAGACTATAGGCAACGCTTACATATGATATGAGCGGAAAATTTATGACCCATGGTCTACTTCACACCCTGGGTCGGCTGTTAATATAGCATCTTTTACTTTCCTAAATGTAAATAAAAAAATCATAATTACATGCAATTATGTATTTGTACTTGTAAATTCATTCATTGCATGTAGAAAGTATATATTAATTTCAGTAATAAAAGTATACACAACCAATTTGTGAACTAAGTACAAGGAGAGGAATATGGCACATTTTAGACATATCTAAAATTTATGACAAATAAGTAAAATTTTATAAATTATATTTTACTTATTGTGAAATATGAGTGTGGAAAGTTAAACATTTTATCAAATTACCTACATGAGCTCCGTACACATTAAATTTCAAATGCTTTACGAAAACATTGCATTTCCAATTATTTGAGAGACAACAATGCGTACCGTAGAGACTCCGAACTTCGCCTATTGATCCTGTCTTCGCCTAAAATCAGTTATTAGCAAAATCTTTCTATTTTGTGTGGCTACACATATTTTGAAAACGGTCATAAAAACATTTTTCAATTCTGGCAACATTACACCCAACACCTGCTACAAACTTTACTCGGATTCGTCAGTGTCACCATTTTTGTTATCGTTGTGTACCGAGTGTCTGCGAGGAGGTCCCAAAGTATTCCTTCTACGAAGGCATCGCAAGCAGGTAAGTACCTGTTATTACGTTTACAGGTTCAAACATATAATCGACTTTTAATATACAAAGAGACACTAGCGGAACTTCAAAGAATCAAAAGTTATTTGAGAAGGCAATGTCAGGATATGTTTTGCAAACCGGTCGAGCCATAACTTCGCCTACCATTAGGGTTGTCACAGTATGTCTCAATTTTTTTTCTTTCTTTCGCTGTGGAAGAGATTCTGATAAAAAAATTGCCTAATAATATTACCATTAAAAATGCATTTTAATATGTATAATGTCTCCATTAATGCAGGCTTCTATTTAACTTCACCTGTTAGTGGGTGCGGGTCGAATTTTGCAAGTTAATTTTAAATCACTTAACGACGGAAAATTGAGCCGAAATTTTGCAGATTTTTGTGTAGTTCTGATGAATACAATATTGAAATTGTTTCTTTACAGTTTGCCATAAGGACGCGTAAGCGGTACGTGAGAGCACCAACACATCAACAGGACTTCATATCAAAGCAAGACGGGAAGGCCTAAAAGGTCTTATATCTACTTTTATTTTAAGTATCTACACTTGTACGGAAATTTTAATGCTAATAAAAAAATAATACACAAAAATTGACTTTTGACAACCCTGCACAAATTTTCAAGTTTGTATGAAAAATGCCCTTTTGGGTCACCTAACTTCGCCTGCCTTATAAATATTTGACAAATTGAGACTTAACACAATGCAGTACAGCACATTTTTACTTTTTAAGAATTGTGCAGCATGGTGTGGCAATTGGAGATCATATCATAATGTTGCCAAGAACAAAAAATTTGGTAGGCGAAGTCAGGGAACAGCGCCTTGACTTCGCCTAGCTAAGAAAAATTTTTTTAAATTAGTTTTCACTATGGAAGAAAGGGTATTTTATTACATTAAACTATGAACAGTTATTTCAACTACCTAACTAAGGCTTTAAGAACATCTTAATACCTGTATTTTTGGCGTGAGATCAATTTGGGTATAAAATCCGGGCGAAGTTAGGGGTTTCTACGGTACATAATTTTGAGAGCAAAAACCAATGATATATGTTTCAAACAGGTAGGACGCCATGTCAGAGAACGCAGGTGTACCACAGGGATCTGTGTTGTCACCCACACCGTTTCTTCTGCATATCAATGAAATGCTGCCTCTGGGCAACATACATTGTTATGCGGACGTCAGTAGGCACGCGGATCCTAAACCAGTCACCCTCGGAGTCGAACTTTCGCACAACCTAAACTTTCATCGCCATATCGAGGATAAGGCCAAGCTGGCTTCTAAAAAGCTGAGCGTACTCAATAAGGTGCGACGATACTTCACGCCGGACCAAAAGCTGCTGTTGTATAAATCGCAGATCAAGTCCTGCTTGTGGTACTACTCGCACCTGTGGGATGGCTCCGCCAAATACCGGCTTACGCCTCTGGGCTCGATCCAGCTTCGAGCCGTGCGACTAGTGAGTGAACCCGAAGTGTCTCGCAATCTAGAACCACTGCAAATCCGCAAGGATGTCGGCTCCCTAAGTGTGCTCCATTCGATTTACAGATCCATGGGGAGTGCTCCGAGCTGTACCCTTTGAGTCCCTTTGACTCAAAATAGTACTACTCCCCTTGGCTCCCAGGCCCTTTTAGCGGCGCTCAAAAACACAAAATTTTGGCGCGCGCGCTCCCACACAAATTCGAATATCCCGCCTCAATCGATCGATCCATCAATACTCGTTATTCAGTCTTGTTTGTACTCAAATTACGCGTTCAGTGATACCAAACTCTTCAGGATTCACTTATTTAGAAGCACAGGCCGATTTTTTGAACTCCAGGCAAAACAAAACACACTCGACATTTTTTTTTTTATTTTTCTGACCAAAACTGTACAATTTCGTCTTACATATCGCATACCGAAATAAGCGCATTGAAACGAACTATCGAATACCGAACAACGTTTACGGGTACAATCTTTGTCTATTCCAGGGTCAGTGGAAATGTCAGCTGCCAAAAGTGACATTTTATTTTCTGTCAACTTCATTATTTATTTTCTGTGTGAAGGTTAATGTGTGCCCAGTCGTGTCTGAGAATAGTTATTAGTAAATTTAACCAAGAAATGATACCAGTATTGAGTGTTTTGGTGGAAAATTGGTAGAATTAGATAATGAATTAAAACTAGCGGCGCGCAATAAGTGGAGCGCGCGCTCCACTTGGGAGCCATGGGTAGGCGACGAAAACTGGAGCGCGCGCTCCACTTGGGAGTACAAGGGTTAAACGTGAACCCACCTTCCCCATTCCACCTCTGCACTATGCACACTGGGCAGGGTCTGCATCCCTACACGCTGAACTTACCGCGGATGCGTACCAACCGGTTCTGCGTAGGTACCGACCAGAACTGGTAAACTCTTGAACGCTCCCCCTGCCCATATATTTACTCCCAAGTACAGTCTCGGGTCCTTCAAGAGGGGCGTGAATAGGCACCTGTCCGGTCGGCATGGCATTCGCTGGCGAAATTAAGAGGGTAGGCGGGCTGAGCTGTTACTGAGAAATAGGTATTTGAAGAAAATATTGCTGTCGCGCTGCCGCCTGCCGCGACCCGAGCAACAGAGCTATCAATGTGTGAGTGAATAGTCTGTTTGTGTGCGTGCGTACTAGAGCGCACCGCTCGGCGGCGCGGCGGGCGGTGCGCGGGAGGCGGAGGCGACGCGGCGCGGACTGCCGCAGAATGCTACCGATACCGACCGACTCGCTTTGCATTCATCTCTCAACTGAACTCAGTCGGATTGGAGATATGTATCAGCGTTTGCAGTATTTGGTGTAACAGTGTTGTCTTGTCTTGTCAGGCAACTTACCTATGCACTCAGTTGTGTTTGACTTTGGCTATTGTTTACGGATTTGATTCTACGCTTCACTTGTTTGACTCGGCTTGTGTATCGGATTTTGAGTAATTGTTTGTATCACTGGAAAAAAATCGTGAGTATTATTTGTAAATATTTGATAATACCCACTTCAAATAGATTTTTTTTTAATGTAAACTGACACGGTTGGCTACATCACCTACAACGTCCGTAATGTCAGCCCATAACACCGGGTGAACTAGGTGCCATGTCAGTGCTTCCCCCTTTTATCGTGCCGACTACAAAACACAAACTATTTACTTAGCCGTTTCGACCGACGCTTCATTCAGTGCGGTGGTAGCAACCCGGGCGGGTTTAGATGAACGAAATTCATACATAACACACGCTATATCCCGACAATCAGGGTAAGCAGAGTAATTGGTGTTGTACTATAAGGACTCTGGTAAATTACAGCACAACATCGACCACCACGTTTAGCATAGTAGGTATACGGGCAAGATAACTATCAAGCAGCAAGTAAGGCACGAAGAAGACCCACCTGCTGAATAACTAGGTGAAGGACCGCGCCAAGGTGAGAGGTGGCTAGCCTATCGCCCTTTAGCGCGGCATCTCGTCCTTATCCCTTAGTCGCCTTTTACGACATGCACAGGGAGAGATGCAGTGGGGCTATTCTTTTTAAGTAGGTACCGGCCCCACACGGTACAACTTACTTTATTATAAAACATTATTTCAAGTACCTACTTTATTCATAGGCAAGTCATGTACCTTCGGACGCATGTACCATCGGACAGTAGTCATTTCCTCGGATTCCTCGTAAAACTGTAGGTCCCTTCCCTCCTAATCTTACTTGGTGGTAGGGTTTAACCCGCCCGGGTTGGTACCACCGCACTGAATGAAACGTCGGTCCAAACGGCTATGTAAATAGTTTGTGTTTTCCGACCAGTTCAGTGTAGCCGGCACGATCAAAGGGGGAAGCACTGACATGGCACCTAGTTCATCCGGTGTTATGGGCTGACATCACGGACGTTGTAGGTGATGTAGATTAAGAAAAAATTTTTTTTTCTTAATCAGTTCAGTTTCATGCCAGGAGCAAAAAACTTAGTCTTAAACACATAGATCTCTTTCTTTCAGAAATTGTGAAAAACCACAATTTTAGTTTTATTAGTATGGAATGGAATAGAAAGAATCTGATTTTTTTTACCAACTTACAGGTGTTACATCATAATGGTAATGAAGACTTTTTTGTTACTGTTATGAAACTGAATCGATTAGGCTATAAAAAGGAACCACCTATTTTTTTATTTAATTACATAAAAAATATTTTACATAAAAAAAAGCCCAAGGTCCAAAAAAAATTATATAGGTTTTAATACGGTATTTGTATATTGTACTTACGGTATTTGTACCGTGTGGGGCCGGTACTTTAAAAGAATAGCCCCACTGCATCTCTCCCCGTGTATGTCGTAAAAGGCGACTAAGGGATATGACTCCCTTCTTATATTACTAGGTGGTAGGGTTCAACCCGCCCGGGTTGGTACCACCGCACTGAATGAAAGGTCGGTCGAAACGGCTATGTAAATAGTTTGTGTTTTCCGTCCAGTTCAGTGTAGCCGGCACGACCGAAGGGAATTACTGACGTGGCACCAAGCTCATCCGGTGTTATGGGCTGACATCACGGATGTTGTAGGTGATGAAGCCAAACTCCCTTTTAAAGTTGAATTTGTTTTTGTAATTTTTTTTCTAGGAACGCTCGTTTTAGATCTAACTAGACCGGATCGCATAAACTAGGAAAGCATTTTTTTTACAGTGATGAAAACAAAGAAAATTCTGCAACATCATTGCATGCAACTTCCAAAGAGATTCGAGAACCGTTTGAAGAAAATGCAAGCTCCTCATCGTCGACCACTACACTTGACGACTTGAACGTAGTAGATTGTTTTAATGTAGTAGAGTCTCTGTAATAAAATGTGTATGCTTTTCTGAAATAAAATAAATATCTACTACAATAAATAAGTAATAAATTCACCTTACAATCACACGATTCAATAAATAAAATATATAATCCTTACCTATAATAAAATCCAACGTCTGCTTTCTGTATGTCTGAGTGTCTGTCTGTCCGCTTATAACTCGAGAACCACTGAACCGATTTTAATAAAACAAAATTCTACGGATAGCTTGATTCTTCGCATCAACTATAGGCTACTTACTATCACGCTAAATAGCTTATGAGGTTAGCAGTGAAGTGAAATATGAGAGCGGGCGGAGCCGCGGGCACAGCTTGTATATAAATAAAATAGGATAAACGTCGACATCGATGAACATCACTATAATATCGATAAAAATTCCGATAAGTGTCACTTCCTTAATTGTATACGTATTATTCCGACCGCCCCCCTCGCCCCACCCTCCCCCCGGAGTGTGCGATAGGGACAACTGCAGCTTAGACCGATTATACCTATAAAAACCTTGACCAGATCAACGTTTCGTATTCCCCTGTTTTCTTCTCCAAATCTGAGCCGATTTAATTATTTTTGGTATGGAAATTTAAAGAAAGAGTAGATCTATGTCCCTAGATTTTTCTTTTATCTTAAAAACTTTTCAAATTTGTCTGGTAGTCGTCTGATCACGGCGGTAAAAACGGGTAATTTTTTAGGTTTTTGGAAGGTCATATTTTTTTTGGTAATAATTTTTTGGAAAAAAGTAAAACCGAGGGACATGCCTATAGTAGATCTAGATTTTATAAAAAAAAACCATTGCTCTGGAGGCATTATCCAGGAAGGAAAAAGGGGAATACGTGTGTATGGAGAAAATGCAGCCCGTCTACGCTCTTAATGTACTGACCGTTACCACACCCTGTATACATATATAGTAAACTCTGAACGCTCTCTCTGCCCATATATTTTCCCCCAAGTACAGTCTCGGGTCCTTCAAGAGGGACGTGAATAGGCACCTGTCAGGCTCGGCGCCACATGTCGCGCATTCAATGAAAAAAAAAATGTGTTGTTCAAGTTCCGCAAGTGGCACTTTAAAACCAGGGCAAATGCCTGAACATATACCTTGTCTCTTTGCTCTCAACAACAGACTTGCCGTCCTACTTCCTCTTGTAACATTGTGACGCTCAAGGTTGTGACATTTGTAAACACCCAATGTCGTGTAGACAACGTATCTACCCCTTTTAAACATATATCATTGAAAAAAAACCTTTGATCATTGAAAACCGAATGAATCATACCAATGTATTCTTTTAAAAAAACAGTCTTGATTGTCATTTTGTTGTTAATATAATAAGTCTTACATACACTTTGTCTTCGAAATGGCAGTATACATTTAACAAAAAAAAAACTCACCACCTTGATCACAGCATAGTAAGGGAAGGACAACAGCGACACGAGCGTAATGTGTGTCGTACATGTCCGCTCGCGAGAGTATGCGCGACCAGCGCGCAGCGTTGTCCGCGGCGCGGAGCACGGGGAGGTGAAGTCGGTCCAGCTCGAGTCTGCCGGCGGACCATTCACCAGCGTCCCACTCCTCGCGCCGCGCCGCAGCCCACACGGCGCCATACCAGATTACTTAATAGTTACTTCGTAACAGATAAATCTCTCCATAGAAAAAGTTCCATACCTACGGCTTTAATAGCCTACTAATGCTTCACGTCGCCAATCGCTGGCCATACTCACACACACGCTCATAAGTGCGGTCGCTTACACAATACATTCACCCGTGTCGCAGGCCCGCCATAATGTCTTACTGCCAATATTATATTAGATAATCCAACCACTATTTTAATTTATTTAACCAGCACAAACAACACTTTCGGGCGCTGTCTATCTGATGTTGAGTGATTGTAGTTTGCCTGCCCTCTCAAAAGAGAGATGAACCTTCATCGTATCATATTGATCATTAGTGTGGCAGTAGGCAGCAGGAGTTATGATTCTTGCTATATTTGTATTGTATAAATTACACTACACCCACAAAGTGAATGTTTCTTCTTTGGTACAAATGTTTTTACCGCCTGTCTTCAGAGTTTATCCACTATTAGTCGAATCGGTCGCTAACACAGAAAGCGACTAGAGTAGACACATCGTCCGCGGGAGTCATCACATTGAGCAATAGAGTGGACGTAGAGTGCGGTGGCTAGTCTGCGGGCACTGGGGTGGCGGGCGTGAGCGGCACGGGCGTGGGCAGTGCGGAGGGCGCGGGGTCGGCGGCGCGCAGCAGCACGTGGCGCAGGTCCTGCGCGCGCGCCGCCAGCGTGCGCGCCGCCTCCGCCATGCGAGCCACTTCCACCGCGCACGGGAAGCGCTGCGCCGCCACCTTGGTCTGGGCGACGGTGGTGGCGAGCGCGTCAGACAGCGCATCCGAGCAGCGCAGCGCGCGCGCCTTGAGCGCCGCGTGCCGCGCGCTGCGGTGCACCGTGTCGCCTACGTGCACCAGCCGGTGCGCGCTCAGCACCACGAACTTGCCGTGCGCGAGGAACACGCTCGGCGGCTGGCCGAGCTCGATTGTGCGCAGGAAGAGGTCGACGGCGTTGGCGAGGTGCGCACCGTAGGTCGCCGTCTGCGCCGCGTAGAAGGCGGCGAGGCGGCGGTCGTCGGGCTCGAGGCGCGCGGCCGCGGCGGCGAGCGCGTCGCTCCCCTCGTGCGCGGCGTCCGCGTCGCGCAGGAGTGCGTCGAAGGAGGTGCGCAGCTTGTCGGGCAGCGCGGCGCGTATCTCGGCGTGCTTCCGGTCGACGGAGGTGCGCGTCTCGAGCCTCACGTAGTCGTACTCCTCGGTCCACTCGGAGCGCTGCTCGCGTCGGAACAGCAGCGAGGCGTTGCCGTGGATGAAGGAGGCGGCGCGGCGCACGTCCTCTGTGAGAGAGCGCGCGCACGCCACGAGCTGGTCGAGCGCGTCCTGCGTGCCGTCGTCGGGCTCCGCGTCGCGCTCCAGCCGCTCGGGCGCCCAGTCGCCCGCGTCCAGCGCGCTCGTCGCCTCGTGCGTCACCCGCTCCGCGTCCTTCAGCGCCTTCACCAGCGGACGCAACTTTACAGCTATGCCTGAAACATTCGCTTGCGTTGTTTTTTGGGTTGGTCGAGGCCTCAAGCGCAGCCAATTTCACCCACGAGAGTGAAATTGAGACTAATGTCGCTGGGGAAAGGCTATTTACCTACACGCGATTTGAAGACCCTAGATTGTAGGAATAGGTAAAGAAATTTCCCGGAAGCCCGTTCCACACCTTTGCAGTGCGACACAATAACGACTTATAGAATCGTTTAGTTCGAAGAACTTTTCTGTCGACTACAAAGGGATTTTCCGTGAGAGTATGGCGGGTTTGGCGAAGGCGAACGAAAGGAGAATTGTTTATTTCAAAATATTAACTGCTTATATACAAGGTGTAAAAACGGCGAGTACCTACCTACATTAAATTTAGGAAATGATTATTGGGATCAAGCTAAACAAAAAAGTGAAATAACTTTTTTCTGAATTCCCTTTAAATAAAAAGTTACACTTTACAAAGTAATTGATCATTTTAGTGTAAAAATGATCTAATGACAACAGGGCGGCGCGGTGGGGGGAAGAGCGGGTGAGACGTGAGCGCCTCGGACGGAGGTATTAGCGAGTGAGTGGAGGACTGTAGGTCAGCAGGCGGAGGGTGCGGAGCGGCAACAACCCGTTAAATTACACTAGACGAAAACCTACATTTCAAAAATTCATATCTCGAAAACTAGACAGTTTAGAGAAACACTTTATTTGCTTTTTTGTCTAGGAAAAACATCAGGATTGCGCTGGCGCAAAGTTACCTTTATCTTGTGCCTCTGCAGCGTTGGCGAGCGTGGCGTCAGCAAAGACTGCGAGGTCGTGAAGGGCGGCGCGCAGGCGCGCGCCTGCCACGCGCACGTCCAGCACGCGCGGGCGCAGCGCGCCGCGCCGCCGCCAGCCCGGCTGCACGTAGCCCAGCAGCCGCGACACCGCCGCCGACGCCTCCTCCTGCATTGCCGCCACACGTAACCGTTATAGTGGACATTGAAGCCGTTTAAAGTGAATGAACATTGATTAGGTTGAAGGAAAGTGAACGGAAGGAACCTGGAGCTTCTCCAATGCTTCGAGCGCGGCATCGCACGGGAGTGGCAAGGTGCGGGCGCGCGGCACGTCGTAGGCGGTGGATCCGGAGTGTCCGGAGGCGGCGGAGTGCAGGCTGCCGGTGCCGCTGCAGGCCGAGTCCGCGCTCGCGGGCCGCGGCGCGCGCGGCGCGTCGTACCAGTCCCCCGCGCCTCCCCCGCCCCCGCCGCCTCCGCCGCGCGACACCGGCTGCGGCGCGCGCGGTACGTCGTAGTGCGAACATTCTTCTATCTGCAAATATTATGCAACCTGAAAATTATTATGTTATGAATTATTTAAAAGAACATCACACAATGACTAAAGGTGATCGATTCCGTTTTGTAGTGGAACTAGAATTTATCGTCAGTACCTAACCAACCTAAATATTATTCTCCTAATGCAGTTAATTAGCGGTAAAACTCAAATGTAAATATAAAATGTACCAGTACCGTGTGGACTTCGGTACTTGAAAAGAATAGGTCCCACGGCATCTCTTCCCGTGCGTGTCGTAAACGGGAGTAACGAATATATGGCGTGCTAAAGGACGACAGGCTAACCAACTCTCCCCTTGGTGCGGTCTTTCAGTGCACTGAGAAGACACGTGAGGCGACTGGTTGGAGGCGTACACTACACGTCGTCATCATAGGGTTCGGTGTTGTGCGGTAATGTAACTGAGTTCTGGCAGCACAACTTCTGTTTTCGGGATACAGACCTTGGGGCAGTATGTGGGCGGGTAGGTCGGCGGCGGCTGGTGGGAGACGGGAGCGGGCGGAGGCGCCGCCGCCGGCGCGCGCGAGCGCCGCGACCGCTCCGCACCGCTTGCCTCCCACACCCCCGCGACGATCCGAAGTCTGTTGCCCGGACATATGCCCTGAAATTATACAACATGCATTATTACAATGTTTTATTACTATACCAATCGATATACAGGGTGTATAAAGACATATCGTGCACCTTTCTTTCACCACCACCGCAGATTAGGTCCTGCTTGGAGTAATGCTCGCACTTGTGGGATGGCTCAGCTAAATACCAGCTTGCTCCTTTGGACTCGATCCAGCGTCGAGCCGTGCGACTAGTGGGTGCACCTGTCAGGCCAGCATGGCAATCGCAACCCCCACGTACGACTGAATGTACATGGGCGTCGTTAGACACCTTGTGGGTGACTCGGCGCCACATATCGCCGCACTTTCTATAAGAAAACACATTTGGAGACGAAATGTTATATGTTTTTTTTTTATAAACCCAATACTTATCGAGGTTGTCAGCCTCTGTAGCTCAGTGGTGGGGTCGGTCGACTGTCGATCGGATCATAAGCACAACTTAGCGTGATCGGTGGATGGATTGGGTCGGAACGCCAGCTCGTCTGGCGACTCGGCGATGTTGTCGTGCAGAATGATAGGACAGTGGCAGACTCGGTGCGGCCGGCGCGGAAGAATGTCTCACCTGCCTGCCCCGCAAGGAGCAGAGCCACCAGCCCTCGCTGCCGCCGGTGTTCTGCTCGAGCACTGTGAGCAGGTCGCCGCGTCGGAACGCCAGCTCGTCTGGCGACTCGGCGATGTTGTCGTACAGAGTGATAGGAGAGTGGCAGACTCGGTGCGGCCGGCGCGGAAGAATGTCTCACCTGCCTGCCCCGCAAGGAGCAGAGCCACCAGCCCTCGCTGCCGCCGGTGTTCTGCTCGAGCACTGTAAGCAGGTCGCCGCGTCGGAACGCCAGCTCGTCTGGCGACTCGGCGATGTTGTCATACAGAGTGATAGGAGAGTGGCAGACTCGGTGCGGCCGGCGCGGAAGAATGTCTCACCTGCCTGCCCCGCAAGGAGCAGAGCCACCAGCCCTCGCTGCCGCCGGTGTTCTGCTCGAGCACTGTGAGCAGGTCGCCGCGTCGGAACGCCAGCTCGTCTGGCGACTCGGCGATGTTGTCGTACAGAGTGATAGGAGAGTGGCAGACTCGGTGCGGCCGGCGCGGAAGAATGTCTCACCTGCCTGCCCCGCAAGGAGCAGAGCCACCAGCCCTCGCTGCCGCCGGTGTTCTGCTCGAGCACTGTGAGCAGGTCGCCGCGTCGGAACGCCAGCTCGTCTGGCGACTCGGCGATGTTGTCGTACAGAGTGATAGGAGAGTGGCAGACTCGGTGCGGCCGGCGCGGAAGAATGTCTCACCTGCCTGCCCCGCAAGGAGCAGAGCCACCAGCCCTCGCTGCCGCCGGTGTTCTGCTCGAGCACTGTGAGCAGGTCGCCGCGTCGGAACGCCAGCTCGTCTGGCGACTCGGCGATGTTGTCGTACAGCGCGCGCGCCATGCACTGCAACAAACAACGCACCATACTTTATATCTACAAGTGCACATTTTGCTATGCCATTTAAATTTAATCGCCTCCCCCTCCTCTCACCCTACCTGAGTTGACATAGCTTGTCATGGGAAACAATGTAGCAAATTAACAGAATCTGTCGGCCAGCGGACGAGCAACGGATATGAATCAAGTTCGAAATCTGCCAGGCGGATCCACCATCCTGACCTCGATACCTACCCGGCCAGACCAGAGACATTGGTAGGCATCATCATTTATTACGCCACGATTTACACATTAGTAGGCGTCATATCATAATTCATTGGTTATTGCTAATTGGAATGCACCGAGAATTTGGAATGTTTAATAGCAACATCATCGTCATCCATAAATAATCAACCGCTAATTGGTGTCGATGGCGGCACCGACAAAATGAGAAACCATTTTATTAAATTTTAATGTTTTCTGGGTTACACTTTTAAATTAATATCAAAATCTTCATCTCCTCTCTCGCAAACTGATAAAAAAGAGCTAATAAGTACCCATAAGCGCACCCTCGCTTCATTATGAAAGCGTGCAGGTACGCCCACCACCCACGTCCTCCGCGCTCCGCGGCGCGCCGCCGCGCCCTGCTGGCATATTGTGCGAGAAGGAACTGTAGTCTGCACTGCACGCACGAATGTTTACAAAGCGTATAATCTGCGTCATATGACTTGCTCCCGAGCAGGCTGTTAAAAATCAATGTGACTAGCCATGGGGCGAGATCAATGGAGCCGGGCGGGCGGGAGCGGAGCGGTAGGGTTGTGCGGCGAGGCGGAGGGTGGAGGGTGGCGGGCGACCTCGGAAGGTCGCGTAGTAGTAGTACTCCGCCACCGCGCGCCGCCCTCCCGTCGTCGTCCCCGTCCCAAACTGCCAGCTGCCGTGGTCGCGTAGTTCCGTAGTTGCGCGCGTGCGCGGTGACAACCCTACCTCGTCCTCCACCCTCATCGCTCCGCTCTGCCCCGCACCGCCCGGCCCCCTCCGCCCCGGACGGTGGAGGCGGCGCGGCGCGCCGGCACGGCACGTGCGCTCTCGGTTCAATGCGGTTGATTGAATTGTGGATGCACAAATGTAACACGATCCCCCCCGGAAACGCGGACAAACAAAATAGTATCGTGCGTGAGCGAGCGATATGGGAACTTAGAGAATTGCAGACTGACCGAGATCATTCGTCTAAAAACCGGCCAAGTGCGAGTCGAACTCGCGCACCGAGCGTTCCGTATGTCCATGTCATGGTCACACGTCAGCATCCCTCACGTGTTTTATAAAATGCTTCATATTAGCTAAAATTCATGATTATAAAATGCTTCATACTGTTTTCCGTAGATGGCGGCGCATACACTTTTTAGTTTCTTGTATGGGGACCCGTGATTTTTTTACTAATTCTTATTTTTATTATTTGTTGTTATATCGGCCATAACAATTAATAACACATATTCTGTGAAAATTTCAACGGGCTACCTATTACGGTTTAAGAGATACAACTAGGGTTGCCAACTCTTCGTGTCAGTAATCCGGGAGACTGGAAATTTGCTTAGAAAAAATGCAGGAAAAATAAGTAGATCCAACATATTTTGGCGGCTCGAACTCGTGCCGTCATAAGTTCCTTAAGACCTCACCGACCTTATATGCTCGGCAGCTATTTCCCTCTCTTTCTAACAATGCCCGTTTTTCAAACATTTTATGTTATTATGAAGAAATTATACAACTTTACAAAATCTGAGGCAGAAAAACTGTTTATGTTTTTCAATAAAAAAATTGCCGGTCCCTATTGAACATACGTTTTTAACATCAAAACAGTTCTGTTTCAAAACAGTTCTGTTTGTCATGTCTCATAATAATTATTCAATATGGAGTGCTAAATGCAAGAACGTTGAATAGGTGTTCTTGGCTAAATGTATATGTGGATAATGTCGACAAAAGAATGAAGCTATTATTTCCGGGAGTTCTTACTATCGTTCCGGGAGCCGGGAGATTATCAAAATTATACATGTGAATCCGGGAGAATCCCGAAATTCAGGGAGGGTTGGCAACCCTAGATACAACTCTCGGACAAACAGACGGACAGACAGACGGCTTAGGCTTAGTAATAGGGTCCCGTACGACGGATACGGAACCCTAAAAACTATCTAAACACCGATGGAGACTCGCTTCTAGCACCGTCTAGTACGCTTGTACTCTTAAGTAAGTTGTATGTGCTTTTATGTTACGTTGCTTGTATGTGCGGCGTATTCCAGCAGTTCCCAAATATATTTTTATCGGTACCCCTGACACCCAAGTTCCCGTGAGTAAATGTTTAAATACAACAGATTTGATATGGTTGTCCTTTTTACATAGGTAATGATGTTTATCGATCGATCAGTCATTTTAGTCATTTATTAGGTTTTAATATTTACTTAGTACCTAATTACAAAATAATATGAAAATAGGTCTCAATCAACAATTATTCATCATCATCAGTGAAGATAATTTTCACTAATTAGATAAGTGGGCTCCTTTATCTTTACTAAATATTGTAGAGGTAAACGTGGCCATTAAGTGCGCACACGCGTACTCCTTCTCTTGACCCTGCATACGCTTAGGGGTACGCGTACCACTATTTGGGAACCGCTGCTGTAGTCAATCCCGTTTAATTAAATTAACAGAACGTTGAAGTCAACAGAATATGGCCGTGGGATTTGTAAACATCCTGCGAGCCTGCTGCGGGCCTAAGCGCAGCGCGGTGTTTTACCTATTTATGCGAATCACGCTCTCCGTTTCTGAAATACATAATTAATTAATTAAAAAATAATACTAAAACGTTAATCATAATCAGGAGGCTCATCATAGAAAAGAAACTCTTTTCAGATCATCAGTTTGGTTTCAGATCAAACCATTCCACAATCGAACAACTGCACAGAGTATGTCACAAAATCCGCCAATCGCTAGATAAAAAGGAATTCTGCTCTGTTGTTTTTCTGGACGTTCAACAAGCCTAAGTACAATGGTATATTATTCAAGCTTAAAGAGACTATACACAGTGGCGTACCTATCGGAGAGCTAGGCGGTGCAGTGCACCGGGGCCCCCAAGCTCAGGGGGCCCTCGACCCCCTGAGCTTGGGCCACAGCAAATCTTTGACCTCACGAGAAATGCTACCCCGAGGTGCTACTGGTCGCATGTGGCTACTCCCTGTATTTACTAAATATAGAAGCTATTTATACAAATCAAACATGAAAACTTGGAATAATTCTTCAAAAAATCTCCTTCTAAAATGTTACCTGGATGAAATTGTTTATTTTCCTAAAAATTTTCGGTAGGTACATTTCTTTCATATTTCCACCGAGTATTTTTTTTATTTTTTTTATGGAAACTGACACGGTTGGCTACCTCACCTACAACATCCGTGATGTCAGCCCATAACACCGGGTGAACTAGGTGCCATGTCAGTGATTCCCTTCGATCGTGCCGGCTACACTGAACTGGAAGGAAAACACAAACTATTTACATAGCCGTTTCGACCCACGTTTCATTCAGTGCGGTGGTACCAACCCGGGCGGGTTGAACCCTACCACCTAGTAAGATCAGAAGGGAAGGGACCTATCTACAGTTTTACGTGGAATTCGAACCACAGTCAGCCTCAACGGTCGAGCGGTCACCCATCCAAGTACTGACCGCGCTCAGCGTTGCTTAACCATCAATATCGATAGTCGACTGTGCACCACTGAGCTATCGAGGCTGACAAAAGTGAGTATGTCTTAAGGTATAAGGTCTTTCAAAATTAGTTCATAGTACGCTAAGGGGGGGTTCTGTTCTGTATCATATAGGGACTATATAATTTTTTTTGGACCTTGGGCTTATTTTTATGTAAAATATTTTTTAGTTTTTAATAAAAAAAATTGGTGGTTGATTTTTATAGACTAATCGATTCAGTTTCATAACAGTAACAAAAAAGTCTGTACCATTATGATGTAGCACGTGTAAGTTGGTAAAAAATAATCAAATTATTTCTATTCCATACTAATAAAACTAAAATTGTGGTTTTTCACAATTTCTGAAAGAAAGAGATCTATGTGTTAGAAGACTTTTTTGTTCCTGGCGTGAAACTGAAACGATGAAAAATTTTTTTTTTACATTTTAAATTAAAAAAAAAATTCTTTGTTTTTCAAAAGTGATCTATTTCCGATACAGAACCCCCCCTTAGCGTACTATGAACTAATTTTGAAAGACCTTATATAATTTTGAAGAAAACATTGGATTTTCAATGAAAAAGGCGTTTTTACAGTTTGATTTGTATCGAATTGCGGCCCAAGCCACTAACACATTCACATGACGTGACGTACATAAGTTAACCCCCAACCGTCGTCAATCTGGTCGGCGTGTCTTATACAGTCGTAACGAGTTTTTTTTTAGGTTTCCTCCGAGCCTTCAACTGAATTATTTAATATTTTTTTGTTCTTAGTTGTTTTTTGAAATCGGTTTAATGTTTTTTTTTATTTTAAACTAAGTCTAGGTGGAATCGGGCGGCGCGGCGGCAGCAGCGGCACGCAGCGGCGGCACGCAGCGGCACGCGGCGCCGCATCTAAGTTTTGTAAGAAAAGTAATATTGAACAATTTATTTTTAGTAAGTATGAAGAAATAATCTTTGATTTTTTTTACCGAAGGAGTGCATTCCGTTAAATAAAATTACACCGTCATGTTCCTATAGAGTAGCCCATCAACTGGTTTTTTAGTAGGGTGTCCGTTTTGGAACCCCCAGCCGGTAAGTCTGGGAAAGCGAGAACTCGCTTGCTTATATATAATTTTAGGTACTTACTATATTATGTTATGTAAATGGGTTGAGTTATTATGAACTTATGACTGGTCGTGAGAAAAATGTAAGGAAAGACAGTTTGTACACGAAAATAGCTCGTATCGTTTAGTTAGGTGGAAACTTGGGTGGAAAGTACTTATCTAGCTAGCTAGATAAACGAATTATTAAGCGGATTTAAGCGATCCAGTTTCGTTGTAGGTTAGGTACCTACTCGAAAACGTAACGATCGATCGTGTATTCGGGTATGGTGCGAAGTGCGAGCTCATGTCGTCGGGCGGGTGTCCGTGTCTGTCTGTCTATTCATTCATCTGTCAAATACGTCACTCTTATCTTGAATTATCCAGAGCTAGCGCAAACGCGCTAACAATCGAGTGTCGGGAAACGGCCTCTTCGTTAAATTGATATTGAATTGACATGACACGTTGTAAGTTACATTTACATATAATTTTAGAGCTCGCGTAATATGCGTGCAGAGTACAGACCCACTGTTCTATCTATCCTATCAGTGTACAGACGCATGTGTGGTCAGTCTCATTGGATATTTCCAAAGCCTTCGATAACGTTTGGCATTGCCAACGAGGCCATCTAGGCAAGTTTACGTCCTTCCTTAGGCATTCCACCCGCCCTACTGCACCTGAATTGCAATTTTTTTTTCGGGTCGTTTCATCTTCTTTTCCGCTCTGATACGTCTATTTCGAATCCGTCCGATTTCCGAAATCGGACGTCTTTCTAATTTAACGCTAGTGTTCCACAGGGCTCTGTTACTTTACTGTCCTTGGCCATTATACGATATGCGTAAGTACACATCTATATTCGGATTGTGAAGCGCAACGTTCGGCGGTTGAAAAGATCGACAACATTATCGGAAAAGTAGCCAGTCATACATATGGGGTCAGGCAGGAGAACTTTGATCCCTTTCCTTTCCAAGCTAGTTTGCACGGCCGTATCGTATCGTACCTGCCAGGGGGGCACTAACATTTATTAACAAAGACGTCTCGGTTGTTGATGTTGTTGCTTGGGTGCCGTACACAACACTTATAACAATACCACACAAAAAGAGAACAAACAATAAACAATACGGACGAAAGTCTAGTGTATTCTTCTGAGTACCTAACCTACCTATTTATTGTAAAATTTTAGTAAGTTAGGTACCTAGATACCTTGCATCATTTCATTATAAATTATAATAAGCGCACATGTACAGCCAGTACATTGGCCACATAGTGAATGATTTGTATGACATGTGGTATATTGTTAGAAAGGGCATAAACTAGCAAACTTTTTAAATGAAAATGAAGCTCTCAATTGCTGTCCATTTTTTTAAAATGAATTAAGAAATTAAGATTCTGTCATATTTTTATTCGTCTTTGAGACTTTGGGAGGTCATAAGTCCTTTTCATGGTATTAACTTAATCAAATGATATTTTTCCTAGAACAAGGATACATCGTAAAACCAAATACATTTTATTTCGTGCAGATATAATCATAAACAAAAAAGTTACAAGGGGTTCAAGCTGAGATTTTGTTAATTTTCAAAAATAAAGAAAAAAAATCGTATCTCGATACCACGTGACACCAGACAAAAGGTGTCATAGGTCAAAACCTTGCAAATGACCCCACTTACCTACAAAAACACTTTCTCGGTCCATGTGCCGAACACCCTGTATACTATACAAATAACAAAAGTTTACGTGAGAGTTAACATACTGGCACAGATTAAGTAATAGATACTGGGCTGAAGTGGCTGAATGAAGGTCTTCTTTCTCCGCTCCGAGACGCTTGTTTAACTACCTATATTTTATGCAAATCGTGCGGTTTTGTTAGTATGATGCCCTATTTTTTTTACGACAAAGAACCCAGGCTAAGGGCATGATAGGGGAGAGGGAGACACAAGGTGTGAGAATTAGTACTTTTGAAAATGTTAGAAAATTGCGATGGAGTTAACAAATACTTACGTAGGTACATACATTATGTATGATACATATCGGCTGAAATTTCTGTAATTCAGTGTTTTGTATAATTTTATGGAATCGGAAAGTTGACGACATCACCAGCTCCGCAGCTACTGCTGCTGCACCTATGATGTCAGTCAACCGTGGATACTGTCAACCCATTAAACCATTTAAAACAGTATATTGTCACAGTCACAACGATATTATGTCTATCTAGTCTGGTGGAATATTATGAAAAGTTGAAAGACACGGGTGTCACGGTCGACGCCCTCGCTCCGGGGTTGTTTGGGGCGTGGGGGAGGGGGGGGGGGGGGGGGGGGGGGGTCGAATCAAACTTGAAGAAGGGGAGAGTTATTCGGCTGTGGGGAGGTGGAGGCTGGTGAATAGGGATGCAGGCAACTTCACAATAACGTCCTAAATAGTCTATAAAAGAATGTGATTTCATAATAATACGGAAATTTCATAACTTGTACAAGTACTATAAATATATCTAAATAATATTATAGGTATTTGTTTCGTCAACTTTTGTGACTCTACGAATCTAGTTCAGAAAAAATGACAAAATCTACTTACTCTACGTTTGGTCTCGAAAATTTTCAAAGTGAATAGGTACGTAAAAATTTTTCTTCCAAGTAATACCTATACCTTCACCTACGGTCGGTCAGGCACGTATCCAAGGTTGGGGAAGTATAAAGATAGAGATACAAGATGAGATGCAAATTACAATCTGCCAGTTGAACATATTGTTTTATTCTAATTGTTGAAGATTATTGTAGATTTGAATGCCTTTGAAGAAAAATATGTCATGCTTGCAGTTGCCCAGCCAGCAGTGGATATATACACCCTGACTGACTGACTGACCTGAGTGACCGCTTCTTAGCTCGTCGCCGGTCAGGCGGTCACTGCGACTGCCCTAACCTAGACCTAGTTCGCACAAAGTGACCGCTTCTTCGTTCGTCGCCAGACAGGCGGTCATTGTGACTGCCCTAACCTAGACCTAATTCGCACAAAGTGACCGCTTCTTCGTTCGTCGTCAGCCACAAAACGCTGAGACCCTGGGCACAGGCTGTTGTTGGACAGGGTGCGGACCCCAGTGGCAGTGAAGGCTTCACCCCCGGCTCTCGGCTTCGGTCGGGGGTTCCTTCGGGTGGACGGGTGGTGGCTCGGATCGGCTGGGGAAAGGCTTAAGTCTGTGTTTCCCATGGGATTATTTCGGTAGAACGGTATAGCTATGGGGCCTCGATCTGGCATACATGATCACTGTACTCGCAAGAGTGCAGGGATAGACGTCTGGATTTTATAGCCGGAAGGCTGGTATTTCCGGAAGTCTATAAACAAAACGTAAGAGAGAAATAAATATGATAGGAAATCAATCTTGCCCTCACCTAGACAGTAGACCTAGTTCGCACAAAGCGACCGCTTCTTCATTCGTCGCCAGCCAGGCGGTCACTGCGACTGCCCTAACCTAGACCTAGTTCGCACAAAGTGACCGCTTCTTCTTTCGTCGCTAGCCAATCAGTTACTGCGACTTCTCTGACCTAGGTCGACAAAGTGACCACTTCTTCACTCGTCTCCAGTCAGCCGGTCGCTGCTACTTTCCTGACCTCGGTCGGTCAAAGATTCCAGCGTAACAAACATGGTTCAACTGACGAAGTGCCCATCTCCACTCTTAGAGACAACTGTTCGTAAAGAATAATACATAATTACATAATAACAACAGGTCTATACCCTATAATTCAAGTATATCATATATGTATGATACGATACGCTGACTTATATGTCAATATGCCTATATAATTACTGTTGAGGCGAATTGCCGAGTGTCAATGGCTGGGCGTCAGAGCCTGCGCGAATGCAAATCAATATCGAGGGCTCATCATGATGAAACAATATAGCACTTAAAACGCCGTAGCTTATCTTCCGCGGCAGAAGGAGTTTAACTGAGTTCCCCGGCCTGGTAATGCTGCGAGTATCGATTCGCGAACTCTCCGCTCCGCGCGCCACCGCGCCACCCCGCCTCCGCCGCCGCCCGCGCCGCCATGCCGTCATCTCCCTGCCCACCGCTTTCTATCTGGCAACACCATCAACCGCAGCGCAGGCGCCATGTTGATCATTCACATTCAAATAGCTTAGCACATGGCAAGAACTTTGGTGCCACAATGCGCGTCTGCGCGAAATATATATAACACACACGTAATTTTACACAAATCCAACTACGTAAAAATACCTACCTAAATAAAAATAAGAAACACATGCTAGAAAATTATATTTTATGAAACCCCTCTCTACTGTTAGCCGCAGTATCCCGTACGGCAAAGGAACCCTAAAATACAAAAAGCAAAAAATTAAGGGGGTTATACAAGAAACGTGTTTCTTCAAAGAGTTTTTTATTTTTGCTCTATCGTAAAAAAACTGTATTACTCGTACATACAAACGCCAAACTTAGTATGATTGTAGTGCAAACTCTAAAGTAAAAAAAGCAAATAATGAAAAAACCCGGAACCCTCGGTGCGAGCTTTTTTCCTCTAATTGCAGCAGAAACGATTTTATTTACGACTTGAAATTGATCACGGGCCGGCTTTTAGAAATGTTCCACCAGGTGATTAAGGGCGTGATGTGGGCGGGAGGCACGGAAGCTGAAACCCCGGGATTACTAGGTATGTAGACGTCGTCGCTATTTGTATACGAATCAAGTCGGCAAATATATCCAACCACATTACACAGAATAATATTATGTACTTTGCCTTACCCTTCAACCCTTTTAAATCTTGCACGGTCGTTCTAAGGTTGAGAGTGGGTCGTCGCAGTGAGAATGTTGTGTCGTTTCCAAGGTGGTCTAGGCCCTAAGCGAACGCAGCACCTGGAGGCTGTGACATAATTCCAGCCTCCTCCGTGAAGATTATTTTTAACTTTCTGTTTTTGTTGGGACATATTTTGCATTTCTTCGGGTGCGAGATAAGTTGTATGAGCTAGGAGAATTACAATTTCAGTCTACCTAAATACAGTCTTGTAGTCTTGTACAATGCCTTTATGTTGTAGAGAGAGACGTTGGTAACGCACGTTACTACTGGCTTGTCGTTATGGTTTTTAATGCAAATTAAAGGACTTGGGAAAGCATAATTATTTCAGTTCACATGTAAATCTTGCCCGCTCCGTGCATAGGAAATGAAATTTTTAATGAGGAAACAAGGAACCAAGCTGAAGAACAGGGAAATCTCTTTGCGAAACTAGAAATATATAAGTACATGAAATAAAGAATTCATTCCAATCCATATGAAGTTATAGCGGCTGTAGATCGCAGGGCATTTCGCTGTGTCGATATCATCGGTGACAAGGGACGGGTATGAATACGCTGCATGAATTGTGTCCCTAATTGTTTTTATATGGTGAAAATAAGATTTCCACGAACCCAGGACATTTAAATAGTAACCGAAAAATATGAGAAACAACCTTACATGATTATGCAGCCATAAAACGTAACAACAATGACAGATTGAGCTCGCTCGTCGAACACACAACTATCCATAGTCATTCAAAGATGTGACGAGATAGGTAGATATACATAATACGATGCGAGCATAAATATATTAAATTCCTAAACACTTCTAAAACTCTTGCTTGATACGTGAAGGTTCCTTGTAAGCACGTAAGATATCAATACCGTGTGCTATGCTACTTTAACATTCTTAAATTAGCAGTGTTTGGTAGATAAGATAGTCAATAGATAAGAAGTAGGTACATAGATGATCAGGTGAAAAAGTGAATCTTTTTTCACATGATGCCTAGCCTACCCTACAACGTTCGCAGCACGATAAGACAATGGTCGATGTAGATACACCAGCACAATCGGTGACACCAGTTAGAATTCTTTATTCCTATGCTGAAAAAAGATATTATTTTGAAAGAACAAATTAATTAATTATTATGGTGATTCATACCTAACCTAATTATTTCAATTCCAAACGTTGATTAATTCATTACATGATACGATAATGTGGGCCAAACATAATTTTACAAACCGGTCGTGTTGGCGGAATCATTCAAGGTGAGTTCAGCCAGTCGCACATACTACATACTTAGGTACCTGAAACAAAATACAATGCTAGCCATCTGCCAGTAGCGTCGTTGTGTGTAGTGGAGTAGTAGGAGTAGTGCATTTAGTGGCCTGTTGCTGGAGCATGTTTTGCGTAGTAGAGTAGTGCAGTAGAGGCCTGTTGCTGCAGAACGTTGTGTGTAGAGGCCTGTTGCTGAAGCACGTTGTGTGTAGAGGCCTGTTGCTGAAGCACGTTGTGCGTAGTAGAGTAGTGTAGTAGTGGCCTGTTGCTGCAGCATGTTGTGTGTAGTGGAGTAGTACAGTTAGTGGCCTATTGCTGCAGCACGTTGTGTTTAGTATAGTAGTGCAGAAGAGGCATGTTGCTGCAGCACGTGATGTGTAGAGGCCTGTTGCTGAAGCACTTTGTGTGTAGTAGAGTAGTGCAGTAGAGGTCTGTTGCTGCATCACGTTGTGCGTAGTAGAGTAGTGCAGTTGAGGCCTGTTGCTGCAGCACGTTGTGTTTAGTATAGTAGTGCAGTAGAGGCATGTTGCTGCAGCACGTTGTGTGTAGAGGCCTTATTGCTGAAGCACTTTGTGTGTAGTAGAGTAGTGCAGTAGAGGTCTGTTGCTGCATCACGTTGTGCCGTGTGCGTAGTAGAGTGGTGCAGTAGAGGACTGTTGCTGCAGCACGTTGTGTTTAGTATAGTAGTGCAGTAGAGGCATGTTGCTGCAGCACGTTGTGTGTAGAGGCCTGTTGCTGAAGCACTTTGTGTGTAGTAGAGTACTGCAGTGGAGGCCTGTTGCTGAAGCACTTTGTGTGTAGTAGAGTAGTGCAGTGGAGGTCTGTTGCTGCATCACGTTGTGCGTAGTTTTGTAGTGCAGTAGAGGCCTGTTGCTGAAGCACTTTGTGTGTAGTAGAGTAGTGCAGTGGAGGTCTGTTGCTGCATCACGTTGTGCGTAGTTTTGTAGTGCAGTAGAGGCCTGTTGCTGCAGCACTTTGTGTGTAGAGGCCTGTTGCTGAAGCACTTTGTGTGTAGTAGAGTAGTGCAGTAGAAGTCTGTTGCTGCATCACGTTGTGCGTAGTAGAGTAGTGGAGAAGAGGCCTGTTGCTGCAGTACGTTGTGTTTAGTATAGTAGTGCAGTAGAGACATGTTGCTGCAGCACGTTGTGTGTAGAGGCCTGTTGCTGAAGCACTTTGTGTGTAGTAGAGTAGTGCAGGAGAGGTCTGTTGCTGCATCACGTTGTGTGTAGAGGCCTGTTGCTGAAGCACTTTGTGTGTAGTAGAGTAGTGCAGTAGAGGTCTGTTGCTGTATCACGTTGTGCGTAGTAGAGTAGTGCAGTAGAGACATGTTGCTGCAGCACGTTGTGTGTAGAGGCCTGTTGCAGAAGCACTTTGTGTGTAGTAGAGTAGTGCAGTAGAGGTATGTTGCTGCATCACGTTGTGCGTAGTAGAGTAGTGCAGTAGAGACATGTTGCTGCAGCACTTTGTGTTTAGTATAGTCGTGCAGTAGAGGCATGTTGCTTCAGCACGTTGTGTGTAGAGGCCTGTTGCTGTAGCACTTTGTGTGTAGTAGAGTAGTGCAGTAGAGACATGTTGCTGCATCACGTTGTGCGTAGTAGAGTAGTGCAGTAGAGACATGTTGCTGCAGCACGTTGTGCGTAGTAGAGTAGTGCAGTAGAGACATGTTGCTGCAGCACTTTGTGTTTAGTATAGCCGTGCAGTAGAGGCATGTTGCTTCAGCACGTTGTGTGTAGAGGCCTGTTGCTGTAGCACTTTGTGTGTAGTAGAGTAGTGCAGTAGAGACATGTTGTGCATCACGTTGTGCGTAGTAGAGTAGTGCAGTAGAGACATGTTGCTGCAGCACGTTGTGCGTAGTAGAGTAGTGCAGTAGAGACATGTTGCTGCAGCACGTTGTGTGTAGAGGCCTGTTGCTGGAGCACTTTGCGTGTAGTAGAGTACTGCAGTAGAGGTCTGTTGCTGCATCACGTTGTGCGTAGTAGAGTAGTGCAGTAGAGACATGTTGCTGCAGCACATTGTGTTTAGTATAGTAGTGCAGTAGAGACATGTTGCTGCAGCACGTTGTGTTTGGTATAGTAGTGCAGTAGAGACATATTGCTGCAGCACGTTGTGCAGGAGACGTTCTTGTTCTTCGATCATAAAAATAAAACGTCTCCGGTCTTGTTAGACACCGCCACCATCCGCCACCGCTCGAACTCCGCTATTTGATGTATTTGTTTTGTCAATTTTGTATTTATTTATTTACGGATGAAATAATTATCATTTATTCAAAATAGAGATGCCGGACAATAAAGCAATAACATTTTTGAAATATAATATGACATGACAAACATCTTACTGTGTGATGCCTGTAGGTACTTAAAAAGAATAGCCCCACTGCGTCTCTCCCCGTGCATGTCGCAAAAGGCTACGAAGGGATAAGGACGAGATGCCGTGCTAAAGGGCGACAGACTTGCCACTTCTCACCTTGGCACGGTCCTTCCACCGAGTCGTGCAGCAGGTGGGTCTTTGTGCCTTACTTGCTGCTTGATAGTTATCTTGTCCGAATACTTCGCTAAAGCGTGGTGGTCGATGTTGTGTTGCAATTTTCCAGAGTTCTTGCAGCACAACACTGATTACTATGCTTACCCTGATTGTCGGGATACAGCGTGTGTGTTATGTATGTATGTATGTATGACAAACGTCTTATTTTTTTATGTTTATCTTATTTACACGATTATACAATTGAATGAATAACTTAACTTAACTTAAAAAAACAATAAGACAAATGGGTGTCTGTCTCAGCTTATTGTTGCGACAGCGGGCGAGCCGAGGGGCGAGCCTTCTGCCGCAGCACTGATTTTCAGACATACCCCTCTTTTTATATATTATTAAAAAGAACCTTGGTCATGTTGTCCTTTTCCTGTGCCCTTCGAGCCGATCGAGTAGGTTTCAACTGTATACAAATTTAATGGAACCTACCTCTATCCTCATCGAAGTGAATCCCTACCGAAAGTTACCTAAAATAAGGGTCCCTTATCGGCTACGCAAGCTGGCCCATAATTATTGCGTCCATCTATCCCCCTCCGTACCTGCATCGATCTACTGTAATGTTGGTCTATCTTGCTATTTTGTGAACAAGGACAAGATATTAGGGGATGAAAACGCCATAGATATTTTAGCCCCAAAATAATGCAATATTTTTTTTCTATAGACATCGAATTTTACGCGAGCGAAGCCGCGGGTTAAAGTTAGTATGTTGAATTTTGAATTTTTTGCAAATTTTGAAATTTTTGAATTTTTTTAACCGAAATTTACGCGAGCGAAGCCGCGGGTAAAAGTTAGTATGTATAATAAATTAATAATCATCTAACATAAAAATCTGAATAGAATGTTCAGGTGTACTACGGTAAAAAAAAATTGCCCGTGGTACCACTGGGTGTACAACCTGGTGGTACCACGGGCAATAAACGATTTCGCGCTCATGCGATTCAGTGTGAGCTGCACTGAATCGCATGAGCGCGAAATCGTGATATAAGTGAGACAATGAGATAATTATGTAAGTATTTGTGAAGTCTCGATCATTAGCGTGCGCACTTTTACAATTTCGAACCTTCGCTCTGGCGACGAAGACGAGACGCTCTGACATGATGAATGCTGCTGTGCTTTTCCTTGGGCACTGCGGACTCCTAATCTGTTTACAATTCCTACTAATGTACCTATCTGTGTGTTGCTTACATGAAGGTTTAAGCTATTGTTTACCCTTCAGCATGGCTCAGGTAATCGAACAAGGGGGAGATGTGGATAGGGAAAGGGGTAGTAGGGTTTTCCGCGCTCGGTCGCCCCGGTCGTCGCTCGCATAAACAAGATGAACAGTCACGCACAGCAAACCATGCGCTCGCCAGATAATACCTCCTCGCGGTCACTCACCCCGCCCGCTCCCGCGCCCTACCGCCTCACCCACTTACTCCGCTACTGATTCTCATTCGGACAACGACAAGGGATCGTCCGATAAAGGGATGAACGAACAAGGGCCATTATTTGAACTCTTTTTTTGTTTATTTATTAACGATAAGTGAAATCGAAATTATGATTAGAATGAAATATAGATGTCGGATGGTTCTGACCCATTTTCTACGACCCATTAATTAAAATTATTGTTTGGACCCCCTACAACAAATAAGTGGAAGAAGGAATAGCGTAACTCTGTTTGTAAATATACAGCCCCACGATTCAGATTCAGATTCAGATATTTATTTCGCCATAAAGAACACACAACAATAACAATATTACATTGAGCCATATGCATATTCAGTATGGTTCGTCATAGTTTTTGTTTTATGTGCCGCGCATTTTGTGCCAAGAGTCCAGTTTCCTCTCCAGGAATTCTCTCCAGGAATTCTGCAACGACCTCTCCTCACACCAATGAGGTGCCTAAAGCCTTCAAAACCAAAAGACAATCGGTTAGTTAGAGGATTGTTCGCGAGATAATTAACTAACCCTCGCCGATATTAGATGTGATGTAAGCTAAATTAAATTTTAACCCTCCACCTGTCCTCGCCACCACACTCAGTGTTGGTGGACACGTCCTGTCTCCCTCGCCGCCGCCGCCCGTCTCAGGCGCCGCGCCTCGCGCTGGGGTCACGTTAATTCTGGTTAACTGCTGTTTGTAAGCTGTTCCGCTTGTCCGGAATGTAAACAGCTTCGCGCTTGCATTAACTCCTCCACATTACATAATTAAACACTAAGCGCTAACTTCTAAAGCCTATAATAAACTAATTTCGTTAGGATATATCTATGTTGTAATGTGCGGCTATAATTCTTGATACAAAACTTAAAACAAAATTACAGTACAGATATGAAGATTACGAGGAACTGTTAGTCTATACCCACACAGAAAATGCGATAGTGATTATGTACGTACACGTTGTATTTATTGTGCATGGAAAAGGAAGAAGTTGAAGCGATTGCATCAATACTCGATAAGGATTCGTAGAGTTGAGTTGACAAAATAAGATTAGATCGGTGGTTCACCGCAGGCGCTCGGCGCGGGGCGGGGCGGGGCGGGGCGGAGCGGCGGGCGACGGCGAATGCTCGTTGCTCCGATTTCAACTTTATTGATGTAGATAACACGGTTCCTTCATCCCTTCAGCACTCCGTCACACGTGTCGAATGCACTTCGCGTCATCGATATTCAAAGGATTTATTCTAGCTATAGTTTGTTATGTGCCGTTTGTAACATACTGAATAAATCTCATTTCATTTCACTTATGCTATGCAGCACATACCTACCTACCTAAGTCGAGTTGTTTGAGAGCTTTGCGTTTTTCCTCAAAATTTCATCGTTGGACGTTCATACATTATTAATGAACTAAATTCTTCTAAGCATTACAAGTAACTTTTACAAAGGGGAGGCTTCCTGCCTGGCGCGGCGAGCGCCGGAGCACAGATTACTAAATAGTTACTTCGTAACAGATGAATCTCTCCATAGAAAAAGTTACGTACCTTCGGCTTTAATAGCCTAAACTTTTACGACGCCAGTCGCTGCGTGCGAAAATGTACCTAAACGAAAGAGCGTAAAGTGATTATTGCTTTGCAGCTGCGCGCGGACGCGGGGCCTTGAAGCAAATTCGGTGACGTTAGGGCTGCTACTTTCGATAAAAATATCAATGCATTACACAATCTTTAATATTATTATATTGTAAAGAGGAAATATGTGTGAATGTTTGTTCGCGAGCTGCAGCACAGATTTAAAAATGTTTTTTTACTGTTAGATAGGTACCAATTTTTTTTTTGTTTAACATATAGGCTACTACTAGTTTTAGCCCGCGGCTTCGCCCTCGTTAAAATATATTAAAGGAAGAAATTAGTTCAGCCCGAAAATACTTCAGGTAATCCTACCTACCTACTACCCCTGTAATGTTATTATTGTTACCTGTACGCATGCTTATCTAACCGATTTTATTCGGTATAGATTAAAAATACATCTGCCAAGCGAAGCCGGACTTATTGCCCGCGGCAATTACTTCCAGTCGACCTTTACATACACCTTTCTGCTTGGCAGAAGGCGGACTTATTGCCGTAGGCAATCGATTTCAGTGAACCCCCCCCCCCCCCCCCCCCCCCCCCCCCTCTTGCTGGATTTACATCCATCTACTGCACATAAATTGCCACTGCCACTATTAACAGAAGCCATGTCAACTTGAATTAAGACATAGGCAAAGAAACTCTTTGGATATAGGTAGGTACGACCGTACGAAGCAGTAGCGTGAGCGCGCGCTCACGTAGGTTAGCTCCACGCGGCTGTCGGCAGCCCAATGAATTATGGATCGCCGGCGGTCCGGTCGGCGGTAGGTAGTTATCGCGCGCAAGTACATAGAGTGCGTGAGCCCTGGCCGGAGGTCGACGGCGGCGGCGCAACGAAGGAGGCGCTGCTGGAGCTCTCGTAACCTAATTAAGGCAGCAGCCTCCGCCCCTCCACGGTGAACTCCGTATATTTCAAAACTTTACATAGTTGATCCGTCATCCTGAATTAGAACATGTTTGCTAGAGCAAGAAATTTAAACATTTCGTAATGCAATAATGGACCTTAGGGTCCAAACTTTTATCACAGAATATTCAATAGGTACTATCGTCTTTTATGCACTATTTTTATCGTTTTATGTAACTGCCAGGGATATAGAAAAGTTCTGGATCTAATAGAGGTGGCGCGGCGCTCTGATTAGACAGTGGTTGCATTTTTTATATCTGTCTGTGTTTTTGTCAGCCTCGGTAGCTCACTGGTGCGGTCGGTCAGTCAGTACTTCATCCAAGTGACCGCTAGTCGCGCATAGCCGCACACATGCATACATACGTTGCCAAATAAAAAAAATCATTTCAAAACATCATTTTGCCGTAGTCGGGTAAACCATTACCTGTATCAAGTTGTTCTGTACTAATAAACTATATCAGCGTATACTTTCTTGGCTTTTTTCACCTACAGCACGCATACGTACAATAATAACGTGATAATAACACTCACTACAACATCTTCAGATAACATTAATTTAACTATTGAAGAGTTGAATTTCAGATTTATACAGTTGGTGTTACGTACTCGTACCTACAATTTAAGCGGTTGTTCAGCATGTAGTATAATATGTAGTCAGTCGTGTAATATAGTAGCTAGGTTCAATTAGCTCGGTACTCTATCCAACGAAAAAGAGTTTTAGCGCTTTCAGTAAATATTACGCGTTGGATTTATCGATGCCGACCCGACACTTACATCCTTCCATTCTGAGGGATCCTTGTTACTTCCTCGTACAACTTACATATTTTGTACGTTTCAATGCAAAGCAGTCAGTATTTGTATAAATGCTTGCTAGCCTTTAGCACACAACTATAGAAAAGAAGACTTTCAACAAGGAATGTGAGAAAACTTTAAAAATAGTGTTGGTAAGGACTGCAAGGTATAGGATATGGTATATAGGATATGGCAATGCAAACAGACTGCGCCTCTTCCTGCATTCCACTTTCACACATTCGTTTACTTCATGTCCGAACAAACACAGACGGCGAACAAATATGGGGCACCGCACACCGCACCGAGCACCCATCCTTAGTCCCTCGATCTACAAACAACAAGAAATAGACATGGCTGGGCAGGTAATCTCCTTCTTACATATACGAGTACTTCAAATATATCTACATTATTCAATTATTTTTCAATGTTACGCTATGAGTTGCTGAACATATAATTTTAAGATGTAACAGTAATAGTTAGTGTTATAATAATTATTATTACAAATGTATTATACTTTTCGATACGTGGGAAATATACTACCTATTAGTAAATTTAATTTAAAATAAAATGTATACTAGTCGTCTGTGTTTGGTGGTGTTTGGTTTGCACTTACCTCGGCCCGCGCTTCCTCACTTCGCGCCTCACGCTACACCCGCTGACGCCTAGCATTTCCTCCAAGGCTGGGCGTCAGCGGGTGTAGCGTGAGGCGCGAAGTGAGGAAGCGCGGGCCGAGGTAAGTGCAAACCAGAAAAAGACAAGTAATATACGTATGTATTTGGGGCTCAGGATGTTATAAGATCTTGGAGGAAATAGTATGAGATGTACAATTGTACATGGTTCCGTAGTTATCTTGTCCTAATACATTGCTAAATGTGGTGGTCGGCGCTGTAATTTGCAAGAGTGCTTGCAGCACAATACCGATTACTCTGCTTACCCCGATTGTCGGGATACAGCGTGTGGTATGTATGTTTACGTAGAATCATCATAGCGAGGTCGTGCTAGCAGCGCCAGAATATTATGTCATGTGTTGTTTATTCATTAAAAAATCTGTTGAAGCAGCTTTTCGTTCGCGACCATTCCAATTCCAAGTTTTCAAATTTACGCAACTATATTATCTAAATAAACAAAATAAGAAATAATATACCTAACTAATATCTAGCTCCACTGGTCAATGTAGATCCTTTTCCAGATTATCGCGCACATACGAATATAGGACAGGCAGGCAGCAGGCAGCAGGCAGCAGGATACATCGTATCCGGCCGCGCCACGCCGCGCCGCGCGCCGCCCCTCCGTCGCGTCGCCGCCCGCACACGCAGGACACATTGACGTCAGTCAGACTATCTGCCCGCACTTTCTTTTATTCTATTCTTATAAATATAAAGCGTAGACAGAGACCATTGGAATCTCGCTCATTTTACGCTGTCGTTCATTTCATTCCATGATCCATATCTTATTAATTCCTGCTTGAATTCCCGATATCCATAATGGAATGGCGCAACGTATACTGCCTGTATATTTTTGATAGATTAATAACTATACCCATCGTCCCCAGCCCCCAGCTGTCAGTGACCGTGGCGTGGGAGGGGCCGGGGCCGGGGCCGGGGCCGGTAAGGTAAAACTACGAGTGTCAGATTTCAAACCAAAGACCGGTCACACTCACTCACGCTACATTTGTTAATCCATTGACAAATATGGTAAATTCATTGTAAAAAAAATATGGTGGCAAAGTCAAATTGATCAAAAATGGGCAGGGGGTTGTATTTACAGGGAGGCGGCTGCGGTGCGGAATGCGAGGCGGAATGACATTTTGGTGGGTGGAGTACCTATATATAACGAGACCGAACATCTTTCATTATATGGTTTCTTTCTTCTTTCGTTAGGATAATTCTCGCGTCGGTAAACTCGAAAACTATTGAAAATTTTACTGGTCCACGCATAATGTTCTGGCCCCACACACTGAGCCACACACTAATACCGCATTGCACAAAATATCTATATGACATTCACTTATGAAACAGTTACATAAGTACATAATATTATATCAAAGGAATTTATAAATTGATACAAAAATTACAAACACCTTAGAACTGAGCTTAGAACTTAAAAACTAAAATAAGCCTCTGACGGACATAACAATTCAGCATTGGCTACATCCCTACAACATCCGTGATCTCAGCCCATAATACCGGGTGAACTAGGTGCCATGTCAGTGCTTCCTTTCATCGTCTGTTTTCCCTTCATTTCATGTCGGCAACACTGAACTGGACAGACAAGAACTTTCATCGTTCTAGTGGACAGAAAACACGAACTACCTATTTACATACTTAGCCGTTTCGACCGACGTTTCATTCAGTGCGGTGAGCTGAGCCCGCGGCTCCGCTAGTATAATAAGGTTATACAATTAGATGGCTAGCGAACACAATCTATTATTTATTATGTAGAAGTAGAATTTCGAAAGCTTTTCCAGATATCTGGGTAGCTCTGTGCTATGTATGATTGATTGATTACTGATTATAGCAGTGGAACCATGTTTATGCACAATCCAAAAGAACGTAAACGCTATTTTCTATTTCACTATTATATGAACGAATATGATGTTACGGAACCCTCTATGGCTAAACAAAAATCGTCGAGCCCTCATCATCATCATCATGCATTCCCCTATGTAAAAATTATCTTTCTCTCACAGATGCACACTAAGCTAAAATTGTATACATACACGCAAAATATGCTAGAATAAGCAATGCAGACGCAAACGGGATAGGAGGCCGACATATTTCTTCTACATATTATTATTGCAAATATTATCTAAACAGCGTAAGTGATAGAGTTCGAGCTTTCAAAAATTACGTTTCCGTTCAGAGAATGGCAATGTGATACGTATAAGATTTCGCTGACTTCCGGTATAGTCATGTTCATGTGACAGCATGTGGTGTCGTGATAATATTGCGGGTTCAATTTTCAAGTGTTTGTTCTGTTTTAACTGTAAATGAGTCGTAACGAGCCTACGACCCAACTGGATTCCAACCACGCCGCGCCGCGCCGCCGGCGCCGGCCGCCCGCCGCCGCCCTCTCGTCGCCGCCCGACCTAGTAGTGGGGGTGGGTGGGCTCCCGATCGACCAGACCACACTACCTGCTTTTTACGATGCCATGAATCCATTAAGCTATGCGCCGACGACACGCACCCAATAGACCAATAAAAACAACATAGATAATCATGCCGACTATGACGCAAAACAGACCACATGTGTACAAGTATTTAGGTAGGCACCGCACCGCCGCCGCCGCCCGGCCCCCGCCTCCGCCGCCGCCGCGCCGCCGCCGCCGCGTCTCTAGTGCGAGCTGTTGCTAGTGACTGCATCGAAGTACTTTGTATCACCAATACAATTGAGTTCACTAAACTTGCGGTTTAGTGAACTCAATTGCACAAATAGTACTTACTTATATGGGTTTTTTAACTACCGTGGTTGTTAAACACTATTAGACAATTTAACGGCTTTACTCGCGGCGTCCGTCTCCGAGCTATGCGGCTCGACGTTTCGGGCCAAACGTATGGCCCATCATGATGAGCACTCTGTCGAGTCTGCACGTTTGCTGAAACTATCCGCACTGGCCACCACTGCTACAATCTTCGTCGTCCGCGACGCGTCGGACGGAGAACTGACGTTATCATCTGTCAACCGTCGCGCGGGCAGAGTGCTCATGATGACGGGCCATACGTTTGGCCCGAAAGTCGAGCCCTCGGAGCTCGGAGACGACCGTAAGTAAAGCCGTTAAATTGTCTAATAATGTAACAACAACAGTAATTAAAAAACCCATATAAGTAAGTACTCTTTGTGCAATTGAGTTCACTAAACTGCAAGTGGTGCAAATAGGTAAAACAAGCAGTTCTAGTTTAGTTTGCTAATAATCTAATATATATAACACATTCGCGGCACGAGAGGACCATCAACACAGAATATTTAATAGGTACCCATCAATGGTACTAAGTAGTGGGGATAAATCAGTGCCCGTGGTATACCATCAATGGTAATGTCTAATGGTACAAGTGGTGCGGAAGCAGGCTATTGGCAAGGGCCAAGGAAAACAATGGAAGGAATGCAATGCAATAACATACTGAACCACCTGCGCCAATACACCGGCAACTCTATAGCTAGGCTCTCGCTAGGCTAGTCTCATATGACCTCGAAATCCAGTTAACGGTAACGTTTGCCGTGTGATATATCTCCTTATGTCTACTACAGTACAGTTCGTTTAGTATTATTGAAAAATATCCTCATGCAAATCAACAATACGAGAGAACAAATTATGGCCTTTGACTCGGTTTTAATTATATGTACGTACGCCACAATGCACTTACGTAGGAACGAGCACCCGTCGGTAATTATACCTATACTCGTACGTCTACGGCGGCAAGGGCGGGTTTACAAAACATACACCTCGTAAAAAAATATATACAGGAGCATAACAAATTTCATACAAAATGGCGACTTCCGCGAATTTAATTTTCAATGGCGACTTAGGATTGCCTCTTCTCCGGCGCTGCGGGAAGTGCCGGAGCGGCTGAGGCTCGAAGCTGCGGAGGCGAGCATGGGTGCCTGCGCTGTTACACAAGGACGGCGGGACTGCCGTCTGCGCCTCCGGCTTATAAAAACACTTTAGGGAATAGCCACACTAACAGGTTATGTTGTCGGGGCGGTAGATTTAGTTTTCCCACATAGTATGTTAATTACCCCATTGTCCTTTCAAATGTTGTCTATATGGCAACACACACCTTATGTATACCATTCTGTACGAAATACACTTCAAACTATTTTTACTCCCCGGGTGGTACCTTGTCACATTAAGTAGTACTAAGTAAGCGTGCAAGCGAGTGATTGTGACGTGAGTGTGACAAAGTCGCAGAAACGAAAAAAAAAGTTTCTTTATTTATTTTTTTCTCCGAAACTACTAATTTCCGCAGAATAAAAATTACATCTTTAGAATCATAAAAGTCTCAATTACACGCCTATCATACCAGCTAGTTGACAAAAAGGTGTACGTATTGGAAACCCCAGCCCTACGGCATTCTCTATCTATAGTCTATAGGCTCTAAACATTGGCCTGTGGCCAATACTTACAATAATAATGAGTTTAATGCTTTTGTGGCTTTTGGCTGGAATTAGAGGGTGCGTACTATACTATAAGTGTACCTAGTAGAAAAAACAATGTCACATTATATCAAATTTCTTCTAAAATAATTCCCAAACTAATCCCTATAAGTAGTAAACATTGTTTCATAATGTTATTGTTATATTTAGTTAAAAGTGCTCCAAACAAAATTCCGGCAAATAATAATAAAGAACACTATTATTATGGATGGTATTTGGCTTACCATGGTTAAAATTCGCCATGGTAAGCCAAATACCACCCATAATATTAATATCCATGGTAGACTAAAAGTATTTATAAAGAACACTATCTCCATTATACTCGTACAGTTGAATATGTCGGCTCCCGTGCCCCGAGCTACTTCACTACTCTCTAAACCACCTCTCCTCACCGAACCAAATAAAAAACGCTGCTAACCGTCCACTAACTAGTCCACTAGTCCACGACACGACCCATCTCAAAAGCTACCTTTTGTGTTCATAGTGAGTGTGTAGAGGTGTGATTCAATAGCGGTAGCCCCTTGCCCACCACTTATGGAATTCGATAATATTTATACTGGAGTCAACCTCACAAAAGACGTCCTTCCTGTAGTAGAATAAAGATGTGGTCAACGCAGGTTTTTTTAGAATCGTTTTTTTTTTGTACAGGCAGAACAAATTATAGTCCGAAATAATGAGTGACCAATTCCCATACAATGGTGCTTGTCTGTTTTCTTAGTAATTAAGGAATATTTTTCTAATATAAGTCTGATTAATTACAATAAAACCCGTTTACATTTGGCGGTGCAATCAGACACACCCATAAAATTTACTTCATTGTTAAATTATAGGTAAGTAATTAATTTAAAAAAAAGTACCTTATATTTCGTCTAGAAATAAGATTCAGGCGAAAAAACATCAACAATTAGGCCTCTGACTCTGAACTGCAGTTGTTGGCGGTCATTGGGAGAAGTGTTCTGGTCTGGAAACGTGACTACTTTGAACGTTGAACTTTGAAAATATTTGGTAGGGCGGGCGTCATCATCAGATAATTTTAGGGAACTTGTTTGTTTACTTTTCACAATGTTTTATGTATGTATGATACTTAAATAAATGAAGACTACTTACCTATGGCGAATTGATAAATAAATACGCAAATACATATTATAACACGTAAGAAGCCATGAATTAATTTTCAACTAATTTGTCTGACGTGTATATTAATTCTATTCATATAGAATAGTAAGTTCCCACTATTTTGACTGCGATTATTACCAAATGTTACTACCGTGAAATAATATAAGTTAAACCATATATTTATGGCGACATTCGCAACTCGCAGAAAGGGAGAATGTTACGCAATAACAGATGGTGATATTGCAGTACGAATATTCGTTACTTACTATGGCTGCACCAAATACTCTCAGATTTCAACCAATAATGGCCGGCTTGATGGCCGGGCCGGGTGTATTACGGAATGCTTTCTGAATGGTTGAGATTATTTCTCATACCCACATCATCGAGGAGTTTGTAACGCCGCTTGCTAATATGACTTAAAAGTTGTGCAGGCGGCGGCGGCGGCGGCGGGGCGGGGGGCGCGGTGCTCGATCAACGAGGTATTATGATAGAGTTATCGCTCCGAAGAAATATACAGAGATGCGGTGTTCCAGCGACTGAGGTATGGGGTAAGGTAGCGAGGAGGCGGAGCGCAGAGTCGAGCGGAAGAGGGGAGCGCGCGCGGGGCGGGAAGCGTGCGGGAGACGACGACGGTCTGGCGGCCGGTGTGGGGGGCTCGCGCGGGGCGGGAAGCATGCGGGAGAGAGACAAGGAGTTGGGAGAACAATCGCACTGGTGCGTCGGTGTGCATATTGTCTTTTCATTCTAACACTTCATCTCCAGATTCGCCATCGCACCTTCGCATCGACGAAGATGTGTAAAATATAAATGTATTAGTTTAAAGTAGGTGAGCGCGCTCGACTCGGTGGAACATGTTAGTTGGCCGAGTGATTTATCTAGATATCTTTGGTATTATGTAGGTTCTCTCTCACTGTAATAGGTTTTCACTGGGGCGACGGGCATTGCTCCACCGAGGTTTTGTTTTCCTGCGTTTGTGTCTTCTCCGACGCATTTTTGCACCTTTTTACTGCACACGAAGGAATTTCTCTGAGTGGTTCGTCGACACGTGCATACATTCGCTCGCGGCCTAATGCACGAACTGACTACTAGGCCAATCATATTCCTTTATAAGTTCATATTCCTTTTGGCGTAACAAGTGCAGAGCCTCCGCGCCGCGTCTATCTAGTTTGGTGCGGTCGCACGGTGGGTGGTGGTTTTTGGTGTAGGCGTAAATTGAGCATGGCGTGATCGATGTGGGGTTACATTATCGGCGAATTCAGTAGATGTATCTATAGTATACGTACCGACTATCTGCACTGTATTTGACAGTGATTTCAGCATAATATGTGAACGGAGAACATTGAGGTCGTTGGAAATTAAATTCATATAGGTACAGTACCCGGCAGTAAATAATGAACTTCGAGCTTTAGAAAGAGACAATCCAGTTGTAGAGCGTCGTCTCTGTCGCACAGAGACGTGCGAGTTCGTACTACAGAGATGAAGCTCTACAACCGGATTGTATCTTTCTAAAGCTCGATGTTCATTATTTACCGACGGGTACTGTACCTAGGTAGAGCCAGCGTCCATGCCAATAACCTACATGACAGATTATCGCTAAGCATATTAAAAATACGGCCAAGGCCTATATAATTTGCATTTCAGTTCAGGTCAATGACCAGTATTATAGTAGAAGCGTAGAGTAGAAGTCAGAACTTTTGTCGCAGCTCCGGTATAGCCACATACCTCGAATTTTACGCTATGGGTATAGCACATTGTAATATTACTTACTAACTAAGCGGTGGAGTTGGTTGACTTGTCAACTGTTATGCCGGCACTTCACTTGGCTGTATGCACACAAATATTTGGCAAACATTTCCGTTTCGTCTCCCTTTAATGGCTTGTTTAGAGCGAGATAAAACTAAAATGTTTGCAACAATCGCGAATACGCTAAGCCAAGTGAAGTGCCACCATGAAATGCGGTCAGTCTCACTAGCACACCCGATTAGTTCAACCCTTGAACTAGTGATACTTTTTTGTCCCAGTAGTTCAACTATGTAGGTATAAATTATTTTATGGGTTGAACTACTGAGACTATATGGTTGAACTCATTGCTCTAATTAAATGAAACAAAACATTTAAAATCACACATATAATCGGGAATATGCCTTTGTTTTCATTTGGTCAGATTTACAAATCGTCAGACTTTCAAATGGTCAGATTTGCAATTCGTCAGAATTTCAAATGGTCAGAATACAGTCACCGTAATTAAAGTGGAAACCCGAAAGACTACTTGGTAAGACTACTGGGAACGGTTCTAAAGTACCAGGGCAGCAGAAATTGAAAGGAGGTTTCCATAATTTTATATAAGTTAATCGCTATTATAATAATAATATCGATTAACTTATACGGAAACCTATTCGAAAACGCGTATTCATGGTATTCAATAATAGGTGCCAGGATGTATTCATTCATCTAAGGCCAGAGGCCAGGATTAAGAAACATTAACAAAAATTAAGTCACCAATAAGGTTTCGACCAGCGGTATAATTTAAACGTAAAATATTAATTTCAGATTTAACAACACAACAAAAAAAAAATCAAAATATTTTATTTTCAGGAAAACATAAATAAATGTATTTATACGTAGTTGAACTACTGGGACAAAAAAGTCTCACTAGTTCAACGGTTGAACGTAGTTGAACTACTGGGACAAAAAAGTCTTACTAGTTCAACGGTTGAACTATAATCGGGTGTACTAGTGAGACTGAGTGATGAAATGTATGTCAAAAACGAATGTATCGACGCACGTTAGTCCTCTTTCGCTCTTCACTTCCGTGGAGAGTGAGACAGGATTACGACGTCGCATAAAGACGTACGACGACAGCGCTGAAAAAGACTGGCCCGATATCATTTACTTAAAAAAACTTGTATGCCCGATATCTAATATAAACTTATGTGATAGATAACTGATAGATAACGCATCTATTTATCTTATCTATAAGGAATCAGTCAGATATAATGAAACACGTACGGTAAGTATACACTTTTCCTCGAAGGTATACACGCGTATCACGATAAGAAACGCCTAGATAACACATGTTTGCTACTCGTACGTAGAAGATAATACTGTGCCAGGCAGGTTGACCTTATATAATAAAAAATAACCTGTGATGCGGCGCACACTGGAAGATTAAACTTATCTAGTCGATGAATAGTAATTACAAACATGTGTGAAATATAAATATAAAAACTACTTCAAATGATACAGACCTCTTTAGTCAGGCCTTCGTCACTCGCTCAAGGTCGCGCATTAAATGCCTACCGCTTGGCGTACCGGTTAATGTACAAGTTAACAGTGGGCTGTCGCTCGCTATCCAGCCAGAGCGAGCGTGCGCCAACGCGCTACGCTGCGTTTGGTTTCGAATTTAGAAATGTCGAAATCACGTCATTATTGTGCAGCATTTTGATTTATTTCTAGTAATTTATTTATTCGAGGGTGGGTTTAATGTCTTTGGTAGGTCATAGATTTAAAATAATATTATCATATTGCCAATAACATTAGTTAGATGACGCCGAACAGCATGGTATGTAGGTATGGCCTAATTCGTATAAGGATAGAAATAGAACATTCATTCGTTCTCTGTCTCAATCTGGGTTTTTATACAATAAAAAACACCAATAAAACAATAGGTACATTGTAGATGATCATTAAATTTATTGATCAATCCGAGGATCAATCAAAACTATCACTGGAAGGTTGCACGCTTCCATGTGAGAAACTAATTGTGACGCTAACGCATGCATGAATTTGCCGAAGCTAAATATCGTATCGTTGGTAGGTATCATCTTTATTTTATTCCTCACAAAAAGACAGCCCAAAGACACAGCCCTTACACGCGCTGAACGGCGCGCTTTCGAGATAGAGTTACGCGACAGAAAGAGAAGCGAAATGTAGTTGGTTATTGTGGTTAGGCATGCAGCTCTGTGCGAGTCAATTTGTACTTTATCGCGTCGTCGCAGAGTAGCTATTTCTTTGTGAGTGTTTGTACAGAGAAGCTTCTGTACGGAGTACTCTTTTCTATTCTGTGCTTTAGTTGACAACGTACTGGCCTATACAGGATGTCCCAGAAACCGACGATAATCTGTCGACAGTTGAACTATATTATATCATCTCATATCTACCATTATCAATGATCTGATGATCACTCAAATAAAGAAGGCCTATTTGACGGCAGTCGGCAGACGCTTTTACCAGGAACTACACGAAGGTCCTCAGAACACCTCGGTAAATTAAAAGTAGGAGTTAATGTCACAATCGCAAGCTAGACAAGCTCAGATAAACATACAATTGAAAACCATAATTATTGCATAAAATTATTATCTGAGCATATCTTAGCAGAAGAGTTCGTACGAGAATATACGTGTAATTGCTTGGTCGGCTGATCCGGTCTTGCAAGTGGAGTTTCAGTGGCGCCATCTCAGCCGCAAGGTTAAATGGAGCGATAAGTCAATAATAATATCATCATAATCCATTCATTCACCCGGAGCAGACGCATCGGTCGAGCTACCCGTCTTGCCTGCGAGCGGGGCAGCCGGGGCCCCGGTTTTTCCACTCCAGTTAAACCTGACTGCTAAAATGAAGCTAAAATAAACGTTTGCGATTGGCGATAGCTTAGTTAGACGACGATCGTCGCCGTCGGACAAGTTTATCGCACTTTCGGAACGTCAAGTCAAGCCGCGCCTAGCATGACCGGCTTTATCACTTCTAGTAGATTGATCGATCGTTTATTTAAAAACGATCATCGAGCTTATGATAATTAAGACATATAGGTAGGTACTCGTACTTACGCCGTATTAAAACCTAATCGATAGTACCTATCTTTGTCGTCGGCAACTCAACATAACATTTCTACTTTACATTCCGCAGCAGACGTGCGGCGTGCGTTGCGTGAAGCGCTTCGACCGACACAGTTGAATAATGCATCAAATTATAATACGACCGCCCGTGGATAGATCGCAGCCAGCTTCAAAGGTTAAGATGTTTTTAGCAGGTAGATAAGATAACAAACACCTCATTCAAGGTGCACATTTGTACAGACCACCGTACCGCGAAACGTGTAGATACTGCACTGCGCAGGCCACTGAAATACCATTCACATAGTGATACGCGCCCCATCCCCAGAGCTATACGACTACACTAAATTACTTCTAGAATTACCAATTCTTAGGATCTAAGAATTGGTACTTATCTGACTTGTTCATTATCGACCCAACGAACATGCCAACGACAGAGTATTTCCCTCTTCGTCGATTCTTGATAGGTACCTACCTACCACAGGTACCTTCTTAGGCCCACTTGCACCAACACAAATTTAATATATAAACCAGTTTAACTCGTTAAACTAGCACCCGTTGTATGTGTGAACCGCGTTTAAATCCATAACTCGCTACTTAACTTTAAACTCGTGTTGGTGCAAGACGCGCTTTAGTTAGAGGATAATGACGAGATCAATTCCGATACAATGGCGCCGCCTAGCCTGTCTATTTTCTCGAAGGAATATCTCTATAAAGGAATATTCTTCTGAAATTGTTCATATCAAATGATTCCGCCTGTACGGTATTATTTTTAATATACTTTACTAAAATTTTGAATTTTAGCCATTTTTTCTCACCACTAATTGACAGTCTAAAATAGTATAATTCCATAATTTGGAAAACAATGAAAACGTAGAATGCAGCCTTCTTTCTTAATACAATAAAATAAAAATTAAAAGAAAACAAACATTTGGGGGGTTTAATCAGGCATGCCGCTAGAGTCGGCTTCATTGCTAAATTATAGAGAAACCTCTGTCCCTTTTGCACAAGTTAGAGAGACAACAAAGAAAGAGAGGCAGCAAATAAAATTCTTAATATCGAACATTTTTATTCATCACTATATTAATTTGATGAATTTGTGAGCACCGTAAATTATTAAGTCATCTAATGATTTTTATAGATGTTATATTTCAAACAACTGATATGCAAATACTGAATTTTCACTTCTCTATAACAGCCTTTTCGTGCCGAATTCGCATGTAATGAGTTGATGCATACGTTGCGCAGTCAAAAATAGGCACATAATGACAAAAAAGTAAATTTGACGTATCTCTTTGGCAAACCGACGATATTATCTTCTTCTATATAAATCTATATAAATAAAAATTGTTTTAAAAAACATTGAACCGACTTTTAAAAAAACAACTTAAAAGTGTTAAATAATATTTTGATTCATATTCGGACCCTAGAGTTGAAGGCGGTACAAAAGCACAAAAGGGGTCCATCTATAAATTTTCAGGTGTGCTTTTGTACCGCCTTCAACTCAAGCGCCCGAACACGAATCAAAATATTATTTAACACTTCTAGTTGTTTTTTTAAGTCGGTTCAATGTTTTTTAAAACAGTCTTTCATTTCACTATTTTTAGTTATACGAGTAATAACAAGTTCTGCGTAGAATTAGGCGTTAAACCGACGACATGTTTTTCCAGTGCACACTTAACAGTCCATATCTTGAAAATTACTGAACCGATTTTGATGAAACTTCCCTAAGTTGGAAGATATTAATCCAATAAAAAGAATTATGGCATTTCGATTTCTAGTTTCCGAGAAATTCGTGGACAAACATACATACATACTCATGAAATTTGGCACACCTGAGGCCGTTTCGAAGCCCACATATACTAACATATACGAACAATTCCAACGATATTACATAATATGTACATACGGGTCGAATGGATAACCTCCTTTTTTTGAAGAAGTCGGTTATAAAAATGCAATGCTGTTCGTTGGTATAATAAGCGCATCACTTGAGAACGGCTGGACCGATTTGGCAATTTTTTTTAAATGTTCGTAATAGTCCGAATAAGGTTTTTAGGGAAAGATAAATTTGAAGTTGCCGTGAGCGGAGCCACGGGCTATAGTTATATGTAGGCTTCCCATTCGTCCCGGTTTGACCGGGACAGTCCCGGTTTCATGTGTCTGTCCCGGTGTCCCAGCCGGTTTGGGTTCGTGTCCCGGTTTTGGATTTTGAGCTCGCATTTGCTTCGTGAATCTGTGAGCGCGGGCGGGACGTTTTCCATCATGAAAAACGTTTGGTCGGACGATCGCGTAAGAATGGATGAAAGAGCTCTCCTCATGCAATTAGTTCTATGATAGATAATATAAGAGCCAAAAAAAATGTCCTCAAACAAATTCACTCCAGTGAAAAATATCATGCAAATACAAAAATTTTTTAACTTTCATCTGGTTTTATTTTTCATAAACGTGCCCACGTAAATTGGAAAAAGGTCAGACGGCCCGGTTTGAAATTTTAAAATTATGGTAAGCCTAGTTATATGTATATAAATACATGAAAAAAAATTTTGTGTTTCAACTTGTTATAAGAAAAGTGCATGTAATTGACTTTTTCGGCTATATATATATTATGTATGATGTTTTTGGATTAATCAATAAATTTGAATTTGAAATGTAACATGTAGATAACGATGACCGTGAGTAAAGCAGAAAATGTTTAATAATAAATTGAGACATACCTATTTTTATAAATAATAATGTATGTTGGTCAGTGGTCGGTGGCTGTAAGCAGCTAGACGTTCTCGCAGTGAGGGTAGTTATTAGTTTGCATGCGACGAGGGTCGGGTAGTGCGTGCGTGTCGGTCGTTCCCCTGACCACCCTGGCTCCTTCGCGTCGGATCTCCGCACGTAGATCTCACGAATAGAAAGAGATGTTATCTTTTGAAATTGTATATTCTCGAGCATGCAGATTATAAAGCATAAAGATCATACAAACATTATGTAAATTTAGAAAATATGTTTATAGAAAATTGAGCTTGCTGAGGTTGCTGAGCAAAGTATTTTCCATTCACTATATTCCTTATGAAACAAAGAAAAGTAAGTATACCGCCTCAAACAGAATGCGGCCTTGGCTCACCGTCGATCGCTTTTAACTACAAGGTGGTATGGTTAACTGTCAAGCAGGCAGACATGCATTCGTAAACCCCCCCCCCCCCCCCCCCCCATACGACCGAATGTCCATGGGCGTCGTCGGTGGCTATGCGTCACATGTCGTGCTTTCTATAAAACTAAATTAACATTTTTATCTCTTGCCGTTTATGCATAGGATTCACAGGTTTATTTCTCGTGAAGTCCTTTCCATCTCGTTCTCCCTATTTCACTTCCACGATCGCTCTCTCGCTTTCACGCTATATTTCACGTGAGTTCACCTTTTGCCAGTGGCTCATTGCCGATGCCGCCGCGCCTCGCCGCGCCGTAGGAATAGACCCCCTGGTTGTGTATCGGATTTATTTCATGGCGACAGCAGCGATGAGATGGCGACGCGACGGCGCGCGGCGGCGAGACGGAGGAGGGCGGCACATGCAACGTTGTTGCTAAGCCAGACCAACCACTTTCGAGAATCAGTGGCCAGCTTTTAGCAAACATTTTACAGTGAAAGTAGTCGCCACTCCGTTATATATAACTCACTGAGTGTATAAGCAAGTTTCTGGCTGGTTCTGGATTAAAATTAGCTTTTTCTCCCAGGTGGATACCTTATAGCGACTCAGAGACCAAGACATACGTGTATGAATTGAAACAACATTTAAATATTACATTACGATTTCATTTCGTTTTATGGAGACCTACTTTGATTAAATCGACATAGATTTCATTTAATTTTTGTGGCCGCCCCGCCGCCGCCGCTGCCGCCGCCGCCGTAGTGGCCGAGTAGTCTAGGCGTGTCGGCTTTTCAACTCATTGTTACCGGTAAGATTGGCCATGAGACATTTGTCCCTATTATACTTTATTTCTTTAACAGCAGTAAAGTTCAGTTTTTTCATAATTTAAATATATCGAATTCGAAGCCAAAAACGAGAAGAATAAAACATTAATGTTTCTTTTTATGGCCTTACGCTGCCGCTGGGTTTAGATGGCGAAGACTATACGACGCGCAGTTACTTTCTTTTTTTAGAGCATCGAGGCCAACTTTTGCCCGCACCCCTAAATTTGACCCCTCGTAGTTGTCCCGTTCAGTGGGGGGAGATTGTTGCGCCAGTGGACCTATCTCCTCACATCGCATCGTGCTCACACCGTTATGTGAGAGCTAAGTAGAGAGCGCCGCCCCGCGCGCCCCGTCGCGCGTCGCCGCCGCCGTCCCGTCCGAGCGACCCAGGCAGCGAGCGACCGCGTGCCCCAGCTGGGACTGGGAGGCTGCCGCGGTGCTATACATGTCCGGCTGACACTGATGGATTACTACCGCTAGTGCAGGCAGGCACAGTAGAGGTCGTAGATTACTGGTCTGTTTCGGGTCAGTCTGTCAGTCAGCGTTCATGCGTCTACTACTGGACATACGCCTCCGAGTACGCCTCTCCAAATTTCCTCCAGTCCTCCCGGCTTTCAGCGGTACGAAAACACTGCTTTCTGCCGACGTACTTGGTGTCGTCGTCCCACCTGGCGGGTGGTCTTCCCACACTCCGTTTTCCTGTCCACGGCCGTCAGTGTAGGATACGGTTACTGCAACGGTCGTTGTCTGTCCTACTGAATTGCCCAGCCCACTGCCACTTGAGCTTAGCCACACAGGTTCTTAGTATATTCTAGAAGGTAGAGGTAGCTTCTGTAATCTATCTTATTAATTATTTGTTGTTCATACCTACCAGGTGTACATATGTATGCTAAGACTACCTACTTGCACACGTCATACTCGCACACGGCGACGACGCGACGCGACGGTACTTCTACCAATAGTTCCTGCGAACTATACGATAATATAAACAGGTAACACAGAGATGATATACACCGTTTCCAGTTAGATAGATATGAATAGGTACTACAGAAACAAGCTCGATACATAATTTACACAAGGGGCAAAGGCGGACATCCCTTACAGGGATTTCTTCCAGTCAACCTTTGGTTGGATGTTTGAGACGCGTATGTAGTGTAGTATAAGTAGGTAGTAAAAATACTTGACTTTGGTAATGTAAAATATTATATTATATACTTTACTATAAAGTTGGTAATGCTATACATACATAATGAAAATCGATTAAAAGATTCTGTAGATGAAAATCAAAATGTACGCCTCCTCATATGGGTTTTTAAATTACCGTGGTTGTTAGACATTATTTTAAATCGAACAGCTTTACTCACGGTTCCACTCCGAGCTATGTGGCTCGACGTTTCATGAAGATGGGCCATACGCTTGGCCCGAAACGCTGAGCCACACCACATAGCTCGGAGTGGAACCGTGAGGTGAGTTCGATTTAAAATAATGTACGCCTCCTCCTTTGACGCCGCCGCGGCACTGACCTAATAGGTACGCACACTTGTTTACCAAAAGTTGACTAGTTTGAGCGTCCTATACGGGATCTAAACCTTTTAAATCTTTGCCTCGGTTGTTGCTATAAAAATTCATTGAATCTTAGTAGCAACTTCTCTTTATGATAATAATAATAATAGCTGAGTGCGCCGCGGTACTTGTGCGGTGCGGTAAGTAGTGTGCGGTGGTGTGACGTGCAAGCAAAGTGTAGCTGGCGGTTCTTAACAAATTACAGTGCGAGGTCGCTCCACTCCGTGCCTCAATTGGCGACAATGATCGCGAATGAGTGAGAGGAGCGGCCCCGCGGCCTCTGCATTACTTATGCGCAATGCAATTTACTTTACTCGCTCGCACCAGCATCATCAGCATCAGACGCCTGTTGTACGGCGACAAGAGACGAGAAATAATAAGTGAGACCTTTCTTTCGAGAAATTGCCGTTTGCAGAGTCAAGTTGAAAACTTGGTTGGATCGACCTGCACGAAATTGCGACACTAAAACAAAATAAATAAAACTAAGTAAATACCAACACGAGATAATATTATTTAAATACATATGTAATATATTAATTTATTATATATATTAATATAAATATATTTTATATTCTTTATTTCACATTTTTATATTACATTTATATTCATTTTACATAAATTATAACTATAAAAGGTAATAAAAATACACAAAATTATTACAAACAAATAAAAACGGTAATACCGCCGGCGGCGGGAGGCAAGCCTCCAAGCACGCCGGCGGGTGCAGGCCGTGGCTACGGAGCTCTCCGAGACGACGCGAGACAAACTTCGAGCGATGGGTGGTGGTCACTGGTACTAGACACCATATTATATTGATATTTATTATTATGCATAATAATATATTTCCCGCATTTTAATTTTGTTGTGTGTGATTCAATTTAAATGAAAATGAAAACCGAACACTTATTTAATCTGTGCCGCAACCGCTCTCTTCGTCTAAACTTGCAATCATTATTTTCTGGAAGAGTTATATTGATGTGTGCTCGAACCGCCTTGTTCTTGTTTGGGAATAAATTGCCATGCCCTTGAAGAACTTAACTCCGTTTGCACAACATCAAAACCGGTTCATTTCCGAATTGTTCCCCGAGGTGAGAGGTTCATGGGCTTCGTCCTTTGTTTTGCATGCAAATTGCTTGATTATAATTTATAATCATTCGTAGTTATAATAAAAAAACTGTTTTAAAAACATTGAACCGACTTCCAAAAACAACTAGAACTTAAAAGTGTTATAATAATAATTTGATTCATATTCGGACCCTTGAGTTGAAGGCGGTACAAAAGCACATAAAAAGGGGTCCGTCTATCAATTTTCAGGTGTGCTTTTGTACCGCTTTGTACCGCCTTCAACTCAAGAGTCCGATTTAACACTTTTAAGTTCTAGTTGTTTTTGGAAATCGGTTCAAGGTTTTTCTTTATTGAAAGCGCGACATATGGCACCGACCCACCCATAACTTGTCTAACGACATTCGGTCGTATGCGGGGGTTGCGAATGCCATGCCGGCCTGACAGGTGCCCTTTCACGCCCCTCTTGAAGGATCCGAGACTGTACTTGGGGGGAATATATGAGCAGGGAGAGCGTTCCAGAGTTTACCGGTTCTGTAGAGGAAAGATCTGCAGAATCGATTGGTACGCATCCGCGGTAAGTTCAGCGTATAGGGATGCAAATCCCTGCCCAGAGCGTGTGGTGCGGAGGTGGAAAGGGGACGGCGGGATTGCGTTAAACAGCTCCTCCCAGTACTCCCCATGAAATAAGCGATAGAACACACTTAGGGAGCCGACATCCCTACGGTGTTGCAGTGGTTCTAGATCGCGGGACATTTCGAGGTCACCCACTAGTCGCACGGCTCGACGCTGGATCGAGTCCAAAGGCGCAAGCTGGTATTTGGCAGAACGATCCCACAGGTGCGAGCAGTACTCCAAGCAGGACCTGATCTGCGATTTATACAAAAGCAGCTTTTGGTCCGGCATGAAGTACCGTCACACCTTATTGAGTTGAGTACGCCCAGCTTTTTTAGAAGCCAGCTTGACCTTCCCCTCGATATGGCGACGAAAGTTTTAATTTTTTTTTATTTATTTATATTAGAAAACATACAGCCATTCACAATATTGATACACTTATTATTTTTTTATGCCTAAAGTATGGCCAATTACATGTTTCCCTGATTGGTTTTTTTATTTATGTTTGCGTAGGGCATAAACTTAGGTGTCTAAAGGTGTGTGAGGTGTGATGTTTTGTGGTGTGTTGTTGTGTGGTGCGTAGTGTGTATGTGAGGGTGTGTGAGGGTGTGTGAGAGGGTGAGAGGGTGTGTGTGTGTGTGTGTGTGTGTGTTTGTGTCTCTATGTATTAAATTTTTTTAATATTTAAAATGTATAATATGGTGTTAAGTATATTAATGTTTATTTTTATTTTTATTTTTATGCAACTCCTCATTCATACTAGCCAGTGATTGGTTAAGTGTGTTGACTATTTCCCTTTGAAAAGTTCGTCTGCTGAGGTGGAAGATGTCAATATGGGGGAACATATTATTGTATGTGCGGGTAAGACGAGGCACGAGTGCATTACGCGCGTAGTTGGTGGTGTGTGCTGGTTCATGGAAGAGTGTTGTGTGTCGCGTTCGCCGCAATGGCGTGTTCAGCATCACCTCCCCCAACAGTTCGCCGCAGTCGAGTCGTCCGCACATCACGTCGCGCAGCAGCATCATGTCTAGTAATACCCGTCTGTTCTCTAGACTCAACATATTGTGTTCAAAACAGCCTAATTCGTAAGAATGATATGTTCTTTTAGTGGCATAAGTTAAATATTTTATAAAGCTCCTTTGCGCCTTTTCGATGTCGTTAATATGAACTTGATAGAGAGGTGTCCAGATGGAGCTGGCGTATTCAAGATTGCTTCTAACATATGCATAATAAATAGCTTTTAGACACGTAACGTTTCTAAACCCCTTAGTCGCACGTCTTATGAAACCCATGCTCTTGTATGCCTTACTCGTGATGTGATTTATATGTTCTACCATAGTTAGTTTTTGGTCAAGAAGTACTCCCAAATCTCTAACCATAGAGACCTTTGCTATCGGAGTATTATTAAAGTGATACGTGAATTGAATAGGTTGTGTGCTACGTGTAAATTTAATATTTTGACATTTTAATGCGTTGACTGTTATTCGATTGTTCGTATAATACTCCGATAGCCGGTTGAAGTCGCTCTGGACGTCTAAACAGTCCTCTATGGTGCGCACCTTCATGACAACCTTCTTATCGTCAGCATATAGTAAATGTTTAGCATATTTAAAACATGTAAAGATGTCATAAAGGTACGCCACATAGAAGAGCGGCCCCAAAAGAGATCCCTGAGGCACACCCGAAGGAATTTTAATGAAGTTGGATTTATAACCTCCTATGACCACAGCTTGCGAGCGGCATGATAGATACGATTCCATCCAGCGAAGTAGGTCACCGTGAATACCCAATCTTTGGAGTTTTGCTAATAATATAATATGGTCAACGCGATCAAACGCCTTTTCAAAGTCTGTGTATATTGCGTCCACCTGTCCACCTCTCTCCATATTTTTAAAGACATAATTGGTGAAACTCGCAAGGTTTGTAGTAGTTGACCTTTTCTTTAAGAAGCCATGTTGGGTTTCAGTTACACTAAGAGAAATTATTGAGTAGACATTTTCATGTGCGATTTTTTCTAAAATTTTGCTAAAGACGTTAAGAATGGAAATAGGTCTGTAATTTTCAATTGCACTTCTCGAACCTTTTTTGTGTACGGGCACTATATGTGCTTCTTTCCATAATTTTGGAAAGATGCCCTCATTGAAAGATCTGCTAAAGATGTAACAGAGCGGATAGGCAAGGACTTGAGCACATTTCTTTATATATATAGGCGGTATTTGATCACTACCAGCACCCTTTGTGACATCGAGATTACGTAGTAGCTTCAGAACTGTTTCCACAGACACCTTAATATTACTAATGGAACCAGAATCGTTACTAGGAGATGGAAGATTATTCAGATATAATTTATATGAGATTATGTCGGTAGGTTCACGGAAGTTGTCTTTAAAGAAAGTGCTAAACCCACCACATACTTTGGAGTGATCGGAATATGTATTTGATCGGTAGGTAAACATCTTGGGATAGTTGGAACCACCTCTTTTTGATTTTTGATTTAGGTCGTGCAATAGTTCGAATCCGAGGACCCCGACGTGCCTTGGAAGCAAGGAGCCGCGCCGCCGGTGTGAACGCCGCTCTCTTCGCACTGACCGCGCAAACTTGTGTCTTGGAAGCGTTGAACTCGACCAAATTACTACGGCCTCATTCAGAGCCGAGTGTATGTTCGAGTTCAGTACAATGTTTTTTAAAACAGTTTTTTATTTCACTCTTTTTAGTTATATATATCACACAAGTTCTGCGTAGAATTGGGCGTTAAACCGACGACGTGTTTTTCCAGTGATTGGTACACAGGTCAAACGTCGTTTTAATAACTCTAGATCGACGTAATAGTTGCGGTGCCGAGGTCAAGTATACTTCCATGAGTATAGTAGGGGAAGTGCAGTTTTTTTTTTATGTAATCCGGTATAGGTGGCTGAGTCAGAGGGGCCAAAGCACATGCTCTGACTAGCCAATATCACCTCCGAGAAGGTAGGTGCCATACCGGAGACTTCCCTGGATTGTTGATATCGCCTATGACATGACATGCTTAGCGGTGCAGTAGCAGTTTATTTATCTATCCTATAATGTCGTCTATGTAGACATACGCCATGTTGGCTGCAGGGGTTGCATGGTTGTGTAGCATCTTTAGAACGGTAGCTACTCAGGAGTCACTTGACTCCGCGCCTAAGCTCCATTCTGTCACGAACGCACGCCTCGTCGACGACCAGCTGGAAAGATCTCAAACGCTTCGCTTCGGCCAACGCATTATCTGCTCTATTTCCAATGGCTTCAGAGATGATATCGAGACGCTTAAAGGATTCCGGGACATCCATTTAGAACCACTGCCATGCATTATAGCTAGTGAGCAGCGGTTTGATTATGTTATCCACAGTCCGAGAAGTGCTACCGCGCTTCTTTGTGCTACATTTTAATGTCGTCAGTTATCTATCTCGGTGCTAAAATTAACAGCAGCCACCGCCGCCGCCGCGCCGCCGCCCCGGAGCGATATCAAAGTTTAGGGAATTGTGCAATTCGTGCGGGCGAACAAAACAAAAGCAGGAAGTGAAAGAAAGAAAAGGTGTATGTGAAAGTGTCAAATAAGGTTGCTTCAACCTATCTCCAACCCTCCAGTTCCCAATTTTCTTGTGCCAGTAAAATGTGATTGGTCGGTACATACCATCCAGCAAGGTATGTAGGTAGGTACGAATGCAATGGAGTTGCGTGCGGGTTGATACGTATTCCAGATGGGAATCCAGGACGCAGACATAAAACCGGGAATGCGTATCGTCTGTTTGCTGAGCGAATCGAATCGTGTTTATGTTTAGTGCATTTCGGTTTATTTTTAGAAACGTGGGTAAATAATTGTGGGTGGACGGCGGAAAAGATGGCGAAGAAAACTTCCAACGGTTTACGGGTAACTATGGATGACATACTGTTAACCAGTTTCGTTAAGTATCTACTGCAAACTAAATTATGGAGATGCAGACAAAAAACAAGTTCACAACGTATAGTATGTACCTAGATAAATATCTTTAGGCGCGAAGGCGGTAAACAGAACTGAAGGCAATCACGCGCGCCCTTGCTTGGCACAAGTGTCACATTGTTGTGCGGTCGATGGTGCTAATTATGCGTATACAACGTGTCCCAAAACTCAACGTCAAGCGGGAACCAGGGAGTAGGCCAGTTTGTAACTACCCAGGGAAAAATAAGAAAAAAAAATTTGAATAATTTTTTTTTTTTTTTTTTAATTTAACTGAATATTTTTTTGGTAAAACTACAGGCATTCTGGTTTTATTTGGGATACTGATCAATAGCAGAGTTATTTTTAGGCTACCAATAAAAAAAATTAACAATTATATTTGCAAATTTGTAGTCGTAGTACCTACCTAAAAATGTCGTACGAGAAATTTTCAACGTTTTTAAAAAAATGCTCATATTATAAAAAACAAATGACTCCGATTTTTTTTTCTTATTTTTCCCTGGATAGTCATAAACTGGCCTACTCCCTGGTTCCCGCTTGACGTAGAGTTTTGGGACACGTTGTATACGCATAATTAGCACCATCGACCGCACAAAAATGTGACACTTGTGCCAAGCAAGGGCGCGCGTGATTGCCTTCAGTTCTGTTTAGCGCCTTCGCGCATAAAGATTTCTAAAAATCTTCAATTTTGTTTTAGTATCATACATAGAGTCCAGAAACGCAATATCACCAAAGCATAGAACAAAGTAACTTACTCCAGGCCATCCCTTACAGATTAGTATTTCATCCATTTATTTCCACATTTCTTTTTATATCAACTTTAAAAACAAATTTAAATTAAAACCTAAAATTTATTTAAAAACAAAACGGAGTTTCCACCACCCGGCGCGGCGCGGCGGCGACGGGGCGAGCCCAGGCTACCGATGGTCGGGTCCCAAAGAGAGAAACCTCCGGACTATACGCGCAGTGTCGAGCAGGGCTGCCTTCTGGATCTGACCCTTGACCCAACCACTCAGCGTCGAGGCTCTTCGCTATCAGGCCATGCGCCGAAACGACTATGGGCACAACGATCGTCGAGTCGACGGGCCACATTTTGGTAACCTCGTGCTGCAGATCCAGATACTTTAACATCTTCTCTGCTTCCTTACTGACGAGGTTACCATCGTGTGGCACAGATTTATTATTAGTATTGATATCGGCATTCCTTCGATGTAGTCATCCGCGTCTCGTCGTCGTTGATGTCTGGTCTGGACACAGTAATTTACAAGTAAAGTATGGCGTGACGTGGTGCGTGTGCGTGACTCGCGGCGAGTCTGTCGACCTCGAATGCACGGCGCGGTCGGTGGTGGTGGGTGACCGACCAGCACCATATTTGGCTAAACGACTGCAGTCGTGGCGGCGCGCCGCGGCGGAGGCCGCCACAACTGCACTGCCTGCACTAGTTGACAAACCTAACGTAACTCTGCCTACCCCACTGGGAAACAGGCGTGACGCTATGTATACTATAAGGTCTTTCAATACTAGGTAAGGATACGCTAAGGGGTGTATGTGTATCAGATACTGATCACGTTCCCATACCATTTTTTTTTTACGATATAAAAAACCTACTCACTCCTCAAATTTAATACGTGAAGTGCGCGTATTTCACCTTAATAAGTACGTTTTTGATATCGTAAAAAATAAATTTGGAATGGGAACGTGATCAGTATCTGATACGATACACATACACCCCTTAGCGTATCGTTAGGTACCTACTATTGAAAGACCTTATATATGTAAGTAGGTAACTAATATTATCAGAAATTCATTAGGTAGGTATTGCTAATGAAATCATTAAATTATGTCCTAAATCTTTCGGAAATAACTAGCTAGAAAAATCAAATAAAAAACATTGAACCGTCTTTAAAAAACAACTACATAAGTAGATACATACTTAAAACTAAAAATAGAAATTATAAAATAATTATTTGTTGTGCTTTTGTACCGCCTTCAACTCAATTATTTTATAATTTTTATTGATAGGTAGTTCAAGTTGTTGTTTTTTAAAGTCATTTCAATGTTTTTTATTATTAATAAAATATAAAAACCGCCTTCAAAAATGTATGAAATAAAAAAATAATTTAACCCTAGATTTGAAGGCGGTGCTAAAGAAGGCTACACAAATCACAAAGGATATCATCCACTCATCTTTTCTTTCATGCATCATTTTTGCTTGCTTTAGCACCGCCTTCAACTCTAGAGTTCGATTTTTTTTATTTTATACATTTTTGAAGGCGGTTATTATATAATTTTAATAGTTTTTTATTTCACAGTTTTTTTTATAATTTTTTGCTATTAATGTACTCGGCGGAATCGCTCGGCCTTTGGCCTCGCGATTCCGCCTCGCTTTCTAATCCGATCTTGACTTGACTTGAAATGGGACCACACGGGAAGCACCAGCTTTCAAATAAAAAAAGAATCATCAAAATCGGTTCACCCAGTCGAAAGTTCTGAGGGGACAAACAAAAAAAAATATAGTCGAATTGAGAACCTCCTCCTTTTTTTGAAGTCGGTTAAAAAAAGGAGGCGTAATAAAAATAGGTGGCGAATTGGCATTTCCGAGAAATAGACCAAAATCATATTTCATAAAACGTTTTAGTTCACTGAACTATAATGGCTCTATGACTAAACGGACAACATGAATCAACAATTCTCTCTGCATCCAAGAGATGGTTGAGTTTATCCAACAAAAGCCGATTCTCCGAACCGTGAACTTTCAAGTTCGAGTCCACTCATCGCGTTGCGTTGTGGTCGGCGCGCAACCGCGCTGCTGGCTTCGATTCCGAGAAAGCCGTCCGTGTCGTCCTCGTGATCGGTCCTTAAATAGCCGACCTCTTCGCTTGCGGGACGTCCTTCGTTTGGGCGGCATCCGCGACGTTCACGCACCTCCACGCGCGTTCGGGAATACCTTGCCAATGTTCTTGCCTTGCCACTTGCCTACGTACAGCTTGCAGCCATATTAGGTTAGGCTCTCAGAGTTTCGGCTCGGCGATGCCAGGCGCGCGGCATTCCATCCATCTGACTGACCTATTGTTTTCTTTTCTTTTAAATTAGACGCTCGATAGTCAACGAATATGGACTTGGAAGAAAAACTTGTCTCTCAGGAGTCTCAGGTAAACAAATATTTGGCCTACCTTCGGAACAGTTTGCAGTATTTTTGAAACTTTCGAACTAGACCCCGAACTTAGGTTTAAAATGAAGAGTAGTTTTAATAAAATACCATGATACTCTTAGCTTAGATATACGTACATATGAGGAAATTTATGATGGATGGTCTGTTCCATGGAAGTGAATGCAACAGCGGCGGCGGCGCGTCGCGGCGGCGAAGGGGCGCGATGACGCCTCTCTGCCCATCCACAGAAGCTGTATCTGCTTATTTGGGCGTAGACGTACAGAACATCGAATATCCCTAATGTATGTGGTGTTAAGGGGGGGTACTAGGCAAAACATGACATCATATTATCCTAACTATATTCATATTTCAATAGATATAACTATAATTTATATATGCGTATAGTTAGGTAAAGATTCAAGGTATAATGTGTGATAGATTATTGTGATATAATCTTGTAAATTCTCTGAAAAATAAGTGGGCGAAAATTGGTAAAAAAATGCTTCGAAAATGCATTTGCTATTTCGTTACAAATACAAAACTTTTTTGTCCATACAAAAAAAGGCTCGCGCACGGCAGCGGCCCAAAATTTTGAATGTTCAAAGATAGTTCAGTGAAAAACCATGTAAGCGATTGAATTTATTTAGATGATTCTTATTGACTCTAAGCTCAATGAAGCATTTTTCGTATTAGATGCAGGAAAATAGCAAAGGCATTTCTGAACGATTTTACCACTTTTAAGCCACATATTTTTGAGGGAATTTATAAGATTAAATTAAAAAGAATATATTCACATTATACCTTGAATCTTTACTTAACTATAGGCATATAATTTATAGTTAAATCACTTGAAATATGGGTATGGTTAAGGAAATACGAAGTGCTTTTGCCTAGTACCCCCCTTAAGGAACATATTATTTGATCAAACGAAACGCAATCATTTTGCGATACCTGGTTCAATCAATGCCCATTTACAAAGTTTCTCTGATCATTGTGACGCATTCTAAAACTATGAGGTTTCGAAGCGTCAAGGAGTACCTAGTTTGAAAAGAAATAATTTATCTCGGAAGTGATAGCGGTCCTGCGACCTGCGCCCACGCAGAGCCGCGCGAGTCGCGTGACTCACTGCCAACATCTTCCCAGATAGGCTACGTCGCGTCGGTCGTCGGGCTATGAACGCCACCGAGCGCCAACACTGCAGTCGGTTGGGTTGGAATCGATCAACCTACCTGGCTGGATACCTAATTATTAGGCAGTCAATGCTTTTGTTAGGCATTTCGTAACGTATCGCGTCGCGTCGTCGCGGTTGTTGCGGCTGCGCAAATATTGTTCAGGTTGTAAACTAGTACAGGTACAATAAGCTTTGACATTAGTGGTCCTGTATGCCAGCCACGCATGCTTCATAATATTTCTGTGCGGTATGCTTCGTTGTATGGTGCAAACGGTTTGACTACGGAACCCTAAAAATCGTATCTCGATACCACGTGACATCTGACAAAAGGTATCAAAACGTTGCAAATGACCCCACTTACCTAAAAAAAAAAATTGTCGGTCGATGTGTCGATTTTATGTATAATAAAATATCAGCCTCGGTAGCTCAGTGGTGCGGTCGGTCGACAGTCGGTCGTGCGTGATCAAAAGCACACCTGGGCGCGGTCAGTACCTCTACCTACTTGGATGGGTGACCGCTCGACCGTTGGAGGCTGACCGTAATTCGGACACAGATTACTTGATAAAACTATTAAAAAAATGGCTGGGACGCTTCACGAACGAAATTATTATTATTACTACGCAGTCAGTGTTTGGGGTCACGAAACGTGCATAACTTTGGGCATTAAACAAACACACCTACATTACCAACCAACTATCACACGCGAGTGCAGGCAGTACCTACAGGTGCCGACTTGTAGGTACCTAACTAACGTAACGGCTAATCAATAGTGTGTGTAGTATCAGCAGGTTAACTCTTAGTATTGATAATAATATAGATAACGTACCTACATTGATAACAGGAGGTGGAGATTCTGGCAAGTTTGGTTTTCGAACGGGTATGATTCGATACATGTGAGACTTAATAATTTCTGAGATAAAGTGAATTTACAGAACCCTCGGTGCATGAATTAACTTCATGCTTTCACTAAACATACGCTGTCTGCCCGTCCGTCTGTCCTACCTAAAGGGCTTTTGAACTGTAATAGGTAGCCGGCTCGGTAGCCGGTGGAAATGTTCACGAAATAGGTATCTAGGTAAATGTTATTGTTATTCTGTTTTTTTTTCAGCGTGCATGAGTTAAACTCGCACTTGACCTTTTTTTATATATTTACTCTATCGTAAAAACGGCAATACTATGTAAGCGTCAAACTAGGTCTGATTATAGTGCAAACTCAAAAATTAAACATAACATAATAATAAAAACCGGCGCTGTCAGGCTCGCGCTAGGATCCCGAGTTGAATGAAAGAAAACAATTTTTTTTTGTAAATAGATAGGTACCTTACCTACCTACATAACACAAATATATTGTGTGGTACGGAACCTCGGATCACGCACGAGTCTGACTCGCACTTGGCTCGTTTTTATAGGGTTCCGTATCCGTCGTACGGGACCCTATTACTAAGCCTACACCCAGGGCCGTACCCAGGATTTTGTTTCGGGGGGGGTCAAGGTTCGAAAAAATATTTGTAAACTCATGTACCTACGTTATATAAGGTCTTTCAAAATTAGTTAATAGTACGCTAAGGAGGAGGGGGGGGGGGGGGGGGGGGGGGGGGGGAGGGTGCTGTATCGGAAATAGATTTTTTTATTATTTATTACAGAAAAAAAATTTTTTAAGGTAAAATTAAAAAAAAAAATTTTTCTTAATCGTTTCAGTTTCATGCCACGAACAAAAAAGTCTTCCAATATATAGATCTATTTCTTTCAGAAATTGTGAAAAACCACAATTTTAGTTTTATTAGTATGGGATAGAAAGAATTTCATTTTTTTTACCAACTTACACGTGTTACATCATAATGGTAATAAAGACTTTTTTGTTACTGTTATGAAACTGAATAGGTAAGGCTATAAAAATCAACCACCTATTTTTTTATTTAAATACATAAAAAAAAAGCCCAAGGTCCAAAAACATTATATAGGTTTTACTCCCTATATGATACAGGGGGGCCCTTAGCGTACTATTAACTAATTTTGAAAGACCTATATATGAACAGTGTGCATGTAATGTAGGTATTTCATTAAACGCCCTGTTTCAAAAATGGGTGTTAGCATGAAGGCTGGGCGTGTAGTATTTCATATTCTGAACATCTTTTGTTCCACCACTTGGGGCAAAAAAAAAAGATCTTCACCCTTATATTTCAGGAATAGGTATTTAAAAATGTATGGAGAAAGTAAAAATGTTTTTTCTTTTAAATAAAACATTTTCAGCGAAAGCTATTTAGTTTCGGATATAAATCAATCAATAATGTTAGCTAAAAAAAATCGAATTCTTTTGTTACACGATTTTTTAGGGTTCCGTGTCCGGTACGGGACCCTATTACTAAGCCTACGTCGTCTGTCTGTCTGTCTGTCTGTCTGTCTGTCTGTCTGTCTGTCCGTCCGTTCGTCCGTCCGTCCGTCCGTCCGTCCGTCCGTCCGTCCGTCCGCCCGTTCGAGGGCTGTATCTCTTGAACCGTAATAGGTAGCCCGTTGAAATTTTCACAGAATATGTGTTATTATATTATGGCCGATATAACAACAAATTATAAAAAAACCCGACCCTTAAAAAGTCAAAAATAGTAATTTCCGTTCACTTACTTAAAGGAGTCGGGAGACCGCTAAGTAAATTCCCGCGCAGCTCTGAGTTTTATATTTTATTTACTTAGCGGTCCCCCGACTCCTTTAAGTAAGTAGATGGAAATTATTTTTGACATTTTAAGGGTCGGGGTTTTTTAAATTTGTAATTTAACTTTTATTTCAAGCTTTTTAAAAAAAAACGCATGTAAATCGGTCCACTTTTTATAATAGTGGATTTATAGCGATATAACAACAAACAATAAAAATAAGAAAAAGTAAAAAATTCACAGGGGTTCCCATAGAAGAAACCAAAAAGTCATCTACCGAATAGATTATGAAGCATTTTAACTAATCATGACATTTAACTAATATGAAGCATTTCATAACACGCCATAGATGGCGTGAGTGGCGCTAGCCATGACATGGCGATACGGAACCCTCGGTGCGCGAGTTCGACTGCGCAACTGCTGTTAGCTACATCACCTGCAACATCCTTAATTTTACTTTGGTTATCTAGGTGCCATGTCAGTGCTTCCCTTCGGTCGTGGCGAAGGGAAGCACTGACATAGCACCTAGACCGTGCCTATTAGTTAGAAATATAAAACACCCCGGTGAAGGAAAACACCTTGAGAGAACCTCGTACATTCTCTTGGATGTGAATAAAGCTTTGGCTTAAGTTTTTAATTTTAGCTTACTTAGGCCCATTGATTTTATAGGGGGAGTCAGATGTACCGTCAGCGATGTTTTAAAGGTAACATGAAATTAGTCTTCAATTATGTCCTAAGATGGCGCCAGGAGTATCGAATTTGAATTAAATAATTATTATATTTTTAAATCTGCTAATTATAGAACGATGCTAAGTGGGAACAGCATAGTTAAATTTAAAGATTATTTTATATTAAGTAGAAATTTCAAAATAGTGTATTTTAAGGTTTCATAATTTTTCCAATAAATATTTTCATGTTTTGTCAGTCAGTGAGCTTGCCGGATAAAATGTATAATTTCGTCGCTTCTGCATCATAGATGTCAGACCAAAGTTAAGTTGTCCTATTTGTCTATAGATGGCATGCCTATTTCTTATTATATTTTTAGTTGCCAAATACCTGCTGTGCAAATACCCACCAACCAAACCTGCGTGCAATTCAAATACGTGCGTGCGGTTAGGATAAAGTGGAGATACCTTCTTTCAAATTATATTTTTTTACGTCACCACCTTTGAAAACGGAAACAAACACGATGGATTCCCAAATTAATTATTTTATAATAATATATTTTTATTGTTTTAATATATTAGATGGAAATTTGAAAAGCTAGAATAAATTCAACAAAATACCAGAACCCCTAAACATTATTTTTATTTATAGATTTCTTTTTGTGTTTTCTTTGTTTTTGACGTGAATTTGATGAAACGTCTTTAGCCTGCTGCCGAATGTATTTTACAAAAAGTTGCGTCACGAAAATGATTTGGTTTCATAAGGGGCACTATCACTTGAGGCACTGCCATAGGCCCCGCTTAGTGTCCCTTATGAAACCAAATCACGAAAATTATGTACTTTTGGCGACTTAGATCTCAAAAACTATAACAGTTACAGGAAGGTGAGGCATATCGTCTTAAAGGTAGTTCTTCCGACTTGCTAAGACGACATACCCGAGAGTCGCATATCAAGCCCTTCTATATATGGCACTTTGAAAAAAGGCTTCGAAAATCAATAAATGCTTATAACTCCTGAACTACTGGTCAGATCGACTTGCAATTTGTTTCTTTTCGTAGAAAAAAATTGCTCTTTTTGAAATAGTTGTTTTTTTTTTCAAAATCGGTTCAGCCGTTTCAGAATAAAAAAGGAAAAAGTGTTTGAAAGAGGGCATATCTCGGAAACTACTGCTCCACGACTACTCATCCGCTGGAGGAAATGATAGGCCTCGATAGGATTTATTTTTTCGAAAACTACTGCTCCCAAACTACTCGTGTGGTGGGACAAGCAAGGATAGGTATCGATGAGATCTTCATCAAATTCACGAATCTGCGGCCGTGTCTCCGACACAGCCCACTCGCTTTTTTTTATTGAAAGCGCGACATGTGACCCCGAGCCACCCATAAGGTGTCTAACGACGCCGATGGACATTCGGTCGTATGTGGGGGTTGCGAATGCCATGCCGGCCCGACAGGTGCCTTTTCACGCCCCTCTTTAAGGGCCCGAGACTGTACTTGGGGGGAAATATATAGGCAGGAGAGCCTGCGTGTAGGGATGCAATCCTTTTTAACAAATTGCTGTTTTCAAACCATTTCCCTTTTAAAAGCTGATATTTGGCAGAGCCATCCCACAGGTGCAAGCAGTACTCCAAGCAAGACCTGATCTGCGATTTGTGTAAAAGGACTTTACGTCCATAAAAAAAAAAAAACCTGCACAAGAAAACTTGATTCTTTCTTGGTTGCTGTTTGTTTGCTTCTTACAGATTTTGAATGTAATATTTACTTGCTTTTATGACAAAGTGGTTCAAAAAAGTTAACTTTAAAGGGAGCAATACGAAAATATGAAAAACTGGTCTCGTTTAAATAGTTAGTGAGAAATTATTATTTAGGTTGACCGCAAAATTAAGTTTGTTTGTAATATATTTATGTATCACAAAATTAATCTTGAGATGAACTTAATTTACATTGTGTGTGTGGCTTTGAAGTGGGATACCTAGCGCTCTCGCTTGCGCACACAGGTTTAGATGGAACGTTACACTTCTTCGTGCGTGCAGCCGGTGTTCATCAATTTATAAGACGTGACATCATTACGTCAAAAAAAGCCACCTCCATAGTTTTTAGCCGTTGCGGCAATTTATCGATCGACGCGCGACGTTCGCTTGTTTTGGAACACGCAAATGTTTGCGTGGAGCGTGCAGGCAAGCGATACGGGTTACTGCGCGTGGAAAAAGGATGACACAATATCGCTGCGATCTCTTGAGACGGTCGGTTCTGTATTCACGCGATACGCACACTACCATAATCGCGGTGTCTCGTTTTAGTAATAGTTGAAGTATGAAGTACGGAGGCACCGAATTAAAAAAAGTTGAGTCCAGGGCTATTTTTTCCATCTACGATGCTGCTGGTGGTCTGGTGGTGTTATACCAAAGAGATTAAAAGAGGGTGGGTTTAATGTATTTGTGTTATACTTTACAGAATATATAAGTCAATGATATTTTATGTATTATATTTATATAAAATAGTAGATTTTACCGACGACGACGAATAAAATAAAAAAAAAAATAAAAAAAATAGTTAATCTGATTTAAATGCAAAATTGATAATAAACCATCGCTTCTCTTATATTCTCTATCTTTTTCTCCCTTCCTTCCTCGCCCATCTCTCACTCACCTCTCTCCCTGTCTTCTCTCCTCGATCCCGCCTTCCTCCCCTCCTTCCCCTCACCCTTCACGGACCCCCTCTTTGCCACCTTCCCTTTCGCCCATTCCCTCCCTCTCTCCCTACTTCCCTTCCTCCCCTTATGCCGCCCCTCCTTTCCATCACCCTCCCATTCCATTCCTCCCCTACTACCCCTCATCCTGTCCGCAACCCCCTCTTACCCCGCCCCTTCCCCCTTCCAACCTCTCACTCGCTCGATCTCCATTCCTCCTCGTTCCCTCTACTACCTCCCTCCCCCACACCTACCCTCATTCACTAACCCTTCCTCCCTCCATACCTCTCCTCCTCTTCTTCTTTTTTTTATGGAAACTGACATGGTTGGATACATCACCTACAACATCCGTGATGTCGGACATGTCGTGCCGGCTATACTGAACTGGACGGAAAAAAACTAAACAAATAACTATTTACATAGCCGTTTCGACATACGTTTTATTCAGTGCGGTGGTACCAACCCTAGTAAGGTAAGAAGGGAAGGGTGCTACAGTTTTACGTGGAATCCGAACCACGGTCAGCCTCCAATGGTCGAGCGGTCACCCATCCAAGTGTTGACCGCGCCCAGGGTTGCCTGCACCACTGAGCTACCGAGGCTGACAAACGTACCTCCCACCCACTCCCCCATCTTTTCTCTCCCCCTTCCTCTTCCTGACCATTATTCATTATTTCTTACCAAAAGCAGTAACTATTGAGTAATCTGTGCCAAAAGTCTAGATACAAAGACATTAACTTAATCTCTTTGCCTAGATATTAAATTTTCATATCCTTACCTTGAGAAATCATGGATTCCCCATACAAAAACTTTCACCCCTATTTCACCCCTTATTTTTAGGTTTCCGTATCCCTGTACGGAAGCCTATTACTAAGCCTCCGCAGTCTGTCTGTCCGTCCGTCCGTCTGTTTGTCCGAGGGCTGTATCTCTTGAACCGTAATAGGTAGCCCGTTGAAATTTTCACAGAATATGTGTTACTATGGCGGATATAACAACAAATAAGCGGAGCTAGGTACAACCAAAGAGTTTGTAAACTCTTTGGACCGGAGTAAAACCGCAAACAGGAAATTACAATCTTACACGTTCAACGCCACATGAAAAATCCAGTATTTCCGTTTGGGCCACGGGGCTCACCGCTCACCGGTGAGCCTTTCCTTACTGAACCATTCAGGTCATGGGGGTCACCGGTGAGCCGCGTGAGAGGTCCTACGTAAACGCTTCCTACAAGCCACAGAGCGCAGCTACAAAGCCAATATGGAAGTGAGCCGCGTGGCCTTGTAGTCGAAGCGGACGGCGTGGTTTTCAAATCCAATAGAAACTTGTAGTTTTTTATTAAGTTTATTGTAACGATGCTAGGGCTGCTCTTAACGATAAGGTAGAAAATAATATTTTTATTAATAGAATTAATAAAATCAGAAAATAATAAAAAAATGTTCGTCAAAATAAAAATGAACATAAAATTTTCTTCATTACCAATTAAGAAGACATTATTTATTACGAAAATAATTTATGAAATTGAACAAAAGAAAATATTTATGAAATTTAACAATCACAACATTATGACACTTCATTATTTAAAATAATCAATCATCTTAACCCTTTGGCTCTCAACCATAAACAATAAAGAATTATCCGTGAGTCTTGTTAAAACAAGGCAAACAAAGGAATAGTTTAGTTGGGCTGCTTTGGCAATAAGTGGATACTTTTTTCGACTTGGTTTTAGCCTGTTTGCTACCCATTATTGGTACGTTCTTTGCATAACATTGGTGACATGTTCTTCTCACTTTTCTGGCCAATCCCTCTTTCCTTTCCAGAGTGTGTTTCATTCTCTTCCGTCTTTCTATACGCATTTCATCGTCGCTATCCTCACTCTCCGACAAAAGAATTCGAAGCATCTTCTTTTCGTTGGTTGAACTACGTCTTCATAGAATCTATTCCGAAACTACGGTCCAGAAGATCTATCTCGATGTTTTCTAACTGCGTTAGCGCTTTTTGTGTTAACTCGAAATCTTCAAAATAATCCATTTTTGGCGAGAAAAGCGTAAAACATCCTCAATTGTCGACGCAGCCGGACCGGGATTGATCGCTGCGTCCGCGGCGCGCGCGCAAGGGGTGGGCCGCGGCGTGACCCCGCGGCCCCAGCCAACAGAAAATTACAAATCCTTCATAGGAGGCCACACGATCCACCCGTGAGCCTTTTGCTATATCTCGAAAATTTGACGGTAAAAGTCGCAAATTTTTATTTTCCTTACAAATTACCGCATTTTATAAACTTTGTGATGAAAATCTCAAGTCGATGAAAATTACGGATTTAATGAGTTTGGCTTGGCCCGAACGGAAAAGTACGCTAGGCCCACCGGTGGGTCGTATGGCGTTCAACGTGTTAATTGTGGGCTGATTTTGAAAATTCTTTTTTTGTTTGGAAGGTCATACTTCAGAGGTGCTCCCATTTAAATTTTATCGAAATTGATTCAGCGGTTTATGAAAAATCAACAAAATACTATTGGTGTGTGGTTACCTTCAGCAAAACTTTTGTGATGTGGACTTTTTCAGCAATTTGCAGTTTGACACATGGCGAATAATTCTGTACCACTTCAACCGATTTCGATTATTCGATTTCGATTATTGTTTTTTATGTAATATTACTCAAAAGAATGAAATAAAAATTGTTTTAAAAAATATAAAACCGACTTAAAAAAAAAATTAACTAGAACTAAAAAGTATTAAATAGGTACCTAATATTTTGAAATTTTCTCTGTCATTGTATTGAAATACATGAATCGATATTGTCATTCATATTCGGACCCTGTTTCATGAATATTCTAAATTTGAAATCTTTTCCGACCGGCCAGCGAGTACGAGTACCATCGAGCTGGTCTGAGGATGGAGACGGAAGGTGGCCATAGGAACTCCTAAACTACACATGATAAACCCATCGTGTTTGGGCTCGTTGCATTTGTCTTCACGAGCAATTTACTTTAGACCTAGGAGATTCTCAATTCGACGGTATGTTTTCTTTTTTTGGATGTTTGTTACGCGATTACTCCGTCAATTATTGTGGGCCGATTTTGAAAATTCTTTTTTTTGTTTGAAAGGGGTCTAACCATGAGGTGGTTCCATTTTAATTTGGTCGAGATCAGATTGGAAAGCGAGGCGGAATCGCGAGGCCGAAGGTCGAGCGATTCCGCCGAGTACATATTGCGTATAGCAAAAAAATTACAAAAAAAAAACTGTGAAATAAAAAACTATTTAAAAAAATATATAAAAAAGGCCTTCAAAAATTTATGAAATAAAAAAAATCGAACCCTAGAGTTGAAGGCGGTGCTAAAGCAAGCAAAAATGATACATGAAAGAAAACATGCGTGGATGATATCCTTTGTGATTTGTGTAGCCTTCTTTAGCGCCGCCGCCTTCAACTCTAGGGTTCGATTTTTTTTAATTTCATAAATTTTATAAGGCAGTTTTCATATTTTTTTTTACATACAATGCTGACATTATTAGAATGAAGAGTGACGAGTATTTGTTTAACTGTTCAACTAAATAAATACGATCTATCCACAGAGCACGGAATACCGCACGCGCGCGCGCGGGGGTATTCCGTGCTCTGTGGATCTATCTATTAAAAGCGCACAAACACGAAATTACAATCATAATAATATTTTGTTCCGTATACCAAATTATTTTCAAAACATTTTTTTATTTTATTTAATTTGATAAGAAGTTTTAGTTTAATTGTAAATTGTCATATTTTTATTATTCAAATATATTTACCTAATAAAAATTTCGGAATTCACATAAATAATGTTCTTTATAAATATAAATGAAAGCGCCATCTTTTGTCTAGTAGCAGTAATTCTACAGCCTAGTGACAATTTAAAGGTACCTACATACATGTTGTATTTCAACTAGATAGCGCCCTTAGTATAGAAGTATTAACAAACATTAACGCCACCTGTTTGTTTTACGACAACATCAAGAAAAATTATTAACGCCCCCTGTTGGCTTTACGATTTACAACGTTACCAAATTTTTTATATGGAGTGGTCTATCTGTCCCGACAGGGTTATAAAATCAATGCTTAGGCCCACTTGCACCAACACAAATTTAATATATAAACCAGTTTAACTCGCTAAACCAGTTTAAGCTAGCACCTTTTGACTGTGGGAACCGCGTTTAAATCCATAACTCGCTACTTAACTTTAAACTCGTGTTGGTGCAAGTGGGCCTTAGTATCTTAATTTGTTCATGTTGTGTTTAGCCTTAAGTAGGTACAGATAGTTCTAGCCATGTAATATATATTTTAAAGATTTGTATGTACAGAACGATTCTGTGTGGTTAAACCTAATAAAAAAAAACTTGACTAGAAGAAATGCTCTTCGGCCTTCCACATCGCAGTAAAATTCATACTTATTTATTTATTTATTCAAATCGGAACTCCTAGCAGACCCCTCTCAAAAAAATTCAAAGAGATAAGTATTGTAAATTAATACTACTTATGTAATTAATACTAAATTGGGCTTAGCCCAATGGGAGACAGCTCCCATTGGGCTAAGCCAACGGGCCTCAGTTTGACTTGTATATCGCTTTACTAAATCAAACAGTTTGTATAAAATTTATGAAAATTAATAAGTAGGTAATTCTGATTTATGTACTCACCAAATAGATTCCAAATTCACTAGTGTACAACGTCAGTAGGTACATTCACACACTATGAACGTAACGGAATTAAGAATTACGGTGGATAACTAAACCAATCTCTCGCTTTCTTATCTACTACACCTGGTCGTCTGCTTGCGGGGTAGCTAGGAAGTAGGTAGCATTAACCAGATGTTTTGTCTTGAAACAATAGGCGCCTCCGAAATAGCCCGATGTTTATTGCCCCAACCCAATGCAATACACGTGGTCCTTTGTGTTGTGATTTAGTTGGAAGTTCCCACGGAATTTTAAATTGTTTGTCTGCTCAAAAATATATTTTCTGAACACCGGCCATAGTGGATACCTATTTCGGGGGGGGTTACAACCCCCCGAACCCCCCCCCTGGGTACGGCCTTGCCTACACCGTCTGTCTGTCTGTCTGTCTGTCTGTCTGTCCGAGGGTTGTATCTTTTGAACCGTAATAGGTAGCCCGTTGAAATTTTCACAAAATACCTGTGTTATTTATTAGTTATTTTAAGGCCGATATAACAATAAGAAAAAGTAAAAATAAAAATAGGAAAAAGTAAAAAAAAATCACAGGGGTACCCATACAAGAAACTAAAAAGTGTATGCTCATGAATTTTAACTAATATGAAGCATTTCATAAAAGGCGCTGACCATGACATGGCAATACGGAACCCTCGGTGCGCGAGTTCGCATTTGCCCGGTTTTTTATCACAGATGGATGGGAAACGCAGCAAGTCGTTGCTCCGCTCCGCGGCGGCGGCGGGTGGCGTGGCGGGCGGGTGACACATCTTTTAACAAAATAAAACGTATGAATCTCATATCCGGGTCAATTTTAGTGAAATGCGTTGCAGACATTTCTATTAAAAAAATTGATTTAAATCAATGGTTCGGAGGTTTAAAAAATAATAACTGAATCACATATTGGCGACCATTTCGATTATTTTAACCTCGACCGACGTCGACAAACCTGAATTAAAAATAGGTAATAAACGTTAGAGCACGCACGTGTGCAGTGCTCACCGAGAGCAGGATACGTACGCGTGACAAAGTGGCTCAGACCCGAATGTAGGTAGGGAGGGACCTGTGGGAGGGACTTAGGGACCTACTTCTCATTTCAATAAAACTACATAGGTAGGTACTTACATCCATACCTACTTTCGATGGAAAATTAAAGATGGAAAGTAGCTTGAATTATGAATAGTAGATTAAAAAATATTAATAAAAGGCGGGCGGATAGAAGAAACAGAGCAGTATAGCAACGAATTAATGTACCTGTGTAGGGATAATAGTTTCCCGAGCGAGCGGCATAGACATTTTCCTCTCAGCGGCGGCGGCAGCACGGCCTCCGCCCTTCGCAGCGACTCGGCCCGCCCGCACCCCTACACATCAATCCTGGCGGGTCCTGGCGGGAGCACCCACCGCGCACTGCACACCGCGCACCGCACACCACGCACCAGGCACGCCGCCGCTCCGCTCCACAACTCACAGCTCACGTGTCGCTCACCGGCCTGACATCATGGCGGAAACCCACTTTTCCACGAACACGAGTTTCCCGGACACGATCCCGCTACACAACTACAGAAACCTAAATTGAATACTACGCCCTTTACTTACATAATCTTAGTTAATAGGAAGCACTGTTGCGTGGGGAGCCGAGGATCATCGGTGTAAATAGTAAAAAATTGTAGTAAACGGCAATAAAAGCATGATAACCGCCGCGCGCGTGCCGGCAGGAGCGACTGCGTCCTCCCCACGCGGTTGTTCTGAATCGACTGATGGCTGGCTGGCTGTGGCTGGCGCGCGACGCGCGCGGGCGGAGGCGCAGAGCGGAGAGGTGCGGTGCCGGAGAGGAGGCGGCCGGGTGGAAGGAAGGAAGAAATGAGCGGCGGCGGCGCCGCGCGCCGGGGCGGTGGTGCGGTGGAGACGGAGAAGGGCGGCGAAGGTGCTGTCGGCGCGGAGGGGCGGCGGCGGCGGCGGCGCGGCGCGGAGGAGGGGCTGAGCGCAGGCAGACCACGGTTCACGACCAGCCTTCACAACGAACGAAGGGCGGGGGCGGGCGGCGGCCCAACGGGGTAGAGACTCTTTTCTATTCTGTGGTAGAGTTGCTAGACGTACCATAAATTATAATATTCATACATACTTAATTTTCATGCACTGTACCATACCATAATAATGTCATAATTTCGTTACTAGCGACTATTTATTTAAAACGGGCGCGCCGACCAAAGGCAAGCAGCGTTATCGTTAGTGCTCCTCTATTTAAAAGAAGGAGCTCAAGACAAGAGAGACAGTATGCGGCATCATGGTCATGGTACGCTTGGCAACGCTACCCGCTACCCCGATATCGGTCTTCTTGCACAGCGTGAATACTGATACTGATTACTAATTATTTTTTTCATACTAAGTACCAGGTATCTACCTCAGAGTTGGTACTTTGATTGAGGTATCTTCTTACTGTGAGTAATACATCGACTTATATCGCTGGAGTAATACAAAAAGCTTACAAATATAATATGGAGCCATCGAAATCTATTTTATAGATCGAACGTCGTACGATGCAACTTGTGCTAGACGTCGGTACAAGTGTGCGTGCACGCACACGCAGTATTGTGATACATGACACGATCCCCACGACGATGCTATCGCGCGCTCGCCCCCACCCGCCCACAGATGACAAGAACGAGCGAGAAAGACGTCATGCGGCGCGTTTGCCGTCTTTCCGCCCACTCCCATCACCAGCAGGCATGCGAGATCGAGAACGCGATACCACCGCACCGTCACATGATCCTATCCGTGACAGCATGGCTTCTTAACACGCTATAACATGCTCAGGCGAAACAAACAACAACGTTTGTCACTGTCACTCTTTATAACAGCAACCGGGCATGCTGCACACACGCGTCACCGACTCGATACAGACTTGCGTGCGTTCAACACGCGCCGCACACGCCGTATGAAGCGGCTGTCCGTGAAATCTGCATTATATGCAGGTCTCGTCGAGAACATATTTTTTCGGGAGTGATGTATGGGATGGGCTAATCTATAAAATAGATATCGATGTATGGAGCAATATTTATTACTTGCAGTGACAACAGAGCTCAGGGGCCCTAACTCTCACACTTTACATCATAATTATAATCATAACAGTATGTAATTCGTATGGTAGTACACACACTGTACTACCTGTGACACACACACACACCACACGCCGTATCCCGACAATCAAGCAGAGGTATCGGTGTTGTGCTGCCAGTAATTTAAATGGTAGTACACTACGCCTGAATTTGTCCAATGAACTTAGGTATATAACGTAAATCTTCACTACATGTACACATTGTAATTTTTAATGCTTCTCGTAATTGCGGTTACTTCAATTTTCTAAATTTTGAAATTGAAATATTTGAAACATAGCTACTTACGACGGCGCCCTAGGCTACATAGCAGCCATGCCACTTAATGTATTTTTTTATAGTAAGCGCGACATGTGGAGCCGAGCCACCCATAAGGTGTCTAGCTAGCGACGTCCATGGACATTTGGTCGCATGCGGGGGCTGCGAATGCCATGCCGGCCTGACAGGTGCCCATTCACGCCTCTCTCTTGAAGGACCCGACTACTGTAGGTACTTGGGGGGAAATATGTGGGCAGGGAGAGCGTTCCAGAGTTTACCAGTTCTGTGGAGGAAAGATCTGCAGAACCGTTTGGTACGCATCCGTGGTAAGTTCAACGTATAGGGATGCAATCTCTGCCCAGTGCGCGTTGTGCGGAGGTGGAACGGAGTCGGCGGGATCGCGTTCGTTAGACAGCTCCTCCGAGCATTCCTCATGGAATAAGCGATAGAACACACTTAGGGCCCCGACATCCCTACGGAGTCGCAGTGGTTCTAGATCGCGGGACACGTCGGGGTCATCCACTAGTCGCAAGGCTCGACGCTGGAATTGGATCGAGTCCAAAGGCGCAAGCTGGTATTTGGCTGAGCCATCCCACAAGTGCGAGCAGTACTCCAAGCAGGACAGCCGCATAACAATGTATGTTGCCGAGTGGCAGCATGTCATTGATTAGCAGAAGGACCGTGTGGGGCCGGTACTTTAAAAGAATAGCCCCACTGCATCTCTCCCCGTGTATGTCGTAAAAGGCTACTAAGGGATATGACTCCCTTCTTATATCACTAGGTGGTAGGGTTTAACCCGCCCGGGTTGGTACCACCGCACTGAATGAAAGGTCGGTCGAAACGGCTATGTAAATAGTTTGTGTTTTCCGTCCAGTTCAGTGTAGCCGGCACGACCGAAGGGAAGCACTGACGTGGCACCAAGTTCACCCGGTGTTATGGGCTGACATCACGGATGTTGTAGGTGATGTAGGCAACCGTGTCAGTTTCCATAAAAAAAAAAAGGAACAGTGTGGGTGACAGCATAGATCCCTGCTGCGGTACGCCGGCATTCACTGACATGGCGTCCGACGAGCAACTGTCCACTAGGACCTGAATGCTATGCCCATGTAGGAAGTCGGCGACCCAGTCGCAGAGGCCAGAAGGAAGTCCGTACGCCGGAAGCTTGCCCGGGAGCGGTTTGCGCCAAACCCCGCTGAATACCTTGGCAATATCTAGGCCAATTGCCAAGGATTAACCATGTCCTTCAAGAGATTCCCCCCGAAAGGTGAGTGACGTACGCTAGGAGATCACCTGCGGATCGGTTTGGTCGAAAGCTATATTGCCGATCGCTGATGAGGTTATTTGTCTCCAGGTACGCCATGAGCTGGGCATTGATAATGCGCTCCATCACCTTGCAGAGTAGGGAAGCTAGGTAATCGCTATAGGTCGGTAGTTCGACGGGTTTGATTGAGCGGTCGCCCTTTTTGGGGACTGCTTGGACAAACGCTGATTTTCAGGCTGCCGGCACACGGGAAGTGGAGTAAGAGAGGCGGAAAAGTCGCGTTAGCACTGGAGCCAGTTCGGGAGCACACCCTTTCAACACCAATGCAGGAATTCTATCCGGCCTACTCGCCTTCCTGTCTAGTGAGAGAAGCTTCGCCCGCACAGTTCGTTGTCGGAACTGTAGGTACATCCGGCATGGAGTTCTCACACCTAGTTATGGGTGGATGATATATATTAGTACTGCACTATGCACACCCGCCCGAGTAGGTAATGGGAGCCATGTCAGCCTCCTACTCGCGTCCTCGCTCGTCACTCCTCGGTCGTCAGACCCGGACCCTGAGCTTTGACGGCCTTTCAAATATACATACATCAATATTATTTTCAGCCGTGTGGGCGCAAACTCAGCGACAAGGAGCAGATATATTCCTTTTAGGCTATCCTGACAATCCATTCCGCCGCACCTATAAACAAAACTGTTTACAAAATCTGGATTCGACGTGACAACCGAAGCTTACACGCGAAGCCTACGCGAAAACTATTCGCGGCGATGCCGTCAGATCACTTTCATTTTCATACGATACTGAATGCATTTATTCACCTGCATTATAAATTACTGCAATATTACTCGTGGTTGCGAACTAAGGACAATTATTACAACACTGCAACAAGGTCTCGCAGTGCCGCAGCTTCGGTCGAGGGAAATGTTCCTAAACGAAACTCTGAATTAGAATTATTTGAGAAATAATGATGAATGTAAAAAAAAATATAATTATAATATGTAAGTATGTAATTACTAATTAGGTAGCTATCCTTTTACATGCGCACATCAATCAATGCGCTCGGCTATGCATGTCTGTCGCACTCGCAACCTCAACGTTGTTTTAGGATTATGCAGCCAAAGTAACGTGTGGGGCCGGTCGGTACTTTAAAAAAGAATAGCCCCACTGTATCTCTCCCCGTGTATGTTGTAAAAGGCGACTAAGGGATATTACTCTCTTGTTATATTACTAGGTGGTAGGGTTTAATCCCGCCCGGGTTGGTACCACCGCACTGAATCAAAGGTCGGTCGAAACGGTTATGTAAATAGTTTGTGTTTTCCGTCCAGTTGAATGTAGCCGGCACGACCGAAGGGAAGCACTGACTGACGTGGCACCAAGTTCACCCGGTGTTAAGGGCTGACATCACGGATTTTGTAGGTGATGTAGCCAACCATGTCAGTTTCCATAAAAAAACATACCTACTCACCTCGTGCGTAAAACACATTCAGCCGATTCAGCGAAGTGCCATGCCAGAAGATTGACGGACTACAGAGGCAGAGGTGAGAGGTGTCCAGCCAGCTTACCATACGACCATATACGACGACACTCCAAGTAACTAGGTAGGTAATGTATTTAAACGCCCACCGCGAAGTCATACTGTTTGTAACACTACAACCCGTCCGAAATAATAATAATAATAATAATAATAAAAAAAAAAAAAAAAAGAAGAAAGCTGTCAAACCGACAGGTTGTGAAATTTTTCTCTCTCGCTATGAAATAAAGTTAAAAGGCTACGAAGGCGTCCTGCCGGGTCTCCGCTTGACGCGGACTCATCAGCAACGGCGGCGCGAGGTCCTGCAGCATGCGGACGTTACTAGGCCGGAGCCCGGCATCGCAACCACAACGTAGCCAGCGAGTGAACAACACAGCCTCTCAGCAAGCAGCAACGCAGGAAGACGACGGCGGACAAGAGCGGCAACTAGTCGCAGTACTGGAAGAGGACGTCCCAGGCCAGCGCGCAGCCACCAAGTGCAGCCGGCGCGGCGCGCCGCCAGAGCACCTCGTCGTGCAGTACCGCGCCCTCTTCCCCTACACCGGCGACGGTGCCGCCGTGCCCGCCGCTTCTTAAACTGAGACCTGCATCTTCTTCCACTCCTGCACGCCCACCATCCACGTCCAGCTCGCCTTCAAAAGAGGACGGCGGACCGTCGACACTGCCCTCGCCACAACATCCACGACGGGGACGGTGTCCGGCACCGGCCGGCTTGGGGCCGTCGGGGTCCCGTACCCCACTTACAGCCCCCGCTGCCGGTGCCATAGTGCAACACCCTCGCGGCGCGCGCACGATGAACAAGTTCACTTAAAGTGCTGCGTGTCGTCGCTCCGCAGTAAGCGGATACGGAGCTCTCCGAGATGGGGGTGGTGGTGGCCTACGTGTCTAGTACCACCACCTATCGCTCGTAGCTTGCCTCGCGTCGTCTCGGAGAGCTCCGTAGCCACGGCCTGCACCCGCCGGCGTGCTTGGAGGCTTGCCTCCCGCCGCCGGCGTACATTACCGTTTTTATTTAGATTTTATATTAATTTTGTGTATTTTTATTACTTTTTGTAAAATGTATGTAAAATTAATATAATATATTTTAAAAACGTGAAATAAAGAATATAAAATAATAATAATAATAATAATAACGTTTATTTTCAGGTACAAGTCCCACACATTATATAAACAATATGTACATCGTTATACTGCGGCCCTGACCAAATGCACATTTTCAGATTATTATTATAGTTTTTATTTTCTGCGATGTAGAATGCAGCTTTTTAAATTAAATTAGGTATAAAAAAGATATTACAATAAAATGTTTCTCGTTTTATTTGTTTGCTGACCCTCCAGTTTGTATGACGTCATTTGGTCAGGTTTTTTTTTTTTTATGGAAACCGACACAGTTGGCTACATCACCTACAACATCCGTGATGTCAGCCCATAACACCGGGTGAACTAAGTGCCATGTCAGTGCTTCCCTTCATTTCATGTCGGCTACAATGAACTGAACGGAAAACACGAACTATTTACATAGCCGTTTCGACCGACGTTTCGTTCAATGCGGTGGTACCAATCCGGCCGGGATAAACCCTACCACCTAGTAAGGTAAAAAGGGAAGGGACCTACAGTTTAACGTGGAATCCGAACCACGGTCAGCCTCCAACGGTCGAACGGTCACCCATCCAAGTACCGACCGCGCTCAGTGTTGCTTAACAACAGTCGACTGACCGCACCACTGAGCTACCGAGGCTGACGAATTTCCTTATCCCTTAGTCGACTTTTACAACATGCGACGGGGGGAGATGCAGTGGGGCTATTCTTTTTAAGTACCGACCCCACACGGTACGGTCAGGTCCGCAGATATTTCGGACGGGTTGTATGTACCTAACTGAGAGCGGACAACTGTTTTTTTTTCAACACCATTACAATGAAGCCTTGAAGCAAAAACCTAGTGCGCGAGCAATCTTAGCTTGAAGTCTTTACTCTTAGATGAAGAATAAGCACCTGTAGGTCCCTCCTCCTGTACCTAGTACCTATACCTACTTACCACCAGTATAGCCAGCAATCTTAGCTTGAAGTCTTTACTCTTAGATGAAGAATAAGCACCTGTAGGTCCCTCCTCCTGTACCTAGTACCTATACCTACTTACCACCTGTATAGCCAGCAATCTTAGCTTGAAGTCTTTACTCTTAGATGAAGAATAAGCACCTGTAGGTCCCTCCTCCTGTACCTAGTACCTATACCTACTTACCACCAGTATAGCCAGCAATCTTAGCTTGAAGTCTTTACTCTTAGATGAAGAATAAGCACCTGTAGGTCCCTCCTCCTGTACCTAGTACCTATACCTACTTACCACCTGTATAGCCAGCAATCTTAGCTTGAAGTCTTTACTCTTAGATGAAGAATAAGCACCTGTAGGTCCCTCCTCCTGTACCTAGTACCTATACCTACTTACCACCAGTATAGCCAGCAATCTTAGCTTGAAGTCTTTACTCTTAGATGAAGAATAAGCACCTGTAGGTCCCTCCTCCTGTACCTAGTACCTATACCTACTTACCACCTGTATAGCCAGCAATCTTAGCTTGAAGTCTTTACTCTTAGATGAAGAATAAGCACCTGTAGGTCCCTCCTCCTGTACCTAGTACCTATACCTACTTACCACCTGTATAGCCAGCAATCTTAGCTTGAAGTCTTTACTCTTAGATGAAGAATAAGCGCCTGTAGGTCCCTCCTCCTGTACCTAGTACCTATACCTACTTACCACCTGTATAGCCAGCAATCTTAGCTTGAAGTCTTTACTCTTAGATGAAGAATAAGCACCTGTAGGTCCCTCCTCCTGTACCTAGTACCTATACCTACTTACCACCTGTATAGCCAGCAATCTTAGCTTGAAGTCTTTACTCTTAGATGAAGAATAAGCACCTGTAGGTCCCTCCTGCTGTACCTAGTACCTATACCTACTTACCACCTGTATAGCCAGCAATCTTAGCTTGAAGTCTTTACTCTTAGATGAAGAATAAGCACCTGTAGGTCCCTCCTCCTGTACCTAGTACCTATACCTACTTACCACCTGTATAGCCAGCAATCTTAGCTTGAAGTCTTTACTCTTAGATGAAGAATAAGCACCTGTAGGTCCCTCCTCCTGTACCTAGTACCTATACCTACTTACCACCTGTATAGCCAGCAATCTTAGCTTGAAGTCTTTACTCTTAGATGAAGAATAAGCACCTGTAGGTCCCTCCTGCTGTACCTAGTACCTATACCTACTTGTAAATGTAAATGTAAATATTCTTTATTTGTACACCAATATACAAAATAAAGGTACAAAAAGGCGAGTTTATTGCCAAATATTGGCAATATCTTACTACTAACCTTTAGGGTGAGATAATGAGCATGTAGGCATACGAGATGGTTCGAAAGAGGAATTTGCTCTGTCCTTCCTTACATATTTAATATTATTAATATAAATACCTATTACACAAAATAAATAAAATATAAATAAATAAATAAATATAAAATATACTTATGCCTACTTACATATATACTCAAATATATATACAAAAAAAACCTAAAAAAAAAAAACGAACCCTAGAGTTGAAGGCGGTGCTAAAAAGGCTACACAAATCACAAAGGATATTATCATCCACTCATGTTTTCTTTCATGCATCATTTTTGCTTGCTTTACAAATCACAAAGGATATTATCATCCACTCATGTTTTCTTTCATGCATAATTTTTGCTTGCTTTAGCACCGCCTTCAACTCTAGGGTTCGTTTTTTTTTTTTTAGGTTTTTATTTCATATATTTTTGAAGGCGGTTTTTATATTTTTATTTTGAATAGTTTTTTAGTTTTCCTTTTTTTAGGAAGTCGGTTTTATGTTTTTTAAAACTTTTTTTTTATTTCACAGTTTTTTTTAGTAATTTTTTGCTATTAATGTACTCGGCGGAATCGCTCGGCCTTCGGCCTCGCGATTCCGCCTCGCTTTCCAATCCGATCTTGACCCAATTAAAATAGGACCACGTCAGCTTCGATAGCTCAGTGGTGCAGACAGTCAACTGTCGCTATTGAATTTTAAGCAACGCTGGGTGCGGTCAGTACTTAGATGGGTGACCGCTGACCGTTGGAGGCTGACCAAGGTTCGGATTCCTCGTAAAACTGTAAGTCCCTTCCCTCGTAATTTTACTTGGTGGTAGGGTTTAACCTTCCCGGGTTGGTACCACCGCACTGAATTAAACGTCGGTCGAAACGGCTATGTAAATAGTTTGTGTTTTCCGACCAGTTCAGTGTAGTCAGCACGATCAAAGGGGGAAGCACTGACATGGCACTGGTGTTATGGGCTGACATCACAGACGTTGTAGGTGATGTTGCAGAACTTAGTAGAATGGACAGACATAAACGTGTTACGGAAGCCTACTTTTATTATAAAATAACCGTCGGAGGACCTTGGTTGAAAATTGTAAAATTTAGTAGAACGGATAGACATGCATATGTTACGGAACCCTACATTCATTTTGCAGAACTTAGTAGAATGGACAGACATAAACGTGTTACGGAACCCTACTTAACAGTTGCACTCCGGGAGTGCCGGCAGATCCCGTGCCACTCTAACTTAACCCTTAACGCAATGACTTAAGGTTTCATTTTAAAAATGACGCTGACGCGATGTCGCGAGTTATACATTTTTACCCACCTAAAAAAGTGCCAAGAGCCGCTAAAGAAGTTTTCACTTCAAAAACCTCAGGGTTATCCCCTTTCAAATAAAAAAAAAAAGAATTTTCAAAATCGGCCCACAATTGACGGAGTAATCGCGTAACAAACATCCAAAAAAAGAAAACATACCGTCGAATTGAGAATCTTTTAGGTCTAAAGTAAATTTCTCGTGAAGACAAATGCAACGAGCCCAAACACGATGGGTTTATCATGTGTAGTTTAGGAGTTCCTATGGCCACCTTCTGTCTCCATCATCAAACCAGCTCGATGGTACTCGGTACAGTAGGTACTGGCCAGGTACCATAATAAATTAAACGCCGGTCGGAAAAGATAAAAAAATTTCAAATTTAGAATATTCATGAAACAAGGGTCCGAATATGTATCACTAGTATATCGATTCATGTATTTCAACAGGACAGAGAAAATTTCAAAATATTAGGTATTTAATACTTTTTAGTTTTTTTTTTTTTGTTTTTTGGAAATCGGTTTAATATTTTTTAAAACAGTTTTTATTTCATTCTTTTTAGTAATATTACATAAAAAAGAATAATCGAAATCGAATAATCGAAATCGATTGAAGTGGTACAGAATTATTCGCCATATGTGTCAGACTGCAAATTGCTGAATAAGTCCACATCACAAATGTTTTGCTGAAGGTAACCACACACCATACTAATTTATCAAACTGAAAATTGCCGAAAACGACCACATCACAAGTTTTGCTGAAGGTAACCACACACCATAGTATTATGCTGATTTTTCGAAAACCACTGAACCAATTTCGATAAAATTGAAATGGGACCACCTCGGAAGTATGACCTAACTAACAAAAAAAGAATTTTCTAAATCGGCCCTCAATTGACGGAGAAATCGTGTTACAAACATACAAAAAAATAATAAAAAAAAAAATAAAAAAAAAAATAAAAAAAAACATACAGACGAATTGAGAACCTCCTCCTTTTTTGGAAGTCGGTTAATAAATATAACATATACAATACATTTTGTCCAAATACCAGTGATATTATATTGATATTATACAAAGTACCTACATCCAACAGCAAATAGAATATTTGTCTAGGTTCTATATACTTCATGCAGCCGTTTTTTAAAATAGTGGATGGTTGATGAAGTACGTATCTCTCTTGGCAGTTTATTCCACAAGCGTACAGCTTCAACAGTGAATGAGTGAGTATAAAATGACTGCGAGTGAGCAGGTATAGCTAGAAGAAGATTATCAGCCGACCTCAAAGGTACACCGTGCGAACAGAGGTAGCTGAACCGCTCACTCATGTAATTTGGAGAATTAGGGTCATTCAGCGTGCGGAAGAGAAGAGAGAGAAAGTGGGTATTCCTGCGGCTTCTTATATCAAGCCATTGAAGACGTGCTCGATATTCGGAGATATGATCGAACTTGCGCAGACCGAAGATGTAGCGGATGCACATATGCCTGATGTAGCCTGTCAAGTTTATTCAAAAGGTCTTGATTCAAATCGAGATAACACACATCTGCATAGTCAAGTATGGGGAAGAGAAGTGCTTGAACAAGCGTTATTTTAGTGCCCATAGGAATGAAGTTCTTTAATCGCTTTAGAGAATGCATGCTACCATAGATTTTACGACTCACCTCAGCCACCTGCTTATTCCATGACAGAGATTCATCGATAAAAAGTCCAAGGTTCTTGACCCAATTGCTGTAGGGAACAGCTATGCCGTCAAAAACTACCTGAGGAAGTGTATTTCTGTCCAGCTTGGCCAACAATTTGGGAGATCCTACTATGATGGCTTGGGTTTTGGTTGGGTTGACCAACAGCCCGTATCGCACAGCCCAGTCGAGAGCTTGTTCCAAATCGACATTCATTAGCCTTACAGCATTTTGAATGTCTTCGAGATGAAAGTGATGATACAACTGCAAGTCATCGGCGTAGAGATGGAAGAAGCAGCGAAAGGATACAACGATATTGTTGATGAAAATTGAGAATAGTAATGGTGAAAGTACGCCGCCTTGGGGTACACCGGCAGAGATATCACACCACTGTGAGTGTGTGTCATCGACACGGATACACTGCCGGCGACCCTTGAGATAGGAAGTAAACCATTCAAGTACTGACTGTGAAATATTCAGAGAACGTAGTACACCTATGAGAATGTCATGATCGACAGTATTAAAAGCACTGCTGAAATCTAGCAGTACTAATAGAGTGAGTTGCCTATCGTCCATAGCGTGGCGGATGTCATCGGTGATTTTGACAAGAGCTGAAGTGGTACTGTGGGACGGACGAAATCCCGATTGAAAGGGGCTCAGGAGGGACTTTACGGATATGAAAAGAGATAACTGAGAATGCACTACCCTCTCGAGCACTTTTGAGAGAAAGGGAAGGATAGAGATAGGGCGGTAGTCCTTAAACTGAATGGGAGTACTAGTTTTAGGCAGAGGTATCATGTAGGCTCTTTTCCATGACTCTGGAAACGTTCCCGATAATAAAGAATAGTTTATTATGTGAGAGATTATGTGAATAATATTATCTATTATCGGGACGAAGAGTTCTCGACTCATATCATCAGGGCCTACAGCCTTACTTGTGATAGAGAGGATAATCTTTTTTATTTCACAGTCAGTGGCTTGAGAAAATATAAATTGATCCTTAGTAGGAAGTGTAACTGAGTTCAATTGAGAAAGAGTGTTCGATTTTTTGGTAGGGTCTATAGAAAATGGTGAAGTGGAGAAATGTTTATTTAGTCCATCAAGATCAATCGACTGACTAGTCTGTGGAGAAGCCTTCCCAACCCCTAAAGTGCGTAGGAATTTCCACATTTTTTGTGGGGATGAGTCTTGAATAGTCTCATAAATGTGGCGGCGCTTTGCATTTCGACACATCTGAGTGCACCGATTCCTTGCAGTCTTGTAAAACTTAAGATTTTCCTCCGTCGATTTGCGTCCGTATTTGCGTTTTAAGGCATCACGACGAGCCATCATTTTACGGATGTCGTCGGACATCCATGGTGCAGGAGTGTGCCTCATTCTGACGGGACGTACTGGTGCGTGCTTGTCATACAGAGCGTTCAACGAATGTTCCAGTATTTCGACTTTAGTGTCGATGTTCTCCGCGTCAAGAAGAGAAGACCAATCTATGGTAGCAGCATCAGCCTTCAGCACAGAAACATCCATCCTGGCGAAATTTCGAAGTAGTTGGATTTTGGGTTTTTGTTTGGGAGGTTTCATTTTATATGAAGCAAAAATTAGGTCGTGATTAGAAAAACCAGGTGCGGTAAACTGTCCATGAGCGCTGACAAGATCCTTACGTGACGTAAGTATCAAGTCTAAAAGAGAATGAGTGTCGTTAATGTGAAAGGTTGGGTTTAGAGAGAGAACATCAATATTCAGAGAGCGAGTAATGGACATAAGTTTTCGGGATCGTGTATCATCCTTGACCAAGCAAGTATTAAAATCACCTAGAATGAGCAGATGTGTGTATTCAGCAGCATACTGCTCTAGAAGTAACTCAAAATCACTAAAGTAATTAACTCTAGGGGGACAGTAAAATACGCAAAGAAGAAGTTTGTGATGGTTAAAAGTTAGTTCCAGACAAATATATTCAGCTGATGCTGAATATTGTGATGAAGATTGAGAAATGATTTTAGAGGGAATGTTGCTACGGAGATATATAGCAACACCTCCCCACCCCTTACCCGTCCGGTCGTTCCTTATGAGTTGAAATCCGGGGAGGCTGTACGATGTAGACGGAAGTGTAGGTTTGAGAACAGTCTCGGAGACTAGGCACGCATGTATGTGAGGACTGGTAAAGGTAGTGAGGAGATCGGAGTAGTGCGCAGGAATACTTTCCGCGTTTATGTGACATGTGGGGGCCATGCCAGGCCTCCTATTATTATCAATTGAAACGATTTCTTTGCAATTCTAAATATTATATTGTTCAAGCACAATTTTTACATTTTCGTTATTTTTTTGACAACTCACAAGACGGAACATAGATTACTAAGAACTTAAACTAAATTCAAATTTCGAAACACTTGTTCCTACACTTTTCCCTCCAGTTACAACTACTTTCTAAGTCGTAACTCACAAATACTTCACAGGAAAACGAACGATTCTTCCTGATCGTGTAGCTTTAGTTGGTTTGTTGGGTGGGGGTGTATCTTCTAATGATATAGGAAAAGGACAATCTTGTTGAGAACCGGCTTGGAGAGAAGTACAGGGAAAACTTTCTTCAACTTGCGGATCGGCCAATACATAAGCTGGTTTCAGCCTGTCAATTGACACATTTACCTCTTTACCTTTAATGTGCAATGTAAAATATTTTTCAGTCCTTTTTAGCACCAGATATGGTCCTGTGTATGGTTTGTTTAGTTTTGGTTGAATTCTATCTTCTCTGATAAATACATGCGACGAATGTTGAAGATCTTTATTTACAAATGTTGTTATTCTATTTTTGTGTTGAACGTTGACCGGTTTCAGATTATTCATTCTATTTCTAAGACTATTAACAAACTCTGACTCTGAAACACCTTGGTTGCTTTCTTCAAAGAAATCGCCAGGAAGCTGAATTGGCTTGCCGTACACCATTTCGGCAACTGATGCATTAGCTTCTGGTTTCAGAACAGATCTTAAGCCAAGTAGTATAGTCGGGATTACCTCAGTCCATTTTTCATGACAATGTGCTCGAATGGCATTCTTCATAGTTCTATGAAATCGTTCTATTTTACCGTTGCATTTTGGATTGTATGCTGTAGTATGGCTTAACTTGCTTCCACAGAGTTGTGCCAATGATCTAAATAGTGCAGAATCAAATTGGCCACCTCTGTCCGTTACAATTTTATGTGGAGATCCAAATCTTGATATCCAGTTTGTAAAAAATGCTCTTGCTATGTTTTCAGCTGTGATCGAATAAACAGGAATGATTTCTGTCCAACATGTAAATCGATCAGTACATGTTAAGCAATAAGAATATCCTTCGGATAGGGGAAGTGGACCTACAATATCTATATGAACTGTCCAAAATCTTTCATCACTTATTTGGTAATGTTGAATTGGTGATTTAGTATGCCTGCTAACTTTACTTGTCTGGCAACTTATGCATGTTTTCGCCCACAGAGCTACGTCTTTATTAATATTTTTCCATATTACTTTTGATGACAATAGTTTTACTGTAGATTTAATTCCTGGGTGCGACATATTATGGTAATGTTTAAAAATTAGGAAACGATATGTCTGTGGTATATATGGTCGAATATTGTTAGTTGATATATCACACCATAAATCTTTTCCTGAAGCCAATGGATATTTCTTGAATTGCAGCGAAGATCCAGAACTCATACGTAAGCTGTCTAATTCGCTGTCCATTTCTTGTTCTTTTGCAATATCTTCATAATTGATTGTATTGACTTCTTCAATTCGCGATAAATTATCGGCGACAATATTTTCTTTTCCTGGAATGTATCTAATATCGGTTGTAAATTGAGAAATATATTGTAGATGACGTAACTGACGTGGTGTAGCTTTTTCATTGCTCTGAATAAATGCATAAGTCAATGGTTTGTGATCTGTGTATACTGTAAATGTTCTACATTCAAGTTGGTATTTGAAATATTTAATTGCATGATATATTGCTAATAATTCACGATCATATGTGGAATACTTTTTCTGCGCTTCGCCAAAGAGAACGTCATTGCGCTTCGCTAAATTTTTTTGAGAAGAAACCAATTGGTTTCCAATGGTTACCTTCTTTTTGTTGTATTCCAGCACCCATTGCGAACTGTGATGCGTCAACAAAAAGTCCGAGTTCATATTTTGAATTGGGAATCGTAAGAGTAGCTGCTATAGCAAGTTCATTTTTACATAACTCAAATTGTTTTTCTGCTTCCTCTGTCCATAATACAGATCGTTTGTCTTTTTTCTTTGCACCTTTCAGATACTCATTCAGTAATATCTGATTTTGCGCTCCATTTTTCAGGTACTTTCTGTAAAAGTTTATCATGCCAAGAAAATTTCTGAGTTCTTGAATAGTTTTTGGTTTTTCATAATTTATTATGGCATTTACCTTCTTTGTATCTGGTTTCATGCCTTGACAAGTAATTATATGACCAAGAAATGAAATTTCTTCTACGCCAAAAATGCATTTGCTGACATTTATTTTCAAGCCGTAGCTATTTAGACGTTCAAATAAAATGTTCAGATGTTCGAGGTGTTGTTCGTGTGAAGTTGATGCAATTAAAATGTCGTCTAAATAAGCAAAACAAAAATCGAGTCCTCGAAGTATTTGATGTATGAATCTCATGAATGATGTTGGTGCATTGCGAAGACCAAAAGGTGTCACATTATATTCATAAAGACCAAATGGGGTCGTAATTGCTGTTTTGGCTTTATCCTCTTCCGCTACTGGGATTTGATAATATGCTGACAAAAGATCTAGTTTTGAGAAAATGATTTTATTTTCCAGAATCTCTGCTACGTCTTCTATACGAGGAATGCTATATCTGTCTGGTATTGTCTGGTCATTCAGCCTGCGGTAGTCTCCACATGTCCTCCAACCATTACCTTTCTTAACCATGTGAAGTGGACTAGACCACTGTGATTTTGATTGACGTATAATATTATGATCAAGCATGAATTGAAATTCTTGTTTTGCGACTTTCAGCATCTCCGGTGTTAATCTACGTGGTTTGCAAAAGACAGGTTGTCCAGGTTTAGTTATAATTTGATGCTTAAAATCATGTTTTGTTTCATTTGGGATAATGAATGGTTTAGTCAAATCCGGATACTTCGTCAACATTGGCGTATCTAGGGCTATTTTTCAGGGTGGGCCTGGCCCTTGAAAAGCGATGGCCAATGAAGCCGAATCCCGATGTACCTACGCAATAAAAGTAGGTAATTTGAACTTGAAGTGTTGAGCCGTATTTCGACCATTGATTTGGTAAAGTTTCTTTACCTAAATAAAATTAAACAAAAACATTTTTTTAAAGTGTTTATTTTGATTACCTGGATGGAAATGGAATTTTATATTGATTCCTCAGCTGTAGATTATTTAAGTGTTTTTGTGTGAAATTATTTAAGTGCCCACCCTAGAATTTTGGGTTGGCAACCCAACATCCTGGGGTGGGCACCAGACACTTCTAGGGTGGGCCGTGCCCACCCGGCCCCCCCTCTATATACGCCAATGCAATAGGTTGGTATATACTCCTGCATCACTTTTTATTGTACTCACCGAATTTGCTTCGCTCACGGAAGTTATTTCGGCAACCACATTCAAATTTGTAGTTCCATCAATTAATCGTTTATTTTTCAAATCAATTAACAGGTTAAATTCTGTAAGAAAATCTGCACCAATTATACCTCTTGAACATTGAGCAATAATAAAGGGCCATTCAAACTTTCTCCTTAACCCAAGGTCGACGTTTAAAATTGTTGTTCCGTACGTAGGTATTTCTGTGTTATTTGCAGCATATAATTTATATTTAGTAGATTTTTGTGTACAGTTTTTACTAGGGGGAATGATCGAAACATCAGCTCCGCTGTCAATGAGGAAATAATTTCCAGAGTTCTTATCTCGCATAATTAAACGGTGATTTGTAGATAGACGACCATTTTCAGTAGACTCGGCAGCACTTGCGGTCGCTACAGTTGCTGCCCGCTCGAGTTTGGGTTTTGCTGCTTCCATTTACAGGGAAGAGTACACTTTTCTGGAAAGCACTTCGTTCCAAAACGAAAGTGGTAGTAACAGTATTTACCATCTTTATTAAATCTTGAATTTGATCTGCTACGATTGCGCGAAGATGATCGAGAACGATATGACGAACGACTACGACGCATTTCTTTAATTTCTGTTTTCAGCTCTTCGATTTGTTTCACTAAATAATCCATAGTGTTTGTTGATGTCATTGTTGCTGATGACGACGGTTGACTTGACGTTTTATTTGTCGTGTCGACAGAGTTGACATGTTTGTTACCAATGTGACAGATTCTGTCACCAATTTCAGCCAGCTTATCCAAATTTTCGTCCGAAATTGTCAGAATGTTTGAAATATTGTTTGGTAATTTGTCTAGCCACAATGTTCTAAGCAATTTTTCTGTGATGTTGCTTCCAGCCAAACTTCTCATTTTACGAAGGAGCTGACTGGGTTTCAGCTCTCCCAGTTCGAGCTCGCTGATCAGCTTACGAAACTGTCGTTCATCTGACTGCTTATAAATTGATAGGAGTCTTTGCTTAGCTAGGGTGTAGCGGTTTGCCGCACTGCTGCTAACAAGATCGAAAATGTTTTCAACGATGCGCGGTTCCAGTTGAGCCATCAGATAGTTGAATTTCGTGTTTTCTGTGATAATGTTATTGATGGTGAACTGCGCTTCCACTTGCGAAAACCATATATCTGGCTTCTCAGTCCAAAAAGGTGGAATTTTCACGCTGACCTTCTCAACTCCGAAGCTTGTGCCTTCGATCGCGCTGTTGTCGGGAATCGAATCGTTATTCTCCTCCATTCTTCGTTGTTCTTTAATCGGGGTCACCAATATGTGGGGGCCATGCCAGGCCTCCTATTATTATCAATTGAAACGATTTCTTTGCAATTCTAAATATTATATTGTTCAAGCACAATTTTTACATTTTCGTTATTTTTTTGACAACTCACAAGACGGAACATAGATTACTAAGAACTTAAACTAAATTCAAATTTCGAAACACTTGTTCCTACATGACACACATTGAAATTTTTCGCATTATGACAGAAATGTGCATGCAAAGTGTCACCTAGGTGGGGAGCATTGAGAATCGAATCCTCCGCATCGCTAAAATTTTCCCTAGACGACGAATTGACAGAATAATATGAATCGGAGTCAGAATCAGTGGACATAATGTAACTATAATATATAAGATTTATAAATTACCTACAATATATTAATATAATAATTATAAACTAAGCATATATATACAATACTAAACAGTGAAATATACGAGCTAGTGACTGCTCACTATCACACCCCGCCAGCACACAATAGGTAAAAAAGAAAGTTAATTACAATACAACCCGGTAAAAATATACAGAAAGAAACATTCTAAAGGAAAAAATTCTACAACATTCCCAAAAACAGCGTAACAAAAAAATTAAATAAAAAAAAAAAAAATAGGGCACAACAGATGAAGGGAGAGAGAAGAATCCAACTTATTGATAACATAATTTGACAAAATACGCAAAACTAAATAGGTACAAAAAAGTTAAGTATAAATTTCCTAAAAATAATAACAACACACTTCAGTGAAGGTCTCACAAATACACCAATGAGTACACCATGTATATGATTAATGAAAAAAAATACTAATACTGTTTCGTTTACACAAAAATTAAGAACAGGAATGTAATAAAACAGTGTGATACAACCAATTAAATTAATGTGCAGCCTAAGAAATTTTAAATTTCATAAAGCATAATATAAATAATACAGCTAATAAGTACATGGTGATAAATTGTGAAGTTCGATATGCAAGTCCATGCAATAGGACTTGGCTGTATGGTGATGTACCTTCGCCTTTCCGCAAGGAAAAACAAACTGTTAGGAAATGTCAGTCAAACGCAAACGTCAATCAAATTGCGGATCGCTAATCTCTCTCTCACCAAACAATAACAAACGTGAAGTTATTTATTAGTAAAGAGAAACAAAGATGCACTTGGCGGTAGATAAAAAAACAGTTTCAGTGAATTTGAGTGTGAGAAGAAAATACCTAAGTGCATATAATTAAGAGCAAAGTACACACAAACTCGAGCATGTTGTTACAACTCATCCAATCCAGAATGGAAAACTTATTTTTTGGTTTTCGGCTTCACTGATTGAACCGGTTGCCCCGGTAGTCGTACACGCAGCTCGCGATCGGCGCCTGGTTCCCTCCTGGAGCCGGGCCAGCTGCCCTTGCGACCGGTTTCACTCACTCTAACTTCGACGCTCGGGGTTGTCTGTTTGTCAGCGCTCATACTGCCATCCTGGGCTGTATGTTTCGGGACCCCAGTGCTGGATTCCCCCTCAAGGCCGGCAGCTAATTCGCGTGCTTGTCGTTCATTCCGCACGTTATGTTTTGAGCCGTCGTGAAGTACAACGAAGATATTTCCATTCGACGTCCAGCATTTTGTAGCGCCGAACAGTCGCCTTATCTCCGCGAACACCTTCTGCCGTGAGGGTGTGAGAAATTCAGTAGTCGACACGCCAGTACCCTTGAAAGAAGTCTTGTTACGCCATACGTGCATACGTGTCTCCAACTTTCTGAATCTGACGAGAGTCGGGCGGTTGCGCTCGCCGTCGGCTGCCGCACGTCCCAGTCGATGACATGCATCCAAGTCTTCGGTCGTCAGGTCCGACAGCCCCGTCCTTCTCAACACAGTCAGCACCGCATTGGGCAGATCTTCTGTAGACTCGCTGAAGCCGTGCAGCAAGATGGTCTTGCGCCGTGACCTCATCTCCAAGTCATCAATCTGCTGCGTAACGAGCTCCAACTGACGCCGCAGGCATCCAATAGCATCCCACACACTGGACTGGAACCTAGCGAAGTCATGCCGCAGTTGATCACGCACGGACGGCTGCGTGCCTGCCGGTGCCGCGTTCTGATCAGCCGCTTCCATGTTAGTGAGCCTGGTCCAGTAAGCGCTCAGATCATTTCTGAAGGACTCCTCCAGCCTCCTTATCTCACCGAGTGCGTCAGTCTGTGTCATTGTTGAATGAATGTTGTGTAGTAAGTGGTGCGTATGTGCTGGCGGGATTTTCAGGTGAGTGAGCTGTTACATAAGGTCACCCACACTCTCAGCCTCTAATAGGACTTGGTGCAACAGTTTCAACAAGGTGCAACAAGTTCAACCCGGTGTTATGGGCTGACATCACGGATGTTGTAGGTGATGTAGCCAACCGTGTCAGTTTCAATAAAAAAAAAAAAAAAAAAAAAAAAAGTTTGACCGGTACTCGTCACTCATTACCATACATCGGAATCCGCGGGGCACGAATGATTCAAGGTTGTTTAGTGATGGGACAATGTATCCACAAATATCGAAAATGGATCGTTATTTTAGAATAATATGAAATAATGTCGATTATTAAAACTAAGAGTATTTCTATAGAAAATAAGATATAATAAACAAATGTTGTATTTACTTTGTAGGTACAATACAAATCTGTTCAAACCACAATATTAGTTTTATTAGTATGGAATAGAAAGAATTTGATTTTTTTTACCAACTTACACGTGTTACATCATAATGATATTGAAGACTTTTTTGTTACTGTTATGAAACTGAATCGATTAGGCTATAAAAATGAACCACCTATTTTTTCATTTAAACACATAAAAAAATATTTTACATAAAAAAATGCCAAGGTCCAAAAAAATAGGTCTTACAAAATTAGTTCATAGTAAGTAAGCTAAGGGGGGGTTCTGTATCGGAAATAGATCACTTTTGAAGAACAAAGAATTTTTTTTTTCACAAAAATTTTTTTTTTTAATGTTAAATGTAAAAAAAAAAACTTCTTAATCGTTTCGGTTTCGTGCTAGGAACAAAAAAGTCTTCCAACACGTATATCTCTTTCTTTCAGAAATTGTGAAAAACCACAATTTTTATTAGTATGGAATAGAAAGAATTTAATTTTTTTTACCAACTTACACGTGTTACATCATAATGGTCATGAAGACTTTTTTGTTACTGTTATGAAACTGAATCGATTAGGTTATAAAAATCAACCACCTATTTTTTTATTTAAATATTACATAAAAAAATTTTTTACTTAAAAAAAACCCAAGGTCCAAAAATTTTTATATAGGTTTTACTCCCTATATGATACAGAACCCCCCCTTAGCGTACTATGAACAAATTTTGAAAGACCTTATATAAATATGTATTATATTTACTTAATCGTTAACATAAAGCATACATGTTTATATAAGTACTGTAGGTATATAAGTATTCAGGTCTGAAATATGACATGAATAAAATACAATAAACAAATAAATATGAGTATCGATAACAGTGTCGATTGTTTATTGATCGCCGTAGTCAATCCCTAACAAGGTCGTATTCGTGCCCCGCGGATTCCGATGTAATAATTATAGCAACTTTAATTAGGAGCGTAATAAAGTCAAACTTGCCGTTTTCGCCTACCCACACTTACTACTTACCACCTGTATAGCCAGCAATCTTAGCTTGAAGTCTTTACTCTTAGATGAAGAATAAGCACCTGTAGGTCCCTCCTCCTGTACCTAGTACCTATACCTACTTACCACCTGTATAGCCAGCAATCTTAGCTTGAAGTCTTTACTCTTAGATGAAGAATAAGCACCTGTAGGTCCCTCCTCCTGTACCTAGTACCTATACCTACTTACCACCTGTATAGCCAGCAATCTTAGCTTGAAGTCTTTACTCTTAGATGAAGAATAAGCACCTGTAGGTCCCTCCTGCTGTACCTAGTACCTATACCTACTTACCACCTGTATAGCCAGCAATCTTAGCTTGAAGTCTTTACTCTTAGATGAAGAATAAGCACCTGTAGGTCCCTCCTCCTGTACCTAGTACCTATACCTACTTACCACCTGTATAGCCAGCAATCTTAGCTTGAAGTCTTTACTCTTAGATGAAGAATAAGCACCTGTAGGTCCCTCCTCCTGTACCTAGTACCTATACCTACTTACCACCTGTATAGCCAGCAATCTTAGCTTGAAGTCTTTACTCTTAGATGAAGAATAAGCACCTGTAGGTCCCTCCTCCTGTACCTAGTACCTATACCTACTTACCACCTGTATAGCCAGCAATCTTAGCTTGAAGTCTTTACTCTTAGATGAAGAATAAGCACCTGTAGGTCCCTCCTGCTGTACCTAGTACCTATACCTACTTACCACCTGTATAGCCAGCAATCTTAGCTTGAAGTCTTTACTCTTAGATGAAGAATAAGCACCTGTAGGTCCCTCCTCCTGTACCTAGTACCTATACCTACTTACCACCTGTATAGCCAGCAATCTTAGCTTGAAGTCTTTACTCTTAGATGAAGAATAAGCACCTGTAGGTCCCTCCTCCTGTACCTAGTACCTATACCTACTTACCACCTGTATAGCCAGCAATCTTAGCTTGAAGTCTTTACTCTTAGATGAAGAATAAGCACCTGTAGGTCCCTCCTCCTGTACCTAGTACCTATACCTACTTACCACCAGTATAGCCAGCAATCTTAGCTTGAAGTCTTTACTCTTAGATGAAGAATAAGCACCTGTAGGTCCCTCCTCCTGTACCTAGTACCTATACCTACTTACCACCAGTATAGCCAGCAATCTTAGCTTGAAGTCTTTACTCTTAGATGAAGAATAAGCACCTGTAGGTCCCTCCTCCTGTACCTAGTACCTATACCTACTTACCACCTGTATAGCCAGCAATCTTAGCTTGAAGTCTTTACTCTTAGATGAAGAATAAGCACCTGTAGGTCCCTCCTCCTGTACCTAGTACCTATACCTACTTACCACCAGTATAGCCAGCAATCTTAGCTTGAAGTCTTTACTCTTAGATGAAGAATAAGCACCTGTAGGTCCCTCCTCCTGTACCTAGTACCTATACCTACTTACCACCTGTATAGCCAGCAATCTTAGCTTGAAGTCTTTACTCTTAGATGAAGAATAAGCACCTGTAGGTCCCTCCTCCTGTACCTAGTACCTATACCTACTTACCACCTGTACAGCCAGCAATCTTAGCTTGAAGTCTTTATTCTTAGATGAAGAATAAGCACCTGTAGGTCCCTCCTCCTGTACCCAGTACCTATACCTACTTACCACCAGTATAGCCAGCAATCTTAGCTTGAAGTCTTTACTCTTAGATGAAGAATAAGCACCTGTAGGTCCCTCCTCCTGTACCTAGTACCTATACCTACTTACCACCAGTATAGCCAGCAATCTTAGCTTGAAGTCTTTACTCTTAGATGAAGAATAAGCACCTGTAGGTCCCTCCTCCTGTACCTAGTACCTATACCTACTTACCACCTGTATAGCCAGCAATCTTAGCTTGAACTCTTTACTCTTAGATGAAGAATAAGCACCTGTAGGTCCCTCCTGCTGTACCTAGTACCTATACCTACTTACCACCTGTATAGCCAGCAATCTTAGCTTGAAGTCTTTACTCTTAGATGAAGAATAAGCACCTGTAGGTCCCTCCTGCTGTACCTAGTACCTATACCTACTTACCACCTGTATAGCCAGCAATCTTAGCTTGAAGTCTTTACTCTTAGATGAAGAATAAGCACCTGTAGGTCCCTCCTGCTGTACCTAGTACCTATACCTACTTACCACCTGTATAGCCAGCAATCTTAGCTTGAAGTCTTTACTCTTAGATGAAGAATAAGCACCTGTAGGTCCCTCCTGCTGTACCTAGTACCTATACCTACTTACCACCTGTATAGCCAGCAATCTTAGCTTGAAGTCTTTACTCTTAGATGAAGAATAAGCACCTGTAGGTCCCTCCTGCTGTACCTAGTACCTATACCTACTTACCACCAGTATAGCCAGCAATCTTAGCTTGAAGTCTTTACTCTTAGATGAAGAATAAGCACCTGTAGGTCCCTCCTGCTGTACCTAGTACCTATACCTACTTACCACCTGTATAGTCAGCAATCTTAGCTTGAAGTCTTTACTCTTAGATGAAGAATAAGCACCTGTAGGTCCCTCCTGCTGTACCTAGTACCTATACCTACTTACCACCAGTATAGCCAGCAATCTTAGCTTGAAGTCTTTACTCTTAGATGAAGAATAAGCACCTGTAGGTCCCTCCTGCTGTACCTAGTACCTATACCTACTTACCACCTATACCTACTTACCACCTGTATAGCCAGCAATCCAAGTGCAATATCCGGTATGCCACCTTCTCCGAGTTGATATGGCTGGACGGAGCTCAGATCTCACCAACCACTCACCACCCACACCAACAACGGATCACGTAAAGGAAAGGTGATCTTGCTTTGTAATTGTTGATTTGTAAAATGTGTAGTACATATAGCTGTTAAGTTTTCAATAAATAAATATATGTTTTCCGTCCAGTTCAGTGTAGCCGGCACGGGCAAAGGGAAGGAGCAGATGTTGATGGCACCTAGTTCAACAAGGTGTGGTGGTTTGAACTCACTGATGTAGTGGTGGTGTAGAAAGAAAGAAAGAAAGAAAGAACGTTTATTTTCCCTATTTAAATTTAAATTACGTCGTTAAATATACATTTACGAGTGTGAAGAGAAAAAAGGATCTGGCACAGCCTATGCCGCGACACTCCAGCTCAGTACTGAGGCTGTGTGTGCGGCGCTGATTTTAAGCCAGTCCAGTGTGTCGACAAAGTGTGTTACAGTTACAATTTTATACAATTTTACGATTTTGCATAACAAGTTTAAAAGCCAGACACCGTAACCTAATGCCTAATTTTTAACTAATTTTATAATCGACTATATAATACCTTACTACTAAATAATACTAATTCTACTACTAATACACGCACGCATATAGCCTAACACGATCACACACACATACTCATACTTACCTATACCTATACCTAAACACATATACACATATACGTCACACAATTACCTGTTCAATTCAATTTGGGGAAGGGAAATGAGCTACCTAAGGGGGCCGTGGCGGCCCTGGTTGCTGCTTGGGGGGGTGTTTAAATAGTGAGCCATATCCTTTTTGGTTTCCTAGGAGATATCTCTTCATATTTATTTTAAAAACGCTACTCTTGCATATGGACGTTATTGGGGGAGGTAGATCGTTCCAGCATCGTGATGCTGCATACTTGAAGCTTCCTTCGAATGCAGCACCACGATGTTGTTGTTGTTGTTGTTGTTAGGTTTGGGGTTGGCTCTAGGCCTGCAAACTAATCCCGCTTGGTTGGGGACCTTCGTGCAAAACCCCGCAGGCTCCAGCTACCCCAGCCAGCCTATGTCTTCCATGAAAGCCACAAGTCGACCGGGGTGTCTGCAGACCGCCGCAACGGAAGATGGGGAGCGGAGTATGTCCCTTCGTTGGTTGTCAAGCACACTGCACTCCAACAAAACATGCTCGGCCGTTTCATCCGTCGCCAAGCATCCTCTGCATAGTGGACTATCCGTAATACCCATCGTGTGTAGATGTTTATTTAGTGAGCAGTGACCGCTCATCAGACCAACGGCTATTCTTAGCTTAGCCCGGGCCAGGTTGATAAGCTTCCGAGCCAGCCTTCGGTCTGGTTTAGGAAGGGCAGCTCTCGACTGTCTGCACTCTGAGAGGCCCTTCCATCTGTCCCTGTGTTTCCGTGATGTCGACGCGTGCAACCAAGATCTCTGTGTGCTCGCTGACGGCATTATCACGGGTTCCGCTCCTATAGGTATAGTTCTGGATCCTCTTCGGGCGAGGTCATCAGCGCTGTCATTTCCGTCGTCTTCGTTGTGGCCTTTTATCCACTGGAGGATCACCTTGTTATTATTACCTGCAACCTTCTCCAGGGCTCCACGACATTGTAGCACTAGGCCTGAGGTACACCTCTTGCTCTTCAGTGCCATAAGAGTCGCTGCGCTATCTGAGAGTATCTTGATAATGTACCCTGATACGCCCATCTCAGTCACAGCGGTTGCCGCCTGAAGCACCCCGATTACTTCCGTTTGGAAAACGGTTGAGTGTGCACCAAGTGGTACTGATCTGTTGATGTTCAGCTCCAGTGAGAAAATGCCCGCACCGGTTCCGCTGCTTGTCCGTGACCCGTCTGTGAAGATTCTGAGTTCCGTCTCACTAGATGGGCCAGGGGTTTTTGGTCCTATTATGACCTCGAAATGTTTTTCGAAGACGTGGGTGGTGGGTATCCGATCGGAACCTGCCCTTAATAGGGGTAGTTCATTGCACATAGTGTTCAGGACACTTGTGTGCTTTACCGGTTCGTCCCCTTTCCATAGTCCTAGCGCATTGAGCCTTAGTGCGGACGCCGCTGCCTCCTGTCTGACAAATAGGTCCAGCGGCGTCAGACAGAGCATGGCTTCAATGGCGGCCGTGGGTGTTGTGCGCATACAGCCCGTAATGCCTATGCAGGCAAGCCTCTGCAGCTTCTCTAATTGCATCGTTGTGGTCCGCAGTTTGGATCTGGGCCACCAGACCACGGCTCCGTAAGATAGCATCGGTCTCACTATGGCAGTGTACATCCACTGAGTAATTTTGGGGGTTACACCCCACGTTTTTCCCAGCAGCCTGCGACACTGCCAGAATGAGACGGTTGCTTTTTGTATTTTTTGGTCCAAGTGCCTACTCCAGTTGAGTTTATTGTCAAGAATAATGCCCAGATACTTGACTTGCTCTGACATTGTTAGCATTGTCCCATTAAGCGTCGGGTATCTAAGGTTCCCGAGCTTCCTTTTGTTCGTGAAGAGAACCATCTCTGTCTTCTTCGCGTTCACCGACAGAGATTGTTCCTTGCACCAGTCCTCAATGATCTTGAGAGCCCCTTGCATCACTTCACACAGTATCGTTTCGAAGCTCCCATTTATGAGGATGGCAATGTCATCCGCATAGCCGACCGTGTAGTACCCGGCCTCGTTTAGGCGCCTTAAGAGGCCGTCCACCACAAAGTCCCACAACAGCGGTGACAACACCCCTCCCTGTGGGCAGCCTCTAGCGACTAGAGCCCTCGTTGTGTCTGCCACCGTCACTTGAACCGCTCTGAGCTTCAGCATGTTTTCTATCCAGCCACTGATTGTGGAATCAACACCATACTGTGTCAGAGCCTGCCCAATACTTCCGAAGGTCGTTTTATCGAACGCGCCCTCTATGTCGATGAAGACGCCTAGGGTTGACATTTTGTTTTCTAGAGCCTGCTCAATTTTGTGCACTACTGCATGTAGTGCAGATTCTGTTGAGCGGCCTGGCATGTATGCATGTTGCTGCTTGTGTAATGGATGATGTTTTAGCGTCACATCCCTAATTTCACGGTCACAAAGCCTTTCCAGTGTTTTAAGTAAAAACGAGGTCAGGCTAATCGGCCGGTACGACTTGGCAAGTGAGTACTCGCTCCTGCCAGGTTTTGGGATAAAGATTACTTTAACCGCACGCCATCCCCTGGGGACGTACTTATGGGCAATGCAGGCTCTGAAGATCCTCACCAGTATTGGGACCAGGATCTTTGAGCACCACTGCAATTGCGCCGGATAAATGCCATCTAGCCCAGGTGATTTATAAGGGAGAAAGCTCTCTATAGCCCAAACTACCTTTTCATGCGTTACTACGCGTTGAGCCGTGTCCCAGTCTACGTTGGTCGGTTGACTCCCTGTGGTTTCAACCCAGTTGATCTGGTCGGCTATACTGCACTCGGGGAAGTGTGTGTCGAGCAGGACTTTACACATTTCCGGTACGGTGTTGGTGTATGTACCATCTGGTTTCCTCAGGCTTCCCATCTGCTGATCTGGCTCTCCTGAGAGTAGTTTCTTGATTCTGGCTGCCTGTGTGGTGGTCTCTATACTGCTGCAGAACCTCCTCCAGGCATCCCTTCTTTTGGCCCTTACCCTTTTCTTGAAGTGGTTCAGGGCCTCTTTGTAATTCGCTAGGTCCGAGTTTTCTTTAGTATAACGCGCCCTGTTCTGGAGTCGTCTTAGTTTCCTTCGGAGATTCTCCAGTACTGGGCACCATTGTTTCCCTCCCTTTCCGGGGCCATCATTTGCTTCTGCAAGCGGACAGGCTTCCTCGAAACTTTGGGTTAGTTCTGAAGTTAACTTTTCCACAGATAACTCGAGATCGTTGATTGTGTGTACGACTTCGGGGATGTCGAAGCACCCAAGCTTACCCTCAACCAGGCTCCTGTAATGGGCCTTGTTGGCTTTCCTTGGGTTTCTTCGTATCTCCCTCTTCGTGATGTTTGCTGTAATTTCAAAACAAAGCCACCTGTGATCGGAGCATGACATTTCTCGAGAGACATACCACCCGCGCACCATGTTGACAGTTTTGTCTGTCGCCAGTGTTATGTCAATGACTGTCTCAAACCTGGTTGTTACAAAAGTGGGCTCCGACCCCTTGTTAAGAATTTGCATTTTAGTGGTTAGTAGGTATTCGTATAGTGAGTTACCTCTGTCATTGTTACGTGCGTTCCCCCAAACCTGGTGGTGTGCGTTGGAATCGCACCCTATGATGAGGTGCTCGTCGTTGTCCTCGCAGAAGCGCGTCAGTTCTTCCATCTTGCTCGATGGAGCCGGCTCTCTAAAGTCCAGGTAGCAGGACGCCAGGATGATGCCCTTCGTGCCCGCCCCCTCGACTCCAAGGAGCCGGATGACGGTGTGGTCACAGTCAGTAAACTGGTTGAGTAGCGTTGCTGTAAAAAGACTCGGAACAAATATACAAGTTCTGTTCCTGTTAGATGCGGTGTCAAGATAGAGTTTACCGCGTAGGTTACCCAGGCCACAGACCCTGCCACCACGAACCCATGGCTCCTGCAGCAGAGCTACGGTTTCACAACATGTCTCAAGCTTACCGTGTAAGGTTGCAGAAGCCATTTGTGAGTGCTGGAGATTGGCCTGAATAACTTTGATGCTCGGACTGTGTGAGACTGCCATTCCCAAGGATCACGCGGACTCCTCACCCGAGGCAGCGAGGAGTTGCTCCTCGTCAATATCTAGGCACAGGGATTCTGCCATTACCTGTAGTGGGTCAAGCGATCCCTCCATGCCCAGGCCGTGTGGGCCCCTTAACGCCAGGTCTGCGTAGGCAGAGTCTAGCGAGAGGGTCCCCGGCATGCTCGGAAGCGGTTCCAGTCCGTAGACTGGGGCCGCTTCTTCACTTGACGCGATGGAGCACTCCCCCGCTCCCAAGGGCAGATGCCCGCCGTCCCTGTACCACTGGCGCTTCACTTTGACACCGTGGTCCGTCGCGTCATCCTTCCTCGTGAAGCACGAGAAAGGATTTGTAAGTGGTGACTTACCATGGGGTGGTGTAGTCACCATAGGTCCTGGCGTCAGTACCGGCACCACATATGATGGCGGTGACGGTGTCGGAGTCTCTGTCGTCGGTTGAACCGTCCCGACCGCTTTTGTTCCCTCAGCTGCTGCAGTAGCTGCTGCTGGAGGTAGTGCAGGTTTCGGCTTTGGTATACCTGCGTCGGGTACGTGGACGTACACATTGGACAGCCCGTGTCCAATCCGGCGGTGGTGGCTCAGTAGCGTGCCCATCTCTGTCTCGGGTATGCCGAGAGTGATGAGCAGGCCACCTTGATCTCGTGTTGAGTTCAGCACTGTCCACCTGCCTATTTTTAGGTGTCTGTTCTGCACCCTAAAGCGGTCCATAACAGCCTTGAGCACCACGATGTCTGGGAATGGCCAGCAATCTCCCCACAGTTCTCGTGCCGTAACTATGTGTATCTGACAGCCAAGACAACTTGTCGTAAAGAGTTTTAGGGCGTTTATGATTAACAACAGAGTGAATCAGGCACGAGAGGTGAAGAGTTCGGCGGTTCCTCATATTCAGTGTGCCCAGTTTGTTAAGTATCGGTGTGATGCGGGCCCGCTTCTTTGGGCGTTCACAGAACCGAACACATGAGTTCTGAACACGCTGAATACTATTAGCCGTACGTTCCAATAAACAAGGACCATAGACAACATCACAGTAGTTAAGGTTAGAGAGAACTAGCGATTCAGTTAGCTGACGTCTAACTTCCACTGACAAAAGATCTCTTGATTTATATAAACTTTTGAGTTTGCCATATGCCTTTTTTATGATTTGTTCCACGTGTAATTCAAATTTTAATCCACTGTCTATAATCAAACCTAGATCCCTAGCTGAGGTAACTATGGGTATATTAACATTATTTAACTTGAAACACAAATCAAATTGTTTCATTTTCTGAATACCTGTCTTACTACCTAGGACAACAATTATGGTTTTACCCGGGTTCAACCCTAACCCACACTGCTCGGACCAGTTCCAAGAGTATTGTAAATCTTCGTTAATTTTCGTGATTGCTTCTACCGTTTCTGAAGGATCAAACGACAAGGTAAGTTGCGAGTCATCTGCAAACAATTCACATTTCATATGCTTCAAGCATCTAGGGTAATCGGCTGTGTACGTGGAATATAGGATCGGAGAGAGAGAAGAACCCTGTGGACATCCCCTAAGCAGTGGCGCTGGAAGAGACTCGACGACCTCACCGTTACAGTCAGAGCTGCGGACTATTTGAAATCTTTCCGAAAGGAAACTTTCTATGAGAAGATTAGCATGTTTGGATACTCCATAGTAGGCGAGTTTCGCAAGTAGAAGATCGTGATCGAGGCAGTCGAAGGCCCTGGAATAATCAAGGAGAACGAGTACCGTGACCTGTCCCAGATCGGCGGCTGACAACGCGTCGTCCACCACGCTTAGGAGAGACGTGCTAGTGCCGCGCCCCCGGCGGAATCCCGATTGGCATTCGGGAATTATGTTGTTGTCAAAAAGGTAGGCAGTGAGTTGTGATGTCATAATCCGTTCCAGGACCTTAGACAAGGCGGGAAGGATGCTTATAGGGCGTATATCCTTGTATTCCGCCACAGAAGATTTTTTGGGAATTGGTGTTACATATGAAGTTTTCCATAGTGAGGGGAAGTAGGAGAATTCGAGGCAACGATTTATTAAGTAGGTAATGGCATCTAGTGAATGGGGGACGGTCAGTTTAACCATATTGATCGTAATATGGTCGATTCCTTCTGCATTAGAAGTAATCGAGGTAATAAGCTTTCCAACAGTTGTTTGATCAATGAATTCGAATTTAAACTCATCCCGAAGTGGATTCTCAGACATAAAATAATTTTTATTTTTAAAATTGTCGATGAGGGAAGAACAGGCCTTGTTGCTAATAGGCAGCTGAAGAAAACGGTTGTTAAGCTCTTGTGGGTCTCTTAAGTGCAAGGGAATTTGATTCACGGTTTTGCCAACCGTACCTGATCTTTTTAAACTTCGCCATAGCAGTTTAGGGTTAGTCTTATTCTTGTTGACGTTAGATTCCAAATAAGCCGCCCTTTCGTATTTAATCGCTGTCGTCACAGAATTACGCAAATCTTTATAAAATCGGACATGCTCTGGTTTGCCCGTACGACGTGCTCGAACTCCAGCTCGATCTCTAGACTTAACCATTTCACGAATATTATATGTGTACCAAGGGAGCGAGGCGTGTTTGCATGTTCGTGTAGTAACCGGAGCGTGAGCGTCATACAACAAGGTAATGAGATCATTCAAGTTGACTAAGGTTGAGTCCACATCGTGGCCAGGCACCCTGTACCATGGCATCTGACTACAGTCCAGCTCGAACTTCGAAGGGTCTATGTCCCGAAGCGATCTGCCGATAATTTTTCGCGCGCTCATCTTAGTCACGGGGATAGCAAAGACTGATATAATCATTCCATGATCACTCACTTAAGTCTGGGTTGTGTAAAATTTTGGTCGATCGGCATTGCGTGCTAGTGTTAGTGTACAAAATGTCTATTAGGGTTTTCGATTTATCAGTGATACGAGTGGGTTCCTCAATCAGCTGAGTTAGATCGAACTGACCGAACGATTTTGTTATCATGCGGAACGTTCGACTTTCGGTATCGAGGTGGTCAATATTTAGGTCACCCAGAAGAAAGAAGTGGTCAACGGTCGGGACGAGCGCAGCTAAAACGTCGGAGATCGAGTCGATTGTCGAATAGGCGTTGTGCGAGGGCGGGCGGTAAACAGAACCGATGATACATGTGGACTTGCAAAATTTTAATCTTAACCATAGCTGTTCCAATTCGTGTCCTGCCGGCGGATCGATTACGGAATAGTGGAGGTGTGAGCGCACATAGGCTGACACCCCTCCCCCCCTCCTCCCGCCGCGCCGCGCGCGATGAATGAGAGTGTAGCCGGCGATTTGATATTCTGAATTACATTCCTCTCCCTCAACTAACCAAGATTCATTCAGAAACAAGCAGTCCATGCGTTCACCTAATATTGTAGTGTACAGTTGATCGAATCCCGTACGCAGCGATCGTACATTTAAAAGTGCGAGTTTTAATGTACCTACTTTTTTATTCATGTCCGTCGCTTAATAAGATTCTACATCCTAGTTGCGGCCCAAGAAGCGGTCGGACGGTTGAGTTCGCTAGAGAGTTAGTATACCTACGTATGAGTGTAAGAGCAAGTTCGAGGGCAGGCGGATTGCTCGGTCGTTTTAGGTGTTTAGGTAGATTGTGTGTATTTGTGTTTGCGCTTGTGCAAGGGAGTGTTCGAGTATATTGATATTGTAAATCGTAATGATTCCAGGTGCAAGTGATTTTTTTTGTTTTTGTGCATGGCTTGTATGATCTTGGCGGTGCATGTTTGTGTTAGCGTTGTGTGGTACCCATTGAGTGTGATATGATGAAGCCTGTAAGGGTGGAATTTCCGTGAAACAATTGAGATAATAAGTACGAAGGGTTTTCTGTAAGTTGTTTTTCTGCAAGGTGCCTTTGTGTAAAGATAAAATATAACGAGTGATTGTGCTCCTATTAAGGTTGAGCGAATGTTGTACATATTATAATGTACGTGTGTACGTGAACTAGGTAACGATGTGCATGAAAGCCGGTAAGAACAGATGATTGTATGTGGTAGTCGATAGTGAGTGATAGTAAACAGGTTGAATGTAAGTTTATTGCACAAGGTATGTGCGATGTGGTGAGACACAATATATAACCAAGTTGGCAGCATGTCATATTGGACTACTGTGCAATTCCGTATTTTAAGTGATGTTGAATGCTTACTTGAAAACTTGAAGAGGGTTGGTCTTCGGCGAGAACGGTACAACGCCATCATTGTATATGATTTTATTTTAGAACAGGCAATTGTGTGGCGCATAAGTGCAGTTGTGGCAAAATACATTTTAGTTAAGACATAGTAAATATTATGTAGAATTATATGATAATAAAACAAGATGTAGACATACATTGCAATACAATTTTTTTTTAATAAGGCACAATGCAACTTATCATGATTGTTATAAGGAATATAGATAAATTTATAAGAAATTAAACTAGTTTTCAGCTGAATTAAATTAAAGCTTGCGGGGGCGCTATGCACAGTCGGCCTGCGCTGGTGCAGGTTCCGGTCGGCCGGACCCGGTTCCAGTTTCGGTCGGAACTTCCCCGAAGATGCGAAATAAATCCGCTTCACTGTGCACCCGCTCGGCGAGGCCGCCTTCCTGTCGTCGGGTGTAGATCATCCCGCTGCGGATCCACACAAACTTGTGAAGGTGCTGTTTGGCGAGCGTACGGGTCTTCTGCAGCAGCATCCTGTTCGAGCGAGTAAGGCGCTCGTTCACGTAGATTAGCCGCGAGGGCCCGGGCGCCGAGATATCCTCCGACTTGAGGCCACGCCGAACTCGCGCGGCCTTCAACAGCTCATTCCAGGGAGCTCGACGAGTCAGCCGGACGACGATCGAGCGCGGCCGCTGCTCCTCACCCGGGGGGCGCCGCGGGCCGGCGCGCGACACGCAGTCCACATCGGTTTCGTTCAGCTTCACACCGATTTTCTGAGCGATAACCGCGACGATGTGCTCGAGATTCTCGCCCGGCGCCTCGCTGACGCCGACTATCTCCAGCTCGTTGTGCATGCCGGCTTGCTGGCCCTCCTCATGCTTCCTCTCCAGGTGTTCCACTCTCCGTTTGAGCGTCGCGAGCTCAACGTCGCGATCCAGGTCTCGCTGTTCGAGGTGGCTGAGGCGCGTCTTCACCGTGTCCAGCTCCTTCCTGAAGTCCTCCACCAGCCCATGACAGAACTCCAGCGATGCGGTGAACTCGCGCATCTTTGCTTCCATCTCGGCGAAGCTAGAGCTGCATTTGCGGAAGGCGGTCGTGAAGGAAGCCAGCTCCTCGGCAGTGCGCGGGTCCGCGTTATGCGCCTCTGGTGGCGACAACGGCGGCGGCGGCGGCTCCTCGCGGTCAGACGAGACGTTCCTGGTCCGCACAGGTGTGTTGTTGTGATTGTCACGGGGGCGCGCCGACGTGCACTCAAGACATTCCCACCGCTCTCTGGCTGCGCGGCGTCGGCTGCGGCCGGGAAGAAAGGCGCATTCGACGTGATAGGTGTCTCCACACCCGGCGCACACTATCCTATCTGCTCCTGCTTCACATTTGCATGCTCGGCACACGGTGCTCATGTTGCAGCTAAATTTGTATATGAATTCTTATATAATGCTAATGTCAGGTTTGTTTATATTTTTTGCTAGAACTATGTGAGGGTAGATTGTAATATGTTGTTTGTTTATATCACTTGTAGTCACGTTTTATCAATTATTTGGAGCTCCAGAGTGTGGATAACACTCTCACTAAGACATCCAGCTCTTGGCTACCACTAAACACGTTCTTTAGGACACTAGGTTACTTTTGAATATTAAAAAGCAAAATAACAAGGTGAGAAACGATAATTGAAAGTGAACTCTTTGACAGTTGACAGTTGACATCTGCAAAGCAGTGTAGCTTAGCATGTCAGGTTTAACGAAGGTTGTTAGCACACAGAGGGTTCTGTTAGTTCCGTAGCCTTCGTCCGTAGCCATTTCATTTCTATCCATCACCGCTGCCCCTCGCGCCGCGCGCCCTTCAGACGCGTCTACTCTCAAAAGACAATAATGTATAAACTTCAAAATATGTTTCAACTGTCGTAAGCACTAAATGGACTATTTGAATTTATATTTTTTTTAAATTAGAGCATTTTTATGTAGGTATTTGTTATATTATATTATAATAAGAGTATAAAATAAAATATATAAAAACTATTTAAAAAAATATAAAAAACCGCCTTCAAAAATGTATGAAATAAAAAAAATCTAACCCTAGAGTTGAAGGTGCCGCCGGTGCTAAAGAAGGCTACACAAATCACAAAGGATATCATCCACTCATGTTTTCTTTCATGCATCATTTTTGCTTGCTTTAGCACCGCCTTCAACTCTAGGGTTAGATTTTTTTTTATTTCATACATTTTTGAAGGCGGTTTTTATATTTTTTTAAATAGTTTTTTCACAGTTTTTTTAGTAATTTGTACTAGGCGGTATCTGAATTCTGCCTCGCTTTCCAATCCGATCTTGACCAAATTGAAATGGGACCACACGGGAAGCACCAGCTTCCAAATAAAAAAAGAATCATCAAAATCGGTTCACCCAGTCGAAACTTCGAAGGGGACAAACATAAAAAAAATATACAGTCGAATTGAGAACCTCCTCCTTTTTTCGAAGTCGAAAAAAAAGGAAGGCGAGTCGCGGCGAGCCGAGTATGGCATGATTCTTCATATGTATCAACTCTTCATCGAAAATGCATTCAACTTAATTCAATCAATCAGTCAACACACATACCTTAAAGTCATCCATGGCTCCGTCGTACATAGTCCAACGGTTGCAGAACATCTTTATTGTCACTTGACGCACCAAAGTCAGCACGTCAGCACATTCACGTTATGTCACTTGCCACTTGCCTTGTGATATAAGATTATGTTTTATTTATAGTTCATAGATATCTAAAGTAGGCTAGATGAAATGGTCCACCAGCGAGAGCACTCTATGTTGTGTGGGTGGGACGGTGTCGCCAATATGCCAATCTGCTTTTATTAACCACACAGGCAGCGATCATATGTCAACATTTACAGTCAATGGGAGTGGGTAAAGATGTCATCCTCTGCCTTATGGCCAGTTTTGGCCATTAAGGAGGCAACAGGCACTATGCGACATTCCACGCCTAGCCACATTAATTTACATAACTATAATAAACTTCTTGTAAAATCTTCTAAAAATACACTCAAATTACCCACTATAACGTGTTGCTCCCACGGAGAACATATTGCGACTACCAGACGAGCAATCTGTCATCACTCATCAGTAACATGACACCTATGATGGCAGTGTCCGACTCGACGTACACGCAACTGCTTAGTAGTCAATTAGCAAATTGTATTCAAATAGTTTTGCATGCTCTTCCGAGTCGACCGATGCTCGACCAATCACGTTCGATTGTAACTGTTGACCTTTCCAATGACTACGCTTTGTGCGCCAGTGCAAAATTTTCAACGTACACATACAGGAAATTATTTCATATTTTGTGTAAGTAATATTTTATTGCTGTTTAAAATTATGCTGCTTCTTATAAATAACAGTATTTATTTAATTCGTAGAAATAATAAAAAAAAACACGAATGTTATGTGTGAATTTATTTGTATGGTAACAAATTGACCGAAAGGAAATGTTTTTACATGAAAATATTTAGCACATTGCATTCTCAGGTATGTAAGTATGTAACCATGTAATACTACTTTTTTGAAGTGAAATTAGTCTAAAAAGTATGCTTATTTATTTCCTCCCAAGTACAGCCTGGGTTTTTTAAAAGGGGCGTGAAAAGTTTCCTGTCAGGCCGGCATGGCATTCACAATCCCCGTGCATCATAGAATGTCCATGGGCATCGTAAGTCACCTACTTGTAAGTGAAACGATGCCACGCTGTCTAGCTTTCCGTAAAAAAAAATACAAATATTACATGGTTCACGGTATGGTGACAAAGTAGCATTATAGGTAGTTGACCATACTTGCGACTAATTTCACACCAGTAAAAGAGGGGTGAATTATGTATGGCATTACTATCGAATATTTGTTTGTATATATAACAGGATCATCATTGATTGCTGCGTCTACTCGTTCTAAGATTCCGTTCCAGCTCGAATTGACGAAGATCTGCTCTTTCCAGGAAGTCCTGCCTCTCCAGATACCTAAAATAAATACAAAATATATTATTTAGAGTGTTGAGGTCTGCTATCTCTGGCTACCCCATTGGGAAGTATTTGGAAAATAAGAATTATCAACAAAATATACTGAAGGCACTAAATGGTTTCTTCCTTTTTTTTGTCAACACTGAACAATTGAAATTTTTTGTCAGTAGGTATTGAAATAATTTTTTTTTTTTAAAACATAAAACCGACTTAAGAAAACAATAAAAACTAAAACTAAAAAGTGTTAAATAATATTTTGAAACTTTTTAGCTTTAGTTTTTTTTTTTTGGAAGTCGGTTTTATGTTTTTTAAAACTGTTTTTATTCCATTCTTTTTAGTAATATTACATAAAAAAGAATAATCGAAATCGAAATCGATTGATGTGGTACAGACTTGTTCGCCACATGTCAAACTACAAAATTTGGAGCGTGTTGCAGTATACTGTATAGTGCTGAGGTATCGACATGCTTATGTTTTTATTGCTGAAAAAGTCCACGTCAAAAGTTTTGCTGAAGGTAACCACAAACCATAGTTTTTTGTTGATTTTTCAAAAAACGGCTGAATAAAGAATAAAATTTATATGGTACCACCTCTGACTGAAGAATGACCTACCAAACAAAAAAATAATTTTCAAAATCGGCCCAGAATTGACGGAGTAATCGCGTAAGAAAGATACAAAAAAAAACATACAGTCAATTGAGAACCTCCTCCTTTTGAAGTCGGTTGAAAAGCACACACAAAAAACAGTACCCGTCTTTGCCTTTATTGAAGGTCTGTAACTCCTCCTCTATGCCCTCTTTCTTCTTGAACGTTTCCCAGTCGAGTTTAGTTTTCTCCAGAGTAGACAATTTGTTTTTCTTGTTAAGTTGTCCGAGCAAGCCTGAGAGTCCTCCGGCGGCACGACCCAACACGGGAGCAACCGGCGACTTCGATGCTGAAACGTTAACAAATTGTCGCATAATTATTTTTAATTGTTCTACATAGAATGGTAATAAAAAATCACCATCACAACTCACGTAAACATATACAATTACGGATAAACATAACATAATTACACTACCCCGCAATATAAGTAATGAACATCAAGCTTTAGAAAGAGATAATCCAATCCAGTTGTAGAGAGTTGTCTCTGTCGCATAGAGACATGCGAGTTTGTTTAAATTAATGAATGCTAGATACAACTAAACAATTTAAAGTTGAACTTCATGTACATATGTAGGTATGTAATGTAATGTAGGTTCACGTTAATATACAAGTAGGTTTTTACTTTTTCTTAAAAGATTGAAGCGAACATGTACACTTTATAAAATTTAATTAATGAAGCTATGGCATATTCTCGCAAGAGGTGCATTTACAACGGCCTGAATGCCTCACTCACTAGCTAGATTTCAAAGTTTCCATTTCAGAAGATATTGCTGGCAATGATTAATTGCAGATCAGATCGCCGTTGTTGTGCCGTGTGGGGCCGGTACTTTAAAAGAATAGCCCCACTGCATCTCTCCCCGTGTATGTCGTAAAAGGCGACTAAGGGATATGACTCCCCCTTCTTATATTACTAGGTGGTAGGGTTTAACCCGCCCGGGTTGGTACCACCGCACTGAATGAAAGGTCGGTCGAAACGGATATGTAAATAGTTTGTATTTTCCGTCCAGGTCAGTGTAGCCGGCACGATCGAAGGGAAGCACTGACGTTGCACCAAGTTCACCCGGTGTTATGGGCTGACATCATGGATGTTGCAGGTGATGTAGCCAACCGTGTCAGTTTCCATAAAAAAAAAAAAAAAGATCATATTGATTTCATAGTGGCGTGTTTAGGGGCAATGAACAAAGTGATTTGTTTAGTTTCACTTTATTAGTTCAGTCCAGTTTTTTTTTTCAAGTTTAACAATGTAGCGCTTATAGAATATGTAGTTTTTTTTCTATTATGTTTTTTTTCAGCCTTGGTAGCTCAGTGGTGAGGTCGGTCCACTGTCGGTTATGACATGATCATAAGCATACCTGGGCGCGGTCAGTACTTGAATGGGTGACTACTCGACCGTTGAGGCTGACGTGGTCCAGACCTTTCTAGTAGGTGGTAGGGTTTAACCCACCCGGTTTTACCACAGCAATGAATGAACGGTCGGTTGAAACAGCTATGTACCTAAATAGTTCGTGTTTTCTGTCTAGTTCAGTGTAGCCGGCACGACCGAAGGGAAGCACTGCCATGGCATGGCACCTAGTTCACCAAAGTATTCTGGGCTGAATTCAACATCTGGAAGGTGATATAGCAAACTGTGTCTGTTTCTATAAAAAAATGTTTGTATTGTAGGTAAGTATACAATTTAATTTGGAAACAGAAAATGAAAAAGGACAGAGCTGCTTGTTCTAGTATTCTGTGAGTTCAAGCGCATACCTATTTGAAATATTGATTCAAGCAGATATTATTTTCTTATTTCTTTAGACAATTAAATAGACCGTGATGTGACTGTTAATATGTGAATTTTAATAATAACACTTTCTAGGTGGTAACCTTTCAGTGGCAAGGGAGGACTTATTGCCTTAGCCAAATTCCTCCAGTTAACCTGGTGAACCTAGTTTTACATGGAATCCGAACAAAAAGCAGCAGGCGAAGGTAAGTAAGCTTACTGGCTGGGGAAGAGGAAGGTGTAGCTTTAACAACTTCTTTGATGACATTATCCTCGACCACCACTTTCTCGCCAGCAAACTCAAATATTCTAGCTTCTTTATTCTTGACCTCTTCTTTTTGATTATTACTTAATTTCTTAGTACTGGTTGCTGCAGCTGTTTCAACTTTTTTGTTTGTTTGTTCCTTAGTCAATATCTTCGGTTTGTGTGTGTCTGTTCCCTCTAGAAAACTTGTCCAAAGATCATCTTCTTTTTTCTTCACTATTTCAGGGTCTACAGGTTGTGGTTCTGTTATTTCTTCATCGCTAATATATTCACTAGTGGGATTACTACGAGTTTGAATTTGGCGGTTTGAAAGTTTCTTCTTCTTTCCGTTTTGTTTTGATTGGAGTGATTGTCTTTTGTTTGCCTTCCGTTCCAGTTCCTTCTCGTACGGTGCCTCGGTTTCATCAGCAGATTCCTCTTCAGAAAGCTGCTCAGGTTTATCCGGCACATAGTCTTCATCGCTCTCACTTTCAGAAGACATTGTCACTGAAAAAAGTCATATTTACTTAAAGAATGGTTTCAAACAAAATAATTGCAGCAACGCAGAGAAAATGTATGAGAAAATTTTATATACTTTTCTTGGCAAGGGTAGGTAAATACCAAACTGTATAATCATATCTATCTTCAAATCTATAATCCATAAATAAATAAAGTGGAAAATCTGTAACAACCGACTGACCTATGAGTCCAATGCACCGTTATGTATGATACTATGTTAGCTAATAAGTCTAGAACTACTCAATCAATTCACGTGGGGTTTTCACTGACATATTGAGGCACATCTAAAGCTGGGCGTCCTCATATGTATCACGGTGGCGTATCGCATTCTCATATCCACAGTTATGTGGACACCTCGTTTTTCTCATCTATCCAGCATATTCATGATCGCGTATCTGGAAATGAGTTGCTGCCCAACTATCTGCTTTTGGTGGCAGAATACATTTTAGAAATTACCAAAATCTCGATATTTTGCCATCCATTTTGATGATAGCTGAATTTTAATACTTTTTCGTTACTCATTATTTATTTTTGTTATTGCGGCACAGTGACAGTGATTGAAATGATTGATACATTCTCTGACATGTCATGACATGATAGATGGAAAAACATCACCCTCCTTTTTGCTTCGTGCAGTCGGGTAAAAAAAGGACGGGAAAGAGGTTCCTGGAAACTGATTCTTCAACTGTAAATACCTACATGATTAGTTGAGATAATGTTCTAGAACCTATTCTAGAATATTTCTGGGTATCAAATATGTCGCGTACAAAAGTGTTACCAATAACAGTCATACTCCACATGTCAGTTTTGTATGTGGCTATGTTTTTTTATGTAATCCGGTATGAGTGGCTGAGTCAGAGGGGCCAAAGCACATGCTCCGACCAGCCAATATCACCTCTGAGAAGGTATGTGCCATACCGGAGACTTCCCTGGATTGCTGGCTATACTGGACTAGAGAACACAGCCGAGGCTGCTATGCGGCCATCTTACATCCAGTACGGTGGTACCAACCCAGTTGGCTACAATTTGAGCCTACCACCTAGTAAGGGGCAAGGGAAGGGACCTACAGTTTTACACAGGGTTCTGAACGGTGAAGCAGCAGGTGTAGGTATGCACGTAAATTTTTTCGTCAGAAAAAATCATTGGGACAAGCCGACTCGATTCGAACCTCAGATCTCTCGCATGAGAAGCCGATGCCCAAACCACTCGGCCACCGGCCGCTTTTATTTGGGTTTGTCAGAGTTTGTGAATTAGGTACTTTGTATGAGACCGTATCTCTATTTGTTTTTTCATCACAGGTTATAGTACATTTTTTATGTTTTCTAGTTCTTTTTCCATCCCGGTGTGCACCACGTTGTGAAATTAACTAAGAGATTAATTGCAAAGTTTTAAAATTATATTTTTATTAATGAAAAATACAAACTATTGACATAGCCGCTTTGAGCCGACTTTTCATTAAGTTAAAAATATATGGCCTTACAGAAAAATCATGAACAGATCGGCGATGCTTTATAATTAAATGATCGAACAACTATCGTTTCCCCAGTTCATGGATATGTATCGGCAGGCGCAAACAAACTGTTGTGCGACTGTTTGGTTGACTTGTTTGTATGCAGGGAGAGCTAGATGTCTCGTTCGGTATCGCACGCTACGTACGATGCAAAGTTTTGTACTTGTAATCATGGCAACAAAAACTTGGAAAAAAATGTTGGGTGTAAACACACCAAAAAAAAAACAAAACAAACATTTTTCCTGCCGTTCTTTTCAAAGAAAAACGTACTTCTGAATATTAACTTTTTATTAAATGTAAGTGATAAGTACATTCATTTCTTTACAATGATTTTCTTGTTCCTATTTCTGTTTTTAACATTGGCAACCCCGTAGAAGTTGCTTCCCACTTTGGTACGTGTCTGAGCCCTGTCCATAGCTCTCCTCTGCCTACTTGTCAACTTCTTCTTAGCTGATTGTTCAGTCTCCAACAGTTTCCTCTTCTTTCCTTTAGGTTTGACGTCAGAAACTGTGAATGCTCCACTCGCAGCCTCTTGCTTCTTTTGCTTTGATGCTTTGATTGTCTCTAGATCATATGTCAAGTGGTCTTCTACGTCGCTACATTCGTCTTCACTTCTGCTGTAGAAGTCGCTGATCTCAGAGGAGTCATCATCTTCAGGTTTTCCATTTTCATTATTAGCGCCGTCAACATGACTTGAGGGGTCTGTGTTTTCTTGCAGACTTATATCTTCCTGACTTGCAGTAAGTTCTGGATTCTCAAGTTGCTTTATATCTTCCTCATTGTCGAACTGAAGACCCACCCTGATTTTGGCGAAGTCTTGAGCAACCAATAACGTTGTTATATTTGATTCTGGCTTCTCTGATTCACCTTCATCAGCTTTCTCAACATTTCCCGCATCCGGTTCTTTAACTTCAGATGTTTCTTTAACTTCCTGTGTAGACTCATCGGCAGCCGGAAGTGTCTTCGAAAGTGGCACTTGAAATCCCTCAGGTGCGACATAGAAAGGAAGCTTTCCACGTTGCCAATCATTGAGAACCATTCGAGCGGCTTGCGAAATGTCTGGTTCCCCTTTCTTTAGTAATTTTCCTGTGCGTGCAGCATATTTTTCCAAAAATTCTGTAGCAGTTTCCCAGCCCTCCACCTTGTAAGTTTTTATCAGATATTCCTTCCGTACGCGTTTTATAACTTCCTCCACATAATCTTCCGGATTTTGAACTAACTCCACTCTGACGACTCCCTTCAGTACTTTTTCCGCGTCTGTTTCCGCCGAAGGGTATACCACTCCGGGACAGTCGATTAGGAATATTCTCTTCATCAGAGTGATGTACTGCCAAACTTTAGTCTCTCCAGCGATCGGGGCTACCTTGCACACTTTTTTTGATCGCAGCGTGTTTATGACTGAAGATTTTCCTACATTGGGATAACCGATGAAGCCGACGCTTATCTGCTTCTTGTCGATGTGCAACTTGCCAAACTGTCGCAGGAGGTTGATCAGAGAACCTTTTCCAAACGGGTGAGTCAACGAGGCGTGGAACGCGACCGTCGGATAGTCGGCACTGAGAATGGCGACCCAGCGCTGCGTGACCCAGTTGGGGACAAGGTCCACCTTGTTGAGGATGAAGATAAGGTGTTTGTGCGGCTTCTCTTTGCGCAGGAAGTTCTCGACGTACGGGCTGCGCGTTCCTTGCGGGTCACGCGCGTCCAGCACCTGCAGCAGCACGTCCGACGAGTCAATCACCTTGTACAGCTCATTCCAGATGCGCCGGCTCATGCCCGCTCCGAACACCCAGTCGCGCTGGCCCTCACGCACGCCCGTGTCCTCGCGCACGCGGTCCACATCCTTAGTCTCGTCATACTTATCTGTGTTCTCGTTGGCCGCCTGCGACATGCTCTCCAGGTCTCCGAAGCTCAGGTTGACGCGCTTCCTCTGCTTGTTGGGCCCGAATGTCTTGTCGTAGGTCTCCGTCTCGAGCAGGTGCACTCTCGCGTGCTTCGCTTTCTCGTTGAGGAGTGTTATCGGTAGGTTGGTCGGTTTCATGACTACCTGATACGGGTTGCGGACAGCCGCGCCGAGCTCCGTCTGAAATTTCTGTAGAGCGCTCTGGGAAATAACTCTCGAGTTGCCAAACCACTTCTGATTGGGTTCCACTCGAGCGCGCGAACCCGACGGTAGCCAACCCTGGAACGGCGCTGGCGTTAGGATTTTTCCGGTTTTGTCGCGCTTCGCCTTGAAGTTGCGATACATCTGAAGTCGCTTGATCGTGCCTTTAGTACGAGGATTGCCGACACCTTTTAGACCCTCGGTCGGCCGATCTGGGTTCATAGAATGGCCGGATTTGTTGAAGCCCTGCCGGCGCGGAGCGCCCGGGGTCGATCGCACTTTACCCATGGCTGTCGTGGTCAAGGTTTATGATTAGTGAAAATACTACAACCACACTATTTCCCACTGCACATTCCACAAAACAGGCAAACACGTGTAGAGACCACGAATTTATAATGCCACCTGCCCTGCCCGCTGAATTGACATGACTGAGACTGACTGACTGACATTAAAGTGACAGTTGCCGGTCTGTACTCCTCCCTCAGTCCTCAGTTCTGTAAAGCGTTCTGCGACTAAATTCCTCTTCGCGATTGTACCCGAGCGCAAAAAAAACACATTAAACGGCGCGATAATGATTTTGCCTTACCACTTATTCACTCAGTCGCCACTCCTTGGGAAAGCTGTTTCACACGCCAGCTGAACCACAATCACGATCAAAGAATATATGATCACGACGCGACGCTGACTGACTGGACCAAAGAGTAAAGTAATAAACTGAACTGATGAACTGAACTATCTTTTTTTTTTTGTTTACTTCGTCTCCTCCCGAAACAGGCAAAACTCATTAGAGTATACAGCCATTTCTTTTGTAGCTTTAACGTCTGTTGTATAAATTCTCGGCTCGCGAGAACCACAAAAATATATATTTTTAATCACTGAACTATCTATCACTTTTTTTTTTGGTTGTTTTATCCCTTTTTTTGGGATAGGCAAAGGTATCTATCACTATCAAAACCTCACCACAGAGCACTGAATTCTATAATGTACTCTGTGGTCGGTCCGCCACCTGACAGCTCAGGCGGCTCCTGCAGATCCTGCGGAACTAGTCCTGTTATTCTTAGCATTAACAAAATTAATTCATAATGAATACCCCGTTAGCATTTAGCACTGCTAAGCGCCCTGATGAATAAAAATTAATGCTAAATGCTAAGCAATAATCACATTTCATTTTAGTTAGCATGGCTGTTTCGTTTGTTTTGGAACGCACAAAGCAATGAAGTATGTGCTATTTATCTGTGGTACTGCTAAGTGCTAAATGCTATATAGCTGCCTGCGCTCCGCTGCTAGCTAGCTAGCTAGCATCTAAACGCGAATGCGATGCGATCATGCGAGTGAGGGATCGGAATTATCATCTGTCACGTGGTCATTAGTTTTGGTCATATCTACAGAACCACTGGACTTAGACCCATCGTGTTGGTACTCAAACTGAACGTCTCGATGAGATCTACCCATCTGTCACGTGATAATTTGTTTTGGTCATATCTCGAGAACCACTGGACTTGACCCATCGTGTTGGTACTCAAACTGAACGTCTCGATGAGATCTATCCATCTGTCACATTAACTTTTGTTTTGGTCATAATCGAGAACCACTGGTGCCAGACCCATCGTGTTGGTACTCAAACTTCAGGTCTCGGTGAGATCTATCCATCTGTCACATGAACGTTTGTTGTGGTCATAACTCGAGAACCACTGGCGCTAGACCCATCGTGTTGGTACTCAAACTTCAGGTCTCGGTGAGATCTATCCATCTGTCACATGAACTTTTGTTTTGGTCATAACTCGAGAACCACTGGTCTTAGACCCATCGTGTTGGTACTCAAACTTCAGGTCTCGGTGAGATCTATCCATCTGTCACATGAACTTTTGTTCTGGTCAAAACTCGAGAACCACTGGTGCTAGACCCATCGTGTTTGTACTCAAACTTCAGGTCTCGGTGAGGTCTATCCATCTGTTACATGAACTTTTGTTTTGGTCATAACTCGAAAACCACTGGTGCTAGACCCATCGTGTTGGTACTCAAACTTCAGTTCTCGGTGAGATCTATCCATCTGTCACATGCACTTTTGTTTTGGTTTATTCACACGCTTGAGTGAATTCGCACTTCGTATACACGGTGTTGCAGTTGCCCCGTAATATTTTTAACTGACATAAGGGGGTTATTCTATTATGTGAAACTAAACAACTTCTGTGGCGAAAACATTTTTTTTGAAACAAAAAAAAATACACGTACAGAATCACCCCCTTTCGGGTTTTACGGTTGGGGTTGCAACACCGTGTATAAGACATTCATTATGTTCCATCATGAACTGTCGAGCGATATTTTTCGCATTCGCATTTAGCATTTAAATAATTAACATGTTAATGGCGTAAGATTCGCAAGTGAATTAAATTAATGCTTTTTCGCATTTGAGGTCTGACCTTCCGCAAAATTTAAAAACCCGTATATATGACCAGTGTGTCCTCCCGGTTATGACGTACGGGTGTGAAACGTGGACGCTGACGGTCGGTGTTGTCCAAAGGTTGAAAGTTGCCCAGCGAGCAATGGAGCGAGCCATGCTGGGAATAACGCTACGTGATATGGTGCGTACGAGGCAATCCGCCGACGCACCAAAGTAGTCGATATTGGATACCGGGTGGCTAAGCTCAAGTGGCAATGGGCTGGGCACGTCAGCCGAAGAGACGACGACCGCTGGAGTAACCGTGTCCTACACTGGCGGCCGTGGACAGGAAAACGGAGTGTGGGAAGACCACCCGCCAGGTGGGACGACGACATCAAGTACGTCGGCGGAAAGCAGTGGTTCCGTACCGCTGAAGGCCGGGAGGACTGGAGGAAAATTGGAGAGGCGTATGTCCAGCAGTGGACGCTTACACGCTGACTGACTGACTGACTGACTTTTTCGCATTAATTAACAACACTAGCGGAAACCCCTTTTGGAAACACTCGGCTCGAAGGAGTGCGGTATCCGTATGAGTGATGTTTTGGTGGTTTAAAAAAAAATTGGTTGTCTGTAAAGTCGGTTTACGGACGATAGTTTTACGTGATGACGTCATAAAGTGGTAAGACTACTGGGAGGTCTATGGGGGTTCGGTTCTAAAGTGTATCTGGCTGGTTTTGATGACATTGAAAACGTTACATTTTCAAAAAAGGAACAGATTAGTAAAATGTTCTTTCCCGCTATTTGCGCTTTAATATATTATAGTACGAGTAACCTCCTTTCAATTGTGCTGCCCTGGTACTTTAGAAGTTTCAGGAATATTCTAAATTTGAAATCTTTTCCGACCGGCCAGGTGCGCGTAATATTATTATGGTACGAGTAACCTCCTTTTAATTTGTGCTGCCCTGGTACGTGGTAAGACTACTGGGAACGGTTCTAAAGTGTATCTGGCTGGTTTTGATGACATTAAAAACGTAACATTTTCAAAAAAGGAACAGATTAGTAAAATAATGTTCTTTCCCGCTATTTGCGCTTTAATATATTATGGTACGAGTAACCTCCTTTTAATAGTGCTGCCCTGGTACTTTAGAAGTTTCATGAATATTCTAAATTTGAAATCTTTTCCGACCGGCCAGGTGCGCGTATATATTATGGTACGAGTAACCTCCTTTTAATTTGTGCTGCCCTGGTACTAGCCGACGCTTGGGTCGATTGTGCCTCTCTATCGCTTGTTACGCGCTCTCGCTTGCACACACAGGCTCAGATGGAACGTGACACTTTTTCGTGTGTGCAGCCGGTGTTCATCAATTTATAAGACGTGACGTCATCACGTCAAAAATAACCAAAAAAACAACGCATATCCATATTAACCCTGGTTATTATTTTTATAAACCACCAAAACATCACTCATACGGATACCACACTCCTTCGAGCCGAGTGTTTCCGAAAGGAGTTTCCGCAGGATCCGCAGGAGCCGCCTGAGCTGTCAGGTAGCGGACCGAACAAAAACGATAAGAGAGCCAAAGAAAATGAAATATTTTTTTTATTTTTTTTTAATATTATTATTTTTTTTTTTGTTTACTTCGTCTCCTCCCGAAACAGGCAAAACTCATTAGAGTATACAGCCATTTCTGTTGTAGCTTTTAACGTCATTGCATAAATTCTCGCACCGCGAGAACCACAAAAATATATATTTTTAACAACAAGGTAAACAACAATATTAGTCTATGATGTCTATAATATTATATGAATTACAATAGTAGAACTGCGAAGTGTTGCAAATCCAATTACTGTAAAAAAAAAACCTCAAGAATTATAGTACTTTTATGGTACCTATCATAGCGCGCACTGGGGTGAGGTGAGATAAAAAAAATTTTGTCATTCATTATTAAGTTAACGTGATTGGCATCGATCGACCGAATATGGAAGAGGGATGTGATTGGTCCAACGAGACCACTATGTACTTTTTAGAATGTTACCAAAGTGAGCCCATCATTTAGAATCACAAACACCTGGCTCACAAAGATAAAAAAAGTAAACGATGCTTGGGGGCGCATTAGCCAAGCAATGAGTAACATACCTATAGCAGTGGCGGATGGTGGGTTTTCAGCAAGGGCAAGCACAACTTTAGTCCGAATGGCATGGTAGGTAGCAAATCTATGTAAATAACATTTCTTTCATCGCCTAATAAATAAATAATATATACCGTGTGGGGCCGGTACTTAAAAAGAATATCCCCACTGCATCTCTCCCCATACATGTCGTAAAAGGCGACTAAGGGATAAGGACAAGATGCCGTACTAAAGGGCGACAAGATCGCCACCTCTCACCTTGGCACGGTACTTCCACCGATTCATGCAGGAGGTGGGTCTTCGTGCCTTACTTGCAGCTTGATCGATTGAATCTTGTTCGAATACTTTGCGAAACGTGGTGGTCGGTGTTGTGCTGTAATTTACCAGAGTTCTTGCATTATGATCAACCTTTCTGTTGTGTCTCTCTATTTCGTCAGCAGCCTGTCGCGAAAGCGAAGTTTCTATCCGAGTCTTCCCAAATCCATGGAATGCGATAACAGCATTTAAATGCACTTTAGTGGATTGATGCCGCTTTAGAGCGTTAGCGAAGTTGTTTAGGTCTGAGTAGCCTGTTGTGTTCCAAACACCCTTTTCATTCGAGAACAGCACGCAATACCAGCAAAAAAGCATAATCATGTGAGAACAACCAGCGACCCATGCAGTCTTGTAGACAGATCGATGAAAATGCCTATTACGATTCATAGTTGCCTGATGAATCACCTAGTTAGGTGTTGGACTATCTGAATGCACGAGACTCTTTTTCTCAGCAAAACTTATAGAAGCTAACTTACCAGGTTGAAGCAAGTATTGAAAACACTTTCTATCATCGCACTCACTCACTGGCCTTTCCACTTCCTCTTTAAGATTCATTGTTCCAATCCAAGAACTCCAACAGAACACTATTTACCTAATTATTTTGAAAATTCTATACAACAATCAAAGCATCTCAGCGAAAGCATTTGCATTGAAATAAAAACTTGTGTTGGAGTACGTTACCCAAACTTACCCTTGTAAATAATGGGGAATTCACCACATTTTATTTGCATTTTACAATAATTTTTTTCCCATAATTAGTGAATTTTGCCTACATAATTGTAACACTGAAATCGCGCGCTGTAATTGGTCGGTTACCTTCGTCCTTCCTTCTTACGTCACGAAGCTTGGCATTTATTTACTAGTGTGAGTCATGTAGGTGTCGTATACGTGTACAGGTCCCTACCCCACATTGACACAAACTTTTGTTTCAATGTATTAGTTTTGTATGAAGAGGAGATGCACGAGAATTCTAGGCTTAAGTTGCACATGTGGCTTGGCGTTACGATCGCGCGCCGTATTCCGTGCTTGAGCGTGAAAAGGACTGCGACATTCATTGCAATTTGCAGGCGTAGGTAGCATCTTTTGTTTGCCGATTGCCTGCCGGCCGACGATACACACATCTGGCTGGTGGCTCGAGTCGACCCGCATGTTTCGGCGCGCCGCGCGGCGGCGTAGGAATTTATTTAAAAACAATGTTTGTGTTTTTCGAATTAGATAACTTTTACCAATCGACAATCTTAGGGCAAGCCCGGCTTTTCGGCTTCTATGAAAGATCCGCCACTGACCTATAGGTGTAATTAAAAAGAAGAAAGTCGCTCTGATGGCTACTTTTAGGACCATCTGAGAAGCAATAAGTAAGCATCCACCATCTCCTTTTCTTCCAAGGCTTACGATATATTTTTTTTGTACAATAAGTATGTACATAATTATAATGAGCAATAGCGCACAAAGCTGTTGCAGCAGCGACCAACTGAACCTCCATCTTCGGCGTTTTGGCGGCGACTGAGCTAGCGAGCGTGTAGACGGCTGCCGCCAGTGTTGCCAACTCAAATTTTGAAATTCTCCTAGATTGACTTCGAAAATCTCCTAAAAATCTCCTAGAAAATTTTCATCCTCCTAAAAAATTCTCCTGTTATTCAAATTATAAAAAAATCACCACATTTTTAGTGTTCCTTATTCGTACGGGACCATATTATTACTAAGCCTAGGCCATCGGTCCGTCCGTCTTTCTGTTTTACATATAAAGAGCTGTATCTTTTCAGCCTGAAAACCGGTCAAGTGCGAGTCGAACTCGCGCACCGAGGGTTCTCTGTCAGTCAGTCAGCGTGTAAGCGTCTACTGCTGGACATTCGCCTTCAATTTTCCACCAGTCTCTCGGCTTTCAGCGGTACGGACCACTATTTTCCGCCGACATACTTCATGTCGGCGTCCCACCTGGCGGGTTGTCTTCCCACACTCCGTTTTTCTGTCCACGGCCGCCAATATAGTACATGGTTACTCCAGCGGTCGTCGTCCCTTCGGCTAACGTGCCCAGCCCACTGCCATTTTAGCTTCAACCTGGTTTCCAATATCGATTACTTTGCTGCGTCGGCGGATCGGAGACCTTGTCTGCCAAGCAGTATTTGACCGAGATATACTTACGCACTACTCTTCCTTCAACCTGTTCGATCACTTCTCCGCCAATAACGATTTGTCCTCCCGTCATAGCCACGATTGCCATTCTAACCACCACGTAATTCGTCTGTTTTAATTATTTGTTTTTTTTTATATTTTTAACCACACCAAGTTTGTCACTTGCACGTATTACCGTTTTTACGTTAGAGCAAAAACAAACAAATATATTTTTGACGTGATAACGTCTTATAAATTGATGAACACCGGCTGCACGCACGAAAAAGTGTCACGTTCCATCTGAGCCTGTGTGTGCAAGCGAGAGCGCGTAACAAGCGATAGAGAAAGAGGCACAAACGGCCCAAGCGGCAGTGTTGCCAAACGTACGGTAATTGCCGTATCGTACGGTAATCGAGGCTAGAAATCGACAAATGTACGGCGTACGGCAGCGAGAGGGGTGCCGTACGAAAAAATACGGTAATTCTTATAGCTGTGTTTCTGTATGACGTTATCACGTAAAACTATCGTCCGTAAACCGACTTTACAGACAACCATTTTTTTTTAAACAAGTTTCTTGTATGGGAAATCCCTTAATTTTTTTCTTATTATTTGATAGGATGTCCGCCAATAATAAATAACACATAATTTGTGTAAATCACAACCAGCTACCTATTACGGTACAAAAGATACAGCCCTTAAAGTAGTGCGGACTGACGGACAGACTGTCGATGTAGGCTTAGTAATACTACTGATTATTACAAAGAATATATGTAAATAACATTGATTGATAACAAAATGATCGTTCGGTTTGGCCCGCCCGGTAGTCGGCTGGTTGGTCGATCGATGCACGCACCGCACACACTCACAGAGTGTCACGTTATCCTATCCAAAGTGCAAGAAGGTGAACCTTGCTCTTATCAAAAGACAAATCCTATCGCATATTGTGTGACTTGAGAAGTTGGTTGGTTGATTCGCAGGCAGTTCATTCATTGTGTTGTCAACGTACATTCCGACATATTTGTTTGTTACTAGTAAACATATGTTTTAATTTTAATCCCGAGTTTCTCACTCCTAAATCTTCTCCTGTAGTGATTTTCTTTCTCCTAAATTTTCTCCTACTCTCCTGACAGGCAAAAAGTTCTCCTAGCACCACTGAAATTCTCCTGAATCTAGGAGAAAATCTCCTAACATGGCAACACTGGCTGCCGCTCGCCTAGCCGTCACTCGCCGAGCGCCTCGCCGGGCGTGAAGTGCTAGCATTAGGATTACCAACTGTCAGTGAGAGACGGAGAATTGGCCCCGAGACAGTCGTGTAATCGTGTAGGATCTAGGAGTAGTATTATATTCTTTTGATCTAGAAGGCACAGGAGACGACTCCTTAAATGTTGAGGGTTATAATGCCTCCGATCTCCGCTCGCCGCTCCGACACCCCAGCGCATCTAGCGGAGAAAACGTCAACCATTGCTGTCATTCTCTCTCTCTAACAGTACCTAATCTGTGTCAGTAGTCTTTGTTCATTGCAAAGAGAATTCCAACGCGTGCGGTCTATGCTTGGTGTGTGCATTGTGCTTTCTCATTTCGTTCTTTGCTTGGGTTTTTTCTCTGAGCTTTTTTTCGAATCAAGTAACGTCTTGGCCATGTGAAGATCGTGTACCGTATGTTCAGTCCGAACCCGGTTGAGTGAATTTCACAGCCACTGTAAAGCGAGTACCTACCTACATATTGTAATAATTCCCATGCTTCAATGTAAGTAAAACAAACGAACAATGGCGGATCGACCGAGAATAAGGCCACCGGACGGGTTGTGCCTGTGTTCAACTTGTGGGAAACAATACACCGAAGTCAGGAATTTGAACAGACATATCAGAAAGGAACATCCTGATGAGTAAGTACCTACCTACCCGATTTACCTACCTACGATGATCCACGCCCGGCGGATCTGCTGTCTCGGTCGAGGGGTCTCGAAGCGTCAGCGTTCATCTTGGACTAAAATATGGAATAATTTCGTCCATGACCCAAATGTTAAACACTCTTTAGACAAATATTTTTTGGTTTTTCCGATACAAATATTACATTGCGATCAAAATTTCGCTATTCATAATACGCGTGCACAGAAAAGCAAATAAGCTACCAATGGCCGCTTTTCCGGCTCGCCATCTACATACCGTGTCGTGGAAAACGGTTCACATTTTTGCTCCCGGTCCGGCGGATATAACGTGCCGACGGAAATTTTCATCGTGGAATCGGATCTTAGAATCGAGAATGGAAAGAGCTACCTACCCCCTAATTAAGGTCTGAGCACGATCCTGCTTATGAGGGGGAGGAAGAGTTTCAGTCGTGTGGGATGGTTTTTTAATTTTTTCGTATTTACTTAAATCATGTAATTTAGTAATTTCTCATTTTTCAGACTTCTCAAGGATGTCCCTGAGTCAGGAGTAAGGGTGCAACCCACGTCTTCGTGTTCAACTTGTGGGAAACAATACACCCAAGTCAAGAATTTGAACAGACATATCAGAAAGGAACATCCTGACGAGTAAGTACCTACCTACCCGATCTACCTACGTATGATCCACCACTCGGCAGATCTGCTGTCTCTGTCGAGGGGTCTCGAAGTGTTTCATCTTAGACTAAAATATTGAATAATGTCGTCCATGCCCCAAATGTTAAACGCTTTGTAAGAATGCACCCACTATTTAAGTTTTCGTGTATTTTTATATATTTTTGGTTTTTCCGATATAAATATTACAATGCAATCAAAATTTCGCTATTCCTAATACGCGTGCACAGAAAAGCAAATAAGCTACCAATGGCCGCTTTTCCGGCTCGCCATCTACATACCGTGTCGTGGAAAACGGTTCACATTTTTGCTCCCGGTCCGGCGGATATAACGTGCCGACGGAAATTTCATCGTGGAATCGGATTTTAGAATCGAGAATGGAAAGAGCTACCTACCCCCTAATTAAGGTCTGAGCCCGCTCCTGCTTTTGAAGGGGTGGAAGATTTTCAGATTCAGTCGTGTGGAATGGTTTTTTTTTGTATTACTTAACACTTTGACAGCCGAGCATTTTGTTAGGCGCATTCCCCTGTACGCCGGCCATTATCGGCATTTTTGTAAATTCTATATAAAAAGAACTAAAATAGTTATGAATTTAGTTCTTCTTGTATATGGTAGAATAACTCATGTTTTTTTATAGTAAAAAATAAAACAAACTGTTTTTTTTTATTACATTTCTTTTTAACAAAAATGGCTGTTTCTGCAAAAAAAAACTCTTACATATATGTTACTAAGAAATTACGTGTCCGATACAGCCTCTGAAAAAAAAAAACAATCAAAATAACTTATTCAGTACAAAGTCAAAATTCTACACATCTGAGTCTTCAACGCTCCAGTCCCCACCTCCCCTTACCCCTGCCTCTCAAACCTAAATAAATGAATCGCCTATTGTGTGTAGCCTAAGAATGTAACTACACAATGCAATGAACGCCGATCACGCCAGTGGGTCGTGTTTTTTAAATAAAATCTAGGAATTGCGGTCACACCCTGGTGACATGATCGGTGCACGGGAGAAAACTGAGAGTCACGCGCACGCCTCAAGGGCGTGATCGGCTGTCAAAGTGTTAAATCATGTAATTTAGTAATTTTTCATTTTTCAGACTTCTCAAGAATGTCCAGGCTGGGGACACAAGTGAAATAACATCTGAGTCAAGAGTAAGGGTGCAACCCACGTTTTTGTGTTCAACTTGTGGGAAACAATACACCGAAGCCAGTAATTTGAACAGACATATCAGAAAGGAACACCCTGATGAGTAAGTACCTACCTACCGGATTTACCTACGTATGATCCAAGCCCGGCGGATCTGCTGTCTCGGTCGAGGGGTCTCGAAGCGTTTCATCTTGGACTAAAATATGGAATAATGTCATCCATGCCCCAAATGTTAAACACTCTTTAAACAAAGAATGCACCCACTATTTAAGTTTTCGTGTATTTTTTTATATTTTTTTATTTTTCCAATTTAAATATTACAATGCGATCAAAATTTCGCTATTCATAATACGCGTGCACAGAAAAGCAAATAAGCTACCAATGGCCGCTTTTCCGGCTCGCCATCTACATACCGTGTCGTGGAAAACGGTTCACATTTTTGCTCCCGGTCCAGCGGATATAACGTGCCGACGGAAATTTTCATCGTGGAATCGGATCTTAGAATCGAGAATGGAAAGAGCTACCTACCCCCTAATTAAGGTCTGAGCACGATCCTGCTTATGAGGGGGAAGAAGAGTTTCAGTCGTGTGGGATGGTTTTTAAATTTTTTCGTATTTACTTAAATCATGTAATTTAGTAATTTTTAATTTTTCAGACTTCTCAAGAATGTCCACGCTGGGGACACAGGTGAAATAACATCTGAGTCAAGAGTAAGGAAGCAACCCACGTCTTCGTGTGCAACTTGTGGGAAACAATACACCGAAGTCAAGAATTTGACCAGACATATCAGAAAGGAACACCCTGATGAGTAAGTACCTACCTACCCGATTTACCTTTTTTTTTTTTATTGGTAGTGCGACTTATGGCGCCGAGTCACCCATAAAGTGTTTAACGACGCCCATGGACATTCGGTCGTACGCGGGGGTTGCGAATGCCATGCCGGCCTGACAGGTGCCCATTCACGCCCCTCTTGAGAGCGTTCCAGAGTTTACCGGTTCTGTAGAGGAAAGATCTGCAGAATCGATTTGTACGCATCCGCGGTAAATCCAGCGTGTAGGGATGCAATCCGTGCGCGTGGTGCGGAGGTGGAAACCTACCTACGTATGATCCACACCCGGGGATCTGCTGTCTCGGTCGAGGGGTCTCGAAGCGTTTCATCTTGGACTAAAATATGGAATAATGTCATCCATGCCCCAAATGTTAAACACTCTTTAAAAGAATGCACCCACTATTTAAGTTTTCGCATATTTTTATATATTTTTTTATTTTTCCGATTTAAATATTACAATGTGATCAAAATTTCGCTATTCATAATACGCGTGCACAGAAAAGCAAATAAGCTACCAATGGCCGCTTTTCCGGCTCGCCATCTACATACCGTGTCGTGGAAAACGGTTCACATTTTTGCTTCCGGTCCGGCGGATATAACGTGCCGACGGAAATGACTGTTAGGAAAAGTTAAGTACAGCGACGCATCTTTACTATTTCTTAAATACCTAAAAATATAAAACTTTGTAATCTTAAATTTTTCAGACTCCTCAAAGAAGGCCAGGATGGTGACACAATTGAAATAACACGCGTTAAATGTGAAATATGTGACAAAACCTACAAAGGAAGCAAACAAATGCACTTTCACATGAAGAGTGATCACCAAACAGACCTTACGCACAGTGCGTTGCCCACGCTGTGTTGTCCAATGCACTGCGATGCCAAGTTCATAAATTGTAAGCAATTAGATGATCATCTGACTGTGGAACATGGGGTGTCCGTAGAGTCAACCGTCATGGAGTTTGATTCCATAGCAGGTGAGATCTCATGAATAGTAACATTGTTACCAACACTACTTACACAGCAAAACAATATTATGCGTACCTATGTACTTGTAATTTCTTCACTAAATTATTTTATACTACCAAAGCAACATCAACAAAAAAACTAAAAAAAAATAATTAAGTGTTGCGATATAGGCGCAACAGAAAAAAAAGCTGATAGTCTTGAACGATAACGTATGTGTATATGTATAACATTATATACGTAATGACGAAATGCGACAAAGAACTAAGGTAGTTTACAATGCTATGAAAATTAGTAATCTCAAGTAGCAGTGGGCCGGGCACGTCTGTCGCAGACTCGACAACGTTGTGTTAAAAGTGTTTATTTTTTATTTTATTATTAATATGCGGCGTATGCAGCGTTCGTGGCGAAAAACAATATTTTAATCATCATCTTTTCCCTAGAGAAATTATTTATAAGTTGCTTAATTTTTAGGAAGGACCCACCTTAAAAATATTAAAATACTTTAATGAGCGATGATTTCTGTAGTTCAGTACTCAAATCTATGCACCCACTATACGTGTTTACGCGGCAACATCATATTAATATAAATAATATATCTTCCAGCCATAGTTATACACCTATAAATAATATATCTTTTCAGAATTCGAGTCATGGAAAGCTGGACTTGAGTCTACAACGTTGTCTTCGTTTGTTAAGCATTCAGTTACAGCCACAAAGTTATACTACTACTGTCATCGTTCTGGTGTACCGCGTACTCAGTGTAAGTATAATAGATAATAGCATCAAAATAAGAAAGTATTGAAGCATAAAAAGCAAACCAATAGCATTCTAAAACTGTTACTACAAAATTGACATGACACAATCTACAGTCAGCAAAAAGAAACAACAAATACAGGGTAGACTTATCACTACAAGTGATTTCTTCCAGTCAACCTTTGGGTGATGACTTGATGAGGAATATAAATTATAGTGAAAGAAGAATGAGTAACAACAAAAAAAATTTTAATAAAATATATTGTAATCTTGCTCTCATGCTGTATTTTCAATAGACGTATAGAGAGTGTTATTATGTGGATAGTCACCAGTGGCGGCTGGTCCTAAAGTGCGCTCGTGCGCCGCACTACCATACCACGAGAAGTCTTCACTTCACTCAAAATAAATAATATCTTACAACGTACCTACATTAAAACCATAAAGATCGTACTCCAAATAAATACGAAGGTGAATTCGACCTTATTTTATAGATCGCAAGGCACGTTTTTGCGAGTAAACCCGTGCCATCATCGCTAGTGCGCCCCGTGCGGAATCGAAAACGCATGCGGGTCTCCCATACTGAATGTATGGGGATCGGAAGTATTTTTGGGACATTACCACGTGTGTTCATAAGGGTACTAAAAATGAGTTAAAAAACTTGTTTGGATTTTTTTTCTTGTTTTTTGCAACTCATTTAGTGTCTTGAGAATATTCATACTAGGTATGTAAATAACAAAATGCAGGCGTTTAACAAATTCGGAAGTCGCGATCTTAAAATAACATTGGAAATGTGTTGGGAAATTTGATATTTAAGTAGGTAGGTACTTAGCGCACTACCGGCCACTGAAGTCACCAGGCGCCACTGATAGTCAGTAAATGCTTGTAAAAATGATGTTGAAAAAAATCCCTGCGAAGTTTCCTGTCGGTTCTTCTTCGTGGGTGTAATCGAACCGGATAGAACAAATTGTGACAAATTCGAGTACAGTCATACTGTCAAATGAATGCTTAATAAACAATATACAATATACATTATCGTACCGTACACGTACCGTGTGGGGTCGGTACTTAAAAAGAATAGCCCCACTGCATCTCTCCCCGTCGCATGTCGTAAAAGTCGACTAAGGGATAAGAAAATTCGTCAGCCTCGGTAGCTCAGTGGCGCGGTTGGTTAGTCAACTGTTATTAAGCAACGCTGAGCGCGGTCAGTGTTTGGATGGGTGACCGCTTGACCGTTGGAGGCTGACCGTGGTTCTAATTCCACGTTAAACTGTAGGTCCCTTCCCTTCTTACCTTACTAGGTGGTAGGGTTTATCCCGGCCGGGTTGGTACCACCGCACTGAACGAAACGTCGGTCGAAACGGCTATATAAATAGTTCGTGTTTTCCGTCCAGTTTAGTGTAGCCGACATGAAATGAAGGGAAGCACTGACATGGCACCTAGTTCCCCCTGTGTTATGGGCTGACATCACGGATGTTGTAGGTGATGTAGCCAACCGTGTCAGGTTCCATAAAAACAAAAAAAAAACATAAAATAATACATGCCAATGATAGCCCAGTCCAATATTTATACCACATGCTTATTTTTCAGATGCGGAGCGAATTCAATGGACGCCCACAATAAAAACTGGAAAATGCTGTCCTGCAAGGATAACAGTAAAGCGTGACGAAAGAACGCAGAAGCTCCATGTAACACACTATCAAACCCATGTAGGGCATACTCAGTCCATCAAATACATGAAATTAAACAAAGATGAAAGGAGCCTGTTAGCTGGAAAAATAGAAAGTGGTGTCCCGTTTGATCGAATTCTCGATGATGTGAGAAGCACGGTGGAGAATTATGGGGAGATCAAAAGGTTGCACATTTTAGAAAAACAAGATCTAAGAAACATTGTACAAGAGTTTAGATTAGATCGTGACAGAGTGCACACCAATGACGCTTTCAGTGTCGATACATGGGTTCAACAACAAAAAGAGTATGGAAAAGATTGCCCTATCATATATTATAAGCCTCAAGATTGTGCTGATGAACAAAAGGTTCTGAAAAAAGAAGATTTTATGATGGTATTAATGACGCAATATCAAAAGGAGATCGCATTGGAGTATGCTTCGCAAAAAGTGTGCATCGATAGCACGCATGGAACTACTGGACACAACTTCATGCTCACAACTCTGGTCTCAGTGGATGAATTTGGAGCAGGCACTCCAATTGTAGAATGCATAAGCAACCGCATAGATGCAGTGGCAATGGCTGAATTTTTTAAAGCCGTAAAGCAAAACATTGGACACATACCTTGCAAAGTTTTTATGTCTGATGACTACCCGGCATATTTTAACGCATGGACTCAAGTGATGGGTGCACCTGAACACCGGCTCCTATGTGCCTGGCATATAGACAAAAATTGGCGTGAGAATCTTTCTAAAGTTAAAAATGCGCTTAAACGGCCCGAGGTCTACAAAGCTTGCCGAGTTTTACTCGAAGTCACAGATAAAGCAGATTTTCATAACACGATGACTGATTTTTTGAAATCATGCTCAGAAGATGAAGACACGGTGGACTTCGGAGGATATTTTAAAAAACACTATGGTGGTCGTCCTGAGCAATGGGCCTTTGCATTTCGTTGCCAGCTCGGTATTAATACAAATATGTACTTAGAAGCCCTGCACAAAAAACTGAAATATTGCTATATGGATGGGAAGGTCAATAGACGAGTGGATAAGTTAGTAACACTTCTTCTGCAATATACTAGAGACATCATGTTCGAGAGAACTGTAAGAATGCTAAAAAATAAACCCACCTATCGTATGAAGGCGATAGCCTCAAGCCATAAGAGAAGTGTAAACATAACAGATGATATGATAGAGTTCAGTGACACGACTGATCAAGAATGGGTGATAAAATCGAGTTCAAATCCAAAACATGTTTACAAAATAACAATAAATAGTGATGGACAGTGTGCGGGATGTCCGCTGTCATGCCCCGAGTGTAAAGTGTGTGTACATCAATTTACTTGTACTTGTGTTGATTTTCTTATACGCGCTAATATGTGTAAACACGTGCACGCTTGCATAAGAATGAGGCAAAAGATATCTAACCAAACATTAAAAAAGGATATACCATTGGAAAACAACGGCGATGAAGCTTATTCAAGACATGAAGAAGTTGTAGTTAAAACTATGCAATGCCAACCCCACGTACACATTGGTGAAGGGGTAACTACATACTACAAAGTGCAACAGGTTTTTAACGCGGCGCTTAACGTAGAAAAGACCTTGTCTTGTGAAGGTAAAGAGCAGATGTGGAAAGAGACTGAAAAATACTTCCAAAAAATTCAGGCACTTTCAAGTCAATTCCCAAACGATGGTGTGGAAACCAGTGCAGAGAATGTACCCAAATTTGATAAAAATGAGGTGACTTCAAACCATAAAAATATTATACGTCAGCGATTCTACTCTACAAAGAAAAAATCAAATAAAAAAGATGAAACTGTACGACTATCGAAGCCAACTGCTCTTCAGAAAGTTATGATAAAACAGGTTCTGAAAGATACTTCTGAAGAGCAGGTTGAAATACATAATGATTTTGATCATAAATATTCATAGTGTTTTACCGATAATTAAGCTGTGTCGTGTCTGCGTGCTTACTCAGACAGAGCGCTGGGAGTGCACAGTATTGGTGCGGGCCAGCCGCAGCTGCAAATAAAACTAGATAGCAAAATTGTTGATTGTAAAGGTAAGGGTCCTTTAGCGGCAGGCCGGGCCGTGGCGGATCGAGTCACATTTTTGCGATCTGCATCAATCTAGACGGGCCGGGACGGATCACCCGACGGATTTTTGCTGTCAGATCCAATCTAGTTCTCGCTCTGTGCGTACCTTCACAATGGATATCCCCGACGTAATGGATAACTCCGACGAAGAAATTATGTTATTTCAAATTCTCATGGACGAAGAATAAGCAAAAAAAAGAAGAAAGCATAGCTTCTGGGTGCATGCCATATGCAAGAAACGAAAACATTTTGGTGAATTTCATCATTTGTGTCCAGACCTAAAGAGAGATCTAGGGAAATTCTTTCAATATTTTCGTATTACATTCGAAAAATTTTAACAACTTTTGTGTTTATTCCAAATTGATGTACAGAAATAATCAACCAAAGGAGACGGATAGGCTTTCATACAATCTTGGGCCCGATTGTAAAAAGATTAAAATGGTGTCAATTAATAGCCTAAATATAATTAAATCTTCACTGAAAATTCAGCAGAATTTGGCGATCTGAGAGCACAGTTTTTAGAGATTTAGTAAAAGTTAGGTTAACTATTATAGACATAATATAGGCGCAGCAACCAGACCCCCCGCTTATTACCCACTCAAAATTCACTTCTATAGATCTGCTGTTGATGTTTGCTTCAAAATAATAAAATAATGCAATATAATATCGAAACTTTTTCAGAATTCTAGTTATTTATGTTTTGTAAATATTATGAAATGAAAATACAACTGACAGCTATGGCTCTTCTTCTTTATAAATGATTTCCTTTTATCACAGACTATACTATATGGATACTAGCGTCCTTTTATTATTGTGAATGTTTCTTTTTTTTAAATAGTAAAATGTTAATTGTAATGGATTTAATTACTTTAATTGAGTTATTCATTTGGTGCTAGCGTTTTTATTTTAAAATGTTTAAAATCATGTATCTACATTAATAGATATTTAGTTTAATCGTAATCGTTTTTCTTAACACTTTTTTAAGATTTCTCGTTTTCTAGATTCAGAATTGGGTTGATATTTTACAGTTTGACAAAGAAAAATATAACCATTTTTTTGAACCATACCTCATTTTATTACAATCGGGCTCAAACATCCACGTCTCTTTTCGAGTACCTATTGCGCTAAGGATATCAGTAATGCCTCGTCCATTTTTGTATCACGTGCTCGAAGAAAAAACCTTGTAAACACGAGCCACACACGACAACAACAAAACGGCGAGCGCACTATCCGCCTGCAGTACGTCCACTAGGAGCATCGGGGCGGGCCGCATTATACGCCTGACGACCGATCCGTCCAGGCGCTGCGTCGCGCCCCGTTCTGTCCGCCCCCGGCCCGCCGCTAATGGACGCGGCTCCATAATAAATGTAGGTGAGCGTATTAAGACTGCGGTACTACAGCGTGAGGCACAATTTGCAAAATTTGCCACATTTTCGTTTCGGTTTTTTGTTCAACGAATTTCAAAAATATATATATTAAAAAATCCTGTCTAAAAGTTGACCGTAATATTTAAAAGTTGGTGACAGATTTTTATTTTTATTTATGTCAATTAATATGTGAAAAAAAAAATCACAAACGTACTACTAAATGGTCCTAAATACTCTGAAATGCTCTCTTTGTTTCAAAATTGCAGCTTTCTAAAACATTATTTTGAGTTTATACTAATTGCAGATGATGTAAGATAAAATTTTACTTGTTTTGACAGATTTGGATATTCGTGTAATGTAAATTGGTTTAACAAACTTTGAACAAATACTATGAAACAAGCGAACGCTTTGCTATTCAAAATGCGCCATATCAGTGCGCATTTTGATGCTGTTGTACCGCGCTCTTAATCCGTTGCGATGCGACCCGGCCCGATCCGCCTAGTGGACGCGAGCCTTTATGGTTCATTGCTGGTAATTCATTGCTTGTAACTAGTTATATACAACATTCCAATTCTTTTTTTCCAGTTCTTTTTCCAATGTTTACTGAAATAAAGAATTACAAGGTACACTTTAATTTGTGTTTCTTTTTTACTTCCTTACCTATAATAAAATCCAACGACTGCTTTCTGTCTGAGTGTCTGAGTGTATGTCTGTCTGTCCGCTTATAACTCGAGAACCACTGGACCGATTTTAATAAAACAAAATTCTACGAATAGCTTGATTCTTCCCATCAACTATAGGCTACTTACTATCACGCTAAATGGCTTATGAGGTTAGCAGTGAAGTGAAATATGAGAGCGGGCGGAGCCGCGGGCACAGCTTGTCGAACAATAATTTTGAAATTATTGCTTGACAGAAGTCACTTTTTTTGGGTCTGTTTGGCAAACTGAGGTAGGCTTGGCGGGAGAGGCGGCCGGCGGCGCTGACCTTGATTGGTTGATCATTCACACCCCGCGCCCCGCTCTCACGTCTATCCCGTTCTGACAGCCGAACTAACTCCACCATTTTTGCAGAGCACAGATAAACTCGTAATGCACCTGTATATATGACCAGTAATCACTTCTTTGATACATTTACTTTCATCTTCAAACTCATACGGAAGTTAGAGACACTTTATGGGGAGAACACATTGAATACTTGATAGCTTGGTAGGGATAAGTGTACCACTCGAAAAAAATGACCGATAACTCATTCACATCATAACGCTGCATTCCTGATAATCAGGGTAAGCAAAGCAATCTGTAAGTATGTGCTATCATATTAAGTCTATACCATTAATTATGTGAAAAATATTTGGACAAGATACAGTCAATCAGCAGGATGGTCACAAAGACAATGTCTTAGTGATGACGGTGCCAAGGTGAGAGGTGGCTAGTCTGTCGTCATTTAGCACGGTGTCTTACCCCTATCCCGTAGCCTTTTATGCTTGGTAGATATGCAGTACAACTCATTCTTTTATTTATAGAGCCACACACGCTATACCGTATCGACCATTCGACACATGGCCGTTATGTGGGTAAATTTCATAAGCTGTTATGTAATAAACACAGGGTACTCTTTTGGGCGGGCTTAAATTCAGCACCGCACCATCAGCTCGGAGACGAGTAGGTGTGTAGTGGCAGAGACTGCGCCCATCCTTTTTTCTCTTCCTCTTACCTGTACCACACAATAAATTTATACTTACCGATTGTTGTTAGCGTTAAGTCTAATAGAAAATAAACAACATTTCATTTTATTTCTCTCACATGTAAATACAATTATCCTGAGGGGGCGTTGACCGTGGCACTACCAGTAGCACTACTAGTAGTGCCACGGTTAAAAGGTATATACCGTAGCACTAATTTAATACGGTAGTGCCACGGTTAAAATTTATTAACCGTAGCACTACTGATTTAATTTGATAGGTTTACTCCCAAAATGATGACTACATAAGAAATATCCAAATGCAATTAATAAATGACGAAATCACCACAGGGCACGCCCTCGAAAAATTGCGTTAAATAAATTCAAAAATTAATTTCTGGGTAATTTTTTTGTTATACGGCATTGTAAGTAAATTCACAGTATTTAATTGCTATTAAAATCAATGGCCTTTTAAGCCTTTTCATTTTTGTTTCCTCCTTGAATTGTGATGATCTGGGACTTGTAAGAATCATATACCAGATACCTACTCAAAAATATGAAAGTGGAGCTAGTGGGAAAATAAATAAATAGTCCAGAATTAGCGAGAAAAATAAAATACAAATCAAATCAAAAAACGTTTATTGCATATTGTTGTACAGAAGGTAGCACTTTAATGCCTATGGCATTTTCCACCAGCCTACCCTTATTTACATACAGAACTAGGGTAGGTGCAACAAGACAAAGTAAACAAAACAAAGTCTTATAAAATAGAAAATCTTATAGTATTATTGCGAAAAAAGTTTCACTTTGGAATCTCACACAATGCAGGTTTCTCGGGTTTTGCTACTGTTTTGCATTATCGTATTTTGGGAGTAAACCAGTAGTGCCACGGTAAATTAATTTTAATTCAATTCGCGATCCTGAGCTGATCCAAATGCTCACATTGAAACAAAAAGTTCTTAGAGGTTAGAGGTGACAACTAACTAAAGTATTAGCACAATATTCACAATAATATTTTTGAGTGGTGAACGACTGGAACCAAATTGGTTTAATGTCTTTGACTGGAACCAACTTCCAGACTAGATAGATAAAAATACTAAACCATACAATAATTCTTAAGAAGAGTGCTCAAGAACAAGATCACACATTACTCTCCTAAAGCCTAAAGGAGACAATATGTAAAGAAATAAATAATAAAAATTATGCGACATATGCAACTCTTTGCTTCTGTGATCTGTGACCTATTGATGTAAACAAACATGCAATGCAATGCAATGCAACAAGACAATGCACTAAAGAGCACGGACGGGCGCGGCGCGGTGGAGTACGGTACGGTATTACGGTAAGTAAGTAGTATTATATATTATTCTTTGGTGGAATGGAGATATATTGGTAATCTGTGGAATGGAGTGGATAGTGGTTAGTGGTGCACGGACGGCACTGTGACGGCACGGAGTGGTTATATTCTCTTTGGTGCACAGTGCATGGAATGAATGACAGCAACAGCAATGAACGGTTGACGTTTTCTCCGCTAGATGCGCTGGGGTGTCGGAGCGGCGAGCGGAGATCGGAGGCATTATAACCCTCAACATTTAAGGAGTCGTCACAGGAGCCACTAGAGCTGTCAGTCAGGTGTCAAACCCGTTTTTGTTTGCAAAAAATCTGTAAATTTTTTTAACTTTTGTTGCACATTGTACTATCGTGCGGGCCAGCTATTCGTTTACAGCGAACGAAATATAATTGTGTCCGGAAAGATGATCTATTCGCAGCAAGCAAATTAAACGATCTGCAGAGAAAGCGGCAGGCGAGCGTGTGCGTTGCGATGAGAGCGGTAGTGCGTGTGTGACCGTGACGCCTTCATGCTCTCCCCCGCAGTCCTGATGGTCCGCGCGGCGCACCGCTTTTCCCGCGCGACATGTACGACATGCTGGCGGAGTTCCGCGCGTCCGAACTCGACACCATCAGCGACGTGATCGGCTTGACCCCGGCGGACCCGCTCAACACCTTCGCAGAGATGTGGTACCAGGTGTTCCTGTGGTCGCTCTTCTCGTCCCTGTTCGTGCACACGTGCGCCGCGCTGGTCGCGTTTGCCACACTGCGCAAGCACAAATTCGGCAAATTCTTTCCGGTGCTGCTGGTGGTGATGGGAGTGGTGGCGCCGGCAACGTCGGGCGTCATGAGCAGCGCCGCCATCGCCTTCGTGTACCGCGCGTCCTCGCTGCAGATGTCGCCCATATACGCCATGCTCTGGGGCATAGGCCAGACTGTACTGTCCGGCGGGGTAGGCTTCACTCGGATCCTAGCAACTTTATAAAGTGTTGAATATTGTCCGCATAAGTTAGGTATCTGAAATTCGTTAGACTATAGACTACCGGCCGTCTCACGTGAACACGCTTCCGCAAATTAGGTAAATGGGTACTTATTCCTATGTAAACAAATAACTAGCTATTAGGAGTAAGTGTTCACCTAAATTTGTAAATTGCCATCAAGTGTGTGTTATGCGCTGGCAGTCACACTTTATAATAAAATATACTGATTTAATATAAAGTCAATTATTGAGACGTTTAATAAATGTAAAAGTTGTTGAAGTTAGTGGCCTAACTGGCATGTACCGCATTCTGTATTCAACGACAAGAAAATCACAGTCTGTGGAGAGTAGCAGCAAGTGCGACAATCCTGCGACGCGTCGACCGCAAGCCGGTGATTGCCGTTGTCGTGTGGTACGTGTGAGTTGAGCCTGTAGTCTTCACAATCTCTGGACATGTCAGTGATACTGAATAATAATGGCAGAACTGGTACTTATAACTAAATAAAGCAATAAGTGATTGTTTATTGACATATTTTCCAGGTAAATATTTTCATAATTGTGCCTTTGGAACATTCACAATTTTTATTTCCCCATATTTTACTGACTAGAACTTTATCTTTATCTTTTTTTTTTCATGATCATTATATAATTTGTGTTACAAAGATATTTATGAGTGAAATTGTTGGGAAGGGTCAGTCACCGTAGTAGGGGTTGGCAATTTCTTTTTTAAGAAGATCCAAATGCTGTTCTATTTCAATTAAACCATTTTTCATGGTGGACCCGTTGGATATGACTATGGATAAATTTTATTCCCGGTCCAGTAGTCGCACTATGCAGTGTTATAAAATACAATGATTTTTTTATTAATGGTCAGTTGCCACTTCAGCTAGTTTTCAGAATAAGGGAAAAGATGAAATATCAGAGCATTTTTTTTATTATTTATTCATAACAAAAAAATACTTGTTATGCTAATTAAAAAACTAAAATAATTAAATATAATTTTACCTTATTAAGGTAGTTTTGCCAACTAATTACCAATGGCAATGTAATTATGACATGTTGGGCCAAACATATGGCCCAAAATAATAAAGCAGGCAACTAACATTTGTTTTAGCTGAGAATAGTTTATAGAATTATATAGTTCTGTTCACCAGCTCCTGAATTATATCGACAATTTGTCCACGAAACAACACATGGTCAAATTAGCCTCGACAATGAAATAATTTAAGTTGAAATAATAATTTAAGGAATAGCATGTACAGTTTGCTCTTAACATTTACCACATGCATCTGTAGAGCCTTGTCATTGCTGAACGCACACACTTCATATACCAATACTGTACTGTAGGTACATAAAGAGTTTTAGAGCCACGAATAACCTTATTGTAGGTGTATACAAACTGTAACAAGGTGAAGTATTTAGTGGAAGGAGATTTTTAGTAACTGGGTACATTTTCAATTTGCTGGGAAAGAGCGTCTTCAGCATAGCGCTCGAGGACTGGAGGAAAATGAAGAGGCTATATCCAGCAGTGGACACCAAACACACTGACTACATTCCAAATTAATTTATTGATTTGTTGAAGAATGAATTCTTTACATTTTTCCCAATACATTTTATTTCTTTTCGAAATTGTAATGAATATTGTAAAATGTTATTTTGGATGTGCTGTTCTAATTAGTTTAAATAATTTCATTCACATCTAAGTACATCTCTGGGCTTGTACTCGGGCTAAGTATTGATCTAAAATCAACACTCAACATAATTTTCCATCCAGTTTAGTGAGTAGTGACGATCTATCACAGTGGTGCCCATACTTTTTTCTATGAAGATCTACCTACAAATAAAGATTGTGAGATCTACACTTGTACCAAAAGTTGTAATTGTTCAATAATTTATAGTTATTTTTGTTAAGACTAATTGTAATATTTATCCAATATGAAGTATACCATTTTCGGCGCGCGAGCTCATGCGCTGCGGGGCCAGAAGTAAGTAGGGAGGCGCGCTTCCCACCCGCATCCTACCGCGCGGGGGTTAGTCGGAGTTTTGGCCGCATTCCTTACACGTCGCATGAGCGTGTGTGTACGTACAATATCTATGTTTGTAATTTTACAGTAAATAAACTACGTACCTATGTATAGTTTCTAAATTACAATTAAAACAATTTTATAAATGGCACTTAATTAATTAAATTGAACCAATCTTGCTCAGATGGAATTCACATCCTTGAGAGCTACATTTACTACATTCTTTTTATTTGTTAACATTGCGGTTCTTGCGGAAGAAACCCACCACCCGGAAAATGGTTGATGTTTCTACAAGTCACTTTTTACTCTGACATATTTTTAGCGATCGACCTAAAAGTCTCTTGCAATCGACCGGTCGATCGCGATCGACCATTTGGGCACCACTGATCTATAACATCATCTCTATTTCACTCGTTCAGATATTATGGAATAGAGCCAGAAAGCTGACCTGCGAAATGTGATTCATTGTGTGTAATTAATTGCAGCTTTGTCTCACAGTTAATTTGGTAGAATGAGGTTGTTGCGTGAATAGTTCTTTGTAAATTATGTTATGTTGGGATATATGTATAAAAACGTAACGTGGACACCAGGGCATTCAGAAATACCTACAAGTTTAGGAAGGTGTGGATCTAAGCTTACGATGGCTTCACCGAACATATCCGGGCCCATCGGCAGTAGAGGAGGGTATTAATCGAGGCCGGGACTAGCGAGTGGCCACTCTAAATTTCCCGCGCATGCTTCACGTTTCGGCTCGCTGCAAGCCCTCGTCAGCTAGTCTGCGTTGACTAGGACGCGGGGAAACCACCAGTCCCGCTCTCGACCTCCCTCTCTCTACCTATCCATATTCTGTAGGATGCTTCCAGTGACGTTTTCGAAGCTCTCTCCATATATGAGCTTAGCGTCGATCTTGGGAGCCCTAGATTCTTGAAGAGACTGTAGAGCGACTTCGCTGGTAGTCCCCTTGCTCCGACTTCCACAGCGAAGAGATCAGTCTTGAATCCGTTTCTCACAATCCGGTCTACTAAGTTGCAGTACTTGTTAAGTTTGATGTTGTGGTCCTTCGGTATGTTACTTTCCCATGGAACTGTAAGTTCAACAAGTACTACATGCTTTGTCGCTTTTGAGAATATGAGTATATCCGGTCTTAATGCTGTGGTACAGATTTCCGAAGGCATTTGGTAATGCTTCTCATGTGTGTCCATCAACAATTCCCAATCCTTTGCTGCTCCCAAAATTGAAGAAGGTTTAGTCCTATCTTTGGGCAGCTTATTGGCTCCAGGTTTCACAAAGTTGACCTTCTGGAAGCCGCTACTGGTTTGCCCTTTCCTGGTCCGTGCAATTGACAGGTTGATGGCCTCTCTGATGATTTGGAGGACTTTGTCATGACGGTAGGAATACTGGCCTCGCTCAAGTAGTATTTTGCATCCGCATAACAAATGTTTGGCCGTGCCTACGAACTCCTTACATGACGGGCATAGTTTATTTGTAGATTTCCCCCATCTAACTAGGTTACTCGGGTCGGGGAGAGTAAGCTGGAATGCATTTAAGTAGAACTTAAGCAGCTCAGGGGACCAGTTGTATATTATGGATTTCCACTTCAATGCAGGAGGGATGCAGAAGTCACCCACTGTTAGCCAATCATTCTGCATTTCTAGGTTTAAGGCGTGAAGTTTGAAGCCTTGTTCCATGTCCTCCTGAGCAAAACCTTTCAGTATTTCTTTATCAGACTTTGCTGTTTCTATGCCCAATCCAGATCTATTGGTGCGTGTACCAACTTGGAATGATTTGTAGAAGTCGAGTCTCGATTCCAGTTCATCTGATAGTGATGTGTTGGGTAAGGCTTGAATAGCGCTATCATTGGAGTCTTTGAGTATACATCGTTTGGCTATTCTCGCCTTTTGATAAAATATCGACGGTTTCTTAATGTTCAGTCCAAAGTTATTGTGAGATCTGTATAGCGTTGACGAGTCAGCCGGGTGAGCCAGTCCAAACCATGATTTCAGGAATCTGGTCACATACGAGTCTAATTTAGTCAGGTTTTGCTTTGTGAAGTCGTAGACGAGAAATGGCCATGAAAGTTTTGATGTCAGGTAGTTATCGTAAATCCATGCCTTTTGTGTACCCAGGAGGGGAAGATTGTCAGTTTGGCGGAGGCTCTCTTCGAAAAGTTGGACAATATCATCAGTAGGATGCTCCTTTCCTCTGCTGGTGATCCTTTTGCCCAAGAATTTAAAAGGAGCTTCATCAGCCACGGTTGCGATTGGTTTTCCGGCTACTGTCAAACCTGGATTGCTCGAGGTAAACTTTGAACCTTTCCTGGTTAAGCTCAAACAGTAGCACTTCGCTGGTTTTATCTTCATCCCTTTGGTCCATTCACAATAGTCATCCACCACCTTAAGAAGCGACTGATTTTGTTTTGGATTGCGGGTTAACAGCGTAATATCATCCGCAAATGCCAGGATGGCCGCTAATTAATGGCCGCTCTTACATAATAAAAAGTCCGAACAATATTTCGGTAAGTAATTGAAATTGCGTTTATATTTTTGTCTGCAAAGGGGCTGGGGAACATGTTAGTGAAAGGTTCATGGTGAGTCTTTATACAACCCATATTTAATTTAAAAGCATGCTGTGAACCTCGGCTCTGCATATACTCGCATAATGGAACGATTGCTTCAAAACTGTCTACTCTAGATCTGTGTCTCTGAAGTATCAATTTTTATAAAAATAAGGTTACATAAAAATTTATTTGATTAAATTAACTTCATATTAAAATACTTCCTATAGAGACAAACATTGCTCGTCTCGCTCGTTTTGCGTTACTTAGTATGGGAGGGAGTTGGCTATTTCGTCCAAAGAAGCCGAGGTATATAGCATACTGGAGGTATATAGCGAAATTTTTGCAATTTTAATATAATATAAAATTGTTATTAGACTGATTTCACAATTAAATTGTTTTCTATAGTTTACTGAAATACATATTATATATTGGAGTTATACTGGCAAAGCTATGTTAAGGAATTTGTTATAAAAAGCTATAGTCTGTTTTTTTGGAAGACGGAGTAAATTGACGTTTGAGGGTTGCACGCTTTGCACCACTAGTGATTGTAGTCGATGAAAATAGTATCGACTTTTTCACGACATGAACACGACACGACACACCTTCACACATATTATGCGCTACCTGTGGCGCTGCCATAAACGTAACATTTTTCTAGCTAGATTTAGCTTAATATGTTGTCAATGAGGATCAGTAAAGTAACAGCAAATTCAATAGAAGTGATATCCACGTTGTTCTTTATGGCATAAGAATGGCATATCTTTTTGAATTATCAAAATCGGACCATTAGTTACGGAGATATTATCAATAAACTTAAGCCGTTTCTGCCGCTAAAACTCGGTGCGCCGCGGCTACGCGTGACGTCACTCCACCCCAGCACCTGCGCGCTCGCGCTAGCCAGCCACTCATTCGTCGAGGGCTGTATCTCTTGAATCGTAATAGGTAGCCCGTTGAAATTTTCACAGAATATGTGTTATTATGGCCGATATAACAACAAATAATAAAAATAAGGAAAAGTAAAATATTCACGGGGGTTCCCATAGAAGAAACCAAGCGAGTTCGACTAACACTTGGCCGGTTTAAAGAGTATAAATTTTGCATTGTGCCGAAATGTACAAATACGTCTATCAAAACCCCAGAGAAACTGATGTACCGTGTGGGGCCGGTACTTTAAAAGAATAGCCCCACTGCATCTCTCCCCGTGTATGTCGTAAAAGGCGACTAAGGGATATGACTCCCTTCTTATATTACTAGGTGGTAGGGTTTAACCCGCCCGGGTTTGTACTTATTTGGTGGGGGTGGACGAGTGTGCCATAATTCCACCAATACACTTGGTGACGAGGGTCTGATGATGGAGACAGGAGGTGGACAGTGGAACTCTTCAACCGTTACTAGTAACCCTCTCGGGTTTGGGTTCATTTGGTTGGTTCGGACGAGTGCTCCATACTTCCACCAATCAACTTGGTGACGAGGGTCTGATGATGGAGACAGGAGGTGGGTAGTGGAACTCTTCGACCTTTACTAATAACCCCCTCGAGTTTGGGCTCATTTGGTTGGTTTGGACAAGTGCTCCATACTTCCACCAATACACTTGGTGACGAGGGTCTGATGATGGAGACAGGAGGTGGACAGTGGAACTCTTCGACCGTTACTAATAACCCCCTCGAGTTTGGGCTCATTTGGTTGGTTTGGACGAATGTTCCATACTTCTAATAATACACTTGGTGACGAGGGTCTGATGATGGAATCAGGAAGTGGGTAGTGGAACTCTTCAACCGTTACTAGTAACCCCTTCGTCTAATCAAATGAGGCCAAACTCGAGGGGGTTACTAGTAACGGTTGAAGAGTTCCACTGTCAACCTCCTGACACCATCAGACCGTCGTCACAAAGTGTATTGGTGGAAGTATGGGACACTCGTCCAAACCCACCAAATGAGCCCAAACTCGAGGGGTTACTAGAAACAGTTGAAGAGTCCCACTGTCCAAGTCCTGACTCCATCATCAGACCCTTGTCACCAAGTGTATTAGTAGAAGTATGGGACACTCGTCCAAACCAACCAAATGAGCCCAAACTCGATGGGGTTATTAGTAACGGTCGAAGAGTTCCACTGTCCACCTCCTGTCTCCATCATCAGACCCTCGTCACCAAGTGTATTGGTGGAAGTATGGAGCACTTGTCCAAACCAACCAAATGAGCCCAAACTCGAGGGGGTTATTAGTAACGGTCGAAGAGTTCCACTGCCCACCTCCTGTCTCCATCATCAGACCCTCGTCACCAAGTGTATTGGTGGAAGTACAGAGCACCATTCCGAACCAACCAAATGAACCCAAACTCGAGGGGGTTACTAGTAACGGTTGAAGAGTTCCACTGTCCACCTCCTGTCTCCATCATCAGACCCTCGTCACCAAGTGTATTGGTAGAAGTATGGGACACTCGTCCAAACCTACCAAATGAGTTCAAACTCGAGGAGTTACTAGTAACGGTTGAAGAGTTCCGCCACCCACCTCCTGATTCCATCCTGATGATGATGAATGACCCTCGTCACCAAGTGTATTAGTAGAAGTATGGGACACTCGTCCAAACCATCCAAATGAGCCCAAACTCGAGGGAGTTACTAGTAACGGTTGAAGAGCCCCACTGTCCACGTCCTGACTCCATCATCAGCCCCTCGTCACCAAGTTGAAATTATCATAACATTGTATTGTTACGGAAAATCAATGTGTGTGCAAAGTTTCATAAGAATCGGTTCAGTAGAAGTAGTTGAAAAAGTTGTCACAAAGTTGTTGAAACAAATAAACAAGGGGTCAAGCTAAATAAAACCGTTTAAAAATAGTTTCTCTGGCGTTTTGATAGACGTATTTGTACATTTCGGCACAATACAATATTTATACATTGTGAAAAGTGAAACCAGGCACAAATCGGACACTTAATTTGTTTTAAACACAAATTAACAAACATAAACACTACGCGCCTTACCGCTTCCTGGCGGTGCGGAGCGGCGCGTGGAGTGTCGTGACGTCACGCACTTCGCGCCGCGATTAGTCGAGATCGGCGCATTCATTTGATCGCTACTAGCTCACTTTTGGTCGTACGACAAAATAATTACACCAATGTTTTGGATTTTTCATGGACTACAATACTACATTCAAAACTAAAAACCGCGTTGATCCTCATTAAATCCACAATTAGATAAATATAAGAGTTTACAGCATTTCATTAGTTAATCAATTGATAAAAGTATCGATAGCAACTACATGCCTATTTAAAATTTGCCAGAAACTGGCAACACTCTTAAACGTCACTTTCCTCCGTCTTCCAAAAAAACAGACTATAGCTTAGTGTATTTAGGTACAATGGAAGAGTTATTTATTTTAATTTAGTTTTACTTTGATTTTAATCTGTTGTTATTTTTCCATTTTTAATTTGTTTTTATTAATTACCAGAGTATCAATAAAGAATTATTCTAAAGGTACATAAATATGAAATATTTCTTACAGTTGCCTATTGTACATAAATGGAATGTTTTTTAAGTAAAATCCCCTATGTATTCAACACTAAACTTGATGTAGAAAGAAAATACTATTTATACATATTATGTGTCATGCAAATTAAAAACAAGTTCAAAATGCGGATATGGGCTTTTCTTACAAAAAAAACCACAAAACCACTGAGTCTTGAGCGGAAAGCTTCAATTTTAATACTTTACAATCAACAACCCATATAAATAATAAATTTTAAATATATTTGCAACCTAGTAAATTATAATATTATGTACACATTATATTGTGCTTCTATGTAGATAGATCATGGATTGCCTTTGAAGTGCTCTCGATTCTCTCAATTCTTCTTCAAGTTCATCTTGTGCAAGTTCTTGTGTGATTTCGTGCAATGTTTCTTCCATCTCTACTGCACTGGCAATAGGGTCATCTTCTCGGAGCGGTAACTGAAAAAAAAAACAACTAAGTAAGTTTTAAAATTTACTTTGTTCTACTAGTTGAGTCCGTGGCTCACCTTGCGTGATAGTGATCAGTTTAGAGAAATCAATTTCCATATATATATATTTTTTTTTATGGATATATGCGAGACACTTGGCGCCGTCAGCATGGATTGTTGAGCCGACGACGCCCAAAAAGTAAGTTAAGTAGTTATTGAGTTTTTAAAATATATGAGTTGTTTAGAATTTTTTGGGTTATTGTAGGTTTAAGTTTTTAACCGACCGCGACCGCTCAAAGATACTACTGCACAATACCTACATAAAAATCATTTTTATGCAGTGACGATGACGCATGTCGCACAACGTTGATGGCTTTTCTGAGTTTACTCCACATTTTCATAACGCTCCTAAAGGAGTTAAATTTCTTTCATAACATCACTTTTAACGGTTTGTTCAATCGATAAAACAAAGGGTCGAATATACACATTTTTTTGCTAAAGTTTCTCCATTTTCAATAAAAGGAGAATGGGCATGGGAATTATAACGGATTACGGTGGCCACCGTAATCCGTTATAATGATTGTGCATAAACTGAGCAATACAAAACTGTTTCCAGTAGTTATCTTAGAATATCATAATCAAAATCAACTACAGTTTCATGTGTTGTTTTTCCAGTTATGGCTTTGTTTAAGAGATATATATTATTTACTTGAGTGGCAGCACCGTCGCCTGTCATTTTGACACGCTCTTAATGCCTCCTCTACACATCGACAGATGGAAGGTGTGGATCTAAGCTTGCGATGGTTTCACCGAACATATCCGGGCCCATCGGCAGTAGAGGAGGGTATTAATCGAGGCCGGGACTAGCGAGTGGCCACTCTAAATTTCCCGCGCATGCTTCACGTTTCGGCTCGCTTCAAGCCCTCGTCAGCTAGTCTGCGTTGACTAGGACGCGGGGAAACCACCAGTCCCGCTCTCGACCTCCCTCTCTCTACCTATCCATATTCTGTAGGATGCTTCCAGTGACGTTTTTGAAGCTCTCTCCATATATGAGCTTAGCGTCGATCTTGGGAGCCCTAGATTCTTGAAGAGACTGTAGAGCGACTTCGCTGGTAGTCCTCTTGCTCCGACTTCCACAGCGAAGAGATCAGTCTTGAATCCGTTTCTCACAATCCGGTCTACTAAGTTGCAGTACTTGTTAAGCTTGATGTTGTGGTCCTTCGGTATGTTACTTTCCCATGGAACTGTAAGTTCAACAAGTACTACATGCTTTGTCGCTTTTGAGAATATGAGTATATCCGGTCTTAATGCTGTGGTACAGATTTCCGAAGGCATTTGGTAATGCTTCTCATGTGTGTCCATCAACAATTCCCAATCCTTTGCTGCTCCCAAAATTGAAGAAGGTTTAGTCCTATCTTTGGGCAGCTTATTGGCTCCAGGTTTCACAAAGTTGACCTTCTGGAAGCCGCTACTGGTTTGCCCTTTCCTGGTCCGTGCAATTGACAGGTTGATGGCCTCTCTGATGATTTGGAGGACTTTATCATGACGGTAGGAATACTGGCCTCGCTCAAGTAGTATTTTGCATCCGCATAACAAATGTTTGGCCGTGCCTACGAACTCCTTACATGACGGGCATAGTCTATTTGTAGATTTCCCCCATCTAACTAGGTTACTCGGGTCGGGGAGAGTAAGCTGGAATGCATTTAAGTAGAACTTAAGCAGCTCAGGGGACCAGTTGTATATTATGCAGCAGGTGGATCAGCAGACGTATCCGCAGATAAATACGTGATCCGTCCACACATCCGCGAGTCATTCAGTCTGTGTTCAACATCCACAGACGCAACTCGTGCTCCAAAAAATGAATGTGGAGACGGTAGCAGCCGCTGCTATTTATAAATATGAGTAAATAAATATATAAATAAATAAATATGAGTAGGTATACAAGCTTTACATGTATAAAGTATAGGTAATACCACAGATTACTAAATAGTTACTTCGTAACAGATGAATCTCTCCATAGAAAAAGTTACGTACCTTCGGCTTTAATAGCCTAAACTTTTACGACGCCAGTCGCTGCGTGCGAAAATGTACCTAAACGAAAGAGCGTAAAGTGATTATTGCTTTGCAGCTGCGCGCGGACGCGGGGCCTTGAAGCAAATTCGGTGACGTTAGGGCTGCTACTTTCGATAAAAATATCAATGCATTACACAATCTTTAATATTATTATATTGTAAAGAGGAAATATGTGTGAATGTTTGTTCGCGAGCTGCAGCACAGATTTAAAAATGTTTTTTTACTGTTAGATAGGTACCAATTTTTTTTTTTGTTTAACATATAGGCTACTACTAGTTTTAGCCCGCGGCTTCGCCCTCGTTAAAATATATTAAAGGAAGAAATTAGTTCAGCCCGAAAATACTTCAGGTAATCCTACCTACCTACTACCCCTGTAATGTTATTATTGTTACCTGTATGCATGCTTATCTAACCGATTTTATTCGGTATAGATTAAAAATACATCTGCCAAGCGAAGCCGGACTTATTGCCGGCGGCAATTACTTCCAGTCGACCTTTACATACACCTTTCTGCTTGGCAGAAGGCGGACTTATTTCGAGAATTATTAGAATCGATTTCAGTGAACCCCCCCTCTATATGTCAGCTGTCTGCCAACCGCTGACGACGCTGACTGGATCAGCGCGCCTTGCGCCTTGCGGCGTCGTCTTACCAACAAAAAGAGTCAAAGGAAGCCGACGTTTGCTATAAAGCAGATGAAAGCACGGACCGCACGTGTCGGTCTTATTACACTGAGCGGCGGCGTGTTGCGGCGGCGCACCGACAAAATAGTCAAAGGAAGCCGACAAGCGAACCGCCTACCGCTACGCGCCGCTAGCACATGCCGCTAGGTTTCTTTAAAGTGTCGCGCGCCGCGCGTGCACAGCTAGAATTAATATGTCATATTTTGGGGTTATTCGTATTTGTAAGAATGACGTCAGTTTTTGCCAGACTGTCCTCCTACGTCACGTTACAATCATCTGCAAACCTGTGTTATTTTATGTTATGTTGTGTCCTACTTGTAGAAAACCAAATAAATAAATACACCTCCCCCCCCCCCTCCATTTTCAAATGACGACCCCCATCTTCACGGACGTTGTTTTCCGTTCCGTTGCGTCGTACGTAGTCTTACAATTGCCTTAACAACCAGAAAATGTCAGCTGTATGCACACAAATCGTAAAGTGACTGTGATAGACAAACAGACAGATATATCGAACATACCGAAACTCAAGCGAAACACAACATAAACCAAAATACCTATCTACCTACCATTTTTAGTGTTCCGTACCAAAGGGTGCCACGGGACCATATTACTAAGCCCCGCCGTCCGTCCGTCTGTCAGCGGGCTGTATTTCTATTACCGCTATAACAAGAAATAGTAAAAATATAAAAAATAAAGTACCTACATAGTGTTAAATCTTGTACGGTGGTACGGAACCCTTCGTGTGCGAGTCCGACTCGCACTTGTCCGGTTTTTTAGAATAGGTAATTATTGCTCAACAAAAACAATATACTCACATTTCTTCATCAGCAGGTAAATGGAAAAAAGAGAGATTTTTATCTCTCCTCTTGCTGGATTTACATCCATCTACTGCACATAAATTGCCACTGCCACTATTAACAGAAGCCATGTCAACTTGAATTAAGACATAGGCAAAGAAACTCTTTGGATATAGGTAGGTACGACCGTACGAAGCAGTAGCGTGAGCGCGCGCTCACGTAGGTTAGCTCCACGCGGCTGTCGGCAGCCCAATGAATTATGGATCGCCGGCGGTCCGGTCGGCGGTAGGTAGTTATCGCGAGCAAGTACATAGAGTGCGTGAGCCCTGGTAATACGCTGGGTCATCCCATCACTGTCACACTATACACTAGGTGTATATGAATAACAATAATAATATCCTCTAATAACATAATAGTAGGTACCTACATAATAAAATAATACTAATAATAACCTCTACCTAGTCCATCGTTGGAAAAGGCGTGAGTGTGATCTTATGCTTTGATAGGTAATGAAAAATAATTAAGTATATACTTATAACATTTTTATTTTTGTGGTACTTATTTTTGGGGTTCCATATGCAGTTTTCACTTTGGTATAACTCTATGAACTTGAAAGTTTCCTCAGTGGTCATATTGGCAGCTATTTTAAATGACGAGAAAAAACTAAACACGTGCAGTCTCACTTGCTTCCCGCGCAATACTGATGCATCTGCAGATGTGTGGACAGACGCCTTGCGTTCACTCTGTCGCCCTTTGATCTGTGTCGCAAAAACCGACAACAAACTGATGAGTGGCAGACGCATCGGCCGACGTTAAATACCTACCACAGATGTCCAAATACTCCCGTCTACACATCTGCGGACGCATCCGCAGATGCAATCTGCTGATGCATCTGTCGATGTGTAGAGGAGGCATAAGATATAGTTTGAGAGCTAGAATAACTATAATTTAAGCTTGATAATTCTGACCAGAAAAAATCATAAAAGTAAAAGTATAAATAAAATCAGGTGTATAGAGCCTTTGTCAGAAATTGTTGATACATATCGTATCAAGTCATGTCAATTATAAATATTCATACCACATTGTAGTACAATGTCAAATTAATTGATAAATTTGATAAGTTTGAAATTAATAAATTAGTCAAATTAATATTTTTGTATGCGTGCTAAATAAACTTGATACTTATTGTATCAATTAGTCAAATTAATATTTTAGTATGCGTGCTAAATAAACTTGATACTTAATGTATCAATTAGTCAAATTAATATTTAGCATGCGTTAGCAGTATAAATTAAGGTACAGGTTGTACCCTGTCAAAATTCTAAATTTGTATGCAGTCAGAATCTCAAGTCAACATGTTTGTAGCTTTTTCAGTTTATACCAGTGATAATACGAGATAGTACAAATCTCAAAGACCAAAAACTAATATAATGAAAAATATAAATCTGCGACAAATGTAACAGTTCATGACAGATACTATAGTTCCTTTTAAAAATATACATCTAACATTATAAAATATACAATGTTACCAATTGGAGCAGGCCAGTCTCCACGAACAGCACCCGTTCACGAGCATCACACCAGGGCCAGCCATCGCTTCCGTCAACCATGTTTTAGGGAGAGAGGTGACCCGGAGCAAGCGTCACCGTAAGCAAAGACCTTAAAGCGATGCATTACTCCAGGCAACAAGAGTTATTTTGGTCATTTATCTCAACTGTAGAATTGTAAAATTATGTCAACTGTAGATACCACCTTTTTGCTTATGACGGCAGTATAAATAATTATCCATTTTGAACATTGTATTTATAAATTACTTACTTCCTGTTTTCTGATAACTGCAGCGTTCAGTTTATCAATCTGTTCCTTCAAAATTGTTGTCTCCGAAGTGGCATCTTGCAACGCAAGTTTAAGTTCTATGACTTCTCTTCTCGCTGTGGAAAGTAGACTTTCAACCGACTGAATGGTTGTCTTTATTTGGCTATTTTCTAATTCCAGTTTGGTTTTAGTTTCAGCTAGACTTTTAATTTTATTCTCATAGAGTTGTAGCTCCGAGTCTGTATTTTCTATGCCTTGTCCCATACTTCTCTTTTCTGACTCCAATTTATGACATAGCTCTTTCAAATAGCAATTGTTTTTCTCAAGAACTGCTCTTTCTTCTGTAATTAGTTTGATTTCATTTTCCATAGCAGAAGCTCTACAGCTCAAGCTAGCTATCCGTGCAGACTGACTATCAATTGTGTTCTCTTTATCGTACAGTTTTTGTTCCAATTCTTCAACTTTGCTCATGTAAGTCTGAAGCTGTAAAGACTTGGAAGCAGATTCATTTTCTAATGAATGATTCGTGTTTTCTAACAAGTTTGCTTCAACAGATAAACTGGCGAAATTTTCCAACATATCGGTACGTTCTGCCTCCTTGTGAGAAAGCAAGTCTTCAATTCGTTTAACTTCGGCTACATAATGTTGTAGCTGGAGACGCAAGCCATCCGCATCTTTCTGAGATTTGTCATATTCAATTTTAGTCACTTTTAAAACACTATCTGCATTAGCGAGGTTGCTTTGTAGACGCTTATTTTCAATTATGGCATCTTCATTAAGTTGATTGAGTCTTTCAACTTCTCCATTAAGAAAATGTATTTTGGCTTCAGAATCTCTCAGTTTGTGCTCTGAAATGTTATTAAGAACATTGGTTTGCTTAAGTTGAGCAATTTCATTTTCTAATTTTTCAATTGTGTATGTTTTAGAGTTTAACTTCTGTTCAAGAAGTGATATTGCTTCAGTTTTTCGGTCTGTCTCCATCACCACATTGTCTCGTTCGTGGTCTAAATTTCGCACGTTATCTATCAGTTTCGATTTCTCTATCCGTAAAGATAATATTTCCCATTGCAAGTCTTTACATTTGTTTTCCAGAGCCAGGTAGCTATCTTTCGAAAGGCTTAATTGTTTTTGAACCAAAAGCAAGTCGTTTTGCATCTCGCTAGTGCTTCTTTCTGTCTCAACCTGTAAATTTTTCAGTTGACTCGTCATAGTTTTTTCTTTTATCACTTCAGATTGCATTTTCAACATTTGTTCTCGTAGGAAATTACACTCATCTCTCAAATGGTCAACCGATGCTCTTCCAGAGCGGCTGGTCATTCTATAGCCACAATTTTCTTCCTGTAATTGTTCCAATTGAGATTGTTTCAAGATTAAATCTCTCTTTAGCGAATCAATTAGTTCAATTGCTTCTTTGTGTCGAGACATATAATCCTTTTTTTCATTTTGCAGCAAATTATTCTTATAGATAAGCTTATCAATATCATTGTTAAGCTTGTTTATAGTACTCTTTGATTTTTCCAATTGAAATTCATCAGTAGAAGAGTTGACTCGTTTAAACTGGCTCAAAGAACTACTTAACCTCATATTTTCTTTTGTCAGTTCGGTATTTTCAGCTCTAAGCTGTGCAATTTTTTCTTCAAAGTTGCTGTGTCTTACACTGTATGTATTATGCTCTTTTGCCTTATATACATCATTTTCATTTTCTAATTCTAGAATTTTTCGTTCATATTCACAAATTTTGCGATATAATTCATACACAAATTCATTATCTGAGGACTTTTTATTGCCCTGTTGAAAATGACTAATGTTTTTGTTAAAATTTTCTAAGGCATCAGCCATCTTCCTTTGCCACGGTAAGGAACAGCTCTCGTACTCCTTTAATTCCCTCTCCACAAGATTTTTCAAGTCATCCTTGGTTGCTAATTGTGACACCATTTCTTCATTACTGTCACTTCTTATTTGGGTGACCTGTGACAATGCTGATGTTAACTTCTCCTCTAAAGATTTATTTAAAGACTGAAGGATTTTAACTTGATTAGAAAATTCATCTTTTTCTTTTAATGTATTGTTTAAGTATTCTTTTATTTTCTGAATTTCGTCAACATTCTTTTCTAATTTCTCAATAGAATCACTTCGCCGTTCAGCCAGTTCTACTTTAAGTTTATTGTTGTGAGCGAGCAAATCATTTACGTGTTCTCGAAGATAGATGTTTTCACTGTATTTTGTTTTTAATTGGTTATTGCACTCATCTTCCACAGTTAAAGCTAATTTATCAAGCTTAGACAGCTCTTCTTCCAAGAGTTTGTTTCTATCGGCAAGATTTAGTGCACGCAACATGGCCTCGTGTTGTTTTTCAATACTTTGTTCCAACTCTTTCATGAGGTTAGCATTTTCGATTTCTAAGCCCTTAAATTCTTGATATATCGCAGTTATTTTAGGGCTCACATCTTCGTCACTGCAATCCTTGATGACTGCCGCTAATGGTCTTCCTCCTTCTAGTAGCATATTGAGTCGTATTATCTCATCATTTCGGTTTTCTACCTGATTCTGGAGAAGTACTATTTCATCACTGTAACTGGCGTTGCATTCTTTCAAGTTTTGAATTTCTTTTTTTAACTCGATGACACTGTTTTCTAGAGCCACATTATCGCGAGTTGAACAGTTGCACTCGTTCCTCGCTGTCTCTTTTGTCTCATTATTCTTCGATTTGTTTCGGGAGCTTGATGTGCCTGCGCACAGACCCCTTAGACCCAGGTCTCTGCACTGTTGTTTCAGCCTGCTTATTGTTTCTTCCTTGCTTACTATTTCATCACCGAGAGCCTTGATCTTCCGTCCTGTCTCCTTTGATAGCTTTACATGTTCTTCCTTCAGATTGAGTAGGAGTTTGTTTAAATAGTTGTTTTCCTTGATAAGTTTAGCGTTGTCACACTTGTAAGGCTCCGCCTGCAACATCAGGTCGTCCCGCTGATGTATGGCGTCTTGCGCTATCTCCATGTAATGCTGCAGACTCCGTGTCGTCTGCAGCAAGTCCGCTGTCAAGCATTCCACGAGCGGCACGGCGTCCACTGGAAGGTGCTTACTGTAGCCCAACTGCTCCAACTCCTTCTTCAACTTAAAGTATGTTTCACTCATTGTGAACTTTATCAGCACTCCACCAGTTGCATGCAACCCTCAGGTAAGGCCGGTTTTAATGGATTGGCCAGCTACGTGCGAAGATATTAGTGACTGACGGGTGGGACGCGGGGGTTGGGTGGGGTTGCATTGCTTGATATGAAACGCGCAATAGCAAAGAATATAATACTACTAGGGCGTCGCAATAGCGACCTATCCGAACTATTTGAATGCAAGATGCAACAAAACAACGACTTTGAATGCTAAAGCTCGCATCGATCCAACCAAAGAGAATATAACCTGCATCGATCCCCACCCCATATTACCGGTTTGACACCTGACAGCTCAGGCGGCTCCTGCGGGGATCCTGCGGGATCATGAGGATCTTTCGGAAACGATCGGGTTGACTCGGCTCGAAACGGAACCAAGTGAATCCGATATTCGTTTGGTCGTTTAAATGTAATTTGTTAGCTCAGTGGATTTTTTTTCTTTTTTTAAGCTATGGTAGGGTAAGCTTTATTTTCGGAAATACAAACGTAACAAAAACGACATGCACCGCCTCAACATTACGTTAGGGTTAATATATAGAAGATGCGTCGCTACGCGACGCATCTTCTATATATTAACCCTGGTAATTTTTTTTAAACCACCAAAACATCACTCATCTCCAGACATCGGAATCCGCGGGGCACGAATACGACCTTGTTAGGGATTGACTACGGCGATCAATAAACAATCGACACTGTTATCGATACTCATATTTATTTGTTTATTGTATTTTATTCATGTCCTATTTCAGACCTAAATACTTATATACCTACAGTACTTATATAAACATGTATACTTTATGTTAACGATTAAGTAAATATAGTACATATTTATTTAAGGTCTTTCAAAATTAGTTCATAGTACGCTAAGGGGGGGTTCTGTATCATATAGGGAGTAAAACCTATATAAAAATTTTTGGACCTTGGGCTTTTTTTAAGTAAAAAATTTTTTTATGAAGGTATTTAAATAAAAAAATAGGTGGTTGATTTTTATAACCTAATCGATTCAGTTTCATAACAGTAACAAAAAAGTCTTCGTGACCATTACGCAAGTTGGTAAAAAAAATTAAATTCTTTCTATTCCATACTAATAAAACTAAAATTGTGGTTTTTCACAATTTCTGAAAGAAAGAGATATACGTGTTGGAAGACTTTTTTGTTCCTAGCACGAAACCAAAACGATTAAGAAAAATTTTTTTTTACATTTAACATTAAAAAAAAAATTTTTTGTGAAAAAAAAAATTCTTTGTTCTTCAAAAGTGATCTATTTCCGATACAGAACCCCCCCTTAGCTTACTATGAACTAATTTTGTAAGACCTATTTTTTTGGACCTTGGCCTTTTTTTATGTAAAATATTTTTTTATGTGTTTAAATAAAAAAATAGGTGGTTGATTTTATAGCCTAATCGATTCAGTTTCATAACAGTAACAAAAAAATCTTCAATATCATTATGATGTAACACGTGTAAGTTGGTAAAAAAAATCAATATTTCTTTTTTTTTTTTTTTTTTTTTTATGGAGCCTGACACGGTTGGCTACATCACCTACAACATCCGTGATGTCAGCCCATAACACAGGGTGAACTAGGTGCCATGTCAGTGCTTCCCTTCATTTCATGTCGGCTACACTAAACTGGACGGAAAACACGAACTATTTACATAGCCGTTTCGACCGACGTTTCGTTCAGTGCGGTGGTACCAAACCGGCCGGGATAAACCCTACCACCTAGTAAGGTAAGAAGGGAAGGGACCTACAGTTTAACTTGGAATCCGAACCACGGTCAGCCTCCAACGGTCGAGCGGTCACCCATCCAATCTCTGACCGCGCTCAGCGTTGCTTAATAACAGTTGACTAACCAACCGCGCCACTGAGCTACCGAGGCTGACGAATTTTCTTATCCCTTAGTCGACTTTTACGACATGCGACGGGGAGAGATGCAGTGGGGCTATTCTTTTTAAGTACCGACCCCACACGGTACGGTCTTTCTATTCCATACTAATAAAACTAATATTGTGGTTTGAACAGATTTGTATTGCACCTACAAAGTAAATACAACATTTGTTTATTATATCTTATTTTCTATAGAAATACTCTTAGTTTTAATAATCGACATTATTTCATATTATGCTAAAATAACGATCGATTTTCGATATTTGTGGATACATTGTCCCATCACTAAACAACCTTGAATCATTCGTGCCCCGCGGATTCCGATGTATGCTCATCTCATACCACTTTCCGATAAGTATAATACCCGCACTACACGCGCGGCGAGCGAAGGCGAGCGCAGGCGAGCGCGTGCGTGTGGAGGGCCGCTCGCGTTGACTCGTGTCCGCTCGCCTCGCCTCGCCTGCGCTCGCTTCCCGTGGCGGTTTTTTGGAAAAGATCAAAGTGGCGAGTGGCGAGCGCGAGCGGCTGCCCTCCACACGCGCGCGTGCGTCAGTGTGGTTTGCGCCGTTGCAGAGTGAGAACGTGCGAGAGTAAGAGAGTGAGAATGACAAGATGGAAGAATTTTTAGCAGCAACCAACTGAACCTCCGTCTTCGGCGTTTTGGCGGCGAGTGGCGACTGAGCTAGGCGAGCGTGTAGACGGCTGCCGCTCGCCCAGCCGTCACTCGCCGAGCGCCTCGCGCGAGCGACTCGCCGCGCGTGAAGTGCTAGCATAAGATATCGATATCGAAGATCTGCGACGCATCTTCTATATTAACCTCGGTTATTTTTTTTAAACCACCCAAACATCACTCATCTCATACCACTTTCCGATAAGTATAATACCCGCACTTTACGCGCGGCGAGCGAAGGCGAGCGCAGGCGAGCGCGTGCGTGTGGAGGGCCGCTCGCGTCGACTCGTGTCCGCTCGCCTCGCCTCGCCTGCGATCGCTTCCCGTGGCGGTTTTTTGGAAAAGATCAAAGTGGCGAGTGGCGAGCGCGAGCGGCTGCCCTCCACACGCGCGCGTGCGTCAGTGTGGTTTGCGCCGTTGCAGAGTGAGAACTTTGCGAGAGTAAGAGAGTGAGAATGACACGATGGAAGAATTTTTAGCAGCAACCAACTGAACCTCCGTCTTCGGCGTTTTGGCGGCGAGTGGCGACTGAGCTAGGCGAGCGTGTAGACGGCTGCCGCTCGCCCAGCCGTCACTCGCCGAGCGCCTCGCGCGAGCGACTCGCCGCGCGTGAAGTGCTAGCATAATATATCGATATCGGAGATCTGGTATGCACGAAAGGAGTAGGATCCGGAGGATCGAGTGATCCGCAGGATCTAAAACGGCTTTCAGGTGGCGGACCGCCACATTGACAGTCAGAGTCTGACCCAAAGAGGATATAACCACTGGTCTGACCGTCAGACATCTGCTGTGTTGTTGTGTTGTGTGGAAATGCATTGCATGACAGGTAAGTTTGTTTGTGTCAAGCAAGTTTCTGTGTTGTGTTTTCCTGTGTGTTGTCTTGCATTGCATCTATCCATCTGCATGTCCGTCGCCGTCCCCCGTCCACTGGTGCTGATCCACACTAATCCACAGACGTCCGTCCGTCCATACCACAGACCGAAATCTTTTAGCTGTGCATTTGGTCACTTCCAGTCTCCATCCAAGGAAGGAGGGTTTGTCGGCTCTGTACATTCTCTGTGCGACTGCGCTCCGCCCGCTCTTTCCTTTCCAAGGAATGGTTGGTTCCAATACAAAGTGTTCAATTACTGTAGTGATGTAACTTGGTTGTGACTAAATAGCAGCAGATACGATGAACCCGTACGTGGAAAGCGCCGGGGGCGTAGTCTCCGGCGACGGTGGCGGCAGTGGAAGCGAATCGGGTGGCGGAGTGAGCTATGCGGCTGTTGCGGCGCGCCTGCTGCAGGACAACTTCCTGCTGACTGCTCTAGAGCTACACACAGAGCTTGTGGAGAGCGGACGTGAGCTGCCTCAGCTACGAGAGTTCTTTTCCAACCCCGGAAATTTTGAGCAGCATGTCTCGCGCCCCGACCCTGCTATGCGTTAGTATTGCGTTTTCTGTGAACGCTTTTTATTTAATTGTGTAGGTACCTAACACAGTGATGTGATTAGGTCGAAATTCCAAAACGAACTACAGAAGAGAGAGGGACTGGAGAAGGGTAAAAAAAATTAAAGGGGTGACCTCCTGCCGGAAGTGGAGGGAATGGTGGGGAGGAGAGGGGATCCCAACGAATAGTGTGGAAAAGGAGGACAGATCATTTATCAGGGGGATATACCTTAGACTCTAAGGTATATCCCCCCACCTAGTAATATAAGAAGGGAGTCATATCCCTTAGTCACCTTTCACGATATACACGGGGAGAGATGCATTGGGGCTACTCTTTTAAAGTACCGGTAGACACTACCTTTTACAGACAAATTAACAATAATATCTACATATGTACATACATACCAGGGTTGTTGCGCACATAAGCATCAGCATCAGTATCTGCGGAAATTCAGCATTATTTTCAATATCTGCATATAATAAATTCATAATGGTCCCTGTTTTTTAAGAAAATCATTAAAATCAGCATCAGCACCAGCATCCGCTAATGTCAATGATCAATTATCAACATCAGCTGATATGAAAAAAATGTGCATCAGCACCAACCCTGATACATACCGCAAGCTGTATAAGCCCGCCAGGTGGAAAGCAGCGCTTCCCTACAGCTGAAGGCCGGGAGGACTGGAGGAATATTGGAGTGGCGTATGTCCAGCAGTGGACGCTTACACGCTGACTGGCTGAATTTTAAGTTTCTTATTTAGATTAATGAAAACTACACTCCTGTGATGCTTTTACCTAACTATTGTTCTTTATATAAGTGAGACACATTAAATTTTAAAAGGAAGGTGTGAATCTAAGCTTGCGATGGCTTCACCGAACATATCCGGGCCCATCGGCAGTAGAGGAGGGTATTAATCGAGGTCGGGACTAGCGAGTGGCCACTCTAAATTTCCCGCGCATGTTTCACGTTTCAGCTCGCATCAAGCCCTCGTCAGCTAGTCTGCGTTGACTAGGACGCGGGGAACCCACCAGTCCCGCTCTCGACCTCCCTCGCTCTACCTATCCATATTCTGTAGGATGCTTCCAGTGACGTTTTCGAAGCTCTCTCCATATATGAACTTAGCGTCGATCTTGGCAGCCCTAGATTCTTGAAGAGACTGTAAAGCGACTTCGCTGGTAGTCCTCTTGCTCCTACTTCCACAGCGAAGAGATCAGTCTTGCATCCGTTTCTCACAATCCGGTCTACTAAGTTGCAGTACTTGTTAAGTTTGATGTTGTGGTCCTTCGGTATGTTACTTTCCCATGAAACTGTAAGTTCAACAAGTACTACATGCTTTGTCGCTTTTGAGAATATGAGTATATCCGGTCTTAATGCTGTGGTACAGATTTCCGAAGGCATTTGGTAATGCTTCTCATGTGTGTCCATCAACAATTCCCAATCCTTTGCTGCTCCCAATATTGAAGAAGGTTTAGTCCTATCTTTGGGCAGCTTATTGGCTCCAGGTTTCACAAAGTTGACCTTCTGGAAGCCGTTACTGGTTTGCCCTTTCCTGGTCCGTGCAATTGACAGGTTGATGGCCTCTCTGATGATTTGGAGGACTTTATCATGACGGTAGGAATACTGGCCTCGCTCAAGTAGTATTTTGCATCCGCATAACAAATGTTTGGCCGTGCCTACGAACTCCTTACATGACGGGCATAGTCTATTTGTAGATTTCCCCCATCTAACTAGGTTACTCGGGTCGGGGAGAGTAAGCTGGAATGCATTTAAGTAGAACTTAAGCAGCTCAGGGGACCAGTTGTATATTATGGATTTCCACTTCAATGCAGGAGGGATGCAGAAGTCGCCCACTGTTAGCCAATCATTCTGCATTTCTAGGTTTAAGGCGTGAAGTTTGAAGCCTTGTTCCATGTCCTCCTGAGCAAAACCTTTCAGTATTTCTTTATCAGACTTTGCTGTCTCTATGCCCAGTCCAGATCTATTGGTGCGTGTACCCACTTGGAATGATTTGTAGAAGTCGAGTCTCGATTCCAGTTCATCTGATAGCGATGTGTTGGATAAGGCTTGAATAGCGCTATCATTGAGGGCAATCATCCTCAAAAACCCGAGGACACTCCAAGAGGCCTGCAAGGACGTCGGACGCCTGCAGGACTTCTGGAAGGAGCTGGGCTGGCACAACGGGTCCAAACAGTGAGACCTACATGCGGAAAATGCCCACCAAGAAGAAGACAAGAAGAAGCGCTATCATTGGTGTCTTTGAGTATACATCGTTTGGCTATTCTCGCCTTTTGATAAAATATCGACGGTTTCTTAATGTTCAGTCCAAAGTTATTGTGAGATCTGTACAGCGTTGACGAGTCAGCCGGGTGAGCCAGTCCAAACCATGACTTCAGGAATCTGGTCACATAAGAGTCTAATTTAGTCAGGTTTTGCTTTGTGAAGTCGTAGACGAGAAATGGCCACGAAAGTTTTGATGTCAGGTAGTTATCGTAAATCCATGGTTTTTGTGTACCCAGGAGAGGAAGATTGTCAGTTTGGCGGAGGCTCTCTTCGAAAAGTTGGACAATATCATCAGTAGGATGCTCCTTTCCTCTGCTGGTGATCCTTTTGCCCAAGAATTTAAAAGGGGCTTCATCAGCCACGGTTGCGATTGGTTTTCCGGCTACTGTTAGACCTGGATTGCTCGAGGTAAACTTTGAACCTTTCCTGGTTAAGCTCAAACAGTAGCACTTCGCTGGTTTTATCTTCATCCCTTTGGTCCATTCACAATAGTCATCTACCACCTTAAGAAGCGCCTCATTTTGCTTTGGATTGCGGGTTAACAGCGTAATATCATCCGCAAATGCCAGGATGGCCGCCATATATGTGTCTCCATATTTGAACCTGTATCCCCATTTGTTTTCTTTTACGACAAGCGTATCAATTGGGTAGAGATTTATGAAAAGGAACCATGTGACATTAGCATACTTCGCTATAAATGAGCTTCAAAGTTCACGTTGAATACATTTTTATTTATTTGCTCTCGCTGGGTTTGTAGTGGAAAAACAACATGGTTCTTTAATGCAAAACATTTTTTAGCACTTTATTTAGCCCCTCTTGTATTTAACTCATTTTGAGAAAAAATGTCACATGGTTCCTTTTCGCTTAACTCTACCCAATTAGAATTTGATAACAATGTTAAATGTGACAGGAGAGAGGCAGCAACCCTGGAAAAGTCCTATGCCGTAACGAATTTCCGGTGTCTTCTCCGTTTCGCCTTTTACTTGTATTCCTGTACTCTGACCGTAATGAATGATGCAGATCGTACTCCAAGCCAAGCGACATTGGACTCCCTGGACCTGGCACGGTACTCTGAGGACGGGGGTACCGGGGTGACAGGAGCGGGCGCCGGGGGCTCAGAAGTCGCCGTATTAGAGTTTGAGCTGCGGAAGGCAAGGGAGACTATCAACTCTCTGCGTGCAAATTTAACTCAATTCGCTGGTGAGAAGTTTTTGCTTGAAGTAGTGTTTATTACTTTAGTGCAGAGTCCGTTCAGTCGACTGTCGCTCGTGATCATAAGCACACCTGGACACGATCAGAACCTGTATGGATGACCGTTCGACCTTTGGAGGCTGTGGTTTGGATTCCTTCCATGTAAAACTGTTCCCACGTAAAACCTTCCCTTCTTACCTTACTAGGGGGAAGGGTTTAACCCACCTGGTTTATTACCACCGCACTGAATGACAGGTCGGTCAAAAAGGTATTGTAAATATTTTGTGTTTTTCGTCTAGTTCATTGTAGCCAGCATGTCAATAGGAACGCACTGACGTGGCACCTAGTTCACAAAGGTGTTATGGGCTGACATCACGAATGTTGTTGATTGATGACGAGGTGATGTAGCCAACCGTTTCAGCTTCCATAAAAAAAGGGATTATAACTTTATTGGGCCGTAATAAATGGATCATAGTAGTCTGAATGATTTATGCAATATTTAAGTTAATTCTCAGTGTTCGAAACCTAAACTACAATTTCATATGAACTGTTTGTGTGTTGAATTTGTGTCCAATTAGCATTCATTATACCTTTGCGACTGTGATGTGTGTGATGGATGTGTGAGATGTTATAATGTAGCAAGTTCTGACATTGTTCCTTATGAGGCCTGCACCAGGCGGGCGGGCGGGTTGGCCTCCATTAACAATCGCTGTTTGTACATTACAGCATTGACCTAGAATAGAATAATTTTATTTTGCACTTAACCTTTTTACATTTTACTACAGTTACACTTAAATTATTATTTTATATGTAAAATGGGTACGGCTCAGATGTGTCAGGTAGGACATAATCCCTGTCTTGGCACTGGTTTTTAGCCACTGTCTGTTTGTCCGTGTGCATATGAGATGGAAAGTGGATAAGGGGATCACATCAAACTGCTCCTCCCGGCACTCCCACTGGAATAAGCGATAGAAACTAAAGGAAGATGAAACTAAAATATTTCCCAATTATTATGTATTTGCCTACCGCCGCAAGAAGTAACGCAAGTGCATCAACGCCATCTACTTATTTGGTTCAATAAAATTTATTTCACACGTTACTTCGTTAAACGAATCTGCCCGTGTTCCACCCATACAACCAAAAAACAAAGGCATATTCTGCGTCTAAATAATTTCTGCACTATGTACACTAGAATTTTAGACTGAATTCTTCAGGTGCTATGAAATGAAAAGGGGTTATTTTCGAACTCTGCATCCATTACTGTAAGATAGATAGATAGATAGAAAATTCTTTATTGCTCCAGTAAACATTAAACAGTAACAAATACATTGGAGAATTTACATAAGGTGCAAAGGTGGACTTATCCCTTACAGAGATTTCTTACAGTCAACCTTTAAGCTTGGATTCTCAGAAGCACATAATAAACTAATGAGTCCCACAGAACAAGGGTCTCGGATATAATTATGATAGCGCTTGCTAAGTACTTCACACCTTTACTTCTCTAAAGCAATGTAACATTTCAGACTGCGACACTTCGGACAGCACTCGGGATCGACTGGACAGAAAGACACTGAAGCCTCACGAGAAGCGAGCGCTCAACTTTTTAGTCAATGAATATCTTCTGCTGCAACAGTACAAACTGACAGCCATCACATTCTCCGACGAGAATCCTGACCAAGTGGGTGTTTTGAATTATTTTATTGAAACCGTATATAAGTACTTGTCGTCGCTTGCAGATGTCGACAGGTAAATGGCTTTTTTTTTGTGGAACCTGATACGGTTGGCTATATCACCTACTACACTCGTGATGTCAGACCAAAACACCTTGGTGAATTAAGTGCCATGCCAGTGCTTCTCGATGGTTGTGTCGGCTACACTGCTGGTCGGAAAACACAAACATTTACAACACATCATACTAACACAGGTGACTCAGTATGTGATGAGAACACATTTTTTTCCTGAAAATGTCCCATGTTATCGCGTAAAATATATTAGTAGGTACGTCTTTAGATATGCGCGACATTGCCAATTCTCTAGAGAAACTCAGCGGGTGATTGGGGGTCAATGGCATCAACAAAATTGGGTCATTAGTACTTTTTTTTTCCCCATACTAAACTAAATAATTTTTTTAGTTTAGTATGGGGAAAAAAATAAATTCACCGTAGAACAAAATGTCATGTAACTTTTTTGCTCCAAATAGGCTCAGGAGTACCAGGCTCAGGAGTACCTGGTTTGCTTTATGACCTATAGTCATCAAACATCCTGTATATATTACGTTTGCGAAAATGGCCACCGCAGCTCAGCATTTGCTCCGGTGTCGTTAGGGGGAGCTGGTTTACAGTCGCTACCTTGTGTACAGTGGCGTATTCGTGGTAGTGTGGTGTGAAAAGGTGTGTGTGCGGGTGTAAGATGTTCCATTGTTGTTGTTCGATATTTAATACAGAACCATCTAGCTAGCTCGCACAGGTTTTATTTACATACATACATACATACATAGCGTCACGCCTGTTTCCCGGTGGGGTAGGCAGAGACAACGGATCTCCACGTACCATGATCCTGACACACCTCTGCCGCCTCTTCCACTCCCATAATGTTCTATTTTATTTTGACTCTCAAAATCTTACTCAAATAGATCCCTGTGATGAAACATGCTAGCTAGGTCGTCTACCTACAGAATAAAAGTAAAATTATTCTGTGTTTTTAATGCCTTTATTATAAATTTTTTTTGTCTACGAGATGTAATCGAATTATTATTATTAAAAAATTAATCCTGGCATTATGGTTACAAACTGATCCTCTCCTTAACACAACTTTTCATAAATTTTTATGCTAGCAAATTATCACTTCATATTGCCCACTTTAGGATTTCGAAGACTGGGACGACGTTGGGTTGAATGTGCCACGACCGTGCGGCCTGATATCTCTCTACCGTGGCGAGCCGGCACACGTGACAACAGCTCTGAAGGATGCAACAGTTGTCATCAGTGTTGTTACTGTGGACGCGTTCTGTCAGACTGACTCGGTGGACGAGACCATGTGTGTCAGCTGTCAGACCTCCTTCGAGGAGGACACTGACTGGAATCATGAGGTGAATATTGACAGGTGAAACTATGAGGTTTTGTCTCTTCTGTCCATTTCTTCAGAGCTTCATTAAACATTTTTATTTGGATTTGGATTTGCATAAAAAAGTGAAATATGTTCTTTGTTTGAAAAAAAAAATTCAAGTTACTGATTTTCGCAATGTATGAAATTATTACTTTTATAAAAAATATTTTAATAAATATAAAATGATTAGCAAATAATCTTATAAAAATTTAATAAAAAGGTTATACTACATTATATTATTCTTGCTCTTTTCTGCGCATATGGTAGTGGACTACAGGACGTACTGCTCTTCATATTTCCTCCACTCTTCCCGGCTTTCAGCAATACGGAACCACTGTCTGCCGAGGACGTTCGACATTCTACCTACTGTTAAATATTCAATGCTTGACTGAAGGAAATTTTTTTAAGGGATAATTCCGCCTTGTAAATTATGCCTTGTTAAACTATGTAAATTATTATATTGTGCTTGTTTCTGTAAAATGATTTTGAACAGTATTTTTATCTATCTATAAAATACTTTTTTGCACGTCCTGTTGACCTACATCTGCCAGTGTTGTATCTGGCGGCCGACTTGAATAATAGTAACATATTAATTTATATTATTTTATGGATCTCTTTCTTTTTTTTTTAAACGAAATCTCATTTCAGATTCTGATTCAAGCCGAAGAGATCCTTTTGCTCAAGCAGCAAGTGCTAGCTCTCGAGACAGACAAGCTGAACTTCCAGAAGCTGTACGATGTTGCTCTGGCGAGCCTCAACTCACTGACAACACCCACGCCCGTATCCGAGTCACCCGGTTTGTCTTATTATTTATTCATTTTTGTAATAAAGTATCTTTTACGATATTCTGTTGTGATTGTTGTGATCGAATAAACTAGGTCTCTCTGCTGAACACATACTAGACTAGGCTGAATAATGAGTCTCCACTCAATATTGTTATGTTGCGCCCAGACCATTTTATTTTCTCATAATTTTATGTGCGTAATTTTTCTTTCTTTTTTAGGGTTCCGTAGCCAGCGACGCTTGCAGGAACCCTTGTAAAATTGGTCAAGTCCGCTCATGTCTGTCATGTCTGTCCGTCCGTCCGTCAGTCTGTCACACTTGGTGTCTGAGGTGATTACTACTGTAGCCAACCGTGTCAGTTTCCATAAAAACGAAAAAATTAAATATGAAGCTCAGTAAATGTAAAAATAATTATAAAATAGTCCATTGGTCTTTACCGCATGTAAATTATTTTGAAGTTTATATTTTCGACAGTTGTTGAGAAAATAGTATTCTAGTGGTCTGCGGCGCGGCGGCCTGCGCGCGCGGCACGGTGCGACCGTGTGATCGCTGCGCTCAATCGCAATTTTATTTGTTTTATGGAAACTGACACGGAAGGAAGGTGTGGATCTAAGCTTACGATGGCTTCACCGAACATATCCGGGCCCATCGGCAGTAGAGGAGGGTATTAATCGAGGCCGGGACTAGCGAGTGGCCACTCTAAATTTCCCGCGCATGCTTCACGTTTCGGCTCGCATCAAGCCCTCGTCAGCTAGTCTGCGTTGACTAGGACGCGGGGAAACCACCAGTCCCGCTCTCGACCTCCCTCTCTCTACCTATCCATATTCTGTAGGATGCTTCCAGTGACGTTTTCGAAGCTCTCTCCATATATGAGCTTAGCGTCGATCTTGGGAGCCCTAGATTCTTGAAGAGACTGTAGAGCGACTTCGCTGTTAGTCCTCTTGCTCCGACTTCCACAGCGAAGAGATCAGTCTTGAATCCGTTTCTCACAATCCGGTCTACTAAGTTGCAGTACTTGTTAAGCTTGATGTTGTGGTCCTTCGGTATGTTACTTTCCCATGGAACTGTAAGTTCAACAAGTACTACATGCTTTGTCGCTTTTGAGAATATGAGTATATCCGGCCTTAATGCTGTGGTACAGATTTCCGAAGGCATTTGGTAATGCTTCTCATGTGTGTCCATCAACAATTCCCAATCCTTTGCTGCTCCCAAAATTGAAGAAGGTTTAGTCCTATCTTTGGGCAGCTTATTGGCTTCAGGTTTCACAAAGTTGACCTTCTGGAAGCCGCTACTGGTTTGCCCTTTCCTGGTCCGTGCAATTGACAGGTTGATGGCCTCTCTGATGATTTGGAGGACTTTATCATGACCAGACATCGGAATCCGCGGGGCACGAATACGACCTTGTTAGGGATTGACTACGGCGATCAATAAACAATCGACACTGTTATCGATAATCATATTTATTTGTTTATTGTATTTTATTCATGTCATATTTCAGACCTGAATACTTATATACCTACAGTACTTATATAAACATGTATACTTTATGTTAACGATTAAGTAAATATAATACATATTTATATAAGGTCTTTCAAAATTAGTTCATAGTACGCTAAGGGGGGATTCTGTATCATATAGGGAGTAAAACCTATATAAAATTTTTTGGACCTTGGGCTTTTTTTAAGTAAAAAAAATTTTTATGTAGGTATTTAAATAAAAAAATAGGTGGTTGATTTTTATAACCTAATCGATTCAGTTTCATAACAGTAACAAAAAAGTCTTCATGCCCATTATGATGTAACACGTGTAAGTTGGTAAAAAAAATTAAATTCTTTCTATTCCATACTAATAAAACTAAAATTGTGGTTTTTCACAATTTCTGAAAGAAAGAGATATACGTGTTGGAAGACTTTTTTCCAAGCACGAAACTGAAACGATTAAGAAAAAATTTTTTTTTACATTTAACATAAAAAAAATAATTTTTGTGAAAAAAAAATTCTTTGTTCTTCAAAAGTGATCTATTTCCGATACAGAACCCGCCCTTAGCTTACTATGAACTAATTTTGTAAGACAAATTTTTTTGGACCTTGGGCTTTTTTTTATGTAAAATATTTTTTTATGTGTTTAAATAAAAAAATAGGTGGTTGATTTTTATAGCCTAATCGATTCAGTTTCATAACAGTAACAAAAAAGTCTTCAATATCATTATGATGTAACACGTGTAAGTTGGTAAAAAAAATCAAATTCTTTCTATTCCATACTAATAAAACTAATATTGTGGTTTGAACAGATTTGTATTGTACCTACAAATTAATTACAACATTTGTTTATTATATCTTATTTTCTATAGAAATACTCTTAGTTTAAATAATCGACATTATTTCATATTATTCTAAAATAACGATCGATTTTCGATATTTGTGGATACATTGTCCCATCACTAAACAACCTTGAATCATTCGTGCCCCGCGGATTCCGATGTATGATCATGACGGTAGGAATACTGGCCTCGCTCAAGTAGTATTTTGCATCCGCATAACAAATGTTTGGCCGTGCCTACGAACTCCTTACATGACGGGCATAGTCTATTTGTAGATTTCCCCCATCTAACTAGGTTACTCGGGTCGGGGAGAGTAAGCTGGAATGCAATTAAGTAGAACTTAAGCAGCTCAGGGGACCAGTTGTATATTATTACTACATCACCTACATGTACTTTGTACCGTGTGGGGTCGGTACTTAAAAAGAATAGCCCCACTGCATCTCTCCCCGTCGCATGTCGTAAAAGTCGACTAAGGGATAAGAAAATTCGTCAGCCTCGGTAGTTCAGTGGCGCGGTTGGTTAGTCAACTGTTATTAAGCAACACTGAGCGCGGTCAGTGATTGGATGGGTGACTGCTCGACCGTTGGAGGCTGACCGTGGTTCGGATTCCACGTTAAACTGTAGGTCCCTTCCCTTCTTACCTTACTAGGTGGTAGGGTTTATCCCGGCCGGGTTGGTACCACCGCACTGAACGAAACGTCGGTCGAAACGGCTATGTAAATAGTTCGTGTTTTCCGTCCAGTTTAGTGTAGCCGACATGAAATTAAGGGAAGCACTGACATGGCACCTAGTTCACCCTGTGTTATGGGCTGACATCACGGATGTTGTAGGTGATGTAGCCAACCGTGTCAGGTTCCATAAAAAAAAAAAAAAAAAAAAAAAAAAAACATCCGTGATGTCAGCCCATAACACCGGATGAATTTGGTGCCACGTCAGTGATTCCCTTCGGTCGTGCCGGCTACACTGAACTGGACGGAAAACACAAACTATTTACATAGCCGTTTCGACCGACCTTTTATTCAGTGCGGTGGTACCAACCCGGGCGGGTTAAACCCTACCACCTAGTAATATAAGAAGGGAGTCATATCCCTTAGTCGCCTTTTACGACATACACGGGGAGAGATGCAGTGGGGCTATTCTTTTAAAGTACCGGCCCCACACGGTACAAAAAGGTTATACTACATTATGGTGTGCTATGCGTGCAAGAAGGAAATTGCTCAGGAACCCTCTGTGTTTGAACAACATTTGCATTCTTTTATTTGCATTCTCTGCGTCCAAGTGCTTTTCTTGCATTTCAGATCTGGTTGGTAAGAATAACATGTGACATTTTTTTTTATCTAGTAACTGACACGGTTGGCTACATCACCTACAACATCCGCAATGTCAGCCCATAACACCGGGTGTACTAGGGTGCCATGTCAGTGCTTCCCTTCATTTCATTTCGGCTACACTGGACGGACAACACGAACTATTTAGCCGTTTCGATCGTTTTTCATTCTGTGCGGTGGTACCAACCCGGGCGGGATAAACCCTATCACCTAGTAATGTAAGAAGGGACATTAACTCTCGCCTCTAGTATCTCATGGTTTTAATGATGTGCAATAAAGAAAAGAAAGAAAGAAAAATGTTTATTCAGCTAAAACTATAAAATAACAAAACAAGATTATAAAAATGTAAAATAAAATTTTTTAGCTGACACAGCACGATGCAAAACCTAACAAGTAGGTAGTTGCGGCTGTTTTTAAGTCTGCCCCCTTTCTAAAGATAATTTTTCTTTGATATATGAATTGTGTGAACTGACAAATAGTAAATGTAATAAAATGTTATTGCAGGTGTGGAGCTGTCTATCCCGCACGAGCGACTGGCCGGCACGAGGGAGGGGAGCTGCGCGCAGCCGCTGGCGTACGCTGAGAACCACTACGGCAGCAACGCGTCCACCAGCAGCGTCACTCCGGACCAGTTCGAGATGATCGACTGCGAGAAGAACGGTGGCAGGTGCGGTGCTTTGTTTTAGTTTGACTCATGTTCTGCGTGGTTTTGCGAGGAGTCTTGTTTTGGCTGTGTCGGATTATTCATCACTTGAATAATCACAGCAGAGGCACAGCGACCCGTGCCGTTTCTTTATAAAAGATTTTTTTTTTCTTTCATAATTGTTTAATGAAGAACATATTATAGTTCGCAGAGCCACTATTGAGAGATTTAGGTCGCGACCTGAGGTTAAGAAACGCTGGTCTACCTCATGTTGACAGGCTTATGTTGACATGTCGTAGTGGACGACTGCCTGCGTTCAGAGAGCATACGGCAGAAAGGTTCCTACAATTCAGAAGATGAACAAGTCCAGTGAAAACACTTTCCGTTAATATGAGACCTATGATTGCTTCCTAAAACCAACCAAACCATTACTAACATAACATTAACCATATTCGACAAATACTTGCTATGCAGCCGAGCGGAGCAGCCATTTAGAATATGTTTAAAAAACATTCTAACATATTGTACACAGAAAATATAATATTATTTTTAATTATTTTTTTTCAATATTTATCATCCACGCACTAGTTTTAAAAAAGATTGTTGTAACAGGAGTTGGTTAGAGACGGCACGGGCGCACACGGAGGGCGCGCGCGAATCCCCACGCCGCGCCAGTGTCGCCACACTCGACGACACGCTCAGCTACAACGAGGCCGGCGAGTGGACACGCGTACACCATCCTGATAACGCAGCCGGTAGTAGTGACACGTGGATCGACAGGTGTGCAAGTTTATTTTAAAGATTTTATTTAACCTCTTGGCTTCCGGAAGATCCGGCCGGCCTCCAAACCGCTTACATCTGTTAAAATTATTGAAAAATCTATTTTTTTTAAATATTATGCGATTTCTATGAATTTTTATTATTGTGTGTGTCACTTGTCATCAAGTGAATTCTGGGCTGTAATGATAAAAACCTTTGCCTTTCCTATATAACACACTATAAAAATATTCGCTGAAGGCTGAATATTAAACTGTTTTCTGGTCTAAAGTTATTAAGAACGTGTTATATGAATAGTTAAATTAATGATCTACATGTCGATATATGATTTGGTAATTCTGCAATTTTAGATTAGAAAAATTCAGAAAAAAATGTTGGGTGTGGTGTTCTGGTGCTCCTCTTCGAGAATATCGAGAAGCATCAGTGGAGTCGGAAGGTCTCCCCTTTAGAGAAGACACAATAAAACAAATTGGCGCTTGCACTGGGTGTATTCGTAGGTAACGTAGTGAACAGACAGATGCACAACACACGGCTTTTATAAGCCATACAATAAATCGCAATCACATTTTAAATTACAGAAAGATTCTAGAATCGTTTTCGATTAGGTAAAAAGTAGGAATGCACTGACTGAGGGCAGTACAGGAGCTTCGTGCACAACTCCTCGGTCTCCAGCTAGAGAGTCAGCCTGCGTCCTGCATGAAGGCCACCAGACGGCCGGGGTGGCTGCACACGTCTACAACGCACTGTTGAGTGCTCACAGTAACGGTCCACTGCAGCTCCCTGCCCGGCGAGCTGAAGGCCTCACTGCTGAGCTGGTGCTGCGGCGGAGTCGACTCCTCGGCCGGCTCGGGACAGGACCTCCTCACCGAGCTGGCCGCTCGCGACAAACCTATCACTCCACAAGGCCTGGTACCTCTAGCTGCCGACACACTGCTTAGGGTAAGTCTTTGTTTCCATTCTAGTACTTAATGTATACCATGGCGTAATTGGCTGACATCATGAACTGACAATTCATGGACCTCTCGCATGAGAAGCTGATGCTCTAACCACGCTTTTGAACCGCTTTCGGTGAACCGAAACTTCAGATGGTCTGGAGTCTTAGAATAAAGTCAGTGTCAGTGTGCTCTTAAGTAAACCAACATGGGTGGCTGTACCGAGAGACAAATGGTGCAGTCGACAGAGCCAAAGCACCTTGCTAAATCACGCTCAGAAAGACGCCATGCCAGCAGATTTGCGCGACATGATCCACATTTCATGGTGGATTTTTTAGACTCCAATATGCGTGACATTCACTCTCAATTCAATTCAATTTATTATCTTTAGGTAACAAGGTTACACTACACTTAGGTTCGTTTACATACAATAGTGATAGGTATAATACCAATATACGATAAGGTAGGTAGTTAAATATTTATAGTTCTATCTATGTTATGGTATGGTCCAAGCAACAAATATGCCATCCTCAAGTTTGTTATCACAATTTAAATAACATAAAAAAACATATGTATGTAATTAATTCACTGAAGAACGTTTATCAGTAATCATGTCCTGCATGCACTTCCATCAATTTCTTGTCTTGTTGATTACGAGTCAAGACGACATAGGTATTGGGAAATTTCCATGCAAACGTTTTCTGAATTTGTAACACAAATCTAAAATGATATACAAGAGCACCTTCACTACATACAGAGTTATCTATCGTGTTCGTGTAGCTTGATTATTGTTGCACACGGGCTCCATTACAGTTTATTATCTATTGCTGATTCATATACATTCACATTGTATGTTTTTACTGGTTTATGACTCTGAATATTTGCAAATGACCACTTATAAAATATTCTTATTGATTTATTTATCATCACTAAATAGTATAAAATTAAGATGTTTTCCGCCTTTGTCTGTATGTCCGCTAACTCCTCCTAAACCACGCAACGGATTTTCATGCGGTTTTCACCATCTCAGTTAGATAATTTTTCACGGAAGATTTATATATATAACTAGCTTTTACCCGCGGCTTCGCTCGCAGTAAAGTCACGAGTGAAGCGCGGTGCGGCGCGGGGCGGTGCGGCGCGGGGCGGTGCGGCGCGGAGTGGCGCGGGACGGCGTGGAGCGGCGCGGAAAGGCGCGGGGCGGCGCGAAGCGGCGCGGGACGACGCGTTGCGGTGCGGTCCGGCGCGGTCCGGCGCGGGACGGCGCGGGACGGCGCGGTGCGGTGCGGTGCGCCGCGGAGCGGCGCCTGACGGCGTGGAGCATACGACGTTCACGCGAGCGGAGCCGCGGGCAAAAGCTAGTTTATTATAAAATCAACATCTTACCAGATGGAAACAATTAGGCAGTATAACTTGTACATTGTGAAAGACATAAGTAATTTTACATATTTTTAAGCAAGCAAGAATTCATCTCATTCATTAAATTGTCGTAAGACTGAGCATACATTCCATCACTTATCCACTATAATTCTCAGACTATTGGGATATATAATTAATATTATTCATATAATATGTTCACGCGGGATGGAAGAAGGAGATGTAGAAAAGAGAGTGAAAGCTTGCAACCAAGTGAATGGGGCATTGCACGCTATTATGAGTAGCCAAAGTATGTCAACTAGGGCACGTTTGGCTGTCCATGGTGGAGTGCTGGAGTGAAAGTTGGGCATGGCAGATGAAGCATGAAAGCAGGATTCATGCTGTGGAAATGCGCGCGTTGAGGAGTATGTGTGCAGTTACAATGAAAGATAGATTGAGAAATAGTGTAGTGCGAGATCGCTGTGAAAGAAATTTATGAAGCAAATGTGAGTGGAATAGTCGGGAAGGGTCGCCCTATGCGTACGTATCTGGACCAGATCGGGCATATGCTCAAAAAGGGTCAGTGCATAGTACCTGAAACCGACGAGCATGCATGAAGAACATTATGAGAGTGGAAGAAGCGGCAGAGGTGTGTCAGGATCGTGGCACGTGGAGATCTATTGTCTATTGCCTACCCCATCGGGAAACAGGTGTGATGCTATGTATGTATGTGTAATAATATTTAAGTTGCCTATTTTAACGAAAATAGGCAACTTAACTGTACATACTAAAAATAAAATAAACTATTATATGGTTCTAAAATTTTGAACTTTAAATTAGACATTTATTTCTCACTAATTAACAGCGTCAAAAAATATTATAATTTCATAATTTGGAAAAAACGAGAACGTGCAAATCTTGAATACAGTCAGTCTATTTTAATACAATAAAAAAGTATTATATAGAATAGAATAGAATAGAATAGAATATGCTTTATTGCTTTCCAATACAACGATTTTACAAAAGGCGGACTTATTACCTAAGGCAATCTCTGCCAGTCAACCTGACTTTTATGAAAACTTATTATAAGGGTAGCAAAACAGAAGAAGAATGACACAAACTTAATACTAACAAAACAATAAAATTAAGTGAACAAGACGCCGGGCATATAATACCTATACATATGTAGGTAAAATACTAGAATATATTACTTAAACATAGGATATATTTTTCATACTAAATAAGAATACATAGAAGGATACTTATATATGTACTATATACTAATAATAGATACTTGATACACACATTACATAAACTACTTCATATCTGTAAATAATAAAGTAAACCACCTCTATTCTTTGGAGAGATACATTTCTTTCAGACGCTTTTTGAAAGTGGCAAGAGTTGGAGATGTTCTGATGGCTGGTGGGAGATTATTCCACAGGCGCGCTGACATTACAGAGAACGATTCGGAATAGCTAGAGGAGCTGTGAGAGGGGATGAGAAGAAGGAGGCTGTCAGCTGACCTTAGCGGTACGCCATGCGAGGAGAGATAGGCAAACCTCTCTCTGAGGTAGATGGGGGAATTGGGGTCGTTAAGAATTGTAAAGAGAAGGGAAAGAACATGCATGTTCCGACGTTGACGAATAGTGAGCCACTCAAGTTGATCACGGTAAGCAGAAACATGATCATATTTACGCAATCCGAAAATAAATCGGATGCCGAAATTGAGTAAACGATCTAACTTATTGAGTAGCTCTTCGTTTAAATCGAGATTGCAGATATCGCCATAATCCAGAATTGGGTGAATAAGGGATTGTACTAGCATAGTCTTGGTTTCGACCGGAAGGAATCGATTGAGTCGCTTTAGAGAATGCATAGCACCGTAAACCTTCTTGCATACCCCACTGACATGCTGGACCCAAGAAAGAGAGTCGTCCATGACAATGCCGAGGTTCTTGACTACTCTGCTGTATGTAATAGTGACACCGTTATATGACACTGGCGGCAAGTTGTCCCTATCTATTCTACTCAAGAATTTGCTACTGCCCACTATCATGATTTGAGATTTAGATGGATTGACTTGAAGGCCAAAACGATCTGTCCAATGACGCACTCCAGATAAATCTGAATTGACAAGGTTGATAGTGGGCAAAAGCTCGGATACGGAAGACTGGCGGTAAAGCTGCAAATCGTCAGCATAGAAGTGGTAGTGACAAACCAGAATTTGGGCTAGTGTATTAATAAATACAGAGAAAAGAAGTGGAGAAAGCACACCTCCCTGAGGGACACCGGCTGAAAGGACACACCAATCGGAGAAGTTATCGTCCAGGCGGACTCTTTGCCGGCGACCTCTAAGGTAGGAATCGAACCAATCCAGTACCGCCTGTGAAATATTAAGAGAACTCAATACCGTAAGCAAGATGTCAAAGTCAACTGTGTTGAAGGCATTACTGAAGTCAAGCAATGTAATAATTGTGAGTTGCCGATTATCAATTCCGTGGCGAATATCATCAGTGACTTTGACTAAAGCAGTGGTTGTACTGTGAGAAGGACGGAACCCCGATTGAAAAGGGTTCAAAAGGGAGTTTTGATGCAGGAAGCGATTTAGCTGAGAGTGTACTGCTCGCTCAAGTACTTTTGATAGGAAGGGAAGGATGGATATAGGGCGGAAATTATTTGGTGAAACAGGATTGGAAATTTTTGGTAAGGGTAAGACGAATGCATTTTTCCACGAGTCTGGAAAGCAACCCAATCTTAGAGAGAAATTAAGTATATGGGAAATGGTAGGTAAGATCTCGTCTAAAATTGGGATGAGCAGTGCTCTGCTCAATTCGTCACACCCTACCGCCTTGCTTTTAATGGAAAGAATTATCTTTTTTATTTCACAGCCGGTTACATAGGAGAAAGTAAATGGTTGCGGAGTTGAAGCCGAATTGCTTCTTAACTGAGAGATAGTTTCAGACTTAAGGGCTGGGTCTACAGTTATCGGAGGAGAAGAGAAGTGTCTATTTAAGACATCTAGATCAATAGTCGTAGCAGTACTAGACTTAGATTTACCCAAGCCGAGAGAATTAAGAAATTTCCACATGTCACCAGGGGAGCGATCTGCAACAGATTCTTGAATGTAACGACGCTTGGCGTCCCGGCACATCCTGGTGCACCTGTTTCTGGCGACTTTGAAGAGATTGAGGTTTTCTTCAGTGGGAAACCGCTTATGCTTGTGCTTGGTTGCATCTCTAATTGCCATGTGGTGACGAATTATATCGGTCAACCAAGGAGCAGGAAGATGCCTCATCCTAACTGAGCGAACAGGAGCGTGCTTGTCGTACAGCTCGAGGACTGTGGACGTAAACGCAGCGACCTTATCGTTCACGTCAGTCAGAACATGCACATGATTCCAGTCCACGGCACCAGCATCTATCCGCAGAGACTCAAGATTCATAGCCCCAAAACTACGCTGTAGAAGAATTTTTTTTTAAGAAGGCTTCTGCTTGGGAGGCTTCAGTTTATAAGAAAGGTAAATGAGATCGTGGTTGACAAACCCCCCAGCAGTGAACTGGCCGAATTTGTCAACTCTATCTGGGGATGACACTAAAATTAAATCTAGAAAGGAATGACAGGTGTTTACGTGGTAGGTCGGGCCGAGCGGCAGAGAAGTAAGGTTGTGCGATTTCAAAATGCTTTGAAAATTCAAGGAGCGGCTATCCGATTTGGTGTGGCACGTATTAAAGTCACCCATCATGACTGCGTGAGTGTAGTCATGGATATGGTCGGCGAGAAGAGTATCAAAAGTGTTGAAGTAGTTAATAGAAGGAGGGCAATAAAAAACACCCAGAAGAAATTTTATATATGGCCGTATAGTCGACTTCATGGCTAAATTATAGGTAAATAGGCCTCTGTCTCTTTTGCACGATTTAGATACACCGAAGAGAGAAAAACATCTCCCTGGCCTCATCATCCTCTTAAAACACATGTTACTACAGATATAATGTTTGATAAGACAGCTGGAAAGCCGAAAATAAAGAGACACGAGCAGGACACGAACCTGTAACTCTGGCATTAGCCCCTATAATTTGTAGCTTTCTAAGCACAAATTGTAAGCGACGTATGTGCTAAGTACAAACGACAAGCATTTCTACAGATAGTGCCGCACACGCTGGTGTCGCGTCGCTGCGAGGCGGTGGCACTGCTCGCCGCCACCGCTCACCTGCTCGCCGCGCCCTGCCCCGCCGCCGCCCCCGCCGCCGCCCCCGCCGCGCGCCGCACCCGCCTGCTGCAGATGCTGCTCACATTACTGAAGAAGCCAGACCCTGCCGAGGCTAAGATTATTACTGAAGGTTAAATATATTGATGTGCTTGGTAATTGTATTGGTTTATAATAGTGTCATCTGAGACTATTTGAGGCTCATTAATTTGCAATTGTTAAATTCTTTCCACGCTTTTTGGCACTCCACTTGGAGTCTTTTCACTTTCTCAAGTTTGTCACTGAAGCAACCTATCTGTTACTAATTTCATATAAAGCTAGACCACCAATAACAAAATGCAATACAAAATAATGTTTTGAATTTTTCATATATATATATCACACACGCTGAATCCCGACAATCGGGGTAAGCAGAGTAATCGGTGTTGTGCTGCAAGAACTCTGGTAAATTATAGCACAACACCGACCACCACGTTTCGCAAAGTGTTCGAACAAGATTTAATCGATCAAGCAAGCAAGGCAAGAAGACCCACCCGTTGCATGACTCGGTGGAAGTACCGTGCCAAGGTGAGAGGTGGCGAGCCTGTCGCCCTTTAGCACGGCATCTTGTCCTTATCCCTTAGTCGCCTTTTACGACATGCATGGGGTGAGATGCAGTGGGATATTCTTTTTAAGTACCGGCCCCACACGGTGCGCCCCCATGGAATTTTTCAATTATTATTATTGAATGCAATGAATGCAATGCAATGCAACCTATGTAATTTCTCATTGAAATGACCAAAAATAAAAATTTTGATAAGAAATCACATCTAATTTAAGGAAAAAATTGCAGCGGTGTGCCTGATAGTGAAGTGGGGCGGCAGCGGCGAGGTGCTCTCGTGCATCGCGGAACTCCTCGCGTCCCGCTCTACCGAGCGACGCGTCCTCGCCAGCCACGTCTGCCTCGCCATAGCCCCATACGTCTCCTTAGATCTCTGCACTTCGCTTCTCCTCAGTCTTGTTGTGTTGATGTGCGAGGCTAACGAGCCGGAAATAAGACAACTGGGACTCAAGGCGGCCATCTTGCTCTGCCCAGTGGCAGAGCATAAGTACGCACAGCTGGAGAGCATATTCTTTGCGATGCTGAAGGACCCGCTTGAGCAGATTCGCAAGAACTGCGTGTGTGTGTTCGCGCCGGTGCTCTCGAGGAGCGCTCTCGGCGCAGGTAATTTTGAGCTGTTTTTATTTTTTAATTTTTTTTTTATCGAAACTGTCACAGTTTGTTACATCACCGACAACATCCGTGATGTCAGCCCATAACGCCGGATGAACTTGGTCCCTTTGGTCGTGTTTTATGTTTGTCCCTTTTATGTTTGTGGCTGATTGTTTAGCTCTTATCTGTGTATTAATATAAGTATACCTACTTGTCTTTTACTCTTGTTGGCTTGCTAGGTTAACGCTACAACATAGAACTGATAAATAAACATATGAATGTTTCAGGCAAATTGAGCACAGATCTGTGCCACCGGGTGATGGCCCAACTAGTGAAGTACAGCTCGGAGGGCGACTGGAAGAATATAGCTGTGTACTTAGATATAGTTAGAGCTTTAGCGCCGGCTACGCTCGCACACGTGATCAATGTACAAATAGTGAAGGACAAAGTGCACGGCGGCAGCGATGCGCAGTCCACCAGTTGTTATAGAGAGTTCTCCTTACTAAATAATAATGAGTTCTTTTTGGATCTTCAGTGCTACCTGACAGACTATAACTTAGAACCGAAATTACTGATAGATTCAATGAATAGAGTAGTGAAAGAAACACCGGAGGTCAGGTGGCCTGAGTTGGATTGGTTTCTGGAAAAAATGTAAGTAGAAAAAATCTACCATATTATTTTTGTTTTCCCTCTGTATGAGTTGTGTAGAAATACTGTCAAGTATTGTAAATGTGAAGATTCATACAAATTTGTAATATTTTTTTATCCTTAAAACATTTTGGCGAATAAACAAGATGCTACGTTGTTTCAAAGTGACGGGCACAGACACGAACACTGCACATTTTTTGTTTCTATTTTTAAAGTTCACTTATCTTACAAGTACTACATACATCACACTCTACCGTTACATGCACAATACAAAACGATTAAATCGCGATAAGTTCACAGCATTTTATATTGTTTTTCAGAATAAAAGAACTTTTAGAAATTGCAGTAAACTGCAAATCATTAAAGCACGCGCCGACGTACCACTCGTTTATAACTATATTCAGCACGTACTGTGAAATGTTTGGCGAAGTGTTCTCATCGGTGCTGCTTAAGCCGACACTATCAGCGATCGTTGTGGACTTGGAGCGCAGGCTGGAGAGACTGGAGCCGGTGAATACAGAGAGTGCGGTCGCGGCCGGCATACTCCTCGCGGCCGTGATGCCTTTATCGGAAAACAGCGAAGCAGACATTATGTCTTTCTTCAGGAAGTGAGTATTTTCCTTTTAGTGAGTCCATTGTCCATCTCCATGCATGTCGTAAAACACCAATAAGGTATAAGGACAAGATGCCGTGCTAAAGAACGACAGGCTAGCCATCTTTCACTTTGGCGCGGTCTTCCACCGAGTCATGCAGCAGGTGGGTATTCGTGCCTTAATTACTGCTTGATAACTGCCTTGTCCTAATAGATTGCTAAATGTGGTGGTCGGTTTTCTAGAGTTTTTGCACCACAACACCGATTACACTGCTTACCCCGATGGTCGGGATACAGCGTGTGGTATGTAATTCCAATTCCACAAGTTGTTAATTTCCTTCTTCAGTTCGGGGACATTAAGGTCACATCTGGCACGAGGGTTCGACCATGCGCGGTAAGCTGCAACAGCTTCGGCACAGTCGCGGCTGTACCAGGGCTAGTATTATAAATGCTCCCAAACCTAAATTCTGGAATGCTTTGACAGCTGTTGGACGGTATTTGCCGCACTCATACTGCTAGAATGCAGCTAATAACAGATTTTTAAGCCATTTTCAACAATTCTGTGCAGGTGGGTGGTGTGCAGCGGAGTGTGTTCACTGCCAGTGGAAGTGATGGCAGAACCCCTCAAGTGGCTTGCAACGCATGCGCCTCAAGTCCTTACGCACTGCTTGCAGTGCCTGAGAGAAAGTAAGATTTGCTTGTTTTACTATTACATAAAATTTTACTATTAATTCAGTTTCAAATAACTGAGCCCGTACATACTGATCAATATGGAAGGCAGTGCATTTTAACCCTTTCGCTATCAAGAATATTTCAATCTATCTACATACTTAAATTAAACTTTTTTTTTTATTTATGGATACTGACACGGTTGGCTACATCACCAACAACATCCGTGATGTCAGCCCATAACACCGGGTGAACTTTGTGCAACGTCAGTGCTTCCCTTCGGTCGTGCCGGCCGAAAATTACAAACTACTATGTACATCCAATCCAATCCAAGGTTAAGTCTGCCTTTGCACTTCATGTAAATATTATATTGCGCTTCTTTATGTAAAATTATTTTGGAGCAATGAAGTATTTTCTATATCTATCTACAAATTTAATCTTAGGCACTACTCTCAAGGATATTTTCTTTGCATCTCTTCTGTGGCTTAGAAAATTGTATGACACGGGTAAAATAATACATGCAAAGACAGAGAAGTGACAGTTCGTGGCGGTGCTGCTGGCGGAGCTAGCGTCGTGTGTGGACGTGCCCGTAGCCTCTGTCGACGCACCTCTTTACCCTGCCAAACATTGTGTGTGTGCTGCGAGCAGTAGTGGGCAGTGGGAGCGGTGCTGTGCGGGAGTTCATGGCGGCGCTGCTGGCGGAGCTAGCGTCGTGTGTGGATGTGCCCGTAGCCTCTGTCGACGCACCTCTTTACCCTGCCAAACATTGTGTGTGTGCTGCGAGCAGTAGTGGGCAGTGGGAGCGGTGCTGTGCGGGAGTTCATGCCGGCGCTGCTGGCGGAGCTAGCGTCGTGTGTGGACGTGCCCGTAGCCTCTGTCGACGCACCTCTTTACCCTGCCAAACATTGTGTGTGTGCTGCGAGCAGTAGTGGGCAGTGGGAGCGGTGCTGTGCGGGAGTTCATGGCGGCGCTGCTGGCGGAGCTAGCGTCGTGTGTGGACGTGCCAGAAGCCTCTGTCGACGCACCTCTTTACCCTGCTAAACATTGTGTGTGTGCTGCGAGCAGTAGTGGGCAGTGGGAGGGGTGCTGTGCGGGAGTTCATGGCGGCGCTGCTGGCGGAGCTAGCGTCGTGTGTGGATGTGCCCGTAGCCTCTGTCGACGCACCTCTTTACCCTGCTAAACATTGTGTGTGTGTGCTGCGAGCAGTAGTGGGCAGTGGGAGCGGTGCTGTGCGGGAGTTCATGGCGGCGCTGCTGGCGGAGCTAGCGTCGTGTGTGGATGTGCCAGAAGCCTCTGTCGACGCACCTCTTTACCCTGCTAAACATTGTGTGTGTGCTGCGAGCAGTAGTAGACAGTGGGAGCGGTGCTGTGCGGGAGTTCATGGCGGCGCTGCTGGCGGAGCTAGCGTCGTGTGTGGATGTGCCAGAAGCCTCTGTCGACGCACCTCTTTACCCTGCTAAACATTGTGTGTGTGCTGCGAGCAGTAGTTGGCAGTGGGATCGGTGCTGTGCGGGAGTTCATGGCGGCGCTGCTGGCGGAGCTAGCGTCGTGTGTGGACGTGCCAGAAGCCTCTGTCGACGCACCTCTTTACCCTGCTAAACATTGTGTGTGTGCTGCGAGCAGTAGTGGGCAGTGGGAGCGGTGCTGTGCGGGAGTTCATGGCGGCGCTGCCGGCGGAGCTAGCGTCGTGTGTGGATGTGCCAGAAGCCTCTGTCGACGCACCTCTTTACCCTGTTAAACATTGTGTGTGTGCTGCGAGCAGTAGTGGACAGTGGGAGCGGTGCTGTGCGGGAGTTCATGGCGGCGCTGCTGGCGGAGCTAGCGTCGTGTGTGGATGTGCCAGAAGCCTCTGTCGACGCACCTCTTTACCCTGCTAAACATTGTGTGTGTGCTGCGAGCAGTAGTGGGCAGTGGGAGCGGTGCTGTGCGGGAGTTCATGGCGGCGCTGCTGGCGGAGCTAGCGTCGTATGTGGATGTGCCAGAAGCCTCTGTCGACGCACCTCTTTACCCTGCTAAACATTGTGTGTGTGCTGCGAGCAGTAGTGGACAGTGGGAGCGGTGCTGTGCGGGAGTTCATGGCGGCGCTGCTGGCGGAGCTAGCGTCTTGTGTGGATGTGCCAGAAGCCTCTGTCGACGCACCTCTTTACCCTGCTAAACATTGTGTGTGTGCTGCGAGCAGTAGTGGGCAGTGGGAGCGGTGCTGTGCGGGAGTTCATGGCGGCGCTGCTGGCGGAGCTAGCGTCGTGTGTGGATGTGCCAGAAGCCTCTGTCGACGCACCTCTTTACCCTGCTAAACATTGTGTGTGTGCTGCGAGCAGTAGTGGGCAGTGGGAGCGGTGCTGTGCCGGAGTTCATGGCGGCGCTGCTGGCGGAGCTAGCGTCGTGTGTGGATGTGCCCGTAGCCTCTGTCGACGCACCTCTTTACCCTGCTAAACATTGTGTGTGTGCTGCGAGCAGTAGTGGGCAGTGGGAGCGGTGCTGTGCGGGAGTTCATGGCGGCGCTGCTGGCGGAGCTAGCGTCGTGTGTGGATGTGCCCGTAGCCTCTGTCGACGCACCTCTTTACCCTGCTAAACATTATGTGTGTGCTGCGAGCAGTAGTGGGCAGTGGGAGGGGTGCTGTGCGGGAGTTCATGGCGGCGCTGCTGGCGGAGCTAGCGTCGTGTGTGGATGTGCCCGTAGCCTCTGTCGACGCACCTCTTTACCCTGCTAAACATTGTGTGTGTGTGCTGCGAGCAGTAGTGGGCAGTGGGAGCGGTGCTGTGCGGGAGTTCATGGCGGCGCTGCTGGCGGAGCTAGCGTCGTGTGTGGATGTGCCCGTGGCCTCTGTCGACGCACCTCTTTACCCAGCTAAACATTGTGTGTGTGCTGCGTAGTACCTTCCCTTAGCGGAAAAAAGGTTTTTTTGATGAAACCAGCAGGAGGTTTTAGTATGTTGTTAAGTATGTTATTCCGACTAAAAAACCGTCGGGAGACAATCTCTAAGGTGGATGAGGCACCAGTTATGACGTCATCAAGATGGCCGCCACCGCGTTCAAAGTTTTGCGTATACAACAAAAAGTATATAACATACAAGCATGTGTGGAGTGTCATAAAAAGCACAATTAAATGCACTACAATATTGTTCTTACCTTTGACCTTGTACATACCATAGTTTGTGAGAAATTTAAGTTTTAGTAAAATTTTCACAAAAAAAAATTTTTTTTTTAAATATATCAACTTAACTAGTAACTTTACAGTAAAATATTCTATGTAGATATAAACGCTACATTAATAAGCTATAAAACGCCATTAAGATTTTGAGAATCGGTTCATAAACAAGCAAAACACATCAGTTTTATCCCATAACGGAAGTCACCACCAAAAGTCGGATGACTGTTTCAATACAATTTACAAGGCAAATTACGAATATAGTTAACTTATTATGCGTAACTTGTCAAAAACTATTTTGATAAAACTATATTTTCAAAAAGATAAATATGATTTTTAAAACAAAAACCAATTTTTTTTATTACTTTTTTTAAAATTTACATTGGTTTTACGTCTAACTTTTATTGTGGAGGCCTGCCCTGCATTATTAAATAGAAATTTTATTGAAATAAAAGGTACGCATTATGAAAAGAAATATTTATTTTTTTACATAGGTATATTGTCTGGAGCTAGGGTTGCCAACCATACTGTTAAAAACAGTATTATACTTGTTTTCACTCTATAATACTGTTTACTGTTCATCAAACAAAAAGTATACAAAATACTGTTTTCACCGTCACTTCACTGGTATCCAGTCCAGCCACAAATGAAACGCGCGTGTAGTGCAGTCTTCATTTCAGAACCAAATACCAGCCAAAAAGTATCGTATGAATACAAATATCAGCTGTTTACCATTAAATTCTCATGTTACATTGGATCATTTTGAAAAAAATTATAGGCAGTCATAATTTGCATAGACTCAATGTTGCTATGGATCATTTATATTCCGAATTAGTTTAGTTTCAAGTAAGTACTTCAGAAAAAAGTATCAGAAGACGAAGATTTTTCTAAAATGATTACGGGTCAAAAGTGAAGACATTTTATTAATTTGGATTTCAAATGTAGTGAGGCTTGCGAACTTTTTAAAAAAGATGATACATTTATAAGTTTCGCGAGGAGCACACAAAAATAAGTATTTAAAGCATTGTAAAAATAAATAAAATACTGTTCATTTTTCTAAAATACTGTTTAATTTCCTTTTCCGACCTACTTTTTTCCGTGAATAAAAAGTTGGTAACCCTATCTGGAGCATGCACCTTCGCATGTGCAAAGCATAGTGCAGTTAAGTCCATTTTTCAAGCACCGGCACCTTGTGCACCGTTCTTTGCTATCTTGCAGCTGAGGCTAGCATCAGGAAGGGTTTTCCACAAAGGGGTGTACGCTGGTCCGTCATTTATCCTTTGCCAACCCCAGTTGCAGGGATCTAGCAGTTGTGGGTCGCTATTCAGGCAATTGGTCCAAATGTGGGCCTGGTATACAGCCCTTTTTATATGCTGTAGAAGTGCATCTTGTGTTGGAGGAATATTCTCGATCGCTCTGTTTTTTTTCGTAAATAACATCCTCCGCGCAGTATTTACATTATTTGTGTCACTAGTAGGATGATACATGTGAACTACAAATGTTCAATGAGCGCAATTTCGCTGCTGTTTTGGCATGCCTTTGACAACGGATTTTGCTATCAGAATGAATAACTGCTCCTTGTTTTTATTATGGGCCAAAAACTTCTGAAAGTTTCTAGGTATTTTTGTCGTTTCCTTGACTGCTATTAGCTGTCCTGAACCTCTTGGGTGGATGTGGGATGCCTGAGTTAATGCCTTTTTTCCACTCCTTAACAGGATGCGACACTGTATCTGCATTTTGTGGAATGTGTAAGAAAAATGCCTGGAAGACGAGGAATGCATTTAGAGAAGTAGATGCCGCGTTTCAAGCATATTGTTGTGGGATGGAACCATGCCAAAACAGCAGCGAAATTGCGCTCATTGAAACTTTTGTAGTTCACATGTATCATCCTACTAGTGACACACATAATGTAAATACTGCGAGGAGGATGTTGTTTACGAAAAAAAAACACAGCGATCGAGAATATTCCTCCAACACAAGATGCACTTCTCCAGCATATAAAAAGGGCTGTATACCAGACCCACATTTGCACCAATAACCTGAATAGCGACCCGCAACTGCTAGATCCTTGCAACAGGGGTTGGCAAAAGATAAATGACGGACCAGCGTACACCCCTTTGTGGAAAACCCTTCCTGATGCTAAGCTGCAAGATTGCAAAGAACGGTGCACAAGGTGCCGGTGCGTGAAAAATGGACTTAAGGCGGAAATAAGACTCAAACCGTGCTACCCGAGCACTGATAATTGAAACACGAACCGTATGCGGATGTAAATAGGTGCGAGATTCGTTCTACTCGTGCGGGGGCTGATACGTCGCGCCGACGACGATGAATGTTTGCGCGAAAATCACACTATTTATTAAATTTCACGTGTTGGAAAGATGGAAAAAAATATTTATTTCGCTACGATTGTAGGGAAAAATATTATCTATATTTCCATAAGGGTCTTGTATTGAAACAATTTACGCTTCTCAAGATAATTTAACTTGAAAGTACATTTTCGTACTTTCCGTTATTTTTTGGAGATTTATTTAACACCTTTTCAAAGTAGTAAAATATAATGTTTTTCGTTATGTTTGTTAATTAAAGATCAATACATAACATATATTTTTTACAGATTTTTGATCTTTACCAATAGCTCAATAATTTTAGTTTAAAGTTGACCTTTTGAGTCTTATTTCCGCCTTAACTGCACTCTTCTTTGCGCATGCGAAGGTGCATGCTCCAGACAATATTGTAAAAAAAAAATTTCTTTTCATAATGCGTACCTTTTATTTCAATAAAATTTCTATTTAATAAAGCAGGGCAGGTCTCCACAAAAAAAGTTAGACGTAGACCCTAAGTAAATTTTAAAAAAGTAATAACATTTTTTGTTTTGTTTTAAAAATCATATATTTACCTTTTTGAAAATATAGTTTATGACAAGTTAAAGAAAAAATAGTTTTTGACAAGTTACGCATAATAAGTTACCTATGTTCGTAATTTTTCTTGTAAAAATTGTATTGAAACGGTCATCCGACTTTTGGTGGTGACTTCCGTTATGGGATAAAAGTAATTTATTTTCCTTGTTTATGAACCGATTTTCAAAATCTTAATGGCGTTTTATAGCTTATTAATGTAGCATTTATATCTACGTAGAATGTTTTACTGTAAAGTTACAAGTTAAGTTGATATATTTAAAAAGAAATAAAAAATGTTTGTGAAAATTTTACTAAAACTTAAATTTCTCACAAACTGTGGTATATACAAGGTCAAATGTAAGAACAATATTGTAGTGCATTTAATTGTGCTTTTTATGACACCCCGCACATGCTTGTATATTACATACTTTTTGTTGTATACGCAAAACTTTGAACGCGGTGGCGGCCATCTTGATGACGTCATAACTGGTGCCTCATCCACCTTAGAGATTGTCTCCCGACGGTTTTTTAGTCAGAATAACATGCTTAACAACATACTAAAACCTCCTGCTGGTTTCATCAAAAAAACCTTTCGGCCCCAAAATGACGCTAAGGGAACGTACTAGCGAGCAGTAGTGGGCAGTGGGAGCGGTGCTGTGCGGGAGTTCATGGCGGCGCTGCTGGCGGAGCTAGCGTCGTGTGTGGATGTGCCCGTGGCCTCTGTCGACGCACCTCTTTACCCTGCTAAACATTGTGTGTGTGCTGCGAGCAGTAGTGGGCAGTGGGAGCGGTGCTGTGCGGGAGTTCATGGCGGCGCTGCTGGCGGAGCTAGCGTCGTGTGTGGATGTGCCCGAAGCCTCCATCGACGCACATCTATTGCCTGCTGTCATTGCGCTCTTGCACGACGAGGATAGGTGAACTCTTTTGTTCTTTTAAACAGACTGTTAGCAGTAAGAGATACATATGCCATTGTCCACCAGTCTTACTTTGGTTATTCTCAGACTACTTATTGTACCTAGCCTAGGTATATTAATAATAGCTTAATGTTAGTTCTATGGAAAATACATAGCATTTGTTAAAATCACCCTGCCCGTTCCAACCTGCTCCGCGCTGAGCAGGTATTTCTTACGTCAGCCGGCTATCTGCTGCGCAGGGATTTTCGTCTAGTACTATTTCAGTGAAATTTTCTTATTAGAACGAGATCACTTTAGATAGATGATTGAAAAACCTCTCCATTGACATCAAACACACCTATAAATAATTTCACTCTCAAACAGAAAAAAAAATGTTCTGACACCTTTTTATTCTTTCTTTTTTTTTTTTTGTGGATAAGATTCAGTGGCAAACGTACATACGTTGTTCGGCGTTTTAGTGGCAGCGTTCTTCCCCTAAAATTTGGTATATGATATGTAAATGGGAATTGTCAAATTTAGAAAAAAATCGGAAAACAATGCCAGGCTTGTTTTGTTTTTCTTGGAGTTCGAAAAATCCGTGAAATAAGTGAATCATCTTGTTTTACATAATTTTGGCGATAATTTCATTGGCTATAAGTGCAAATAGAATTTATCGATCTGACTTCATTATTTTACGAAATATTTGAGATTATTGCGCGCAGAGAAAGTGCAGTGAAAGTGCAAAATGAAAGTGGCCTGGGAGGCAGGTGATGGAGTAAGCATTAAGTATGCAAGCAGTTCTCGAGCTATCTATGAAGGAGACAAGCAGACCGTACCGTGTGGGGCCGGTACTCTGAAAGAATAGCCCCACTGCATCTCTCCCCGTGTATGTCGTAAAAGGCGACTAAGGGATATGACTCCCTTCTTATATTACTAGGTGGTAGGGTTTAACCCGCCCGGGTTGGTACCATCGCACTGAAAGGTCGGTCGAAACGGCTATGTAAATAGTTCGTGTTTTCCGTCCAGTTCAGTGTAGCCGGTACGACCGAAGGGAAGCACTGACGTGGCCACAACTTCACCCGGTGTTGTGGGCTGACATCACGGATGTTGTAGGTGATGTAGCCAAACGTGCCAGTTTCCATATAAAAAAAAAATTAGATGACATGCAAAATGTATTAATGGAAACATTTCAGATTTATATGGATCATTTGATTTGAAAAACAATAATGAAAATACTCGGGCACCACGCTGAACGTGCACGGCAATACACATATCAAGTATTGAAAATAAACTTGTGAAATGGTTGTGTTAGCGGTGTGCGTGAGCGCGCGGTGACGGCGCTGGGTAGCGTGACGCGCGCGAGCGAGGCGCGCGGGCTGGCGTGCGCGGCGCGCTGCTGGGCCGCGCTGGAGGCGGCGGTGGAGGGCGCGGGGGAGGCGGGCGCGGGAGAGGTGGCGCGCGCCGCCGACGCTCTCGCCGCGCTCCTCGCACCCGACGTCGAGTCCGCCAACGCAGAGCTCTCATTGAAAGGTTTCTATTTTGTATCTTTATTATACTTTATTTATAAAATGCCAGTTGTTGCCGCGACTTCGCTTCGAGACCGCGGAAACAACCGGCATAATAAATTATATCTTATAACCATCTCAACCCTTGGAGTACCCATTTATTAAATATGCTTAAACCCCTTGGCTTCAATGCCATTTGCCGAAAATTCGCGAAATTTTGCTAAGTAAAAAATCGAAAAATATTTCGAGTGTGTTTTGTTTTTCCTTAGTTTAAAAAATCCCTCTGTGCTTCTAAATAAGTAAATCTTCACTTTAATTTTTATTTTATGGAAACTGATACGGTTGGCTACATCACCTGCAACATCCGTGATGTCAGCCCATAACACCAGGTGAACTAGGTGCCATGTCAGTGCTTCCCTTCACTTTATGTCGGCTACACTGAACTGGACGGAAGACACGAACTATTTACATAGCCGTTTCGACCGACGTTTCATTCAGTGCGGTGGAACCAACCCGGGTGGGATAACTCCTACCACCTAGTAAGGTAAGGATTGAAGGGACCTACAGTTTTACTGACCGCGCTCAGGGTTGCTTAACAACAGTCGACCGACCGCACCACTGAGCTACCGAGGCTGACAAGTCACTTCTGTTACATAGTTTCGTTGATAATTCATTGATAATAAGTGTTATAATTATGGTTATGATTTAAAGTGTGAGAGTTAGGGCCCCTGAACCCTGTTGTCGCTGCAACCTAGGAAGATCTATTGTGATCTCTCAAAAGCTTACAGGTCACCCCCAAGTTCGATTTCCCCTATGAAGCGAGTTATATTCTTGGGGTTGAGTGCCTGTATTTGACATGGGTTAAAAATATAAGAAGAGTACGGCTATACTGTGAATGAGCACTTCACATTCACAAAGGATTTGTATAGGTGTTTAATCCTCATACAGAACTTGCACACCGGTGTGTCGCTAAGGCCTATTCGGTGTACGTGTTTGTTTAGTCTGCAGTGTCAATAAGTGTTAATATAGTATATTGATCTGACTTAAATGAAAATGGCACGGAAGCCAAGGGAGATAAGCATATTTAATAAATGAGAACTCCAAGGGTTAAAAATATTCTTGAGAATCCTGTTGGAGCGAGTGAGAGAGATACTATCAAGACAAATTGCTAGTAGCAATTAATTGTTAATGGAGAATAGACCCGCTGGGCCCGCCCAGTTCTGTTCAACTAAACAGTTTGCACGTATTCTATAGAGATAATATGTGTTGACGCGTTCTAGTGTTGGCGCTGCTGTGCCGCGCGTGCCAGCGTGCCCCGCTCACAAGCGACGTGCTCAGCTCCCTCATCCCCGGCCTGCAGCTGGCCGTGCACTTCGCTCAGCCGCACCACACCTTCGTGCAGTGTACGCTCCTGCCTGCCCTCAGGTCTGTCCATAGAATGGCTCTTCTATTTCAACTGTGGACAATTTTGTAGTCAGCGACAAAACTAGATGCCGGTTATGTAACATTGTGTAGGTCTGAAATATACTTGATATGCTAAATAGGATAAACAAGTTTGTGCGCAAGACGGTTACAACTGTAGATATTATAATGTTTGTGTGCCAGTACGGCTGCGGCTGTCATTAATATAGACTTAATAAATCATGCTGCTGTTGTTGCACTAGATTTTCTCTATGTGCACGGGAGCTATTGGGAGTGTGAGCGCGCGCGTTCAAATATTCTTTGGAACTGGGTTGCATTAGTCAAACCTGCATCCTATTGTATTAAATATAATTATTTTTAGTTGCTATCAACACTGTCATCCTGGTCTTCTCATCTACTTCTCTGGTGTCCTTAGATTCTGAGTTGACTATAGTAGATTGTATGTAGTTTGATTTCTTTTAACGTCTGTATATGGTAAACAAATTTACTAAAAACCTGTACAAAAAATATGAAAAAGCTTCCACAAATACATATTTGTACAAGTTACTTACTTCAATTATTAATAAACGGACCATGACCAATGAGTCAACTATTTGAATTGAATTGAACGATAGATTTTTCCACAGGAGGCTAGAGAAGATAGACTCCCCGTCTCTCATCCAACACAAGCAGGCGGTGGAAACTCTGCTGGCGAGCGTGGCGGGGGCGGAGGTCGCGCCCGCCCCGCGCCCCACCGCCCCCCACATCCTCGCCGGCCCGGAAGCAGTAGGCCGTCGCGTCACACAGATCTTCCAGCAGTCCAAGACTAACATGACCATACCCAACATATTCAAGAAGAAGTCGTAGATATACTTTGTGGCCTTATATTTTTATTGAGTGCATGTGAACATAATATGCATAATATGCACCATATCATGGTGAATTAACACTTGAGTTTAGTGATCAATAAGTAAAGTCTGATTAGCAGTTGTCATACTCCTCAAAAATATTGTTTGTAGATCCCACAACTTGAGGTACATGGATGAGCGTGCCAGTCCTTTCACTGCTCCAACTGAAATAGTGCAGTACCCGTACAGTCCCTTAGTAGTGGTGTGGGGCGTCGCCTACTTCAAGCATATTATGAATTCATTAAACTTCGAAAAAATTTTTTTTTGTTAATCAATGATTATTTAATAGGTGCTTTATTTGAATTTTTTTTTTTAAATAGTATGGTAATAGGTCTTACGATCATTGGTCATATTTAACTATGAATTTTATTATTATGCACTGTTACAAAACAGAACTAGTAAAACTACAAAACATTGACATTTTATTTAGTATTTAATAAAAGGGCTTTAAATAAAATCGAGCATTAGATGCATAAATTATCATGTACTTATATACTCAAGGCTGCTTAACCTTATGGCTTCCCAATTATTAAATATGCTTACACCCCTTGGCTTCCATGAAGTTTTTCGCCTCGAAATTTGGCGCGCCCGCGTAAATTCAAATATTTCGTAAAGTAATGAAGTGTGATAAATAACCTTTATTGGCACTTGAAACCAATGAAATTATCCACAAAACGGTATACAACAAGTGAGGAATCACTTATTAGAAGCACAGAGGGATTAGGTTAACTCCAGGAAAAAAAAACGACGCCTGAGATTTTTTTCCAAATTTTTCTCAGCTAAAATTGCCGAATCATATATCGACGTGCAGATTATGAATTTAACTATTTAAATAACATATTCTAAATAACGTTAGACTGGAAAGCTGTGTACCATCCTGCCAGAAATAACGTAGGTATAAAAAAACTATTGACAGCTGTCAAACAAGATACCTGGGAATATTTTAAAGAGAAATTTTTGTATCCATACAGCCAGTCCTTCTCTTTTGTTCTCGTATGAAACAGTCATAGAACCCGCAATTTGCAATATTTTACGATAATTTTTTTTTGTGGTCGACTGGCCCTTCCGTAAGTTAATGGATGTACGCAATTTAGGGGCCGGCCGCTCCTTCCGGAGCACCAGAGGTTAACGAAAAATGGTTGCACCTAAACCTTGTCCATTTCAAGTTGGCCGTTATTTGCTTGTAGTGAACTAGGAAGCAGGGATTGCTGCGATCGGCGCGGCGGGTGGAGGGGGCCCACACTCCAAGCTCCGGCCAATTTGAAGCGGTTAGTTTATAAGTTATGTGTGTTTTGGGTGTTATCAGGGTTGTTTTTGTTATAGCTTATGTATCTTTGAAATAAAATAAGCAAGTCTTCTCAGAAAAATGTTTTTTTACTCCATTTTCTCCAATGATAATATATCAGAATAATACATGTCAAACATGACATTAATACTTTTCTCATATTAGTTGATTTGAGATTGTCTATGAATAGAGCCTCTATTATATATATATCTCTATTATAGATGTTATTGCAATCTCTCCAACACTCCTCCTTAATCTCACAATCATACTTCTGATTATACACTCAGCATGCATCACTCTAGCACTCAGACAAAAACACTCTTTCAAAGTTCATGCACTCAAACCCATTCCTTTCACACAGAATTCAAACTTCCCTCTCAGAAGCAGCTTGGTTAAAGCATCAGCGACCATCTCGGTTGTTGCTTTGTATTTTAATTGAATAACACCGTTCACTGCTGTCTCTCTTACAAAGTGATATCTGACGTCCACATGTTTAGTACGTTGGTTATGAACTGGATTGGTAGCTATCGCCATAGCAGACTGGCTGTCTGTGTAGACAGTGATGAATGAAGCCCTCCGGCTTCTCATCTCTCATCTCCGTCATCTCTGCGATGAATCTACGTAGGAACACTGCTTCCTTCGCAGCTTGTGACAAACTCACATATTCCGCCTCTGCAGTTGACAATGCCAGTTTTTTGTTTTCTGCTCTCCCAGCAGACCGAAGTTCTTGCAAGATTGAACACGAAACCTGAATATGATAGTCTGTCGCAAATATAACCTCCGTGATCTGCATCTGCAAGCCCTTTTATACATTAATTGTGTCTTCTGTACTTAGGGGGACATAGCTCCTTATGCCCTTCAAATACCGAAGAACTCTCTTTGCAGGCACCCAGTGCTCTTCGCTGTAACAGTTGTTGAAATGGCTCAAGTAGCTGATGACATGTGCTATATCTGGTCTCGTGCACACTGCCAGGTACATAAGAAATCCTATCAATCCTTGGTTTGGAATCTTCTCATCTGGTTTGTGGTTTTGATCCGGTTTGGTTAACCTCGGACCTGGAACTGACGGAATAGAGACTGGCTTACAGTCCTCCATGCCGAACCTTTTGAGAAGCTTGTTTACATACTCTTCTTGATCTATTTTGATCTCTCCCTTTTCTTGTTTCAGCCTCATACCGATTACAAGTTCAGCTTTCCCCATGTCTGACCTTAGATTTAACTTCCTTCTTCACATGCTGCATCTCTTGCGCATTATTCCAGAATATCAGTAAGTCATCAACATACACTGCAATGATGATAACTTTTCCTTCGCTAACTCTTGTAATAAACACATGGTTCATACTCGGACCTCTTGAAGTTCATCCGCTCTAACTCAAAATTAAGCTTCTGGTTCCATGCTCTCGGAGCCTGCTCCATACAGTGAATTCTTCAGTGAACAGATGTAGTCTTCTTTTCCCTTTTCAGCAAACCCCTCCGGTTGCTTCATATAGACAACTTCGTTTAAGTTGCCATTCAGGAATGCAGTTGTCTCATTCATGTGATCGATATTCAGACCTAACTTTACAGCCAGTGCCATCTCAGTGAACTGTATCTCACTTCAGGCGCAAATGTCTCATCATAGTCGATTCGTCTTCTCTGACTGAAACCTCGTGCCTTCTATCTTGTCTTATTTACCGCCTTTTCTTATTTTCCTTTTTTAACGCGAAATAACCATTTTGAATCAACAACGTTGCGGTTGTGGAGTCGTTAAGGTTTCACCAAACTCCATGTTTCATTCTTCATTAGAGCATCTAACTCCTCCTGAATTGCCATTCTCCATTTATCGTGATCTCTTGTAGATAAAGCCTCTGCCAAGAATGATGGTTCGTCTTCATCAATTACCGACTGGTATGTGACGTGATCTGGAAAACACTTCTGCTTTCTTTCTCTAGCTATTTCTGGAACAACAGCTGGAATATCTGAACTTTCATTCTCAACCAGGTCATCTATCTCTTCAGCTGAACTCTTTTCATTAGAGTTTTCTTGATCATTGTCACTCTCATTTATGTCGTCTCTTTCTTCAGTTGATTTACTATCATCAAATCTCTCTTGATCTTTTATGTCAAGTATCTCTTCTAGAATTACCTCTGCCTCTGGTGTCTGTTTAGGGATTCTAGTTGAATTCGCAACTTCTAAAAAAAATACGACATCTTTCGCCTTATATAATTTTCCAGTGCTCGGATCAAACAGCCTGTATGCCTTAGAGTTCTCGTCGCACCCAAGGTGAATTAGCTCTCTACTTTTTGGATCCCACTTGGTACATTTCTGATCTGGAATATGCATAAAAGCTTTGCACCCGAAAACTTTAATCGCACTTAGGTCCGGTTGTTTCCCCGTCCAAGACTTCAGGTGTCATATTCTTATCAGCGATGGGAGGTGATCTATTTTTCTGAAAGGTTGCAGCACAGTGCCCAGTACTTTATATCTAGGCCTGATTCTTGGAGCATGCTTCTACATTTTTCTACGATTGTGCGATTTGCACGCTCAGCAACTCAGATACCTTGCCTATTATACTAACTTCATTCTCTTTCTATATCTCGCATTCTCTCTCTGAGAACACAGCCACTAAACCTCTCTTAGTTAGGGTACTTATACTCAGTAGATTAGTGTTGATAACCCAGGTACATACATAACATTCCTCACATCAACATCCAATTCATCCATCACCACAGTTCCAGTTCCTTGTCCATACATTTTACCACCATTCGCAGCCGAGACCTCCCTCTTTTCGCGCTCTTTGTATCCTCTTAACCAATCTACCCGATTAGACATATGAGACGATGCTCCAGAATCTAGGATCCACCAAAGATCATCCCCAGGAAGGGGATGATCTTTTTCAGTAGCAGCAAACGTCGTATGCACACTCGCAGGAGAAATCTTCTTTCCTCTTGGGTTGTCCGGACAGTATCTTGCCTTGTGCGGTTCATTACAAATGAAACACTTGATTTGTCTCTGGTTATCCCTCTGAATCTCTCGCTTGACGTTTTTGGTCCTCTTTGAAATAAGTGCAGAACTCGTCGCTTTAGTAGTGCCGAAGAAAACTTCATCCATTTGTAGAAGTTTAGTCTTGATGTAGTCAGTCGTCAACGTAATATTTGTATTCTCAATACCCATTCTCAGAGGTTGAAAATCTTCGGTAAGACCTTGTAGCATTAATGCTGCAAGTAGCTCTTCATCTATCTACTTGCCTATGTCACGCAGTTGTTGTGCTACCGTCATCTGAGCAGTTACACAGTCTCTCACTGTTGTAAATTGCTCCAACTTGAGGTTGACTAGCTTCGACAGCATTCGACGTCGATTATTGAGACCTCTGTCCTCAAATGCAAACTTGAGGGCATCCCAAGCTTCCTTAGCATTTCTCGCCTGGCTTACGTGAACTAAACAATGCGGCCTAACCATCAGGCAAATTTTTGCACGTGCCTTTTGGCCTCCTTTGATGCCTTTTGCATAACCCTCTGCCGGCATGGAATGAGTATACTGCCACAAATCATCGTGGATTAGGTGCAACTCCATCAAAAACTTCCACGTATTATAGTTGGTGTTTCCATCTAATTTCTCTATAGACGGCATACCTCGAAGTGCGACTCCTCGCAGTCCGGCGGTGGTTCCTCACCACCTCCGCCACTTACCATCACTGAGAAAACTTTCTCTCTGCTTTACACGAAACACGCTGCGCCCATAACCTGTTATAGCTTATGTATCTTTGAAATAAAATAAGCAGGTCTTCTCAGAAAAATGTTTTTTTTACTCCATATTCTCCAATATATTCTCTTTGGATAATATATCAGAATAATACAAGTTAAACATGATATTAATACTTTTCTCATATTAGTTGATTTGAGATTGTCTATGAATAGAGGTTACTGCAATCTATCCAACAGTTTTCAACTATTTATTACAAAATCGATTTCGCAAGATAACATAAAAGTAAAAAAATAGAATATCAAAGGATAATATGCCTACAACTACACATACATTGTAAATATTGTTATCCACTTTGGAAATAAGTGAAAAAAGAGATATTTCTGACAGAAAATATTCATATTTCAACTTAAATAGATTTCTTATAACATATAAGCACTAAATAAATTAATAATTTGTATTCAGGAATCCCTAGAAAATTATATTAGTTGTATTATTTCAATGTACGTTTACGAGTTTCTTTTTGTGATAAAGTATCAAATATTTACCCCTTTTTTCAATAATACCGAAAATAGCTGTTAATTATTTTCAATTCATAACAGAATCAAATGAATTGTTTTATATGTTTTCGGACTTTCGTGCCACAAATGATTAAGCCCTCTTAACGATACTTTATGTATAAGTGCTATATCATAGTCATAGGTCCTACCTATCCTTTATTTATAGGTTTGCATACACAGGTTCCGAAGTTTCTCTGCAAGGAATAGTTTTCCATGTAAACACTCTTGCAGATAGAAGCTAGCTAGAAGAATTATGGGCTCTTGGAACAAGCTACCTGATGTTAGTTTAGGTGATATTAGTGCAAACTCAGTGAATAAATTATTTAAAAAAAATTGTGATAGACCTATGTGCATCGGCGAAAGTTTTATTATTATGGAAACTGACACAGTTGGCTACATCACCTACAAAACCCGTGATGTCAGGCCATAATACCGGGTGAACTAGGTGCCATGTCAGCACTACATTTATATTTAATTTATTTATCATAAAGATGAAATATGATTTAATTATGTGACCATGTTAAGATACTTTGTAATACTTGTATTACTCGACGGAGTGAGAATTTGAACAAGTCGTTTATTTAAAACCTGTGCGGGCTCCATCCTTTATATTAGTTTTATTTACGTTATATACTAGTAGCACCAGTACTTAATTTGTATATTTGTCAACGTCACTAGTAATTTTCTTAATGTGGTAAACAATTAGGACTGAATATATTTTATTGAATGTTATATTCCATGACTCACTCTTGGTTAGGTAAACATTACTGAGTGAGAGTGTTTAACAAATATTTGTAAGAGCACTAACTCTTTACAACCTTTGTGATACATTGGTAATTGTGTAAACATTTCTTTTTAAGTAGATACTTAGATGATTATATATTGATAAAATTATTATTATTTTTACTGCCACAAATCAAATATTACCTAATTATTACATTTGAAAAAGCATGTTTTTATCTTTTAAATAACAAACAGTAGGCAGCACAATTCCATAGATACGATTAAAATGACAATACATAATCCTTTTTCGATTATGTGTTTCTATATTTTCAGTTTTTAGTGCACCAATTTAACTCAAATGAGGTGCTGTTAGTGAATCAATCACATCTGAGGATTTTTTTAAATTACTTATTTTGACTATTTCGACATTCACAACTAGACCGAATGTTTGCTAAATCCTCAATTGAATACAAACTTCATACACACTTACTACAATTGATTATTATTGGCACTAAGTTCAAATAGATGGACAGACTTGCGGACTATGGAAGTTCCTTAGGACAATACAAAAGTTATGAAGGGAATATTGAAACCGTACATAGTTGATTGAAGAGTTTTTTCTGTAAGTACTTGTAATGGGAATATTGTTAACATTGTGCAAATATTATGTAAACATTTACATCCTATAATTTACCTAGCAATCAAAATATTGTGTTGATATTTCATTAAACTTTAATGATTAAAGTGTTAGTTATTTGTTCTGATATTATAAATGAAATGAATCTCTGTTATTTAGAATAATATACCTACAAATATAGAATAATATATATTAAATAATATACTATACTATTAACATAGGTGTATCTGGAATAAAGTTTTTACAAAATGTTTATAAAGTCATTCATTTCTGAAAGAAACTTGTGCTAGATTGTCAATAGCTGGTCTCGTGCTCGATTGAAACCTTCAAAGAAAATATCTACTGAAACCTCTGCAATATAATGTTAGACACCTACTTGTATGTAGGTGTAACAATGCCCCATGCCGTATAATAAGTTATACAGCAGCCGGCAACGGCATTCTCGCATCTACGAAAGTCGCATCTCCTGCGCATGTTTTTTTAGAAAGAATTATTAATTAGAATACACAAAAAACATGAAAAAAAAACATTATTTCTCTATGGTTTTCATACAAATGTGGTGGCCACGCACGCCACGCCCCAATGTTTCGATGTTTCTGTGTAATGTTTCGAAAAAAACATTCGCAGGAGACCCGGCAGATAAAGAAAAACAACCTTAATTTTTGGAGTATTATATGCTAAAGAAAACCTAACCTAACCTAATGTTGAGGCGGCGCAACGCAGCAACCTACATCACAGATTATACAGGGTGCGGCGCGAAAACTTGCTGATTTGTATTTCGCGCCAAGCGGCGAGGTGGGGTCGGGAAAGGGCGGGAACCGACTCGTTCGAAATACGAAATCATGAAGTTTTGCTATCCGCATAGTCAGTTCGCGCCATGAACTGGACCAACGAGCAGCGCGCGTTTGCCGTCGAGGCGTACTTTTTTACTGGCCGTTCCAGCGCCTCATCTCTTTGAGAGGCGACCTTGTTTGGCCGGCCCGCTCCCCCGATTTGTCTCCTTGTAACTTTTTTTTATGCGGTTATCTGAAATCAATTGTTTAAAATGACCGTCGAAGGAGCCTACCTCAACTGAAAAAAAAACAATGTACGCCAAGCCATCGCCAACATACCCGTCGATATGCTTAGAAGAGTTGAACGAAACTTCAGAAATCGGGTATCTCAGTGCATCGACAATGAGGGCCGTCATTTGACCGATATCATCTTCAAAACTATTTAATAAAAAAAAATTATGATGTATGTTATTTATGCGCGGGGCGGATCTCGGCGTGTCGCTGCCGCAGCGGTTCATCAGTGTTCTCCCTCGCACCCGCACCGTACTTGTATAGTTTATTCGCGTGGCGGGTCGCCCGCTGCGGCGACGACACGCCGAGATCCGTCCCGCGCACTATACAATAAAATTAAATTACAGTGATATCTCTACTTTTTTTTAATTTACTTTTCAAATCAGCAAGTTTCCGCGCCGCACCCCTGTATGTGCGTGTGGGCAAGCGGCACATGATAGAACAAAGGAACGCTTACGCTGTAGATCAGCTGATTGTAAACACGAAGTGGCAGAAACGAAACGTAACAAAAACGACATGAACCGCCTCAACATTAGGTTAGGGTTAATATAGAAAAGATGCATCTTTTTTATTTTTCTTCTTTATTTTTTAACCTCCAAAAAATCACAGCTGATCTACAGGGCCATCGTTCCTTTGTTCTCTCCTGTGCCAGACCCTGCTTGTGGTGTGCGGTGCGGTGTGCCTGTATTTGGGTTTGACACCTGAAATCTCTGGCGGCTCCTGCGGATCCTGCGGCTCCTACGGCTCGGGTTGTCTCGGCTCGACGAAACACTCGGCTTGAAACGAAACGTAACAAAAAACGACATGCACCGCATCAACATGTCTCTTGCTGTCGCTCGCTCATCGCGGCGATACATCGAAAATCAGGTCGATGACTGTGCTCGATATAGCCTAAACATGCCGAAGAACAAGGGAAAGGGAAGTAAAAACCGAAGAAGAGGCAAGAATGAAAACAAAACGGAGAAACGTGAACTTGTCTTCAAGGAGTACGCGACGCATCTTCTCTATATTAACCCTAACCTAATGTTGAGGCGGTGCATGTCGTTTTTGTTACGTTTCGTTTCAAGGCGAGTGTTCACAAAAGGAGCCAAAGGAAGGAGCCAGGAAGTCTTTCAGGTGTCGAACGCCGATTTATCCCTTTCCCTCCCTCTTGTCCATAGAGTATAGAGTAAATTATCATATATTTTTGTCCATCCATCACAGCACAGCATTCACAGTCACACACACACACACACACAGCACAGTCCACAGCGGTGCGCCACCTGAAAGCCATTGTTGTGCCTGCTGTTTCTGCGATCCTGCGGAACCACTCCTTGAAGTGATGAATAAATGTTTAGGTGGTTTAAAAAAAAAATAACCAGGGTTAATATATAGAAAATGCGTCGCTACGCTAACCTAACCTAATTTTGAGGCGTTGCATGTCGTTTTTGTTACGTTTGTATTTCCGAAAATAAAGCTTTGGGGCGGGTTTCCAACACCTGATCCTCTTAAAAAAAAAATACAAAATACAGGAGCATAAAGGATCACAAAATACTGCTATTAGAAAAGACTTAGCCTGCGGAAATCAAAATTGGGGCCAAAAAGAAAATTTCACGAAATATTTCATACAAAATAATATTTTTTTTTTTTTTAAGTTGGTGACTTAAAAAAAAAAAAAATTACTTTGGTTTAGAATATATATGTATGTAAAAACAAAGGAAGTGGTATGGGTGAATTTTTTGGTGGTTTAAAAAAAAAATAACCAGGGTTAATTCATAGAATATGCGTCGCTACGCGACGCATATTCTATAAATAAACCCTAACCTAATGTTGAGGCGGCGCATGTCGTTTTTGCATAAATTCCTATTGAAAATAAATGTTTTGGTGCATTTAAAAAATAAATAAAAAAATTCGAAAATTAATTTTGTATGAAAAATATTTTTATCCATTTTTTTTTTCTCCGAAACTACGCATTTCCGCAGAAAAAAAATTACATCACCAGAATCGCAAAAGCCTACACTACAGACCTATTGTACCAGTTAGTTGAAATAAAGGATCAGGTATTGTAAACCCCAGCCAAAGCTTTTAGTTGGTTATAAAAAAAACTAAACACCCTAATTTAAACACCCTAACATTGCTTAAAAAAGAAAAAAAAACAAAAAGGTTTTGTGGGATTCGAACCCGTGGTCCAAAAAATGCAAACCCTACACGCTTACCACTGAGCTAACAAGTTAATTAACCGACCAAACGAATATCGGCTTCTATTGGTTCGCTCCGGGCGAAGGAGTAGGAGTGAAGGAACAGCAGGCACGACAAAGGCTTTCAGGTGTCGTACGGCAGTCCACAGACTATCTTGTCATCTTTCCTACATCGAACAATATTACTCTATGCTTGTCATCAACAATATATATTGGTAATCTGTAATCTGTGGTCATCAATTCATTCTTTGGATTTGATACATTTTGCAGAATAATAATAATAAAATTATTTATTTAAACTGTGCCGAGTTCTCGTAGCGGAGCTTCAGTTGCAGTGCAAAAAAGGAACGTGTGAAAATGTCTGAGAAACATTTGAAAGAAGGTAAAACTTTTTAGTAAAACTTTATATTGCAGCCAAGTTATGGATAGTTCGCGTGCGCTAAATTTTCCTACCTACGCTTACGGAGTTGCTTTAGAAAATTAATGAAGTAAAAGTTTCGGCGAAGAAATTAGTACCTATTATGACTTATTACATTTCTTTGTAATAAACGTAAACTAATTGTTTTATTTCACTTGATTGAATTTATTAGCTTAAATTATTGTATATTCATGTTTAAATAAAGTATTTTCATTCATATGAAATATCAAAATTGACGATGGCACTATACACCACATATAGGTAATTTAAATAGGCAGTGTGGTCAGATTCTTCAGTATTCATGTTTATGCTGTAAATGCTCTTGTGAGCGGTAGTATGGGTTAATTGCGAAGTTTGTTTGTCAGTTCTTCTTCGCATTGAATTTAGAACTGGCGGAATTTTCGACATGTCCAAGCGTAGGTTACCTACCTGTGGATGAAATTATACAATAAACAATAAATAAACAATAAACAATTATGATAAAAAAAATCTTGCCTATTTAGCAAAGAGTATACAACCGTTACCATTTTTAGTTTAGTGGCAGGAATTTTCGAAGTAAAACTGTTCGGATTCATAGTTAAAAAATAAATTATATCTACCTCTTTATGCTAATATGCATAACAGCCGGATTCCATGTAGGTAGAACCAAATTTGTTGCTAAGTAGGTTTTTTTAAAGGTTTTCCTTCAATAAAGTATGTAATTACGTACCTACGTCAGGAAATGAAATAAAATATGCAATGATTGTAGGTGATGCGTTGCCGCCGTTTGGAGGCAAACTACGACTATTCTCGATGCGGTTCTGCCCGTATGCGCACCGCACCACTCTCGTGCTCAACGCAAAACGAGTCGACTATGACACGCTCTTCATCAACCTGGACAGCAAGCCCGAGTGGTTCTCCACCATCAACCCCCTCGGTGAGGACTGAAACATGTTCTACTTTTCACATTTTTTTTTATGGAAACTCACACGGTTGGCTACATCACCTACAACATCCGTGATGTCAGCCCATAACACCATCTACTTAGTTACCCTGAACGACGGACAAATTTTTCCTATTAAAATTTTTGAATAAATAAAGAAAATCTATTCATAATATTTACCATACATAATATTATAGAGTTAGCAAAATACCTATTCCTAAATAAAAAAAAACTATTCAACTGGGTGTTACATTAGGTAAAGTACTTCAAATGTTATGGAATTATGAATTATTTCATATTGTTTTTTTTTTATGTTAACCAACATGGGTGGCAGTGCCGAGAGACCAATGGTGCTGTCGACAGAGCCAAAATCACCTCTCCTTGCGAAACCACACTCAGTTAGGTGCCATGCCAGCAGATTTGTGGACTGTTGCTAGGCTGTTTAGCCTGTTAATAAGACATTCGATAGGTTGAAGGATTCAGGAAACACATTTGCCGAAAGACGTTCCACACCCTAGCCGTGCGACAAAGAAACAATTTATCCGAATGGTTTGATTTATTAGAATCAACTTGAACTTGCTTAGGAACAACTATAGGAAATTTATACCTACATGGAAAAAGACAATGTGAATTTCAATGTTTTGTCATTTGTAGAAAGCAGAGAGAAGTAATAAAGTCACAATTCTTCGCAGATAAGCGAGATCATATCAGGTGGCACCTCAATCGTATCTGGCGATAAAATGATAAATGGTATTACATTTTTCTTACATAGGTACTGTCAAAATTCATCTAAAGTAGTGACTAGCTAGGAGAACCTTGACATATGCAATCTTGTGTAATGTATTTCTAACCAACTTATAAAGGGACAACTTTCTCAATTCCACCCGTCTGACTGATTTTTGAACCCCTCAGTGAGTTGACAAAGTTTCTACATGCAGACTCTCACACAACTCTCTTAACAGGACAGTGAGGCAGGTTTTTAGGGTTCCGTATCCGTCGTACGGAACCCTATTACTAAGCCTACGCCGTCTGTCTGTCCGTCTGTCCGAGGGCTGTATCTCTTGAACTGTAATAGGTAGCCCGTTAAAATTTTCACAGAATATGTGTTATTATGGCCGATATAACAACAAATAATAAAAATAAGAAAAAGAAACAAATTCACGGGGGTCCCCATATAAGAAACTAATAAAAAGTGTGCAGTGCGCCATCTACCGAAACATTTTAACTAATCATGAATTTGAACTAATATGAAGCATTTCATAAAACACGCCATAGATGGCGTGAGTGGCGCTGACCATGACATGGCGATACGGAACCCTCGGTGCGCGAGTTCGACTCGCACTTGGCCGGTATACATGCGGTAGTAGGCCAGTGTTGCCATAATGATTCCCAATACCCCAGTATTTTGCTTGTAACCTTACTTACCCAATAATCGGGATAAATACGAGGGTAGATCCAAAAGTTCGTGGCCTAACATAGAAAGAGCCATGATATTTTTTTAAATCTACTGTCATTTGTTAGTACGATTCTTCAGTAATAAATGTGCGAAGTTTAGTTCCGATACTGCAAGCCATATTTTTTTTTATATATATTTGTTACTGCAATCTGTCTGTGAGCTGACATTCATCAGTAGTTGTGCATTTGAAATAGGTCTTGTATGGTAAGTGTCCATTGACAGTACCATATACTTTATTCACAGTCATTACACTCTGTGATGAGATCTTGAGGTGCTCTTCTTTTCAATCTGTTGAAGACTTTCCTAGAAGCCATCAACTCGGTTGCCAGCTTGTTTCGGTGCCTTTCGACTCTTTTTGTATGCCTCCGTTCTGGCTTTCGCTTATATTTTTTTCGTGATTATTTGTTTAACGCTATCTGACAAGATTTTCAAAAATGAAGAAAATTAAACACTGTGCAGTGAAGAAGTACCTCCATAAAAAATGCACGTCACCAAAAGATATCCATCAAGATATGGTGAACACATTGGGGGAGTCTGCTCCATCGTATTCCAGTGTCTAAAAGTGGGTAGCTGAGTTGAGGCGGGGCCGGGAGAGCATTCAAGATGACCCTAGGAGCGGAAGGCCTTCGACGGCTACCACGAAGGAAAACGTCAATAAAATATGTGATCTGATACTGAGTGACCGAAGATTGACCATCAATAAGATATCTGAGATCACAGGCATTAGTTATGGCCGGGTACAAAACATTATATCGGAATAATTGGGGTTCTGTAAGGTTTCTGCTCTATGGGTCCTAAGATTGCTTTCAGCTGAACAAAAACGAGTTCGCTTCACAATTTCCCGCGATTGTTTGGAACTTTTTGAGGCAGATCCTGAGGATTTTTTGTGCCGTTTCGTTACCACAGATGAAAGCTGGGTTCACCACCATACTCCTGAATCGAAACAACAATCGAAAAAGTGGAAAAGATCTGGCTCACCCACTCCGAAGAAGGCTAAGGTCGTTTTGTCGATTAACAAAGACATGGCTTCAATTATCTGGGATGCGAAGGGGATTATTTTCGTGGATTATTTAACAAAAGGCGAAACTATAAAGTCAAAATATTATTGCAACCTTTTGCGAAGACTTCGGGAAGAAATCAAAGAAAAAAGGCCAGGGTTGCTCCGGAAGAAAGTGTTATTCCATCAAGACAACGCCCGGTTTCACACTTCGGCTGAATCAATGTCTGAAATCCATAATTGTGGCTATGAATTATTGCCCCACGCACCTTATTCGCCAGATTTAGCCCCCTCAGATTACCACCTTTCTCCAAACACTTAGGTGGCTCGAAATTTTCGACCAAAGAAAAGGTGATAGCCAGTAAATGAGTATTTTGACGACCTTCCGGAATAATTTTTTTTCGAAGGTATAAACAAGTTGCAGGTCAGGTGGAAGAAGTGCATTGACCTTAATGGAGACTATGTCGAAAAATAAAAATTGATTTGGACCCACTTTTCTTTCAATTTCATGGTCGGGCTTAGAAGTTTTGGATCCACCCTCGTATAACACTAATGGCAACACTAATCATCGAGGTTTTTGAATGATTGGTGCGAGGCATAGTTTGGTTGCATGTGTGGCATAGTTTTGCCTGCACCTGCATTGCTCGCTGCGCTGCATTCTGTCTTTAGTTCTTATTTGATCTGAGGGTTGACTACACTACACAATATGTAGGTATGTTCAAAGAGTTCAAAAGAATAAAAGGCCATCCTCTCGTCTTGTATCACATATCTTCATCCGTGCGTCCAGTCTCATGTAAATGTGCAGTTATGGATTTTGTTGAAGATAATTTGGTTCATTTGCTACAATTATTGTATGCCATATAATATTATATTATATGACAATTATTATTGTTCTATGCTATTATCTGGCTATTTTAGAAAAGTGTAAATCCTTTCTTATCATGGCTATGATCTATGAGGTCACGTGATATTATGTATGATCTTGCTTATCCCTATCATTAATTATTTCAAATAAAAAAGATAGCAACTCACTCCAACAGTAATCACTTGCGCTACACAGAAGAGATGACTGGCATATTAGTTTTGTGGTGACCATGATATAGAATAGAATGTAACAATCATTCTTATCATTGGGTAGTTAGGTTTTTTTTATGGAAACTTAACATGGTTGGCTACATCACCTGGAAACTTACTATTGGACGGTTACAGGTTCAGTCCCCGCCTTGGAGCTAGAGACTGGAGTGTCGGTGGTGGACAGCGGCATCATCAATGACTATCTCGATGACAAGTACCCCGAAGTCCCGCTGCGCTCCACCGATCCCCTGCGCCGCGCTCAGGACAAAATCTTGGTGGAACTCTTGGCACCGGTACACTGTTTCGTAGATTTATGGTTTTAATGTCTGCCTGCCTGCCTGCAAGAGCTTGACTGGAAGAAATCACTCTTAGTGTTCATTACATGTAGTATATAGTCATACATGTTTACCAGTTTATATTAAGATTATTATCTTATATTACTTGATAATATCATTCAAAGATGACAACTACACAACTTACACAGTGGACAAAACGAGAAAATAAGTAGAAGACATAACAGGCAGGCGACGAATTCAGCTCCACGGCTTCACCGAATCCATCCGGCTCCATTGTAAGCAGGAGAAGGTTTCAATCGCACATGAGAGCAGCGAGTAACCACTACTCGTGCTCTTTTACTGCTCATTAGACTCAAGTTTCAGCTTCTATTTCAGCTGATGAAAGCGTACTACGTAGCCGCTTTCATCCCCGCTAATGTGACCGACAAGATTGAAGCAGATTACTTTGCTGGACTGGACACCCTCCAGAAGGAGCTGACCAAGCGAGGCACCAAGTTCCTCCACGACAACGAGCCCGGTCTGGTTGACTACACCATCTGGCCGTGGCTGGAGAGAATCGAAGCTCTGCCCATCCTGGATCAGACCAAATTCGCTCTTGATAAGACCAAATATGAAGTGTTGGTAAGGGAATTTTCATTTTAAAAATATTTATACTTTATAATTCAAGTGTAATTTTTTACTTACTGAGCTTCATATAAAAATTTACAGTGAGGAGTCACAAACTTCTCTTTCCATGTGTGTTTATATGTTCCCTGAAAAAAAAACCGTCCAAGTGCGAGTCGAGCTCGCGCACTGAGTGTTCCGTATCGCCATGTCATGGTCAGCGCCACTCACGCCATCTATGGCGTGTTTATGAAATGCTAAATATTAGTTAAAATGCTTCATGCTCTTTTCAGTAGATGGCGCACTTTTTAGTTTCTTCCATGGGAACCCTGTGAATTTTTTACTTTTTCTTAATTTTATAATTTTTTTGTTATATCGGCCATAACGGGCTACCTATTACGGTTCAAGAGATACAACCCTCGGACAGGCAGACACAGACGGCGTAGGCCCCGTACCAGATACGGAACCCTAAAAAAGGCCACCAGACAGCCAGGGCAGCTAGCTGCAGACCTCTGCAACGGAATATGGAGGATAGAGCCCTTCCTCGGTCTTCAAGTACATTGCACTCCTGACATAACTTTTTTCAAACATGTTTGTCTTCCAGACCACCTACATGGAGAGCATGAAGCAAGTGCCTGCAGTGAAGGCGTACATCCTCGGCGCCGACACGCATGCCAAGTTCACGGAGTCTCGTCTCAAGGGAGCCGCTGAGTACAACATGCTGGACACCTCGGGAGACGTCTGCTGTATGCGTCCCAGGAAGAAGAAGCAATAAACACACATTCACAATCGAAATATTTGCACAGAGGGTTCACTGTCAATAATTATATGAGGATACATAGATGGTGCTTTACGTAGCAATGTGACTGGTATAATTATTTTAAAAATTTTATGACAGGTTTACTTATTATTTCATATAAATAAAGCTATTGTAGAACACTACCTATCTCTGTACACCAGTAGTAACATTCCAAGTGTACTCCAGGTTTACTTATCATTTCGTATAAAGCTAATTGTAGAACACTATCTCTGTACACCAGTAGTAACATTCCAAGTGTACTCTAGTAGCTGCGTTCCACTGTTGAATGCTTCTGAAAATTCTGCGTTTGTGATATTGAGGTATTCATATAAGTGTCACAAAAACTAAAACTCTTAACACTTTACTCACTGTTGTAAATGAGAGCAATATTTGGTTTGCATGTTTAAAAAGTACCTACTTATTAATAAAATTTATTTGAAATTAAAAATATGGCATTTCATTCAAGGAACGACAGAAACCAGAAATACTTTAATACTGCTTTAACGTAAACACATTTCCACATTAAATAATTTTATTTATTGAACTCACGGACCACAAAGCCCCTAATATCAACAAAGCATCTTGCGTCAAAAGTCAAGGGGTGCAGAATGAAGCTAGAAGTCGGGACGGAACTACAACCAATCGAACGTCGGCGCGACATTTGTCATGGTTGTATCACCGCTCGTTCCCCAGCCATCTAATGCGCGGCCTCCGTTGTAGTTGCCTGACTTGGGTCGGGCGGCTCGTTGATGTGGTTCCGAGGCTCTGTGACGGTGATGGAACTTAAAATGGCCTGTGATGTCGGCCTGTAACACCTTAGTGAACTAGGTGCCGTGTCAGCGCTTCCCTTTTAGTTGTGCCAGCTACACTGAGTTAGATAGAAAACACAAGCTATTTTCATATCCACTTCAAACCACCTTAATTGATTAAGGCTTGTCCGAGATCTCGGTCTCGGTTATTCTCGGCAAAAAATTCAGCTGAGATCTCGGTTCTCGGCAAAATCTGTCGAGATTTATTTTATTTATTTATTCAGGAAACACAAACATTTATAACCCAATTTTTATAACTGTGCACTTCGAGCTGTGTGTATCTAGTGTGTGTGTGTACTGATAGGCGTCAGCGGAGAGGTGAGGAAGTAAATGGGGGGTGAATTCGGTCCTGCCAACGTAACGACTTTGACAGCTCGAAGTGCACAGTTATAAAAATTGGGTTATAGATGTAGTAGTTATAAAGATTAAATAATTCAAGTTAATTAGGTATGTAACCAGCAACGTATTTCACAAGTAGTATATAGAGATATATAGGCGATACCTACAAAGATATACACGAATGTGTATAAAATTTACAATATTTATGAAGCAATACCTACATCTAGAACGATAAAAAAGGTATGGACCCCGAACCCTATCCTCACCAGCGTAACACGATATAAGTAAAAACATACTTGTTTCATTGGACGTTCGCGCGCTGGCCCGTCAAGTCTGTCATCGGCCGCGTTCGCAAAAACCTGTTTAAAATGCCCGCATGATCTGTGTTTACGCGTAAAAACACTACAGCCAAGTTTAGTGTGCACAATTAGTGGAATATCTTATCATTGGTAAGTACACTCCGCTCCCCGCAACTCAGCGACGTGATGTTCTCATACAAGCATTTGACAGTCCGGCGTCCATACCTTTTTTATCGTTCTAGACCTACGTTAGTGACGCACAAGTATTGGTCAAGTTACTAAAGAAAAGAAAAAAAAGACAGAGATATCAGAGCACAAACAAATAATTCACTTAGCGGCGGGTGGCAGAGTGAATTCAGCATCGGTTTCTCATGCGAGAGGTCCGAGGTGCGAATCCGGTTGGCGTGTACCAATAAGTTTTTTCTGCCGAAGTGCACACCTGCCTACCTACACCTGCTGCTTCACCGTTCCGAACCAGTGTAAAACTGTAGGTTCTTCCCTTGCCCCTTACTAGGTGGTAGGCTCAAATTGTAGCCGACTGGGTTGATACCACCGTACTGGGCGTAAGATGTCCGCATAGCAGCCTCGGTTGTGTTCTCCTCTAGTCCAGTATAGCCAGAAATCCAGGGAAGTCTCCGGTATGTCACCTACCAGCACCTACCTTCTCGGTGGTGATATTTGCTGGTCAGAGTTAATCTTATTAGTGCTGTGAATGTCAAATATAAATAGTATATTACACTGGATTAGTGAATAGCAAGATGTCTGTACTGTAATGTTGTAAAGGGGGTAAGTTCACTCACCTCTTCTAATGCCTATTTTTTATAACATATTTACAGTTTTGTGCGGCGTGCGGTGTGTGTGGTATAATTTACTATTCTCCGTCTCGGTCTCGGCTGAAAATTAAAAACCAGTCTCGGTCGATCCTTAGTGCTGATACCAATCAGTAATAAATCAGTAAGGGCAGGGAAGCCTACAGTTTTTTTGTGAAATCCAAACCACAGCTAGACTCCAAATAACCTGTTATTTATTTTTATTAATAATAGGTATTGTATTGTATATATTTATTGCACTAAAAATATGGGCAAAATGTAACAGAATACCTTTGGGCTATGATAACTGCTAGGTCAATGGCGGAAAGAAATATTATACCTATGTATTATCTATCATATGACAGATGTACTGAAATACAAAAGATAAGATAAACTTAAATATGAATAGTTTAAATACTATATCTATATACCAGATATATACATAAGTAAAGATAGACTAACAATCATCCATGCTGACGGCGCCAAGGGTCTCGCGTATCCATAAAATATATATGCAATATGTATACATTTAACATTTTTTTGTTGTTAGGTATTGAAAGCTTGACATGTGGCGCCGATCCTACTCGAGATAAGGTGTCTAACGACGCCCATGGACATTGGTTGTAAGCCATGCCGGCCTAACAGGTGCCTATTCACGCCTTATTGAAGGACCCGAAACTACTTTGGGGGAAACATATTATGGGCCGGGTGAGCGTTCCACAGTTCACCGGTTCTGTAGAGGAAAGATCTGTAGAATCAATTGTTATACAATACCGAGATATATCGATAGATATACAGTAGAGCCTCTGTAATCCGGACATGTAAAAAACCAGGCTATGCCGGATTATCGAGGCGTCCGGATTATAGTATGTAAATATTTTCATGAATAAAACAACTAATTTTCCATAAAAAAAATTGGTTTTATTTATTCCGAACAAAATGTTAGTGTTGAATGCTTGCGCGGCGCCATTCTTAACTACATTCGTCACACAACTTAGAAGTCACGAAAATTTATTTCGCATCGCGTAAATCGCGGCCGCACTCGGTCGCTTGGGTTCACTCGCTCTGTAGCCAAAACACACGCACACGCGCTCGATCGCTGAGCAATACTGTCAAGAAACCGCGCGCGGGGCGTGGACGCATCACGCGGCCCGCCATGCCAGCGCGCGCCGCCCGCGCGCGTCCCTCCCTTTGTCGACCCCGACCGCCAGCTGTCCGGATTACAGGGATCACCGGACTACTCGGGGTCCGGATTATAGGGGCTCTACTGTATATCGAGATATGTACAGGGTGTTGTAACGGCCACTACATCAAATTTAGGAAATGATTATTGGGATTAGCCACAGAGCGTGGAATACCGCGCGCGCCCCCTCCTAGAGACGCCCTAAGCGATAATATTTGAAACCCAATAATCGTACGCAGAGCTGCTAGCGCTTCGTATGTGTGTGTGTGTGTGTTAGTATCGACACTACACATAAAGAGGAGCAAGTTAGGCACACGCACAACACTCATATGTAAGTCATGGGCCACGCCTACAGGCTTCAACGGCGTTGTAGGGAAATCGCGCTCAGGGCGTCTCTAGGAGGCGCGGCGCGCGATATTCCATGCTCTGTGGGATCAGCAGTAACAAAAAAGTCAAATAACTTTTTTCTGAATTCCCTTTAAATAAAATGTTACAGTTTTCATACAAACTAATTGATTAATTTAGTGTAAAGGGGGATAGCTGGTAGGGATAAGTGTACCAGCCGAAAAGGATTTAATGTTCCACACGAACGTGGGAATGAAAGGCGCGCGGTGAGTGAGCGAGCAAGGACGAGTGCGCGGAGCGAGATGCGCGGCGGCGGGCAGTGCGGCGTGAGTTCTTCGACCCGGACCGTTCCCGCGCCAGCACCTCCCCCCACATGCGCCAATTTACACTTGACGAAAACATACATTTCAAAAATTTATATCTCAGACTAGACACTTTAGAGAAAAACGTTTTCCTTTTTTGTCTCGGAAAAACATGAGTATTGCGCTGGCGAAATTAATGTAAAAATTTCACTGGCCGTTACAACAACCTGCATATTATAATATGTGTATATATTGAGTAATCTAGCATAATCAGCCATCAGCTGGCAGCCTACATATCCCGTTAAAACTAAATGGTCCCATTCAATTAACCCGCTTCATTATTTACTGCACAGCCACCCATTTTGGTTTTTCATAAAATACAATATTTAACCAGTGGCCTGCCAAATTGCTCGCTATACATCGTATTGGCCTAGTTTAAGGGGCAGAGCTTTAAAAGTGGACACAATAAAAACTAATTTTATAAATATACCTAATTAATAATATTTATTTATTCCGGCAGTTCCCAGTAGTCTTACCAGTTGTACTACTGCGAATTTTCATCCCAGTAGACTTACCGATAGTAAAGAGAGTAAACTTTTTTTTTCTATGTTATTTGTTTTGTAACAAGCTTTTAATTTATTAGTAATAAATATTTCTTTACAATTTTACTGTGTTCGATGGAGTTCTGATATACATTGGATATACATAAAAAGTCTTCATACGGAGACAGAGGGTTTCAGTGCACACAAGGCAAGGCACCATTTAAATTATCAGGCTAGACCTCAGTCTGAGAGCTAGACTGCCTGCTTGACTGCGGAATGGATTGATGGTTGTGACATATTATTATTTATTATGTCTATTGTTTTCTTAGCTTGGCACTAACACATTGATACCAATGATAGTTATTCTAATCCATGATTTTGTGAAGAACAATGAATTCCTTTTATAATAATTTAGTTTGCTACAAAATCAACCAATTATAATGTAATTAATATAGCCAATTAATGGATTTATATTTCAAGAATTACTTAGCAAATGCTTATTGTTCAGTATTTAACATTCATTACTAATTCATTCATTAGTTCATTACGCAACAAAGGTAGGGAGGGACATTAAAGAAAACAAAATATAATTTCACACAGCCTTTATTTAGAATTAGAAAAAAAAAAAATACCAAGGCAGTCAGTCAGGAGTGGTTTGCATGTCGATAATATTAACCAATATAAATTTAACCACAATAATTTATAAAGATTGAAAAGTCTGAATAACTAACTATTAATAAACCAAAAATATCATTATGCTTAGTGGGTACTAGTTTTCATACTTACGGGCGAGAGCCTGCAGCTTCTGTTTGATACTTTCAAGATTAGCGGCTCGATCTAGCTTCAGATAGGTGACACTCCTGACAACCTGCAGGCTGACCCACTCGGGGAGCTCCCTCGCCAGCAGGTCGATGTCGCCACGCAGGTCCGGTGCGGACACGCGAGCCTGGAAGCTGCAGTTTAGTTTGGAGAGAACCACATTGAGCGCGAGCACATTCTTCCTCTCAGTCACAAAGATGTTTCTCAGAGTTCTGGCGAGATCGGGCAGCCGGCTGTAGATGAGATACTTGTTCTCGTCCTCGGAGGAGCGCGTCATCGCTTCGAGGGCCTTCGCAGCTTGCTTCGCCTTGATTTTCTCCAGCAAGGAGGCAGGCAGGTTACGGAGGGCTGGGTTGAGTATGGTGACGTTGGCAGTAGACGGAGCGGAGGTCTGACATTCGGCAGACGCAGTCGGCGTGTCGGTCATGCCGATGGCAAATTTTTCCTTTTCGGTCAATCCTCTCGCTTTCGCTTCTGCCAACTTTTCGAGGGCACGCTCCATGCGCGTGTTGCAACTGAACATCTCGCGGGCTTTAGCGAGCACGTCCTCTGCAGTAGAGTATGTGTCCTTGCCAGGTAAGTCCGGTAACTTGGAGCTCTCTACAGCAGGAATCTTTTCCAAAGCGAACTCAGGGTGCCAGCGTGCGAGCTTCTCATCGGGAATCACCATCGGGGGATCCAGACTCAGCAGAAACTTTGAGTGGTGTCTCTTCACTTGCGTCGTCAGCCTATCAAAGAACTGCCGCCGTCTCTCCAGCAGCAGGGTGGGGCACATGAGGACGACACCCGGTGGCAGAACGGGCGATATGAGCAGCTCATAAGCCTGTTTCTGAGTGGTCGCACTGAAACTCTTGACTTTTTGTACATCGTAGGTGTAGAACTCTGGTGCTATATATTTTATTTGCTCGAGATGCTTCTCGGTGAAGTTTTTCTTGAGCATTTCCTGCACGGACGGGCGGAGCTTGGTGAATGTGATCTTTTCTTTTCTGTTGAAGAGAAGGGAGGCAACTGTCTCCATGCCCCGGAATATTTCAGCCAGGGAGCGATAGTGGTGCGGGAGGGGGAGGGATGTGCTAGTGGTGGCCAGTGAAGCATGTTTAATGTATGCTGGCACCTGAAAACAACCAAAAACATCTATAAGTCCATTAGATAGCATTTTATAATTTTATTATTATTATTTATAGCACTAACAGCTTGAAGCTGATGCTTGCATTTCATTTTTTTTTCTCATCAATCTTAACCCGCCGGCGCCCTACTGCTCCGCACGGAGCAGGTATTTCGTATGTCCACCGGCTTCCAACTGCTCTGTACAGAGCAGGCATTTCTTACGACGCCGGCTCCCATCTGTATCTGTGCAGGATTTCAGTGAGTTGTTCTTATTAGAACGAAAGAGCACTTTAAAATGATTAATAAACCTTTCCATTGCTATCGAACACATTTACAAACTTCTTCTTCTTCTTTTTATTTCTGGCGATTAGCCGATATACGTTCGACTTATTACGCCAATATCAAGTCTTGAAAGATCCACGGTAATAAATAAGTACTACTTCTCACATAGAGAAAACAAATAATTTTGATATAAATAATGAATAATTTGCACTCAGATGAAGGAGAAAATTAAAAGGGAAAATGTATATACTTTTATATTCACTATATCAAATACAAAGAATATATATAATTATACAAATAGATCTAAATAAGTAAGTTTATAACTTAATATCATGAGTTCTAATAAAAGAGGCTAATAGTTTAAGAATTTTGAAATTATTTGAACAAAGAAGGGATGAAACATTAGTGGGAAGAGGAACCTTAAGCCTAGGGAGAGAATCATAAAGAGGAGGTGTATGAAGCCGGCAAGCAAGTAGAATATGCTCGACCGTACCCTCGTCCAGACCACACTCACATAGCGAAGAGTTCTTAATATGCAATTTAGCTAGGTGAAAAGGAGAACATGACCAATTCGAAGCCTAAATATTACTGAAGCAACTGTTTTATTCACATTTAATTTGAAAAACCATGGCTTGGCTGGGATCTCAGGCTGGATATTAGCATAAAATGCTCCTTTATATTTACTTGTCCTATGCCAAGCCTTAGACCAACATTTGATAAATTCCACTCTCAAACAGCAAAAAATATATTCTGACGTCTTGTCATTTTTGACTGAAGGTTCTTTGGTTTTATTCATTTATTTGTGCATTGTATTCAAGTCCCACATTTTTTACGTTAGTGGCGTTCTTCTTAGTGGCAGCGTTCTCCTAAAAAATTATATTTAATTTGTGTATGGCAATGGCAATTTTAGGTTAGAAAAAATTCGGAAAAAATGTCAGGCTTGTTTTGTTTTTCCTGGAGTTCAAAAAATGTGTCTGTGCCTCTAAATAAGTGAATCCTCATTTGTTATACATTGTTTTTTACAAAATATTTGAGTTTACGTGCGTGCTGCGCGGCGCCGAATTATGAGGTGGAAACTTGACTTTTTGGTTTGCGAAATTGCGAGTAATTATATACCTACCAGGAGACAACAGGTAAATTTTTAACTACATATCAAGAACCCCAAAACCACTTAATAACTTTTAGCTCGATCATTCAAACCCTGAGCAGGGTGGAGGTTCTGTGGAGATGCCTTCATAGAGAAGTGAATAAATAGTGATCTGATGAATAACAAATTACCTTGCTAGGGCTCTTCACCGGACTCACCACCACCTTGCGCGGAGACATGAGGAGTTTCTCCTGAGGGGGCTTAGGCGCTAGCTCGCCGACCACCTTCTTAGGAGAGGAGATTCCATCTTCGACTTTTGCACGCTTACTTGGACTGAAAAGTTATGATAAAAATAATACAACTGAACGTTATAATCAGGGATCGGAATAGGTAGAGTATAAATACCTAATATTGGTGAGAAGACATAAAATGGAGTGGCTAAAACCACCTCTTTCGAGAATTCTGGGATTTGAAAAATATATCCTGGTAGTGATATACCTAGTTTTCCATTGATATGGAACACGCCTACAAAGAATTCTGCACTCAAACATAAATAAATAGTTATATTCTGACACCATTTTTTTTTTTTTTTTTTTTTTTTTTTATGGAAACTGACACGGTTGGCTACCATCACCTACAACATCCGTGATGTCAGCCCATAACACCGGGTGAACTTGGTGCCACGTCAGTGCTTCCCTTCGGTCGTGCCGGCTACACTGAACTGGACGGAAAACACAAACTATTTACATAGCCGTTTCGACCGACCTTTCATTCAGTGCGGTGGTACCAACCCGGGCGGGTTAAACCCTACCACCTAGTAATATAAGAAGGGAGTCATATCCCTTAGTCGCCTTTTACGACATACACGGGGAGAGATGCAGTGGGGCTATTCTTTTAAAGTACCGGCCCCACACGGTACGTTTTTAATTTTTATTTGTCCTGGGTTTTCTTAATTTTTTTGTGAATAAGATTAAATTGACTCGTACATATATTGTTTGGAGTTTTAACACGTTGACTGCCATAGAGTAAACATGAAAAATTACATTAAAACTTTTTGCTGAAAATAGATGTGCTAAGCCGAAATATAGAATAATATACTATTTAGAGTTCAATATGTAGAAGGGTTCCGTAGATATTTCCAAAAAACCTCACAAGGTCACCGGTGCCCTACACGGCGCTGTAATGAGAAAAAATGGGTATTCGTTACGAGGGCGCCGGAGAGGTCACCCCTCCGGTCACCCAAAAATTGCTAAAAACAGAGGGTAAAGTCCGCAACACCAGACGTTTTTGTGTAGAGTGCTACAAAGACTGCGCGAAAACGTATGGTTCAAAAGAAGCCAAAAATAAGACAAAGAAAGTAGCAACATACTGTAAAAAATATACGGGTGAACCTGCTTACTGCTTAGATGGGGGATGCTAGTTAGATGGGGGAAATCTACAAATAGACTATGCCCGTCATGTAAGGAGTTCGTAGGCACGGCCAAACATATGCGGATGCAAAATACTACTTGAGCGAGGCCAGTATTCCTACCGTCATGATAAAGTCCTCCAAATCATCAGAGAGGCCATCAACCTGTCAATTGCACGGACCAGGAAAGGGCAAACCAGTAGCGGCTTCCAGAAGGTCAACTTTGTGAAACCTGGAGCCAATAAGCTGCCCAAAGATAGGACTAAACCTTCTTCAATTTTGGGAGCAGCAAAGGATTGGGAATTGTTGATGGACACACATGAGAAGCATTACCAAATGCCTTCGGAAATCTGTACCACAGCATTAAGACCGGATATACTCATATTCTCAAAAGCGACAAAGCATGTAGTACTTGTTGAACTTACAGTTCCATGGGAAAGTAACATACCGAAGGACCACAACATCAAACTTAACAAGTACTGCAACTTAGTAGACCGGATTGTGAGAAACGGATTCAAGACTGATCTCTTCGCTGTGGAAGTCGGAGCAAGAGGACTACCAGCGAAGTCGCTCTACAGTCTCTTCAAGAATCTAGGGCTCCCAAGATCGACGCTAAGCTCATATATGGAGAGAGCTTCGAAAACGTCACTGGAAGCATCCTACAGAATATGGATAGGTAGAGAGAGGGAGGTCGAGAGCGGGACTGGTGGTTTCCCCGCGTCCTAGTCAACGCAGACTAGCTGACGAGGGCTTGAAGCGAGCCGAAACGTGAAGCATGCGCGGGAAATTTAGAGTGGCCACTCGCTAGTCCCGGCCTCGATTAATACCCTCCTCTACTGCCGATGGGCCCGGATATGTTCGGTGAAGCCATCGCAAGCTTAGATCCACACCTTCCTTGTTTTAATAAGTGTCATCGTTATTTATAAGTTTCCTTTTGTATTTTTGTGTTTAATGTTGCCTTTTAATTACTTAATAAACTTTATAATAGTCCTGGTCAGAAGATCATACTTTTTTTTTGTTCTCATCCCTTACATTTTACCTAATATTTTTCACAATTTCATAGACAGTCGAAAACCACGTGGAAGAAATGTTCTACGGCGCCGCTCCGGTCACCCACCAGTGAGAAATGTACGATAACTGTGTCCTACGGCCCAAAAATTCGTTTCGAAAACAGGTCTGCCTTGAGGTCACCGGTGACCTACGTGGCGCCTCAATACAGGGCAGGGTCCGGTCACCGGTGACCGGCGCGGCAGTCAACGTGTTAATGGCTGTGTTCTTAACCTACAATTTGGTATGACATGTAAAGGGGAATTATCAATTTTAGCTTAGAAAATATTTGGAATAAATGTTCAATATGTTTTGCTTTTCGTGCAGTTAAAACAATCCATCTGCTGCTAAATAAGTAAATCCTCACTTGTTTGACATAGATTCATGTATAATTTCATTGGCTATGAATGCACAAATATAGGTTATTGATGTGACTTCATTATTTTGCTAAATATTTGAGTTTTATGTGCCAGCACCGGAACATGATTGCCCAGTTGACACCTGAGCTGTTAATTAAAGTTGAGGATCCCAACCCTGTTCAAGTGTGAGATTGTTACAAGAAATTATACATATTGTTAAAAAGATTTACCTGGTTGGTACTTCCACGTGGATGGATTTGAACTCCTTCAGGTTCCCCTTCGCCTGCAGCAGCTGGTAGTTGCGGCTCAGGCGCTCAGCCGCCGCCTTTAGCTCCGTCAGTCGCGAGCTCCCCGCCAGCCGGCTCTTCAACTCTCCCAGATTTAATTCCTTGCGTGATTCATTCACTGAGGTGCTCTTTGAGACTTCTTTCACATTTTTGGCGATGTTTGACGCGCTCTGCTTTTTCATAAAAGCCATTATCGGTGCGAATTTCTCGACCTCTTTCGGCACTGCCGCGCCATTGCTCAGCTTCGGGGATGCAGGCGTTTCAATCTCCAATGGCTGCGTGCTGGGCGAAGAGCTTGGACTATCTCCGTTTTCCGAATTGAAGCCGTCGAAGCTGAGCTTGGCGACGGCTCGGCCGCGCTTGCCTCGCGCCGCCGCTGTCTCTCCGGCGCCGTTGAGCGTCTCCTTCTTGTTTGAGAGCAGCTTTACATGCTTGAGCGTGCCGCCACAGCGCGGTGTCAGCTGCGCGTGCTCCGGTCGCTCCAAAACTTTAACCTTGTTCTTTGCAGCGAAAATATCTTCGGTGGCGGCGCGCTTGCGACTGCTGAAGAACGATGTGATGCTCGGCTGAGACATGGTGCTTCAGAATACTTGCGTAAATTGTTTGTTTATCCAGGATAAATGAACTCCGTGTCAGATGAAAGTGAGTGCAAATGCTTTATAGTTTTCAGTCGGTCAGGCAAAAATGGCCAAAGTGGCGGATGCACCCTTTCCAGAGAAAGTAATCACTGTACCCTTCCTTCCCTCCCAAAGATAATTTGTTTGGTGCAAGCAACGGCGGCGTCCGGCTCGGCGTCGTCTTCGTGTTCGGCTGGCTAAGAAACTGTCAAAAATGTACTATTTCCCTCCATTTTTATCTATCGTCAGGTCAGTCAGATTGTTGTTGTTGTTATTGTTTTCGCCATTCATTCAGTACAGTCAAAAAACGCTTGTTCACAATTATTATTTGTTTTTTCAACCGACTTCCATATAAAGGAGAAGGTTCTAATTCGTCCTTTTTTTTAGTGCGTATGTTATCTTTTTTTCATCAGTAGGGTAACATATCCTTTCCTAAATTATCCTTTCCTTTCATAAATTAGGGGATGAACACTTTCACCCTAAGGAATTTTTCAATCACCTACTTGCCGTCAACCGATTTTATTATTATGTGATATTTATTACTAAAAAGAGTGAAAGAAAAAAAATGTTTAAAAAAAACATTGAACCGACTTCAAATCCAAAAAAAATGTGCTTTTTTGCTTTTGTGCTTTTGTACCGCCTTCTACTCTATCAAGATCAAAATATTATTTACGTCGGTTCTATGTTTTCTTAAACAGTTTTTTAACCGACTTCCAAAAAAGGAGGAGGTTCTCAATTCGTCTGTATGTTTTTTTTTTTTTTTATTTTTTTTTTATTTTTTTTTTATTTTTTTTTTATTTTTTTGTATGTTTGTAACACGATTTCTCCGTCAATTGAGGGCCGATTTAGAAAATTCTTTTTTTGTTAGTTAGGTCATACTTCCGAGGTGGTCCCATTTCAATTTTATCGAAATTGGTTCAGTGGTTTTCGAAAAATCAGCATAATACTATGGTGTGTGGTTACCTTCAGCAAAACTTGTGATGTGGTCGTTTTCGGCAATTTTCAGTTTGATAAATTAGTATGGTGTGTGGTTACCTTCAGCAAAACATTTGTGATGTGGACTTATTCAGCAATTTGCAGTCTGACACATATGGCGAATAATTCTGTACCACTTCAATCGATTTCGATTATTCGATTTCGATTATTCTTTTTTATGTAATATTACTAAAAAGAATGAAATAAAAACTGTTTTAAAAAATATTAAACCGATTTCCAAAAAACAAAAAAAAAAAAACTAAAAAGTATTAAATACCTAATATTTTGAAATTTTCTCTGTCCTGTTGAAATACATGAATCGATATACTAGTGATACATATTCGGACCCTTGTTTCATGAATATTCTAAATTTGAAATTTTTTTATCTTTTCCGACCGGCGTTTAATTTATTATGGTACCTGGCCAGTACCTACTGTACCGAGTACCATCGAGCTGGTTTGATGATGGAGACAGAAGGTGGCCATAGGAACTCCTAAACTACACATGATAAACCCATCGTGTTTGGGCTCGTTGCATTTGTCTTCACGAGAAATTTACTTTAGACCTAAAAGATTCTCAATTCGACGGTATGTTTTCTTTTTTTGGATGTTTGTTACGCGATTACTCCGTCAATTGTGGGCCGATTTTGAAAATTCTTTTTTTTTTTATTTGAAAGGGGATAACCCTGAGGTTTTTGAAGTGAAAACTTCTTTAGCGGCTCTTGGCACTTTTTTAGGTGGGTAAAAATGTATAACTCGCGACATCGCGTCAGCGTCATTTTTAAAATGAAACCTTAAGTCATTGCGTTAAGGGTTAAGTTAGAGTGGCACGGGATCTGCCGGCACCCCCGGAGTGCAACTGTTAAGTAGGGTTCCGTAACACGTTTATGTCTGTCCATTCTACTAAGTTCTGCAAAATGAATGTAGGGTTCCGTAACATATGCATGTCTATCCGTTCTACTAAATTTTACAATTTTCAACCAAGGTCCTCCGACGGTTATTTTATAATAAAAGTAGGCTTCCGTAACACGTTTATGTCTGTCCATTCTACTAAGTTCTGCAACATCACCTACAACGTCCGTGATGTCAGCCCATAACACCAGTGCCATGTCAGTGCTTCCCCCTTTGATCGTGCTGACTACACTGAACTGGTCGGAAAACACAAACTATTTACATAGCCGTTTCGACCGACGTTTAATTCAGTGCGGTGGTACCAACCCGGGAAGGTTAAACCCTACCACCAAGTAAGATTACGAGGGAAGGGACTTACAGTTTTACGAGGAATCCGAACCTTGGTCAGCCTCCAACGGTCAGCGGTCACCCATCTAAGTACTGACCGCACCCAGCGTTGCTTAAAATTCAATAGCGACAGTTGACTGTCTGCACCACTGAGCTATCGAAGCTGACGTGGTCCTATTTTAATTGGGTCAAGATCGGATTGGAAAGCGAGGCGGAATCGCGAGGCCGAAGGCCGAGCGATTCCGCCGAGTACATTAATAGCAAAAATTACTAAAAAAAACTGTGAAATAAAAAAAAAGTTTTAAAAAACATAAAACCGACTTCCTAAAAAAAGTAAAACTAAAAAACTATTTAAAATAAAAATATAAAAACCGCCTTCAAAAATATATGAAATAAAAACCTAAAAAAAAAAAGAACCCTAGAGTTGAAGGCGGTGCTAAAAAGGCTACACAAATCACAAAGGATATTATCATCCACTCATGTTTTCTTTCATGCATCATTTTTGCTTGCTTTAGCACCGCCTTCAACTCTAGGGTTCTTTTTTTTTTTAGGTTTTTATTTCATATATTTTTGAAGGCAGTTTTTATATTTTTATTTTAAATAGTTTTTTAGTTTTACTTTTTTTAGGAAGTCGGTTTTATGTTTTTTAAAACTTTTTTTTTTTGTTCAAAATATTCGTTCACTGGAAATATGTCATAATATAATATAAATCAGTTACAGACCGACCAAGTTATCTGTGAACTGAGTGGTGCGCTGCCATCGTTTCATTGTTGCCAGTGTTGTGGATGTCCCCGTTTTATTTGATGTTTCATTATCGAACAGTTCAGTTCGTATGTTGCTTTGTGCAAACAATATTGATACTTATTTATTGATATTCTTAGTAGAGGAACGGTTCGAGAGTGTAACATCAAAAAAAACGGCGGCATTCACCATTGCACCGGAACTTTACTACTACTGCGGTCACGGCGGCGCGGCGCCGCACCGCGCCAGGGCGATGACGGTGCCGCGCCGTGGTGATGTGGCCGGGCCCTAAGTCAAGATATTTTACATAATATGTGGTTGACTATTTAGAATAGCTATTTTGCTACAATTATCAGCCAGAAGACGTCCACTGCTGAACCTCCTCTATAGATTTTATTACTTGTTATCAAAACTATGCATGTGAGTATATTATGCTAAAAATAACTAAAAACCAAATATTGGTATAAACAAATATCTTATTCGTAAATAGTGAAATAAATAGAGGATACAATTTCAATGTGAAAAATGTGTATGTACTCAAAAATAATTGTGTTTATTCAAATCCTGGTTTACAATAAGTATGATCACTTGATTTCGCTGTGATTTCAGTTGTACACGTATTATATAGTCGTGATCAATAGGCCACACCCCAGGCATATTGTTTTAGATGCTTTTTTTTTCTTCTTTTTTTCTTGTGAATATCTGGCTCTCCAAGCAGTTATTTCGTGTTTTTCCTTGTTTTTCTAGTACATCCAGAAGCCATTCGTAGGTCGGTATTTCTTTTCTCACCGAATACAATTTATGATCTTTTCTTCAGATGACCCCACGGTCAAATGAATCAACATGAATAAAACCATTTTTATTTGTCTGCCATATTATACCACCTGTTGTAACTTTTGTACGTGTTTCTTCTGCAGCGTTTTTTTCCTTAACAATTTTGGAAATGAGCCCTTTACTTACACCTGAAAATTCAATGAATCACAAAACATCAAATTAAAATGTATCTGTTATGTGGGAAAAATTTGGTTTACAACTGACAACACTAAACTGTAGCAGTTTATATTCTTTTGTAAATCTGATGAAATTGAATTATCGGCGCTTGTGTTCGAGGATCCTCTTCAAAAACTATATTACTTTTAGGATTATATTCCGAGCATCACTGTGAATAGCTTTCGGCATGATAAAATGCTATAAAGAGACAGAAAACTCGAACTGAACACGCTTTGACACATATGACAGCCGAATGACACTTCTGTTAGTTCCTGATCTGCCACTTCACAGATAACTTGGTAGGTCTGTAGCTAATTTTCCCATTGCCAAGAGAGAAACAACATATTGGTCTGTCGGTCGGTCGGTCGGTGGGCAAAAAGCTACCGACTACGACCGACCGAGGACCGACCAACCGACCGCCGCCGGCCGACGGGCAACATTTTCCATTGATGTTCTTCATTCGAACGAGCGCATGCATTTTGTTCTGCGCCCGGCCGCCATACTCAAACAAAAAGATTTGAGATGAAAAGATAAATTCCGCAGTCGCGAGTCGCCGGAGTGTCGCGAGCAGGCTCACAAAACCAAACACTCTGCACTCATGAGTTCCAAATCGGACGTGAACCGCCGAGTGCTCGCCATCCAGGCGAAGAAGAAGCGGCACAAGCTCGGCAAGAAGAATAAGGGCCGCGAAGAGGAACCCGGCGGCGGTGGCGGTCCGCCGCACGGGAACGGCGTGCGCTCGAGCGCCGGCGGCGGCGGAGGAGGCGGAGGGGGCGCGCGCCTCGAGCCGACACACTCCTCGTCCAACGAGACGATCGAGGACGAGGACGAGCAGTACGCGAGTGACGACGAGGAGCAGGAGGACTCGGCCGACTACTGCAAGGGCGGCTACCACCCGGTGAAGATCGGCGATCTCTTTCTCTCGCGCTACCGCGTCACGCGCAAGCTCGGCTGGGGCCACTTCTCCACTGTGTGGCTGTGCTGGGACCTCGTGGACCGGCGGTTCGTCGCGCTCAAAGTGGTCAAATCGGCGCCGCACTTCACGGAGACGGCGCTCGACGAGATTAAGATCCTGAAGGCAGTCCGCGACAGCGACCCGGCCGATCCCAAGCGCAATAAGACCGTTCAGATGTTGAATGATTTTAAGATCACCGGTGTGAACGGCACGCACGTGTGCATGGTGTTTGAGGTGCTCGGCCATCACCTGCTGAAGCTGATACTGAAGACCAACTACCGCGGCATCCCGCGCGACAACGTGCGCACCATCATCCTGCAGGTGCTCGAGGGGCTCGACTACCTGCACACCAAGTGCAAGATCATTCACACGGACATCAAGCCCGAGAACGTGCTGGTGTGCGTGGACGAGACCTACATCCGGCGGCTGGCGTCGGAGGCGACCGAGCTGCACTCGCTCGGCCTGCGCCTGCCGCACTCCCTCATCAGCACCGCGCCCAAAGAGTTCCAGGAGCAGGTCGTAAACGCCAAGATGAGCAAGAACAAAAAGAAAAAGCTCAAGAAGAAGGCCAAGAGGCAGTCGATGCTGCTCAAGAAACAGATGGAGCAGATCGAAGAGATGGAGGAGCACCGCACCGTCAAGTCTGAGAACAGCGAGTCGGCGCCCATGTCCCAGGACAACGACGACTCCCCGCACACACCCGAGGAGGCCAGCTCCGCCGACGCAGAGCTCGCGCTCAACGGCTGCTGCGACGCCGCTCGCGACGATGACGACGCAAACGCCCCCGACACGGACGGCGGCGGCGGCGGCGACGACGCCGGCACGCCCATGTCGGAGGGCGACGCGGCAGACGCAGCGGACGCGAGCGACGCGCCCCCCTCGTACGACTTGTTCTCGCAGCGTAAGTCGCCCGACAAGCAGGTGGACCCCGCGTTCGACATCTGCGAAGTGGAGGTGAAGATAGCGGACCTGGGCAACGCGTGCTGGGTGCACCGGCACTTCACGGAGGACATCCAGACCCGGCAGTACCGGTCGCTGGAGGTGCTGCTGAGCGCGGGCTACGGCACCTCCGCAGACATCTGGAGCACCGCGTGCATGGCCTTCGAGCTGGCCACTGGCGACTACCTGTTCGAGCCGCACTCGGGCGAGGGCTACAGCCGCGACGAGGATCACCTGGCTCACATCATTGAGCTGCTGGGCGATATCCCCAAGCGCATCGCCGCCTCCGGCAAGTATTCCAAAGTATTCTTCAACAAGAAAGGGGAGTTGCGTAACATTACGGGACTGAAGCCATGGGGACTGGTGTCCGTGCTGACGGAGAAGTACGAGTGGAGTCAGAAGGACGCCGAGGACTTCGCAGACTTCCTCAAGCCGATGCTGGACTTTGACCCGAACCGCCGCGCGACGGCCTTTGAGTGCCTTCAACACCCGTGGCTCACTAAAAAGGCCAGCTCTGAAAACAAGGACACGGAATAGTTAGGGTATGTGTCCCGTGTGCTCTCTGTGTTATGTGTACCTCCAGGAGTGAAATCGGTAGTGTTGTCCTTCCCCAGTGTCGCGGTTTGAGTAGACGCCTCGGTCGTGAGTGATTGAAATTTATGTTTTGTATATGTTGGATTTAGTTTAGAGAGTATTTTCGTTGTGAAACACTTACACTTTTTAATGATTTTGTGTTTTCTTTGGTCTGTCTGTGCGCGGCGGCGCGTGGAGCGCACGGAGTCGCATGTTATTTTATGTAGCGTGTACATATTATTAGTTTGTCGCCGACAGGGGGCCCGGTCGGAGGAGAACACTTGAGAAGCGCTTCCCTCGCCGGCCGCCTTCGGTTTAATTAAATCCACGTTGTACAGATAGCTTTAGGAAAAATTGTGATGTATGACATGTAGACAATATAGGAATTTGTCCCGTTTAACTTTTTAGAACAATGATGATAGTTTTAATAGCATTCAGCACTTAGCACCACTTAGGAAAAAAAAGCTAAATGTTGGTATATTAACCTGTGCATGATAGTGATGACTCACGCATGTAGCAACCTTCACAGACACAATCTCATTATGTAACATTAGCAATAAGACAGTATTTATAATGTCATCTCCTGCGAGACTGCCTTTTGTACATTCGTTGAAGCATCTAAATTAAGGACGGCTGGATCCACAGGGATTAGATCTCGTCGAGTCGGGGCAGTACCGAGTTGTCCTCAGACGATGACTTTATTCATAGATTGACCATAATTTGTATTTAAATTATACTGCAAGTTTACATAAATAAATTGTCTAAATAAAGTTCACCCTGTGTTGCATTACGACCCTCATACATACTTAAACCTGAAACATTACTTTAATATAGCAAATTGCAGAGCAAATCTGATTTATATAGAAAATATTACTTTTATTAGTTATTTATGCAATGTTTTATGGAATAATCGATACTATTTGAAATTCATATAGAAAAATCTCGTTAACTAGGAGATGAAGATTCTTTCAGAAGTCCAACTTTCTCATATGTACCCACGCCTACAATTTTACAGTTAACAAATGCTAATGTTTATTTGACAATTCATAAAGTTGGACTTGTGACTCACTCATGTGAACATACTGATTATCAAGTCCCAGTTTATTGTTATTATTTTTTAAAATAGATAGAAAAACATTATTACTCCAAAAACACATTTTACAGAAACAAACGAAAGTAATTTACATGAGGGGCAAAGGCAGACTTATCCCTTACAGGGATTTCTCCCAGTCAACCTTTAACCTCTAAAAACTTAATCTTGTAATAAAAAACAAGCAAATATTTCCTAAATACAAATGCATTTTAAGATGCTCCAGTACAGAAAAAGATCCAAACCAGCAGGATAAATTTATACAAAACATTGGTTGGTTTGGTTTATTGTATGAAGTGGTTATTGTGTGGCGGTGGTGCTACAGTGGACGGAGTGGTCACGGGGTAGCGCACATGCATTGAAATTTGAGCTCTCCATTGTGGACACACTTGTGGCATGAGAACATTCTATACCTAGGTCACTTCCAGCTTCCACCTATATACCTACGATATAGGGTAGGTTGACAAGAGCGTCTAGTAGCAGTAGTTCGGTTGGTAGTCCGGTTGACCGAACTAGTGAACTTTTGCAGTGGCAAAAGTTCGGTTGTTACGTAATACCGAACTATCGAAACCCTTTAGTAGCAGTAGTTCGGCTCTTACCAAGTAGTCTTACCAGTTGTACTACTGGGAATTTTTGGCAGTTCCCAGTAGTCTTACCAAGTAGTCTTACCAGTTGTACTACTGGGAATTTTCATCCCAGTGGACTTACCGATAGTAAACTTTTTTTTTCCATACAAAACTAAATAAAATTATTTAGTTTTGTATGGAAAAAACTTTCACCGTAGAACAAAATGTCATCTAACTTTTTTGCTACAAATAGGCTCAGGAGTACCTGGTTTGCTTTATGAATTATGTATGACCTATAGTCATCAAACACCCTGTATATAGGCCAGGATTAAGAAACATTAACAAACATGAAGTCACCAAAGTACCAGGGCAGCAGAAATTGAAAGGAGGTTTCCATAATTTTATATACCTAGGTTATTATTATTATTCTCTCCCTGGCCTTGAATGAATGAATAAATCCTGGCACCTATTATTGAATACCATGAATACGCGTTTTCGAATAGGTTTCCGTATAAGTTAATCGCTATTATTATTATAATAGCGATCAACTTATATAAAATTATGGAAACTTCCTCTCAATTTCTGCTGCCTTGGTACTTTGGTGACTTCATGTTTGTTAATGTTTCTTAATCCTGTATGTATTATTTTTTATAATTTTGTCTATTTTTCAAAATTTACAAACAAATTTCAAAGATCGAGTTTTACTGGTAGGTCTACTGGGAACACAATTCTCAGTGATTTTTATAGTAAGACCACTGGGATGAAAATTCCCAGTAGTACTACTGGTAAGACTACTGGGAACTGCCGTTATTTTTAATGTCTTAAGTTGTTCGGTTGGTAGTCCGGTTGACCGAACTAGTGAAGGTTTTCAGTAGCAAAAGTTCGGTTGTACTACCCTTTTAAGTAGCAGTAGTTCGGCTATTAATTTAAAAGAAAAGTCCAAAATAAAACCATCGAAATATCACCACACCTCAATTGCAATTGGGCATCTCGAATAAAATCATCTCTTTCAATATATCTTGTTCTTCTTTTAGGCAATACTTTTCCCCGAATATTTTATACTGATCAACTCAGTATAAAAGATTCGGCAATTGACGTGCTTTATTTCGTGAATATTTCGATTGAAATATTTCTTTACAACGTTGCTTTATTTAGGTTTACTAGTTTTATTTTGGACTTTTCTTTTAAATTAATAGCCGAACTACTGCTACTAAAGGGTAGTACAACCGAACTTTTGCTACTGAAAAGCTTCACTAGTTTCGTCAACCGGACTACCAACCGAACAACTTAATGACATCAAAAAATAATCACATTATATTAGCCGAACAACTGCTACTAAAGGGTTTCAATTCAATAGTTCGGTATTACGTAACAACCGAACTTTTGCCACTGCAAAGGTTCACTAGTTCGGTCAACCGGACTACCAACCGAACTACTGCTACTAGACGGACAAGAGAATACTATTCTTACTAGAAATGAGTCGGCTAAAATTATATTTCTCCCACAAAAAAATTCAAGCGCAAAACATTATTAGCTCTCAAAGGAGAATGCCTTTTTCATAAACGAAAGTAGAAAGTTAGTTCAAGACTATGAACACATTTGTAAGCTAAAATTCAAAACAATATTTTTGAAATAAGCGCTAATGATAAGTGCAAAAGCGGCACAGAATTAGGTATCAAAATTAGGGACAGAGACAACAGAACGACAACACGGGCACTTATCGGTGGTCGGTTCCCATATTGAGAGCGTTTTCGGGAGCATTTTCAAATTTAGAACATGTACCGGTCGCGCGGGCACTTTTTTCAATTCTCCATTGTTAATGTTTAGATTCTTGCAAATTATCCCTAATTTTGACCACATAGTGATTTATTTGTATGACATGTGGTATACCGTAGGAAAGGGCGTAAACTAGCGAACTTTTTAAAAGAAAATGAAGCTATCAATTGCTGTAAGTTTTTTTTTAATGAATTAAGAAATTAAGATTCTGTCATATTTTTATTCGTTCTCGGGACTTTGGGAGGTCATAAGACCTTTCCATGGTATTAACTTCATCAAATAATATTTTTTTTAGAACAAGGATACATCGTAAAATTCAATAAATGTTATTTCGAGCTGATAAATCATAAACAAAAAAAGTTACAAGGGTTAAAGCTGGGATTTCAGTAATTTTCAAAAATAAAGAAAAAAAATATCGTATCTCAATACCACAGGTATCGTGGGTCAAAACGTTGCAAATGACCCCACTTACCTACAAAAAAATTTTGTTGGTCGATGTGCCGAACATCATGTATATTTAAACACTAGCAGCTTATTCCGAGATTCACTTGTATTTATGTATTGTATACAGGGTGTCCCAGAAACCGACGATAATCCTTTGACAGGAGATAGGGCTGCTAATTACCTCTCAGAATATCTAATTTTAGGTTTAGTAAAAATGGCTTAGTTTTTGAGATATTGTCATTTTTGTAAAAATCCAAAATTTCCCCCCTCAGCTCATTTTTTTAAATGCCACAACTACAAATGTAAGATTTTCTTAAATCTAGTTTTTGTCAAATATTCCTGAAAAGTAAGGCTTTCACACGGTATAATTTATTTTTGCATGTTTAATCCGGTTTAGCTGAAAAACGACTTAAGAGCCACATGTTAAAATTTTTTCAGCTTCATCCCTTGAGTTTGGCCCTTCGCGGTGAAAAATAAAATTACTACACTAAAGTGGCATTATGCAACAAAAATACGCCCATCTAATGTAGTTTTTAAAATGGTACATCACGTACCGATTTGCCCAATAATTTATGAGATATTGTTATTTAACTGCAAAAGGACCTCGGAATTTGATAACTGTTCTACCAACTACGAATTGGAATAAAATAAACACTTGAAGTAATTGGCCTTTATTAACCTGTTAAAGTAGATGTTCAAATTGTTTACAACCTGCGCAAATGCTAGCTCGACATCTTCTCACAAATGCCCGGTTGATGCGTCAAGCAAGTACTCGATGCAAGTGCAGATACGTCCACCTATGTAAATAGTTTGTGTTTTCCGTCCAGTTGACTATAGCCGGCACGACCGAAGGGAAGCACTGACGTGGCACCAAGTTCACCCGGTGGGCTGACATCACGGATGTTATTTACATAAAAAAAACGTGAGCTACTGCCGTAATTCTTTCTTTGAGCTCTATCAAGTTTTCCACCGGTTTCCCGTAAACTTTTTCTTTTAAATAGCCTCAATAATAAAAATCTAACGGATTTAAATCCGGTGACCTAGACGTCCGATCCATCTGTGGGGATAAGCTTGGTGTAAAAAAATACGCACCTCTCTAGCGTAATGGGCTGGGCAGCCATCATTTTGCAACCACCTCCGTATGGCCAATGGTACATCTTATAAAAGGCTCTGAACCTCCTGTTGCAGAAACTCAAGATAATTCGCCCGTTTAAAGTCTCTAAAATTCAACGGACGTCTTGTGGCCTCCTAGCCACTTGCATCCCCATAGATAGACCGGACGTCTAGATCACCGGATTTAAATACGTTACATTTTTATTATTGGGGCTATTTAAAAGAAAAAGTTTACGGGAAACCGGTGGAAAACTTGATAGAGCTCAAATAAAGAATTACGGCAGTAGCTCACGTTTTTTTTTTTTTGCAAACATCCGTGATGTCAGGCCATAACACCGGGTGAACTTGGTGCCACGTCAGTGCTTCCCTTCGGTCGTGCCGGCTATAGTCAACTTGACGGAAAACACAAACTATTTACATAGCATAGGTGGACGTATCTGCACATGCATCGAGTACTTGCTTGACGCATTAACCGGGCATTTGTGAGAAGATGTCGAGCTAGCATTTGTGCAGGTTGTAAACAATTTGAACATCTACTTTAACAGGTTAATAAAGACCAATTACTTCAAGTGTTTATTTTATTCCAATTCGTAGTTGGTAGAACAGTTACCAAATTCCGAGGTCCTTTTGCAGTTAAATAACAATATCTCATAAATTATTGGGCAAATCGGTAAGTAATGTACCATTTTAAAAACTACATTAGATGGGCGTATTTTTGTTGCATAATGCCACTTTAGTGTAGTTATTTTTTTTTTTCACCGCGAAGGGCCAAACTCAAGGGATGAAGCTGTAAAAATTTTAAAATGTGGCTCTTAAGTCGTTTTCAGCTAAACAGGATTAAAAATGAAAAAATTAATTATTCCGCGTGAAAGCCTTACTTTTCAGGAATATTTGACAAAAACTAGATTTAAGAAAATCTTACATTTGTACTTGTGGCATTTAAAAAAATTAGCTGAGGGAGAAAATTTTGGATTTTTACAAAAATGACAATATCTCAAAAACTAAGCAATTTTTCGTAAACCTAAAATTAGATATTCTGAGAGGTAATTAGCAGCCCTATCTCCTGTCAAAGGATTATCGTCGGTTTCTGGGACACCCTGTATACATACCTAATCTCTAAATACACTATTCAACTACACGCTTCGGTGGTTTGGTCATGTTGGAAGAATGGATGGTAGGAAACTAACGAAAAGAAATTTATGGAGCAAATGTGAGTGGAAGAGTCAGGAAGTTACACGTACCCTAGATCAGATCAGGCATATGCTAAAAAAATCAGATCAGGCTCAAAAAAAGAAAATAGAAATAATTTTTAATCGCACATCACAAAATAATCTGCTAAAAAGTAATCCGCTAGGTGTGGCCGAGTCACCCCAGTCTCCTCGGAAAGAAACAGAAGAATCAAGATGGCTGAAGACAGCCATTATTTCGTCTTTGCCAAGGCAGGGATTGCATCCATACACATTGGACTTACCGCGGATGTACCTATACCATTCATTTGGTGCTGCAGATTTTTCCTCTGCAGCAGCGGTGTCCAACCGGTAGTCGGGCCCCCGGTAGCATGCGACCTTATTTTTAGGCGCCCGCAGACATACGTTCCTATAAAGATAAACATTGAAATAATAGGTACATTCAGCTGAAAATATAGGTATATATAAAAAATACATTTAGAAATATGTTGACTGCAAAACACGTTAAAAATGGCTTCGTCATCAAGCTGATATAGCAGATTTTGTAAATTAGTTTGAAAACGAAAATACCTAGCCATTTATAGGTAAACGCCATACAGGTAGGTACTGTCCAGTGTCTACAAGGTGCCCGCTGGTCTTGACAGGCCAGAGTAGCTCTTATGGCGAAACCAGTTGGGCACCACTGCTCTAGAGAACTGGTAAACTCGGGACACTCCGCTGTGACTCCCTGTCGTTATATTTCATTACAGTCTCGGGTCGATCAAGAGGGCTGTAAATAGGCACCGGTATAGTCTTCATAACCCTCGCATACGACCGGATGCCCATATTGGTAGATATTAGTGGAAGTATGGAGTACTTGTCCAAACCAACCAAATGAGCCTAAACTCGAGGGGGTTACTAGTAACGGTTGAAGTTCCACTACCCACCTCCTGATTCCATCATCAGACCCTCGTCACCAAGTGTATTAGTAGAAGTATGGGACACTCGATCCAAACCAACCAAATGAGCCCAAACTCGAGGGGGTTATTAGTAACGATCGATCGAAGAGTTCCACTGTCCACCTCCTGTCTCCATCATCAGACCCTCGTCACCAAGTGTATTATTATTTTTTTTAATGTAATCTGGTATGGGTGGCTGAGTCAGAGGGGCCAAAGCACATGCTCTGACCAGCCAATATCACCTCCGAGAAGGTAGGTGCCATACCGGAGACTTCCCTGGATTGCTGGCTATACTGGACTAGAGGAGAACACAACCGAGGCTGCTATGCGGCCATCTTACATCCAGTACGGTGATACCAACCCAGTCGGCTACAATTTGAGCCTACCACCTAGTAAGGGGCAAGGGAAGGGACCTACAGTTTTACACCGGTTCCGAACGGTGAAGCAGCAGTGGTGGAAGTATGGAGCACTCGTCCGACCGAACCAAGCAAATGAACCTAAACTCGAGGGGGTTACTAGTAACGGTTGAAAAGTTCCACTGTCGACCTCCTGTCTCCATCAATACCGAGTTGTCACCAAGTTGAAATTATCATAACATTGTATTGTCGCGGGAACTCAATATGTGTGCAAAGTTTCATAAGAATCGGTTCAGCAAAAGTAGTTGAAAAAGTTGTCGCAAGATTTGAAACAAACAAACAAGGGGTCAAGCTAAATAAAACCGTTTAAAAATAGTTTCTCTGGCGTTTTGATAGACGTATTTGTACATTTCGGCACAATACAATATTTATACATTGTGAAAAAGTGAAACCAGGCACAAATCGGACACTTAATTTGTTTTAAACCCAAATTAACCAAACAAACACTGCGCGCCTTATCGCTTCCAACAGGTAACTGGCGGTGCGGAGCGGCGTGCGACACAGTGACGTCACGCACTCCGCGCCGCGACTAGGCGACGAACGGCGCATTCATTTGATTGCTACTAGCTCATTTTTGGTCGTACGACAAAAATAATTATACCAATGTTTTGGATTTTGGATTTTCATGGACTTCAATACTACATTCAAAACTAAAAACCGCGTTGATCCTCATTATGTGTAGGTTGTACTATCGACTTTTTTTTTATGGAAACTGACACGGTTGGCTACATCACCTATAACATCCGTTATGTCAGCCCATAACACCGGGTGAACTTGGTGCCACGTCAGCTTGCTTCCCTTCGGCCGTGCCGGCTACACTGAACTGGACGGAAAACACAAACTATTTACATAACCGTTTCGATCCACCTTTCATTCAGTGCGGTGGTACCAACCCGGGTGGGTTAAACCCTACCATCTAGTTAATATAAGAAGGGAGTCATATCCCTTAGTCGCCTTTTACGACATACGACGGGGAGAGATGCAGTGGGGCTATTCTTTTAAAGTACCGACCCCACACGGTACACTTGGTGGAAGTATGGAACACTCGTCCAAACCCACCAAATGAGTCCAAACTCGAGGGGTTACTAGTAACGGTTGAAGAGTTCCACTACCCACCTCCTGATTCCATCATCAGACCCTCGTCACCAAGTGTATTAGTAGAAGTATGGGACAGTCGTCCAAACCATCCAAATGAGCCCAAACTCAAGGGAGTTACTAGTAACGGTCGAAGAGTCCCACTGTCCACCTCCTGTCTCCATCATCAAACCCACGTCACCAAGTGTATTGGTGGAAGTATGGAGCACTCGTCCGAACCAACCAAATGAGCCCAAACTCGAGGGAGTTACTAGTAACGGTTGAAGAGTTCCACTACCCACCTCCTGATTCCATCATCAGACCCTTGTCCCCAAGTGTATTAGTAGAAGTATGGGACACTCGTCAAACCCAACCAAATGAACCCAAACTCGAGGGAGTTACAAGCAACGGTTGAAGAGTTCCACTGTTCACCTCCAGTCTCCATCATCAGACCCTCGTCACCAAGTGTATTGGTGGAAGTATGGAGCACTCGTCCGAACCAACCAAATGAGCACAAACTCGAGAGGGTTAGTAGTAACGGTTGAAGAGTTCCACTGTGCACGTCCTGTCTCGATCATCAGACTGTCGTCACCAAGTGTATTGGTGGAAGTATGGGACACTCGTCCAAACTCACCAAATGAGTACCAACCCGGGCGGGTTAAACCCTACCACCTGGTAATATAAGAAGGGAGTCATATTCCTTAGTCGCTTTTTACGACATGCACAGGGAGAGATGCAGTGGGGCTATTCTTTTAAAGTACCGGCCCCACACGGTACATCAGTTTCTCTGGCGTTTTGATAGACATATTTGTACCTACATTTCGGCACAATGTAATACTATTTATACCGGCCAAATACGAGTCGAACTCGCTTGGTTTCTTCTATGGGAACCCCCGTGAATATTTTACTTTGTCTTATTTATTATTATTTGTTGTTATATCGGCCATAATAACACATATTCTGTGAAAATTTCAACGGGCTATCTATTACGGTTAAAGAGATAGGTACAGCCCTTGACGAATGAGTGCGCGTTGGCTGGCTAGCGCGAGCGCGCGGGTCTGGGATAGAGTGACGTCACGTGTAGCCGCGGCGCACTGAGTTTTAGCGGCAGAAACGGCGTTTATTGATAGATATATCTCCGTAATTCTTATGCCATAAAGAACAACGTGGATATAACTTCTATTGAATTTGCTGTTACTTTACTGATCCTCATTATAAATTCACGTCATGACAGGAAAATAATAATAGCAAGTAACCGTTTTTACAGAAGCTCGATTCTGCTATAAGATTAGTGCGTGTGTTATGTTTGTGTTTCGTCAAAACCGCACGTTTCGCCGAAATGCTATTCTACTCGCTAAGTTAGAGCAAACGCGCGTGTTATGTTATGTTATGTTTGTGAAACACTAACACGCCGTCTGCTTCAAAATAACGATGTGTTTTGGTGAAAACATATTATTTTTGAGGTGATTTCGAATGTTTTGTTTTTAATTTTGGGTTTAATTTTAAATTGTTCTTTGTGAAAGTTTCGAAAAATGGCAGAAGGCTATCTAGAAATGAGAATGAGGAGACAGGGATCGCCGAGAGAAAACGGAGATACGCGTCAAACCCTCTCGACGTACCGATGAATTTGCTATTTTATTATTTATGATTTATTATTTATTACTTATTACTTGTTACTTGTCACTTGTCACTTGTCACTTGTCACTGGTCACTTGTCACTTGTCACTTGTCACTTATTATTTATTATTTATTATTTATTATGTATTATTTATTACTTATTATTTATTATTGGTTGTACGTTATTTGTTATTTATTATTTATTTATTTAAATCCTTTATTTCACATTTTTAAAATGTTATATTAATTTTACATATTTAAACTAAAACTAAAAAAAAATACGTAAAATGTACGAATTTAATAAAAACGGTAATTATTAATTATTCATGTTTGCCGTTTTGGCTTCTAAATAAATTATGTTAACGTACCTACTATTCAGATTATTTCAGTGAAATTATATTAATTGTAATATCACTTACTTTTATGCATATTATATTTTATATTTATGTAATAATATTTATGTAACATTTTGTAAAAATGATTCTTTCTAGCAAATAAATCCCCAACAAAGAGGGATTTGTAAAATGGTATCACATCTATGAGCGTGTCGCCAAGCGACGAAAATCAGTAAACATTTGCACTCAATTTGAACAAAATAAATGTATAAATGTTTGTTACAATAATTAATTCTTGCATATTTTTATGCACCTATTACGCATAATTCATTATTTTTATTGGTAAGTATTTAAAAGAAAAAACTTTAGTCAACATTATTGTCAGAATTTTTCGCGTTAGGCGACGCGATGTCAAACCTTCACCTAAGCTCCGCCTCCTGTTACCATAGACACTAACTAAACGTGTTTTGTAAATAGCAGAATAGCATCATGTGGAAACCACGTCCAAACTTACTCGTGTTATGTTTGACTCAAACACAACACACGAAGTATGTTTGAAAATTGTGCAATTAGCAGAATCGAGCTTATAAAAAAACATGAGGAAATGGCCTCCAGAACTATAAAATTTGTAATAATAAAAAAAAAACGACAGCAAGTGATGCCAACCTAGCGGGAGATGTAACGAAATTACGAAACGAACGAATGACATGTGTCTGTCAGGCAGAGGCAGCAGGTCAGAGTCAGACAGACAGAAAAACCGAAACGACACCCGAAAGACATTCGCGGCTCCTTTCGTGATCAATCGAAACGAACGAAACGAAACGTAACAAAAACGACATGCGCCGCCTCAACATTAGGTTAGGGTTAATATAGAAGATGCATCGCTTAGCTATTTTAAACCACAAAAACATTCACTCATACCACTTTCCTTCGCGCCGAAGTCTGCCGAAGCCGAAGTGTTCACGAAAGGAGCCGGAATGTCTTTCAGGTATCGCACAGCAGAAAACGTAGTGGTCTTGGTCTATCTATGCCAAAGAATATAATACTACTAGGGCGTAGAAGAAGCACAAGCCCATACAAAATTTGTTTGCCTATGTTTTAACCTTGGTGGCGCCAAATGCGGCCACCGGCGTCCTTCAGAACTAGCACTTGGCGGGAATTGGCGGGAATTTCGAATTAAATTTATTTTTAGTAGGTACTGCACATTTAGCCAAACTGTGACCATTTCACACTGATATTTCTAAAATTGTCAGCCCACTCTGACTGAGCAGGCAGAACTGACAATTTTAGAACTATCAATGTGAGATGGTCACAGTTTAGCTAAATGTGCCAAATAAATAACATCATGAGTACACAGCAAATGCTCTTTTATTACGAAATGAAGTGTTTGTACAAGTAAACTATTACACAAGTAAATATTAAAGTAAATAAGCAATTTCATCCAAATAATTGGCACAAACCGTACAACATAGGAAACTGTACATAATAAGTTTGTTTTATGATCTTTTTTTGTTTGTTTTTCTCTTAACAATTTTTTATATGGTGAAATTCGCCTACAACAACTTGGCTTATAACAAGTATGTACATAATAACTCATAAATCAATGCTTATATATAATAAACATCCTCATATTACTACATACTTACAATATTACCGTTACATATAATTACAAATGCACGATTTCCTCGAACATTTCATAAAACAATTCGTCTTTATATGTTTGAGCTGGGGCGCTTTACAAATGAAGTTTTCTAAATTATTTATTAAATGTGACTGACCTTGTAAGATACATTTTGTACTACGACTGTGCGCCACTATGCCACTAATCATCACAGTTTTTAGTCCAGCAAGAATTGCTGGACTGTGGGATTGTTGTTATTTCCACAGCTCGATCTTACGCCCCCAAACATGTTTTCTAAATTGTCTTGATTTAGACAGTTCATTGAGACTAAATAAAAGTCTCGACTTTGTAACATTTTAAACAAACGCTCAAGTGCTTCTATGTAGCAATCTACTCATTTTGGGAAGGTGGAATGGCCCTCGCTCCTTACCACTTTCAATGTTTAATGGCTTGCTTGTGTTGTTGCCCAAAGAGCTGGTCCACATCTTCTACGAGGTTCGCCGTTGTCACTGCTTGCAGGGGCAGCTCACCTGTAACATATTATGAGTAATGAGCATGTATGTATATAATACTAGAAATTTACCCGTGACTGCGTGCGCATTTGTATTAACTGTTCAGCCCGCTGGCTGACGGCATGCCGTGGCGTAGTAGCAAATTGATTGATTGGTTTCGGATTGATTGATTGATTGATTTTCAGTGGTAAGTGTTACTACCTTGTAAGGATGGAAAGGATTTCCTTGCAGTGTTTTCCTTCACTCGCCGGAGCGACGACGGGCAAATTGTAAAGACTTTTACAAGGACTGGGATTCAAACCCACAACCTCGCACTTGAGAGGCCAGTAAAGCCCCAGAAACTGAGTGACTCATAGCTTATGCTGTCAATTTCACTCATATATTTTCTTTACCGTTCGGATTGACTTCCATAAGTATTGTACATACCATTGGTCTTACCTTTCAAAATTGTTCAAGTTAGGTGAAGGAAATCTGTGATATGATCGTGCTGCTTCGACCGCGTGTTTTGCAGAAGACGCCCTACATTTTACGGACTTCCGTGGTGTTATCTGGGAAACAACACACCAAGATTTTATTTATAAGATTATTAGTACCTACATACTTTGATTTGTGGTCGGCCGTTGCAGACAGTAACCTAAAATTGGTTTGCTACTGCAGGAGTTGAATGAGAGGGGAGTCATAAATATATTCTAAGGCTGCAGTACATTTATCGGATAGGACTGAGTCACTAGAAACCTTACCTAATTAACCAGCAGCATTGTTTTTTTTTATTGTGTTTCTCTCGTAATAGAGAACTAGAGGCGTATTTCAATTTCCTGTACACAAAGGCGTGCGGCATAAATAATTTAATGGATGATATGATACTGCACATTTTCAGGTTATGTTTATTTTGACAATTTTCACTACAACCCTACTTGGGTAATATAATAACTTACTCTGTACTACAGACAAAGGCAAGCATCCAATAAATAGCATGCTCTAACATTATGCTATTTGGAAAATATAGGAGATATCGTGGAAAAATATGAAATATTGACAAGTATCAAAAGCACTTTTCTTACCTCCGTGAAGCTGTAGGTACACTGCACTTCACCCAAATACTTTTACTGTTTGCTGCAAGCTTGGTGCATTCGTTTTCGAACGAAAAATTATAGTAAAAGGCATAACTCGTGTTTTTACATAGTTGATTCTTTTCTTTGGGTAAAATTTCCTAAATGCTGGAATCCATAATGTTACCAGGTAAAAAATGTAAAAATGCTTAATTCAATGTGAATTGAATAAAAAAACTTTCTTACCACTGTCTGAAATTACTGATTAAGCAATTATGTGGAGAAAATATTATATTTTACTGTTCCGTATTTTTTTACAGATGTATAACTGTTAAAATCGTGCTAACTTCGTGTAATTAGTTTGATAAATTTCCCCATAAAACCCTGGAACTGGCAATTCAGTAATAGCGGGGAAGTGCAGTGTTGTCTCTTTCATTTTGCATGAATTTTCTGTAGAACTGTTCCTCTCGAAATGTGGCCACTGACCTTCAAAACCAAAGAATATAATTCAAAACATAGGCCACGACAGCCGGACTGGACTTGGCTCCCCGTGATCTATGCTCTTTGCAGCAGAAGTAAAATAAAATACATAAATAAAAATAACTGAACGGCCGGTGATGTTTTTCTATTTATCCAATTTATAGTCTGTGTATTTATATTTGATGGCTTTCTCATAAATAACAAACACAAAATGCAGAATTCTAGCTGCGCGGAGGCGGTGGCGATAACAGTCATTGTAACTGCGGTTTGTAAATTATGGATCTCCTTGCGAACAATGAGGTACTTATTGCCAAAAATTTAAAAAAATTATCTGTTGCAATATCAAACACTAATCCTGTGAATGTTAACATCTTCAGACCCAGTTAGAAGCCAGCATCATCATTCAGGATGTTGGGTATGTTGAGGGAGTGTGCGGCGGTGTCGGCGCGAGGACGGCAGCTGTGCGTGTGGGTTTGCGCGTGGCTGTACGTGTACGCGAGGCGGCGCACACTGCTGGCGGCGGCGTGTGCGCTCACGTTGGCGGCGTTGCTGCTGCTAGTGCAGTGGGGCGTCGTGTGCATCAACATGCAGTCCTGGTGGCACGTGCACAGAGTGGTACGTGTAAAATGTTACTGAATATTTTTTTTACCGATTGTTAATTACACCCCTACAGCATCCGTGATGTCAACCCATAACATCTCGGTGAACTAGGTGCCAAGTCAATGCTTCCCTTTGGTCATGCCGGCCACACTGAACTGGATGGAAAACACGAACTATTTCCATAGCCGCTTCGACTGACCTTACATTCAGTGCGGTGGTATGGACCCGGACGACGTGTTTTACCCTACCACCTAGTAAGGTGAAGTGAAGGGGCCATGGAATATGCACCGCAAGGAAGCGCCACGACCTTGAGTTAGTAAGGGGAACCCAGTATCCAAAACAACCGAGCGTGCTGATTGGTTAACGCCACAAGGACAATCACGTAAGGGCCGCCATGTCATAGAGGGGGATTGACATGTTTGGATTCACATTGATAACATATTTAAGCAGCGCGGCGCGTGTGGCCGAGCGGTCTAGGCGTCAGTATCAGAAATACCTTTTTTATTTTCACTAGATGTCAGTGGAGGGGGCAAGATAGGCAGAGAGGAGAAATGAGCGGACGGGAGGGAGGGGCGGCAGAGGAGAGGTAGAGAGGGAGATCTGAGTGGAGTGAATTGGAAGAAGGGAGGGGAAGGAGGGAAGGAAATCCACCGTACTGGATGTATGATGCCCGCATAGCAACCTCGGTTGTCTTCTCCTCTAGTCCAGTATAGTCAGCAATCCAGGGAAGTCTCCGGTATGGCACCTACCTTCTCGGAGGTGATATTGGCTGGTCGGAGCATGTGCTTTGGCCCCTCCAACTCAGCCATCCATATCGGATTACATAAAAAAAAAAAAAAATTGGCTGGTAAGGAAGGAGCGAGGGGAGGTGGAAGGGAGAGGGGAGGGAGGAAGAGAGAGGGATGGAGAGGGGAGAAAAGGATGGAGAGGCGGGGTGGGCTTGGAGGGAGGGAAGGAGTTAGGGGTAGGGAGACAGGCGAGAAAAAGAGAATATAAGAGAAGCGATCGATTGCGTTTAAATCAAATTTGCTATTAAACCGAGTCTACCGCGAGCGAAGCCGCGGGCAAAAGTATAAATGTTGTATGGGTACATGATATCACTACCCTTTCAACATTGGCCCATCGTGTGTACGCGCGAGACACAATCTGCCGCCATATGAATATTTATTAATTTTTACATTCCTACGACGGATTTATGATTATAAATACTTACTTATGAAATGTTATAGCATCCTTTTGACACATTTGAGCTGCTGGAATTGTTTTGAAAGCTATATGCTGCACAGCAAAGCATTTTGTCGGAGCACACGCAGACGCATAGGCCGACTGACGGCTGATACTACCGCGGTAGACATTTATTGTCTTATCAGCCGGCTAGACAGTTCCAGAGCTAATGCGATTATGTGACTATTCCCGATGTGTCTGTTCCGTGGAAGGGGCCTACGGTTTTATGCGGAATCCAAATGAATTTCAGCCTCCAACGGAGCGCGCAGGTGTGCTTAAGATCACAACAGCAGTCGACCTATTGCACCACTGAGCTTTCGAGGCTGTGACATACTACTTGCAGTTACTGTATAAGGCAGAAAAGCAGGATCGTCCCTTGCACAGATTTCCTCCCACCAAGCTTTGTGTAATGCAACTAACAGTTCTGAGTAGCATACATTGTGTTCACATTTCACATAATTATGACAACATTATTTTGTTAGAATGAATTATTTACATCTACCTATTTTAAGAGATCCACTTTTAAATACAATTGTTTCATATTTCCAGTGCCTGGAGTACTCAAGTCGGGCTGTAGGGGGCAGCATGTGTGCGCCTCTCTGCCTCAACAACGGCATCAAGTCCCTCTCCTGCCAGAAATACTACATGGGAAAGGAGGCTGTGTTCGCGGCCACCTGGAACCGCGACCACATCATCATCAAGTCTCCTAAGCGTAACAGCATGTCTGAAACCGAGGCCCTTTACTGGGTCGATGACAACAGCCTCATCCACTACCCCAGCGACGTTGAGTTCCACAACATGATCAAGAACAACATCAAAATCAAATTCAACATCACCGCTAGCGATGCGCTAGTGAAAAATATGAGTCGCTTCCACGGCTCCGTCAACCGCACCAGCGATCGCTTCCTAGAGATGAGAAACCTCTGGTTCCTTCTCCAGGACAACGAATATCTCGCTATGTTAATATACGAGAAGTACGACATATTTCCGAAGCTGATCGGTTCGTGCGGGCCGTTCTACACGGTGCAACGAATGCAGACCATCACTGGCTTCTCACACCTGCTGTCGATGGATCATAGCCGCGAGGAGTGGGTACGGCGCGTGCGGCTCGCCATCCAGATCCTGCACTTTGTCCATGACCTCGAAACGAAGCCGCCGGAGCCGCTGCACATCTGTGATGTCAAGATGAACCACTTCGGTGTAAAAGACTCCTTGGACAAGATTAAATATCTGGATTTGGACGCGGTGCATCCGAAGAGTATAGTGGACAAGATAACCGGCGATAGGTCGGATTGTGTGGAGAATGGGGATTGTGATTATTTTGACTGCCGATCGTACTGCAACCGAGCGACGAAGACTTGCTCGCACGGTGTCGCTAACAATAATCTGCAGATAGTTTGCGAGAAGATTTTCCTGGGCTGGGCGGTGTCGGGGCGGGTGTTGGTGCCGGGCTTGCTGCTGGGCGCACACGCGCCGCGCGCTCTGGTCGACCTGCTCAAGCACTGCGCCAACCCCGCCGCCGAGCCGGGAGTGCCGCGCGCCCCTGCCTCCATACACATACACGTACAAATATACAACATACTAGATTCAATGAGAGCACCGTAGCCAACCGTGTGCATGAGTACTGCAGAATAATGCTACCGGTGTCTCGACCTCAATAAAATAGTTCACACGATCAAAGTCAGCTTTGACAATATAGTTTTGTTTGATGGTTACGGACGGTATCGGACGTTACTTTGTCAACATTGGTCAAAGCGCACTTGACGTCGGCGTCCAATAAAAGTGGACTTGGACGGCGCTCAACTTTTCAAAGTTGACTTTTATGAAACCCTAACAAATCTGTCTTGTCCTACATCTTTCGACCTTGAATGCTTGAAAGAATGCAGAAACATCCGAGTGAAGTATGTGAACCAGTATCAAAGTGAACTTTGATCAAAGTTCAAAGAACATTCGAGAGTGCATAGTATCTACGTAATTACTACTATAAGTGAATAACAACAAACTTTCCTTGTCTGGGTCATTTACATTCAGAGAAATATTAATGTTTTTCAAAAATATATATGTTTCAACTTTATTAAATGCTCACAAATGGAAGCCATAGGTGTGCCTTGTCATTTTTTATTGTTAAATTGTTAATTTGATATTCTGATATTTTAAATAGTTCATTCAAAATAAAAAAAAATTCTTGAAACATATCAAGCTGGGACACCGTAGAAAGCAAACTACTCAGGAGTTATTTCGACTCATTATCCATGCTGGTTACAATCGTTCTGTAGTGAATTTCGTATGTGTAGGTTGGCAAAAGCATGTGTCATTATCATTATAAAATCTGCATATAATAAATCTAGTCTAGACTAGTATTAAGTGTTTACTTAATGTAAACTCAAGCAATGGGGTTATGATCTATAGTTATAGTTAGTGTAGCAGCTTTAACTTATACTTAATTAAGGCCAGTCACTATTTTATCAATGAGATTAACTCAAGTGAGCTTTTTACGAATGCCAGTTTTTACTTAAACAAAACTTACATGGTATGACCAAAGAGAAACACTGACATGACATGGTAAGTTGATCCGACAGGACGACAGGCTGACACAGGGTCGGTCTTGAACCAAAAAAGTTAAGGGGAAAATGGTCAAACAAGCGGCCCACATAACTGTTTTTACTCAATCGACCGGCTCGTACGGGCCCCCGGGCTCCGGCCCGGTAAAAAAGTCCCGGTATTCCCTGAGGGCAGACCGACGCTGGGCTGACAGCGCTACAGGTGGTAGTATAGCCAACCATGCCAGCTTTCATAAAAAGGATATGTTTAATTAAGGAATGTAAAATTATTAAGAATTTTATTTAGCAGTTCAAGCTTAGATCTTGTGCGAGCTGCATGTTTTTAAGAATATTTGTGAAAATGGCAATTGTACAAGCAGCTACATGGTCAAGAGTATGCCTTAAATAAAGTGTCATACAAAGTTATATAATAGGGAAGGTAGTCTCATACAAAGGTGTATAATAGGGAGGGTAGTGTCATACAAAGGTGTATAATAGGGAGGGTAGTGTCATACAAAGGTGTATAATAGGGAGGGTAGTGTCATACAAATGTGTATAATAGGGATGGTAGTGTCATACAAAGGTGTATAATAGGGAGGGTAGTGTCATACAAATGTGTATAATAGGGAGGGTAGTGTCATACAAAGGTGTATAATAGGGAGGGTAGTGTCATACAAATGTGTATAATAGGGAGGGTAGTGTCATACAAAGGTGTATAATAGGGAGGGTAGTGTCATACAAATGTGTATAATAGGGAGGGTAGTGTCATACAAAGGTGTATAATAGGGAGGGTAGTGTCATACAAATGTGTATAATAGGGAGGGTAGTGTCATACAAATGTGTATAATAGGGAGGGTAGTGTCATACAAAGGTGTATAATAGGGAGGGTAGTGTCATACAAATGTGTATAATAGGGAGGGTAGTGTCATACAAAGGTGTATAATAGGGAGGGTAGTGTCATACAAAGGTGTATAATAGGGAGGGTAGTGTCATACAAAGGTGTATAATAGGGAGGGTAGTGTCATACAAATGTGTATAAGGGGGAGGGTAGTGTCATACAAAGATGTATAATAGGGAGTGCACGTGTGCAGATGGCGGTACTGCTGCTACGAGGCGAGTGTGTGTGTATGTATAAGTTTCTACACGTCTATCTATACGTGAACACAAGCAATCACAGTCCACATTCCACTGGTGCAAGGAGGATAGATGCTTTGACTGGTCCGAGTTGGATGCCCGCTTATACAAGGTGTTCGGCACATCGACCGACAACATTTTCTGTAGGTAAGTGGGGTCATTTGCAACGTTTTGACCCATGATACCTTTTGTCAGATGTCACGTGGTATAAAGATACGATTTTTTTCTTTATTTTTGAAAATTACTAAAATCCCAGCTTTAAACCCTTGTAACTTTTTGTTTATGATTGTATCAGCACGAAATTAAGTTTATTGAATTTCACGATGTATCCTTGTTCTAGAAAAAAATATTATTTGATGAAGTTACTACCATGAAAAGGTTTTATGACCTCCCAAAGTCCCGAGAACGAGTAAAAATGAGACAGAATCTTAATTTCTAAATCTAATAAAAAAAAAAAACTGACAGCAATTGAGCGCTGCATTTTCTTTTAAAAAGTTCGCTAGTTTACGCCCTTTCCAACGGTATACCACATGTCATACAAATAATTCACTATGTGGCCAAAATTAGGCACAGAGACAGAACAGAACGACAACACGGGCACTTATCGGTGGTCGCTTCCCGTATTGAAAGCTTTTTCGGGAGCATTTTCAAATTTAGAACATGTACCGTTCGCGCAGGCACTCTTGCAAATTATCCCTAATTTTGTCGTTCTGTTCTGCCTCTGTGCTTAATTTTGACCACATAGTGAATTATTTGTATGACATGTGGTATACCGTTGGAAAGGGCATAAACTAGCGAACTTTTTAAAAGAAAATGAAGCTATCAATTGATGTCAGTTTTTTTTAATGAATTAAGAAATTAAGATTCTGTCATATTTTTACTCGTTCTCGGGACTTTAGGAGGTCATAAGACCTTTTCATGGTATTAACTTCATCAAATAATATTTTTTTATAGAACAAGGATACATCGTGAAATTCAATAAAGTTTATTTCGTGCTGATACAATCATAAACAAAAAAGTTACAAGGGTTTAAAGCTGGGATTTTGGTAATTTTCAAAAATAAAGAAAAAAAATCGTATATACCACGTGACATCTGACAAAAGGTATCATGGGTCAAAACGCTGCAAATGACCCCACTTACCTACAAAAAAATGTTGTCGGTCGATGTGCCGAAGACCCTGTATAACGTAAGCGGAAATTTAGTTTTTGTTTTTGAAGCGAAGCTTCTAACTAACTGACTAACTAACTAAGAACCTAACTGAGAAAAAGCGAAACATCACGAAAGTATGAACGGAAGTTGCAACACTCATTGTTGCCCATGTGAATGAGCGAGATAAAGTACTACTGAGAAGGGATCTGGCAGCCTGAAGTGCTCCCTGAGCGCCATCTATGAGAGTCTTGAATTCGAACCATTGGATTGGTTGTTAGCTAGTTGTGAAAAAATTGGTTGATTATATGGCACTCAAAATTAAATAATATTAATTAATTATATTTTATATATAAAGCATAATACGAAGCTTCGCTACTGTCGGGTGTTATATTTTATATATAAAGCATAATACGAAGCTTCGCTACTGTCGGGTGTTCCACAACACCTCACCTTTTTTATTGCAAACTAAAAATTTGGAAGATAAACATTGCACTGACATGGCACCTAGTTCACGCGGTGTTATGGGCTGACATCACGGATGTTGTAGGTAATGTAGCTAACCGCGCCAGTTTCCATAAACAAAAAAATGATACCAGAATAAATATACTTATAATAAAACTATATAATAAATAAAAATAACATATAAAATATACTTTTTTCCAAAACCTTGCTTTGGTCATGTTACGTTCAATACATTTTTGTAAATTCAGGGGCATCTTAACATGATTTTTTTTTTCTATCAAGCAAATGCAGCAGTGAATACACATTGTGTTTTCAAAAGCTACTGAAGTTAAAGAATAGAAGCTATTTAGATGTAATATTATATTATTAATAGTGAATATGGCAGGTGACTAATATTGATAATGTACAACTACATCTCTCAGAAGGAGCAGAATTGTACCTTGTGTACAGTGTTCAATTTTATGATTACCATATCCATACAGAAGCCTATTACTAAGACTACACCGTCTTTCTGTCCGTCCGTCCGTCCGTCCGTCCTAGGGATGTATCTTTTGAACCGTTATAGGTAGCCAGTTGACATTTTCACAGAATATGTGTTATTATGGTCGCGGATATGCCAACAAATAATAAAAAAAGCAATAAGTACAAAAAAATATTGTAAGGGGTATAAAGGGGTAAAGAAATGTGTATATATTCGCGCTACTAAATAATAGATGGCGCCACAGGTAATTTGCATCGTGGACATATAAAAGATATGGTATAGCAGATCTGCGGAACCTCAATGCATGTAAAAACTCGCGCTTGACCGATTTTTTAATTGTACTGTACTTAATGTCTATCAAAGCTAGCTAGAAAAGATGTGAATTCACTCACTTCACTTCCTGCAGACAAGTGAGAGCTTTGCAATGAGGTGATGTTGATCTCCTCACAGCATGCATTACTTACATATCTTGTTAAACATATTTTTCAAATTCTTTAGGTAGCTTTAGTTTAATACATTTTCTAACACCTCTTGGCTTCGGGAAGAGTCGGTAGGACCAAAAAAAAAAACATTTCGCTAATTGCGATTTCTATGAATTTTTACTATTAGAAGGAGTGAGAATCCTGAAATGTATGGATTTTTTGCCCTTTGCCTTTCCTATAGGACACAACTTACAAATATTCCCAGGTCTTGAGAAAACAATTATTTTGACAGTAGTAAATTGTTTTAGGCAACGTAATTTCTGAAGCACGATGTAGGAAAGGAACTGGAAGGATGATAAACAGGTTTCTAGTCTAACGTATTTAGAATGTGTTAATTGAATAGTGAAATTCATGATCTACACGTCGATATATGATTCGCATAGGGTAATTCGGCAATTTTAGGTTAGAAAAATTGGGAAAAAAATGTCGGGCGTGTTTTCCTGAAGTTCAAAACAACTCATCTTCTAAATTATAAGTGAATCCTCACTTGTTGTGTACCGTTTGGTGGAGAACTTCATTAGCTGTCATGAGCCCATAGAGGTCTGACTTCATTACTTTCCGAAATAATCGAGATTACTTGCGCGCTGGCGCACCAAATATCGCGAATTTTCGCTTGGCGAAAATGACATGGAAGCCAAGGGGTGTAAGCATATTAAATATTTGGAAAGCCATAAGGTTAAGATCTCATTTTTATAAGACTTTTTTTAAGGAAAGTAGGTACCTAGTTTATTTGATTAAGTACATGACGCTCAGTATCCAGTAGAATTTAAGATTTCATTTTATTTTAAATGTAAGCAGCAAGCCATCTCAAATTAATAATTAGTATTAGGTATGTATTATAATAATATGTTGGTAGTATGTACGAGTATACTGTATACTTTACACTAAACATTGTTATTTATTTTTATTTTAAACCTAATTATAATTGTCTTGTGTTTAGTAATCATGAATAAATCTGGGGGCACGGCCGTGTCGAGCAAACTCACCACCCTTTTCTCCAAGCAACTTTGGGTACTTTCGGCCGCCCTTTATCTTTGTTATGGATAGGTAAAATCCTGAAATTACCAAACCTTCGTAAATGATGAATAAAGGAGTTTGACCATAATAATAACTAAAATGTTTTATTTCATCCCCATACATACATACATACATATCACACACGCTGACTGAATCCCGAAAATCGGGGTAAGCAGAGTAATCGGTGTTGTGCTGCAAGAACTCTATACATATATAAGGCGCTTCGTTAGTCATGTCAAAAATTTCGGGAGCGTTACATACACACACAAATAAACACGTTACGCAAAGAAAATATATGTTTTTAGCATTAATTATCGAGAAATTTAACACAACATGTTTGCTACCTAAACATTAACTTGTGTGTAACAGTAGGTAACTTGCATTGTACGGGTTCAATGACCGTACTATGTTCAAACGCAGAACAGCTGTTTGTTGTAAGTAAGTCACAAGGTCACTATGATTGGTTTTTACAGCTACCTACTTATTTAAATTAATTTTTTTGTTAGGAGAAGAAAATGCTCCTATAAACATAACCCTCCCGAAATTTTTGACATGACTAACGAAGCACCTTATATAAGCGATTTTTTAGTTTTTTCTTTTCTATTTTTCTTATAAAAATGTTTGTGCACAATTTGGCCAAATGTGTAGATTTTTGTGTGGAACTTAGTACCTAACTTATGTTATGTTCTTATGACTTATGAGCTCCTGAAAAACATGAATTAAGTTCTATCTGAATATGCACTTAGACATGCAATCACTTGGCAGGCAGTGGGCACACAGGCAGGCAGACAGGCAGGGATCAGGGAATGCAATCCACTTTGTTGAAACATGTTTGCAAAAGTAATGATCTCTCTTGAGTATTGAATCGGCTGGAGGGACTGAATAACTTTGTGCGTTATACGGACCCAATTTTTGTAATAAATTTTTTTTTGTACAGATCACATAAACAGATCGTGTTTTCCGTCCAGTTCAGTGTAGCCGACACGAAATGAAGGGAAGCACTGACATGGCACCTAGTTCACCCTGTGTTATGTGCTGACATCATGGATGTTGTAGGTGATGTAGCCAACCGTGTCAGTTACCATAAAAAAACATAATTTTATTTAATTTTGTTACAAAAAATTAAAGAGTAACTAATTGCACTATATTACTATCATGGACGCTGCTCGGAGGAACTTTATTTTTATTTTTTATTGATAGCGCGACATGTGGCATCGTTTCACCTACAAGTAGGTGTCTAACGATGCCCATGGACATTCTGTGATGCACGGGGATTGCGAATGCCATGCCGGCCTGAAGGAGCCTTTTCACGCCCCTTTTGAAGAACCCCAGGCTGTACTTGGTAGGAAATAGATGGGCAGGGAGTGCGTTCCACATTTTCCCGGTTCTGTGAATAAAAGATCTACAGAACCGGTTGGTGCGCATCCGTGGTAGATCAATTGAATAGGGGGTGCATCCCCTTCCCAGTACGCGTAGTGCGGAGGTGGAATGGGGACGGCGGAATCGCGTTGAACAGCTCCTCCGAACACTCCCCATGAAATAGACGATAGAACACACTTAGGGAGCCGAAGTCCCTACGGAGTTGCAGTGGTTCTAAGTCGCGGGACACCGCAGGGTCACCCACCAGTCGCACGGCACGACGCTGGATTGAGTCTAGCGGCGGCGCAAGCTGGTATTTAGCTGAGCCATCCCACAAGTGCGAGCAGTACTCCAAGCAGGACCTAACCTGTGTTTTATACAACGTCAGTTTTTGGCCCGGCGGCGTGAAGTACCGCCGGACTTTGTTTAGTACGTCCAGCTTTTTTGAGGCTTGAACTTGCATACCTTATTCCTTTCCATCCAACCTCTCCGCTGCACTTGTAGTAGAGAAACTGAACTGAGCGTTTGAGGACCCATCGTTTCTCAAAGTCGTTCCTCTGTCGTACTGCCAAGTAGTGTGGAACTGTCTACCGGCGGCGGCGGGCGGCGGACGGCGGGCGGCGAGTGCGTTTCCCGATACTTTCAATAGCGCTTCTACATAATTATAAGGTGTTTCGTTAGTGATGTCAAAAATTTCGGGAGAGTTACATACACACTCGAATAACACGTTACGCAAAAAAAAATGTTTCTAGCATTACTTTTCAAGAAATTTAACAAAACATGTTTGCTACCTAAACATTAACCTGTGTGTAACAGTAGGTAACTTGCATTGTACGGGGTCAATGACCGTACTATGTTCAAACGCAGAACAGCTGTTTGTTGTAAGTAAGTCACAAGGTCACTATGATTGGTTTTTACAGCTACTTATTTGATTTGATTTTTTTGTTAGGAGAAAAAATGATCTTATAAATATATGTTTTTTTTTTTGCGTAAAGTGTTTGTTTGGGTGCGTATGTCCCCGAAGTTAATGACATAACTAACGAAACACCTCGTATAGTCCGCAACCTGCTGTTATGGTCTCTCACAGAGCGTGGTTTCGCGAGGTGAGGTGCATTTGGCTGTTTCGGGTTCGGGTACCACTGGTCCCTCGGCAAACCCACTCATATTTTTTATGAACACTAGGTTCATAAAAAATCTGGTTATTTTCTCTGCTTTGCTTCTTTTCTATTTTTCTTCTTTTAATCTAAGGCAGCGCGCCTTCGTTAATCGTATGAGTAAGTCCATTCTTTGGAAATCAAAATCGTAAAATCGGAATCCTTACTATAAATATATCACTATTACTGACTGAGTTTTCTTTTTACTTGCCCGGACTAGCTTTGTTAAATGCAAAACAATGACTAGGTTGTAACTGACACAATATTTTTTTTTCAAATAAATCATATAGTACCTTCGAGCTTAGTGCGAGCGAATAAACTCTGCATCTCCAGTGGAGACAATTTCTTACTAAAAGTCGAAGCCATCAAATGGGATGATGAGGAGTTTGAATCCTCCTCAGATCAGTAAAGGAAGGATATATGTGAAGAAATGATTTCCAGTACAAAACACGTCCAAGACAACCACTAATACTAATGCACTCTAATACGTACGAGTCGACACACACTGGCGTACAACCCTAGCGACGCCATTTCAAACACATCTTCCCGGTTGAAGAAAGTGAGATTTCAGAAAATGTTTAAAAATAATCATATATTCAGTACTTACAGGTGGTACGTGATCCCATGGTCCTTGTAGTTTTTATTTCTGATCTCATAGATACGGCTATTTAGGGATCGTTCAACAATTACGTGATCATTTTTGGCCGTTTTTTTACCCCTCCCCCCCCCCCCCCCCCCCTATGTGATCTCAGCGTAATCTTTTGTTGGACCCCCCCCCCCCTCGCCTTGATTACGTAATCTTCGTCCGTGCTTAAAATTTTTGCTGTTTATTAGCACTGACAGTGACACGTATGTCATGTTTCTATGGGTCTTAAATGACCTAAATTTGGGAAGAGGGTGTGTCATTTGTCAAAATGCAAAAGGTAAGAACTATAAAGTTAAATCAATGAAATATATAGTTTCATAAGTCTTTATTGAAACGACGAAATGAAATCAACTCTTTCTCACTAAGTCAAGAAAATTTAACAAGTTATTAAATTAAGTTATTTATTACATATTCCAGTTCTAGTGTTAGTCCAAATCTAAATCTACGTTGATAAAATTTGCTTATATTGATATTATTTGTAAATAAATAAGATAAACATTTTTTACCATGTACGGGTGGGAGAGCTGGTTCGAGCTTGCTAAAACATTTAGTTTGGTTTCCTTAAAATTATTCGTGGTAGGTGTTTCTGCGACACGGAAACGAGGCGCTCGTCTTAATTTCCCTATACGTTAAAGTTATAAAATGATCACGTAATCATGTATTCTACCCCCCCCAAATAATCAGATGTGTATACAAGCACTCGACCCCCCCCCCCCAAATAATCAGATGTGTATACAAGCACTCGACCCCCCCCCCCCCCCCCCTTCCGGTGATCACGTAATTGTTGAATGATACCTTATGGCAAATTTTAATACTTGCAAACTCACTCAAAAATGAAATCAAAACCTATAGGGTACTTACCGTTGACCTAGAGCAGTTTTGTCCTCATGCCCCCTTGGCTATGTTGAAATGGCCTACGGCCCTACATGATGGTCAATAATTAATACAGAGTAGGTACATAATATATTAAATGTAATATAATATCAGATATCACGGTGCACTGAAAATTGGGGCATTCATGTCAACATGATTTTTTAAATGAAATTCTGTATTGAACGAAGAACAAGTTATTACTCATAGCATACAAACAATAACAGTAATATGAAATACTTGTACTTAATGAGATTTTTGGGCTTGACATTGTTTTGTCAGGCGGTCGATTCTAGGCTCGATGTTTTTGCTCAACGCCAGGCGCATATCCTCGCTGACATCAAGCCGATTGCGGTGTTTAGTCTTCAGCAACAGCAGCGTAGAGACACTCTGCTCACATAAGTAGGTTGTTTAAAACAATAGCAGATATCGGAGCGCAATTTTTCGTAGTTTTGAACAAAGAGTTTGTAATACAAACTCTTTGGTTTTGAATAACTAACTGCTTTTTTGGACCAGAATTCTTCTAGTTTTACGCATTCGGAGACAATTTTGGCGTCAGTCATTTTTGAGTTTTATTGCCTCTTCCTGATATTCTTCTGGAAGAGTCGCAATATCCATATTGAATGGATGATGAATCATGGCCGACTAATGAACTAAACGATATAAATTTAATTAAAATTTATTTTTCTGGGCGAACAGCCTCGCGGCCCACCAACTATGTCGGCCCCCCGATTGGGAAATCCTGACCTAGAGTAATGAAATTTGGCAAGAAGCGAGGCAAGAAGCAAGGAAAGGAAAAATCTTAAAATTGTAAATACATATGTCGTCATGTCATATAAGAAATATATTTTTGTATATTTAAACTACACGAATGCTTAACAGTCAAACTATTGCTGTAGTGTTTATTTAGGCGGTTCGTGATTTTCCAAAATAATTGTTTTTGTACATACATAATACAAATACATTGAGTGATGATACGGAACCCTCGGTGCGCGAGTCAAACTCGCACTTGGCGACTTTTTTTGACGTGGATTCACGTCTCTCTTTTGTTTATAATATTTCGACTAGGTACCTATTCTTTGTCGTCGTCAGATAATAAAATTTAAAAATATATGTGTACCTGTGATATGTACCACAGAACACCTATTTTATCTGTGATATGTACCATGTCTTAGCTTAGGTACTCATAGTACAAGGTGGGCTGCATGTAAGCTAAAATATAACGTTACCGACACGAAACATGCACCGGAAAAATGGTCAATGCTTAATTTCTAAATAACGCACATATGTAGGTACAAGTACAACACGCACACTTAAACCTATCAGCAAACTGAGGAAGGGGTGGCGGAAATACAACAATAATAAAAACATTATTTGCAGGCACAGCGAGTCATCAAAGTTAGACGATTTTTTTCAATTCGATTAAAGATTAACCATGACAATCACATTTTTTTTTTATTTTGACATTGAAAATATTTTTTCGATCGCTTCATTATAGCCCCCCATTTTCGCTGAGAGTGTGAAATCGTCCTGGTGTCGCGAGTTTTGGGGCTACGTGAGTAGTTGAGGCCTGAGGGCTCAAAAGAAGCGTATCGACTAGGGCTACAAGATGGATTTTTTTCCAAACAGTAAAAAAATATATTTTAATGCAAAAATGTGAAAAATTAATTTTTTTTTCTAACTAAATCTCTTATATCTCAAAAACTAAATGTGATATCGAAAAATTATAAAAACCTGTTTAGATTTGGACTTTGGGCTACATTAAAAAAGCATTCGTCTATCGATGATGGTTCGTGCTGTAGTGTAGGTGGTCCCTCAAATTTTTCCCATTTTCGCTGAGAGTGTGATATCGACTTTTGAAAGTGCAACAGCGTAGAGAGCGAGGGAGAAGGAATATCCGAATGTATGAAATAAATTGTGAAAAATCAACAGATCTCACTCTGCAGATCCTCGGGTGACTTTGTAAGTTTGTTAGTTGGATTCTGATGATGGAGCCGGAAGGAAGCCATAGGAACTCCTAAACTACACATGATAAGCCCATCGTGTTTGGGCTCGTTGGATTTGTCTTCGCAAGTACTCTTGTCATATATGATGTCCAGGGTCCTGATGATGGAGCCGGAATGAAGCCATAGGAACTCCTAAACCACACATGATAAATCCACCGTGTTTGTGCTCGTTGGATTTGTCTTCGCAAGTACTCTAGTCATATGTTATTTCCAGGGTCCTGATGATGGAGCCGGAAGGAAGCCATAGGAACTCCTAAACTCCACATGATAAATCCATCATGTTTGGGCTCGTTGGATTCGTCTTCACAAGTACTCTAGCCATATATGATTTCCATGGTCCTGATGATAGAGCCGGAAGGAACCTATATTATATTTTTATATTTGATATTTATTAATTTGTTACTTTAGTTAGATCGACATAATGTCAAGCCTTATCTCTTTTTCTGTCTAAATTTTAGTTAAATTTTAGTTGTTTTTTTGAAAAATAATAAAAAATATACTATAAATGTAATAATTTTTTTTATTTTGTTGAGTTCATTTTCAATGTACTCGAAGGTCGTGTAATGCACGAGATCTGTGAATTTTTTGACATTAATTGTTTATCAAGAACACATAATAGCGAACATCAAGAGCGGCGTGAAAATATTCACGCCGCTCTTGAACACTGTACGTAGGATTCCTACGTACAGTGTTCTTAGGAATCCTTCCTACGGTAGGAAGAAAGAAATATAGTATAGGCATATATTTTGTCCTATGCATGCCTTGTGCATTGTATAGTGCAGTATTTTACTTGCGTAGATACTTGATTGAGTTGATTATAAAGGGATTTAAGGGTGTTTTTGCGAGCCGATATTGCCGGACCTACGATGCAGATGCGGTCAGGTCTCGCCTTAAGTAAGCAACTAAGGGCGAGGCCGAAGGCCGAGGTTCGTTCAAGTTAACGATATTCTTCTCTACGAAAGTAAGTACCTAAGGGCGAGGCCGAAGGCCGACCTACGTTCAGGTAAAAAATAAACCTTCTTGAAGAAAATAAGTAACTAAGGGCGAGACCGAAAGCCGAGCTTCGTTCAAGTTAACAATATTCTTCTCAATGAAAGTAAATAAATAAGGGTGAGGCCGAAGGCCGAGCAGCGTTTAGATAAACGATAAACCTTTTCCCGCCTTTGGGCCCAACATTTAATGACTTGCTATTATTATAATGTTTACGCGAACGCAGCTCGGCGAACGGCAGGGCCTTAACTTACTTTATTTAAGAAGGATTATCAAACTTACTTACTTACTTACTTAACTGAAAGCAGCTCAGCCTTCGGCCTCGCCCTTAGTTACTTTCTTTGAGAAAGTATATGGTTTACCTATACGGAGCTCTGCCTTCGGCGTCGCCGTCGCCATAATAACTTATAGTTTCTTTGAGAAAATATAGTTTACGTGCAAGGAGCTCGGCCTCGCCAGTAGTTACGTACGTTATTCGAGGCTGTCTTCGGCCTCGCCCTTAATGATTTCCTTTCTTCTTTTGAAATACGAATTCCATGCGAGCGAAGCCGCGGGCAAAAGCTAGTATTTTTTTTTTATGGAAACTGACAGGGTTGTTTTACATCACCTACAACATCCATGATGTTAGCCCATAACACCGGGTAAACTTGGTGCCACGTCAGTGCCTCCCCTCGGTCGTGCCGGCTGCACTGAACTGGACGGAAAACACAAACTATTTACATAGCCGTTTCGACCGACCTTTCATTCAGTGCGGTGGTACCAACCCGGGCGGGTTAAACCCTACCACCTAGTAATATAAGAAGGGAGTCATATCCCTTAGTCGCCTTTTACGACATACACGGGGAGAGATGCAGTGGGGCTATTCTTTTAAAGTACCGGCCCCACACGGTACAAATTATATAATACACAAATAGTACAAATTAAGAGTAATCTATACATCTATACATATAATAAAATCGTAGAGGTAAGAAAGTCTGTACATTGAATGTATTCGGAAAAAAACTAACCAGGGTGGCTTAAAATGAGATACTGAACATGTTAGAACAGTTTTTAAAATTTTTGTTTGTTTGTTTGTTTGTCTGTACGCGCATCACGCAAAAACCACTGAACGGAATTAGACGAAACTTTGTATAGTGGCAGTTTATATGCCGGGTTAACATAATACGTAAAAAAAAATAACAAAAATAAAAAAAAAATTACAATTATAAACATTATTGTGCGTTTAAAATCACGTAGTCCAAAGTACATAATTATATCTTGAGAACTGGCAGCAAATACAATTTGAATAAAATATTCATTCGAAATTTAAAAATAAGTAGATACAATGAAAATGACAGTTCTTCTTTTTTATAACTTGAACACAATAGTCTATACATATCTATTCTTTCTATACATATCATAAAATCGTAAATGCAAAAATGTTTATTTGTACGCGCATCTCGCAAAAACCACTGAACGGAATTTGACGAAACTTTTTATAGTGACAGTGTATATCCCGGATGAACATCATAATTAAAAAATATAATAAAAATCACGTAATCCAAAGTAAAGGTAAAAAACTATTTTAAATGTCATGTTGACAACGGAGAACTGTCATCTCGACGTGAGCTGGCCGGTGACAAATTGTTTGATAAATAAAAATAATAATTGAAAGTCGAAGTTATGTCGCTGTCATTGGTGCAATAAAATTTATATATCTGTTGCCCGCGGCTTCGCTCGCGTGAAATTCGTATTTAAAAAAAAGAAAGTAAGTAACTAAAGGCGGGCCCGAAGGCGGATCTGCGCTCACGTAAACGATATTCTTTCTCGATGAAAGTAACTAAGGGCGAGGCGGAAGGCGGAGCTGAGTTCAGGAAGAAGAAAAACATTCTTGAAGAAAGTAAGTAACTAAGGGCGAGGCCGAAGGCCGAGCTCTATTCTGGAAGACCATAAACCTTCTCGAAGAAAGTAAGTAACTATGGGCGAGGCCGCAGGCCGAGCTGCGTTCAGGAAGAAGCTAAACCATCTTGAAGAAAGTAAGTAACTAAGGCGAGGCCGAAGGCCGAGCTACGTTCGGATAATTGAAAAACCATCTCGAAGAAAGCAAGTAACTAAGGGCGAGGCCGAAGGCCGAGCACCGTTCAGGAAGAAGCTAAACCATCTCGAATAAAGTTAATTAATATTAAGATTGAGTTAATTTAATTTAAATTTTATTATAAAGTCCACGCTTCTAACGGCAAATATACCGTGCATCCTAGAACCTCGCGGTTATTCCCGGCTGGATGGCAAGAGGCCCGATGCTATCACCTTAGTGCCATGGACTAAGGGTAGTTCTTTGATGTGGGACGCCACTTTTGTTCTCACATTGGCTCCAAGTCATGTTAGGACATCTTCAAGAGCGGCTGGCGCGGCCGACGCTGGGGCGGAGAGCCTCAAACGCAGCAAATATAGAAATATAATTCAAGATTTCGAATTTGTTGCGTTTGCCGTTGAAACCCTCGGTCCGTGGAGCAGTGAAGCCAAAAGAGGCTTGAGCTGGTTGACGCAACTGGTGTCCCGCCATCAAGGGCTTATGTACTTCATTCAAAGGGTAAGCCTTGCCATCCAGCGGGGTAATGGCGCAAGTGCTCTAAGAACATTTGAAAATGCCCGTTTTGATAGTTATTTTAATGATTGTTAGGTAGGTTTAATTCTTTAGTTATTAATATTACTTTTTTATTTTTATGAAATAAATAGATTGAGTAAACGATATTATATTCTATCGAAGAAAGGAAGTCTTTAAGGGCGAGGCCCGAAGGCGGAAGAGGGTTTTTGGTTTACCTGAACGCAGCTCGGCCTTCGGCCTCGCACTTAGTTCCTTCCTTTCTTCCAGAAGGTTTATCGTCTTCCTGAACGCAGCTCGGCCTTCGGCCTCGCCCTTACTTACTTCCTTTATTTGAGAAAGATTTATCGCTTACCTGAAAGCAGCTCGGCCTTCGGCCTCGCCCTTAGTTAGTTACTTTCTTTAAGAAGGTTTATCGATTACCTGTACGCAGCTCGGCCTTCGGCCTCGCCCTTAGTTACTTACATTCTTCTTTGGAATACGAATTTCACGCGAGCGGAGCCGCGGGCTCAGCTAGTTATATAATAAGAACTGTTATGCTTGCGCAATGAGGTAAACATTACAATTTAAGATATTAAGCATACATATGTAATATGAATATTATTCAAATATTCAAAAATCTATCTGTATTACAATTTCATATCATAATAATAATATAAAGCGGGCCTCGGAAATGTTTAAAGCCCTGGACCACCAGATCCCTATATCCGGGCCTGGGGGAATGAAGTAAGCAATTAGCACTCAATAAAGTTTATTGCATAATTTCATCCACAAGTAGTGTTCAGTATTTTAATATTAAGTACCTACTTATTTATTCCAAAGTGTAGATTGAAAAACTTTCGTGGATGATTGAGTTTTATTTTTATTTTCTCTGGAACAAAGTTGGTTCTTATATCATGTTGGTATTACCTACGTTTGACGATTACAATTTCAAATTCCATGCCGTGATGGAATCCAGTGCGGCAGCCAGAACCAATCGCGTGAAAGAAATGTCATCGGACGCATCCAAGCTCGTGGCTGAAACTTTTGCCAGAGGTCATTTTAGGTTGTCGTCGCGTCGCACACGTTCGTGTCGAGTCGAGCAGCGGGAAGGGCGCATGCGCGGAGCGTACGTGCCAGCGTGACCTTGCCGCGTCCTTCCCGCCGCATCTGATTCAATTCAGTAGCCCAAACATCTCGCGGAGACGCGGCCGTTTGCAGCGCCCGCCTCGCCGCACCGCGCGACCGCACCGCACCGCGCGGGTCACCGCGGAAAAACATAAATAAATACGAAAAGTGCCGGCTTACTTTCCCTCTGTTACAGCTGATGTTCGTTCGCTAGTGCTCTGTCGTGCGTATGAATGATGTAACGCGCGATTGGTTTGGTGCTAGTGATATATCGGTGGGTAGGCTCGGCGGCGGCGGCGGGGCGGTCTTTTGGAACTGGTCTCTGGAGAAGCGAGGTTTGTAACCCAATCAATCGTGAAGCTCACAACTTCTTATCTGATATAAATTTAATGAGTTAGTTTATTATAGTCAAGTATAGCTCCTGTGATAACGATGCATACTGTTTACTTTACGTACCTGCACCTATAGTGTGGATAGTTTTCATTTGGTAGACATTTAGCAATCCCACACACGTAACTTTCACTGTTTATTTACATATTGATAGATTACTGCTAGACACTATGTAGTAAGAGAAGGATAATTTAAATGAGAGAAAGTAATATTGGAGAGTAAAACATTATTCAACACCGCCGCGCCGCCGATTAGGGTCACATGACCTCTCTCTCTGCAAATGTCAACATTTCAGCCGGTGCGCGGCGACACAAGCGGCGTCTCAAGAAGCTGGTGGGGAACTACGCATACGGCGAAATACTTTCCATTTGTACCTAATAATTATTTATTTGCACAAACCTCGTATGAAAGCCAGAAACCAAATATCAAAATGTATTTTTTTTGTTAATGTTATACATATTTATATTCGTTTATATTACATATTTCTCTTAAAATTTTTACAATAAATAATAATTTATTGTTCATTATTATCTCGTCGTCAAACAGATACCTAGGCAGGCATATCACGGTATTATATTATGTATTTTATTATCAAATTTCCCTTCTATTACAATATCTATACACATTAATTCTATACACATTAAAATTTTTTTACGGATTACCAGAGGTAAAAAATAAACAGAGTAAACTTAAAAAGTCAACATTACTAATTCTTACATTCTATAAACTTAGTAGACAAAATTAATATAAACAATTTAAAAGAAAAAACTGTAAAAAAACCTCCAAGCACGCCAGAGCGGCGCGGCGGCGCGGGGGCGCGGGGCGGTGGGTGAAGGTTTTGATATTTCTTGTTTATATTACACAAATTAATTAAAAATTTACCAATTTATAAAAATAGACTCTCGTCTTTCTGTTTTCCAAATCCAATTTTCAATCAAATTTAAATTTTCATCCGGTCATCCGGCTACCGTCCTGTAGTCTGAGGTCTGACCCTTACGTCAACGTGCAGTAGACATTCATTGACGGTCTGCATACCCTCTGATTCCATCTTCATCCCAGAGCCAAACTCCAGAACCTTGACCGGTAGCCAGCGTTGCTGGCTGCCGCCGGTCAAGCCGTCACATAATTATGGATCAGCCTGATTGCGAATTGCATTGACAATCGGCAATCTGTCCACAGACCATTGAAGACGATGAACGAACATAGATGAACTGTTGAGTAGGTTTTTGTACACTACAAAAAGCAGCCTACGTGCTCGAAGAAACGTGCCGGCGCGGCCGATGCCGCAATCGCTCACTAGATGGCGACACTGCCGTCCGTCTAACTGTCTGTCAATAGCAGCTGTATAGCAGTAGATAAATCCACACTGTGGAGTTTACAGTAATAAAAAGTGAATGTTCGCGTTTTTGTGTGATTCTGATTGATGAACATTTTCAACGTTTTCAGCACATTATATCAGATTTCACAGGTCGTAAACATTCTCATGTATTGCCTAGTGTTGTGCAGTTCCAACGTGTTCGAAAAAAGGCTGGGGACATGTTTCCAACCGATAAAGATATGCTGCGAAGATGACTCGTAGCTATTCGCCGAGACAAGGTTGAGCCTTCTAAATATTCCACAGTATTATGATTATTTTAATTGATTATTATGACCATTTTATGCTTGTTTTGATAAGAAATTCAGAAAATAATGTACACGTTCTTTCAGAACATAAATTATGGATATCTATACTTAAACAATACAGATAGATACAGATACAAAAATCGCCTCCATGAACCGACCCGTCCGTACATGATTATAACGTCATAAATAGGCTGAAATGTAGATATAACTGCGAGAAAACCCCAAAAGCACGAGAATTTGTATGGCCATTGACAGTTCTCTGGACCTTCTTATGACACAGTGGTGCCAACTAGTGGCCAACAAACACACGTTAGCTCTCATTGGTGTATCAGTCAGTGTATAAATAGGTGCAGGGAGTTATTTATCAGGCATGAGGCTGGTTTTAGATGGGTGTGTCAAGGGGGCTGAGCGGTCGTCGACCCGAGTGGCGGCGTGGCGACTGGACTTGGCGGAGACATTCATTCATTCATTCGTGTACATACACGCAGATTAGGCTTAGCCTTTTACTGCTTACTCTCTCATTCATCAACAATTGCTCTCTCTCAATTGTACATCTCTTTTTTACTTTGTCGGCTTTGACCATTAGTGATTTATGCTAACCCCTAATGGCAAAAGTCGAGCTGATCGCCTTTAGCCGTTCTCGGGGTTTTTATTACCCGCAAGCGGGTGACCCGATCTTCGTTTCCGTCCCCACCGCGGGGAGGCGGCGATCATCTACGACCTTTCTCTAATAACTTCCGCACAAAAAGCTCGGAAACCCTCTATAACCCGATCATCTAGAAACAGATCTTTGCTTATGGGCCAGACCAACCCAGCATCTTGGACCACGCTCTCGAGTGCTCCCCTTGCGTTATCGCTCAGAGAACACTCAAAGAGAACGTGGTCTACCGAATCGATCGGTTCCCCGCACTCGCATATGCTATTATCTATGATGCCGAATCTAAAGAAGTATTTTCCGAACTTCCCATGTCCAGTTAGGAACTGGACCAGCTCGTGATTCACTCTAAATACTTTCTTTCCTCTCATTTTTACGATAACTCTCGGTATGAACTCCCGCGTGAGATGACCTTTCTCACATTTGGCCCATTCGTCCTGCCAAATTTCCACGCTACGCTCTTTAAATTTCCTCTTAATTGTCATGGGCAAATCATCCGTACCAATCTCTATGTCCCTATATCGCTCGTATCGTTCACAAATTCCGCTTTTGCGGCTGAACATGCTCACCCTTTCCTGTATTAGGATATCAATGGGGAGCACACAAGCGATAGCGAATACCGCTTCTGTAGAGACCGTACGGTACGCCCTTATGACTCTCAAGAGGATAGAGCGCTGTGCGCTTCTAATTTGCCTAATATGTCGGCAATTAAGCCTACGTGACCAACTGGCCGACGCATAGGTCAAGACTGCCTCCACCACACCTCTATAGATAATGGTTAAGGCTTTTTGTCTAAGACCCCAGGTCGCGCTCGCCACTTTGGCCAGAGCATGAAACAGTTTTTTGGACTTTTCGCAGATCATCGTCACGTGAGAGCCCACACCGAGTTTCTCGTCTAGCATGACCCCAAGGTATTTAAAACTTTTGACCATGGTGAGGCTACGCCCGTCCAGTTTAACGGTGGGCGGCCTGTTTGTGTCTAGTTTACCCTTTAAGAGCATCATTACAGTTTTACTAGTCGAGAGCGTCATCTTTACACTTTTGCACCAATCATTCATTCGATCGATCGCATTCTGAGCTTTTTGCTCCAGTTCCTTCCTGGAATCACCATGTATAATAATGACCTTATCATCTGCGTACGAAATCTCGTCTACTTCGCGATCGATACTACCATCGAAAACGATGTTCCATATGGTAGGACCAAAGACGGATCCCTGCGGACAGCCTTTAGTCACCAGTTTCGCCACAGACCCGTACTTCGAACATACTGAAATAATATAATACTTTCGGCCACTGAAATAATCCTTCACGAGCCTATAGGCGTTACCGGGACAATCAAGCTTACGCAATGAATCCATAACACTGGGCCACCATAGGTTATCGAACGCCCCCGATATGTCAACAAATATGCCAAGAACATATTTGCTGCTCGAGTTTTCGACTCGATTATACAGTTCGACCGTGGCATCCTCCGTTGATACCCTCGGCCGAAACCCATACTGGTTCGATGATAGGCGGTCATCGAACTTACATAGGACCTTATTGACCAGTACCTTCTCAAAAATCTTTCCTAATACAGGTAAAAGCATAATTGGTCGGTACGATTTTGGGTCGCTAAGGTCCCTCTCTCCCCCTTTCGCTATAATAACAACCGAACTCTCCTTCCAGGACTTTGGATACTCTCCTTTATCGAGGCAGTCATTGAACAAATCAACGACTGCCTCTCCTACCACCGGCCAGGCCTTGGTGATTATTTCACCGTTTAGGTTATCAAGGCCGGGCGCTTTGCCCGCCTTGATTGACCTGATAGCCAACTCCACATCGATCCCTCGGATCGGCTCAGCATCACCTACTGGTGACACATAATCATTAATACGGTCTTTCTGATCTTTTTGCTGAGCCGTATTTTTTTCGGGATCGTCATCCGGAAGCAGCCGGTCCAATAGGAGACGAGAAGTTTCCTCCCAGTTGTCCGTCGTTACACCTTCATAAGAAAGTGAACTTAATATAGCGGACTTTCCGAGTTTATCGGCCTGATATTTATAAACTAGACCCCATGGGTCATCGTTTCCGTGCTCAGTTACGAATTTTTCAAAGCTACATTGTTTGGCGTGACTGATCGAGTCGAAGTAGTCATTTCTGACATTCGTATACTCCTCTCGCAGTCTTTCCCTATCGGACCTATCTGTTGCCAGATAGATCTTTCGGATCGCCATAAAATTCGCTTTTTTATCGGCTAACTCTGCATTCCACCAGACCGCCTTCTTTTGCAGAGGCACCCTTTTTTTAGGAATGCTTACATCGGCTACGTCCGCTATAGCTTTGGTGATGGCCTCAACCTTTCCTTCAATGCAAGCATTTCCGGTCAGGTCGAGGTCACCCCATCGCTCCTGTAAACACACATCAAATTTCTCCCAGTCGGCCTTTTTTAGCTGATACCGGTCTACGGTGTCGGCCAGGTCGACTGCCTCTTTTGTCACATCCCATGTAATGAGCCTATGGTCACTACTGGTTGCGTCAACATTAACTTTCCAGTTATGCATTTTACCCAGTAGCTTTTCCGTGCATAGGGTGACATCGATATTCGTCTCACCATGGTGACAATATGTCCCAGGTTGACCGAATTCGTTTGTCACAAAGAGATTGTGTTTCGCAATCAGATCATCAAGTTTACGGCCATTGTCGTCCGTGTGGCGACTATGCCAAAGAACCGATTTTGCATTCGCATCTAATGCTATCACAACATCTCTCCCTCTGAGATGCTCCAGTATTCTGTCCAATTTATCCAAGTGGATCTCTATTGGCTCACAGAATTGGAAGTAAGCGCTAATCGCATAGAAATTACCCAGCTTAGTTCTAATCTCAGCGCACACGCAATGTGTGTCGCTGAATTGCGAGAGTCTCAACACCTCAAGCTCATTATTAAAAATTACAATCCCTGCTTTCTTTTGTTCCAGGTGATCACCACCTGTAACAATTCGCGACCTGATTGCAAATCCGGCTATTTTGTTGTCTATACTGTACGGCTCCTGCACAAACAAAATGTCAATACATTTACCGCTACAATACTCCCTCGTTTCAGCCGCTATCGCGCGTGCACCGTTCATATTAAGCTGGGCCAACCTAAGACAATGTTTAATTTCCAGCGGCCCGCTTTGCGCCCTATTATCGGGCTCCTCCTCCTCATCCGTGAACCCCTCGTCACCACCTAGTTTTTTGGATCAGAATACTGAATCCTACGCAACTCCCTTTCTAATGCATGCTTATGTACAGGGCAGTCGCTATCTCGGACAGAGTGGTTGTGCGGCTTTTTAAAAGCTTTGCAATTACCACATCTGGCCGCCTCTTTATCTGCCTTTTTAGGGCACTTATCAAACTCGTGCCCTACCTCTGCACAGTGGCCACAGGTGGGAGCACGCTCCTTACAAAATTTCGCCACATGTCCGAAGGCCTGGCATTTGAAACACCTTGTGGCCACTATGTAGTCGGACACTCCGCAAATGCTCCACTCAACAGTGACGCGAGTTCTCTTTTTGAGAAACTCGCGTACTCTCACACTGGTCTCTACAACCCAGTGTGAGGTTTGTTTGCCTTTCGGCCCTGTTTTGAAGCATAGCTTCATTTCCTCTTTGAGGTGGTCCTCGGTTAGCCCTTGGACCTCCCCCTCCATATTCTGCCTAAAAATCGCCCTACGTAACGCCTCGGCTTCCATATCGCTCGAGACGTTATATATGATCATTTTTGGCTTTCTAAGCCTTGGCTTTTCCGCTACCAGACCGGCTCTCGCCAGTCCTTCGCTCGCCAAAAGCTTTGCGAGATCGGTTTCGGCTTGCGCCTCCACCACTACGGCCCCCGATTTCGTGTTCGTAATATTACGAACACGGATCCCGTCTTTTACGGGATCAATCGCCTTTTTTATTGCCTCTCTGGTTGCCTGACTAGAGGCACCAGTACTTGGCGGAGACAACGAGACGCGGTGGTGTGGTCCGCGTTCCGCACTAGATTGCAGAGCAGAGCTGTGTCTATAAATTACAATCAGGCTGCAGCCTCCGCCGCCCTCCCCCGCAGCCGCCGCCGTGGTTGCCTCAGCCAGCCAACACGCTTCCAGAAAGCTGCTAGTACACACCTAGTGTGCATAGCTAGGTCATCAATCATATTAAATCGTTTATATAGCTACATCCTAATGTAGGCATTCATTCATTATTACACATCCTGAACTACAAACCGTGATCCTCGAGTGATTGCACAAAAGCGGTGCATATCTTTAACCTTTGCGAAGAAAATCTCTGTAGATAGGTTCGGACTAAGGATTTTATTTTTTCATAATTTTCCTAGTATTTGAGCGGTCCTGTTGATGGTTGAATCTTGAATTCATTTGGCGGCGTGGGATGCGTTGTAGCACAGCAAGCGAGGGGAGCGCGGGGCGGGGCGCCTAAATCGTGGGTCCGACTTCGACACTAGATGCTCGCAGCCTGCAGGTCTATTCTTGTAAATTCTGACAGCGGAATCAGCGTTGTGGCGCTGAGAGCCTCTTTGGTAAGTGGCTCTCAGCGCCACAACAGCGCTGATTCCGCTGTCAGAATTTACAAGAATAGACCTGCTGTACCTATGTAATTGACTCCACACAATAAATTTCAATATAACCAGCTTTTGCCCCGGCTTCCCCGGCGTGCACGCACAGCTCGACTCTACATATACATATATGGACTCTATGATCTTATTTTGCGTTGTCTGTTGGTATCAAACCAAAGAATTAAATAAGGAGAGTAGAGGCAGGCCTCACGCACTCTATGTACTTGCGCGCGCTAACTACCTACCGCCCGACGGGCCGCCGGCGGTCTTTTTCAGTAAAAATTCGTCTGCCGCGCGAAGTATACATAGACGCTCGCCCACGCAAGTGCGCGCAGCTGCAAAGCAATAACCACTTTACACTCGATCGTTAAGGTACATTTTCGCACGCAGCGATTGGCGTTGTGAAAGAGTAGGCTATTAAAGCCCGAAGGTAGGAACATTTTCTATGGAGTGATTTATCTGTTACGAAGTAACTATTAAGTAATCTGTGGTAGAGGGGCTATTATAGCTTGTCGAGGAGTTAAAAAAAGGAGTGCGAGTCGAACTCGCGCACCGAGGGTTCCGTATCGCCATGTCATGGTCAGCGCCACTCACGCCATTTATGACGTGTTTTATGAAATGCTTCATATTAGTTAAAACTCATGATTAGTTAAAATGCTCCATACTGTTTTCGGTAGATGGCGCGCATACACTTTTTAGTTTCTTGTATTTGAATTTTTTACCCCCGTGATTTTTTCACTTTTTCTTATGTTTATTATTTGTTGTGATATCGGCCATAATAACACATATTCTGTGAAAATTTCAACGGGCTTCCTATCACGGTTCATTCAAGAGATACAATCCTCGGACAGACAGACGGACAGACAGACAGACAGACGGCGAAGGCTTAGAAATAGGGTCCCGTATGACGGATACGGAACCCTAAAAACGTGCTCAAAGATGAAGTTATTACATTACACTTGTTGACTCACATTATTTCTGTCTGATGCAAATAGAGTGCGTAGAGTGAATTTGATATGATGAAATTTACCGGACCAACTGAATGTTGGTGACAACACGTGACTATGAAATGTTTTTTATGGAACGTTTCTGATAAATGAATATCTATGGTTGGTCCTACGAGGGACCACATTTTGCCATTGATGCAAAAGTAGGTATATAGGTACGTAGATGCAGCTTAGTGCAGTGACATTTACAGCTGGTGGCACATTCATTATTGTGATTTTCGCATAGGACGTCGAACTTCGCAATTGCAAAGATAGACATACATACGTAGCAATAAAAGAGTAAAGTAAAGAGTATATAGGTACCGTACAGTAGTGCACGGAGGTGATGGATGAGTGCCAGCCAACTGTTTCCAATTTGGATTTCTTATTGACACTCTTGTTCACTCGACGTCCGCTTCCCCCCGACACGACGACGTCCAACTGTGTGTTAGGGTGAACGAGTCTACACGCTTACTGAACAAAGATAGGTAATTTAAATGTGAAATCCCATTACTAATAGACGAATGAGTTTTTTTTTATATAATCCGGTATGGGTGGCTGAGTCGGAGGGGCCAAAGCACAGGAGGCTGACCGTGGTTCGGATTCCACGTTAAACTGTAGGTCCCTTCCCTTCGTACTTTACTAAGTGGTAGGGTTTATCCCGGCTGGGTTGATACCACCGCACTGAGCGAAACGTCGGTCGAAACGGCTATGTGAATAGTTCCTGTTTTCCGTCCAGTTCAGTGTAGCCGACATGAAATGAAGGGAAGCACTGACATGGCACCCAGTTCACCCGGTGTTATAGGCTGACATCACGGATGTTGTAGTTGATGTAGCCAACCGTGTCCAGTAACAATTTATAGGATTGAGATTTTGTTCTTCATGTCCAGTCAAGCGAATTTCTTTGATTCAAACTGATTTAATAAGAATAAGTGATGACCTAAAATTCGTTGACTTGAGCTAGGTCGAGCGGCATTTAAGTTTTGAGGGACTGTACTGCGTTAATAATAATCAATTCTTCAAATATAATATATTCCATGGGTATGTATATTATTCCATGTAACAAGTCATAATCATGTAAATATTGTGTATTCCGCACAACTTTTAGAAGGCCGAAACTTAGACCCATACTTAGTTTAGTTATAGGCGTAATCTGAAACCTTATTTTGTCTCTCCTGTAATTTTTTTAAAACTGCAGATAGTCCCTTCTGCCATAACACTACCGATATATTTGAATACGTATAAATATACGAGTATATATATTTGTTTTTGTTGCAGAGTGAAGATAGTAAAGAAGAAAGATGGAACTATACGGAGCTTCTTAGTTTTTAAACGGTAAGTTGGATTTTGAATACATTCTCTATCCTCACGTAAAATATTTAGACGATATTTCCTGAAATTGAACACAATCATTTACGTAGTTTAGCAGTTTTGATTAAAATTTAGTAAAAAGTAGACATACGTTTTCCTTTCATAACAGTATTTTTTTTTAGCAATTGCCTGTATGGAAATAGGTATACATAAACAATCAACTGGCACATACTATACACATAGAGCAAACCTGCCGCACACAGAACACACCTACATAGATAGATGCACCTCGCAACACACTGCACGTCGAGTTGAATACGAATATGAGTTCTAGAGGTGGCGATGCAATTATGAACCAAAGTTCACCCCTGGATGGATATCTACATCTCCTGTGCTGCTGTGCCACACTTCCACCCCTTCTGTCCGCAATAGACATGGCTGGCAGTAAGTTAAAACGAGACGGAAGTTAACTTTCTCCATACAAAACCGTCTTTCGGTTTCTTTTCGGTTTCTTTTCGTTTTTTACTCCCTCAAAACCTCATCAGATTTTTACAATTCTTTTTTTGTTGTATTATTACGTAGATTCGACTGTCCTTAGGGAGTGGAATCTACGTTCCTGTCTTTTTATTTTTTTTATATCTAAAGTGATGATGATGCCTCAATAACGCTTAATGAACTTCATGACATCAAAAAAAAAAAAAAAAAATTTTTTTAGAATTACCAATTTTTAGCTCCGGTGTTGTAGGTTATTTCATCTAAAAATTACAGGAACGTAGATTGGACTGTCCTTAACACAAGAAAAATCGGATAAGGTTTAGGGGGCTAGAAAACATAAATGTCGAAAGACGATTTTGTATGGAAAAAGTTAACTTCCGTCGCGTTTTAAAGCTGCTTACTCCTAATACTTTTGAGAACCGATGGGTCCTCAAAAGACCAATGTCAACAGCAAAAGGGTGTAGGAAATAATTTCATTATTGCACTCAAATAAAAATATGTATGGGCAAAAGGAAGGTAACAACTTAATTCGTCTATAGGCATTTTCTAACGGAATACCTGTGGGGTATGATGAAACTCACCTAGAGTGGCGGAAAGAAATATACATATTATGACAGAGGTACAGAAATACAAAACAACGCTTAATACAATATCAATCAATACTAATAATAAATCTGTAAGGGATGGTCATGGAGTAAGTTACTTTGTTTTATGAGATATTGCATTTGCAGACTCTGTGTATGATACTAAAACTAAATTGACGATTTTTAGAAATCTTTTCTGTATGTATGTTCCTCCATAACTCTAAAACCGATCATCCAAATTTTATGAAACTTAGTATAAGAAAATTTAACTTTACGTGACACAGGGTAGGCTAAATAAAATTCAGTTCCGGTTACGCTAATATGTGGCTCTCATACAAACCGAATTGTTCCACGAGCCGAAATAAAGGTAACGCAGGAACACAGTTCGGCCTTCCTTCCTTTTAATACGAATTTCAAGCGAGCGAAGCCGCGTGCAAAAGCTAGTGTAATAATAAAAGATAAGATAAACTTAAATATGAATAGTTACACATAAGAAGATAAGATTTTGCACCGTGTGGGGCCGGTACTATAAAAGAATAGCCCCACTGCATCTCTCCCCGTGTATGTCGTAAAAGGCGACTAAGGGATATGACTCCCTTCTTATATTACTAGGTGGTAGGGTTCAATCCGCCCGGGTTGGTACCACCGCACTGAATGAAAGGTCAGTCGAAACGGCTATGTAAATAGTTTGTGTTTTCCGTCCAGTTCAGTGTAGCCGGCACGACCGAAGGGAAGCACTGACGTGGCACCAAGTTCACCCGGTGTTATGGGCTGTCATCACGGATGTTGTAGGTGGTGTAGCCAACCGTGTCAGTTTCCATAAAAAAAAAAAAAAGGTGAGCCATAACACAAGTATCAGTCATTGTGAACTCAGATTATTAGCTGATTTAGTTGGTGACATGTGTTTTCGGGAGTGATGTATGAGAAAGTCTCATCTATTATCACAATAATGGATTTCTCAGAAAAACATTTCAAAACATTCAAACACTTGTACCACAGATGAGATATTAGTGCTTGCACCCAATGCTTGTGCCTACACATTGTTGTGATCGCTGATTAGATTATGTATGATAGCGTCTGTTCTTTCGATGTCTGTCAGAATGCGTGATAAAACGCATCTTCACTGCAACACCGTTGTTGTAGTTGTTGCACGAGAGTAGTCGGGGTTGGCCTCTTGGTCGGAGAATTTCATGCAAAACTCCTTGATCCCCAGCCGCCCCAGCTGGCCAATGTCCTGTCCATGAAGGTCAAAAGACGACCAGGGTGGCTGAAGAACATTTGTTGTTCATTTTGCACCACACAGGAGGGACGTGTCTCTTAAGGGTCTTCAGGTGCCACGGACGCGAACAACCTCTGTGCCAGGTAATTTTTAACTTGTGCCATACCAGGTGCCATTCCAGGTGTCATGTCAGTACTACCCCTTGGCCGTGCTGGCTATATTCAACTGAGTTGAATTCATTTACGTTCGATACAAGTACCCGATACAGCGTCGGAAAAAATTGGAACGGATCCAGAATGCGCGTTTCAGCTGTGTGTGCGCATCACATCGGACTATCACGAAATTATCTCTTGCTTCAGCTGCCTGGTATTTAAACCTCTCAGCCACGAAATGTTTTCTCATTCCGGTCGCTGTAAGTCGACCCGGTCACGATGTACGCTGAAGTTTATAAAGTAAATTTTACTTGTTTATACGCGACTAAAAATATGTTTTCATTAGCCTTTTTCCTGCCATTCGAAGCCAGATAGCTTTCGTCAAATATTTGGCTGTGTCAGATCCGGCTGGATCACGAAACTATGTCGATATTGAATAATATTGCTACGGGTTTACGCAGATATGTAAAAACATCCACATAATATTTTTGAACGACTGCATTATTTATATCGCTTTTAACTTAAGAATGTGTCAAACAAAAGATTAGCCGGCATGACCAAAGGAAAGTAGATGTGGTAGTTGAGCGGTGTGGTGTGGAGTGAGGTGAGGTGAGGTGAGGTGGTGATGTAGACAACTATACGGCAGGTTATAACAAATCGGTCAAGTGCGAGTTTTGCTCACGCACGTAGGGTTCCGTAGATCCACTGTACCATTCCTGTCAAAAAACCATATAGCTACGTCTCTTTTTCCTCTGTCTGCGATGCAAAGTACCTGTGGTGCCATCTATTATTTAGTAGCGTGAATATGTACTAATCGATTCTTATCGCGTCTCTTACATGGCGACCCCTTATTTTTTACTTTTTGCTTTTTAAAATTATATTTATTGGGATATCCGCTATAACAACACATATTCTGTGATAATTTCAACCGGCTATATAGGTACCATTGATTTTATAACTCCCCCTATAAAATCAATGATAGGTACCTATTACGGTTCAAGAGATGGACCGACAGACAGACAGAAAGACAGACAGACGACGTAGGCTTAGTAATAGGTTACCGTATGGATGATGAACCCTAAAACGAAAGTTATCCAAGGAAATCTTGCTTGGTGGTTGTTCATCGCATTATGACAAATTGAACAGGTGGCAGTGGACTTTTATTGAAACATACCCAAAACATACATACATAGAGTCACGCCTATTTCCCAGTGGGGAGGACAGAGACAACGGATCTCCACGTGCCACGATCCTGACACACCTCTGCCGCCTCTTCCACTCTCATAGCATTCGTTCCATAAACTTTCGTTAGTCTCATATTATTTTACATTCTTCCACATTCTTACCTAATACTCCTATGAATAAATAAATACAAGCATCTTTAGTTTTAGCTGCAAAAAACTGCTTTAGAAAACTAGATAGGATACAAACTGAGACCACTCAGCCTACAGAGCTCATTGTAGTTGTCGGTGCTCTGAAGAAAGAAGAAAGAAAGAACCCCTGTTTCATAGGTGACATTGCTTGGTGAAACCACTTGGGTTATCTTGGTGATTGATTACATTTGGGTTATCATATCTGTGATGTGTACAAACATAGTACAACTACATACAGCCTAGCTAGACTCAACAATGTAGAGATGTTTGTTTATCTTCAGTCAGTGTATTGAGTAAGAGGACTTCGTAATATTTCAAATCCGAACCAGGATAAAATATTGGTATGTTATAGGTACTCAGGGTCAGTCTGGGACCCAAATAGTTACCGGGTAAAATTGTCACTTTTTTACTCGATCGACCGGGTTCAACGAGGGTTGGACCGGCACACGGGGGGTCCGGCCCACCGGGAAAAGTCCCAGCATTCCCTGAGGCCAGACCGACGACGCTGGTTATACTTACGAAGAGGAAACACGAAAACATATTGTGTTTGATAGTGTGAAAATGATCCAATCATCGCTAACTATTTTCTAGCACTTTAAGTTGAAGTTTTGTAGTCATGCGGATGCCAATGACCGGGATATCAAGAAGGTGAACCGTCTCAGCAAATAGAGGCCAATGCGCAATCGTTTTGTGTCAATAGTATACCTACGTGCACGCGCAATTACACCCAGCCAAGACAAGAGAGTCCACATATCAAAGCAGTTCATAGGACGTTGCATTGCAGTACAGGAAACTTTCTTTTCTATCATTTTGTTTTGATTTACGTTTTTGTTTATAGACGTCCAGAGATACCAGCCTTTCGGCTACAAAATCCAGACGTCTACTACCTGCACTCTTGCGAGTACAGTGATCATGTATGCCAGATCGAGGCCCCATAGCTATGGGCAGCAGCTGATCTGTCGAACGTCCGTTCTTCCGAAAAAATCCCATGGGAAACACAGGCTGCGACCTTTCCCCAGCCGATCCGAGCCACCACCCGTCCACCCGAAGGAACCCCCGACCGAAGTCGAGAGCCGGGGGTGAAGCCTTCACTGCCACTGGGGTCAGCACCCTATCCAACCGCAACCTGTGCCCAGGGCCTCAGCGTTTTGTACTAGCCCAAAGGCTTTTGTTTTCACCAGCTATGTATATGCGTGGAAGTGCATATGACCACCACCTAATGTGTACCGGGGATCCACCGGTCTCGAATGACAGACTTACGTCAGCGTCATTAGCTCGTGAGAAGTCCATCCCACATCCACATATAAGTGTGTGTAGCACCGACATACCGATCTACATTATTCGCATGTCTACCAATTCTCCACATTGGTTACGGAGCTCTAAGTGGCTCACCACTCGCAGCTTTCGCTACTTATTCCCGTGTTAGGTGCTTTAACTACACAAGTACGGAAGCACCAGGGAATCAACGCTAAACCACAACCCCTGCGAGACCAACTCCAGTGTTCCGTGCAGAAGCACGAAGCATTCTGGGGCTTTTAACGGAACCCCGCAGTACTCAACCCAGCGTTTAGGGTGGTATCTCATTTGACCCACCGACCTGAGTGGAGTCGGCAGCGTGAGCTAAGAGGAGGCCGAAACCCCCAACTTAGTACTCATGTTAGACTAGCAACGTTTAATGAGTAATCGTCGAGAACAAGTTCTCTACCACACATTATTTCTAACAGTGACGCCCGTTACACCGCCCAGTTGCGGGATAGGGTAGCCAACTGCTAGTTTTAAGGGTAGCCACCGTGTGGTCTGCATAGGGAAACGTCACGGATCCTAGTACCCAACTCCGACACCTTGGACGACTAAACGCCTCTGCGACCCCGTACAAAGGTCGCTAATACGGGTCTATGGATACTGGTGGCCGGGCCCGACACCTTGGGTAGACCGAAGTCTACCACTGCGATCGCTCCCCAGCGACTACCTCGGCAGTACAGGAAAGTAGGAATACATTAAATACAAAATTTTTATTGAAAATAATAAAGAAAAGCATGCGCTTGTTGCGCACTCTTGCACTTACCGCCCCGCCGCGCTGCATCGCCGCCCACCGCGCGCCGTCATCGGGCATAGGGTTGCCAGTGCGAAGAGAATGGCGTTTACACCGGCTCCTTCATTCCAAGGCACGTCGCTTAAATTAAGCTAACACCTCGGGGTCCTCGGAGTCCAACTGTCGCACGACCTGAACTTTCGTCGCCATATCAAGGGGAAGGCCAAGCTGGCTTCTAAAAAGCTGGGCGTACTCAATAAGGTGCGACGGTACTTCACGGCGGACCAAAAGCTGCTCCTGTATAAATCGCAGATCAGGTCTTGCTTGGAGTACTGCTCGCACCTGTGGGATGGCTCTGCTAAATACCAGCTTGCGCCTCTGGACTCGATCCAGCGTCGAGCCGTGCGACTAGTGGGTGACCCCGAAGTGTCCCGCGATCTAGAACCACTGTAACACCGTAGGGATGTCGGCTCCCTAAGTGTGTTCTATCGCTTATTCCATGGGGAGTGCTCGGAGGAGCTGTTTAACGCGATCCCGCCGTCCCCTTTCCACCTCCGCACCACGCGCACTGGGCAGGGATTGCATCCCTATACGCTGGACTTACCGCGCATGCGTACCAATCGATTCTGCAGATCTTTCCTTTACAGAACCGGTAAACTCTGGAACGCTCTTCCTGCTCATATATTTCCCCCCAAGTACAGTCTCGGGTCCTTCAAGAGGGGCGTGAATGTGCACCTGTCAGGCCGGCATGGCATTCGCAACCCCCGAATACGTCCGAATGTCCATGGGCGCCGCTAGACACCTCATGGGTGCCTCGGCGGTATATGTCGAGCTAACAATAAAAAAAAATAAAAAAAAAAACTGAAAGCCGGATTTACCAGCCCGTAAACCCGGACATTTTGATAATAAGGCCGGACCCTTAAACACTAAGGATTTATTAACTATATTATAAAATAAAAATCATGTAATTATTAGTTATTCATTCAGTCTTTAATTTAAATAAAAAAATTACAAAAGAAGATACGCACAAAAAAAAAACCTTACAAAAACCGGACAGGCCGGACACGCTCTAATTTGACCGGACTAGCATTTAAAAAAACCATGTCCGGCTTTATCCGGACGTCTGGCAACGCTAATCGGGCAGATATGTACGTACAGTACCCGCCAGTAAATAATGAACATCGGGTTTAGAAAGAGACGTGCGAGTTCGTGCGAAAGGGACGATGTTGTACAACTGGATTATCTCTTTCTAAAGCTCGATGTGCATTACTTACTGCCGGGTCTATATACATGTGTGTAGAGATTACTTGTGATACAAAAATCTATAGCCTTTAAAAAGTGTGAAATAATTCAGGCACGGGAATCGGGATGTATTAAAGTTTCGGAGACTACGAACCTTACACGCGAGGATACACGTGCAGTGATTTAGCGAGGCGAAAACGGGAACTTGGTTATTGTTGACACAGGTTGTGAACTCTTTTATCGTCGGTATAGTATTAATTAAAAAGGCGAATACGATATTTGACAGAATACGATATTCGCCTTTTATATTCGATATAAAAGGGCGAATATTCTGTTCTGTCTAAGTTCTGAAATTTAAAGTTCTGTCAAATTATGTATTTCCAGGCCTGATGACGCCCCGATGCCGACAGCTTACCCCCACACCCCGCCCCGGGTTGCTGAGATATGTGCAATAATGTGTTGCATCGAAGGAAACAATAAGTCAGGCGACAGCATTATCAAGGTTTCCCAAGTTTATCGCATATTATATTGTTGTGCACTTTCTAGTTCATTCCAGACTCGATCAAAGGATCTGGGTGCATTAAAGCACACACAGGAGTCGTATCTTGCAATACAATATTATTATAACTTTTGAGCACGTACCCGATGTTCGGGAAATATTACGAGAGTGCAGCAATCGAGTAATATAAGGCCAGACCAAGTAGATGACACGAAATGGTTCATATTCAGTAATTTCGAGCTAATAATGTTATTGCCTGAAGTGCTAAAAGTGCTAGTGAAGTGCTAAAAAGTCAGACAAGTAACTAAATAGAATAGACTCCTATGCAGTAATAGCCAAATTTACGAGCAAATAAATTCTAGGAATAGATCATAACATCACTAAGATAATTTTGAAATTCGAATGTTGAATTAAAAAAAAATGGCCAGCGTTAATATTGGCCAGCCATCAACATGGTCCGGCGGATGTGATCGATCCGACGACGTCTGTTGAGTGAGACCATGGACCTAATCAATATTGACACCGACTAATTTTATTATTGTTGTAGGTAAACGGTCCAATGTCTCTCCATAGATCACATACTAACCTAATCTCTCGGCTGTCCGCCTGACATAATAAATAATATACAGCATTTCAGTGTTAGTTGTAACAATTTAATAATTTAATATGAGTAGGTGTCTGTCATCTGTTATTCACTTAAGGAGTATGGCGTGCCCAGAATTTTTGGTTCGAGGGGAGGGTAGGGGGGGGGGGGGGGGGTTCGATTTAATCTAAGGAAATTCCAATACTAGAAGGAGCCTAGAATTTTTTTAGGTGGTCAAAACATCGCATCCTAGTAGTGTGCAACATTTTTGTTTGTTTGGGTGTGGGGGTTTGAACCCATTAGGTATATCTAGGCACGCCTATGGGTCATGGTATGATAAGGGTGTGGCGGCGGATTAGATCTACAACTATAGGTACATATTCTCGCGCTCTGCCCATTATTGTCAATCGTACAAATGAGCATTTCCCCACTAAATTGGGATCACCCGTGAGCGTGGAGGACCGTAGACCGAAAGATTGAGCGATCGAACGGTCGTTGTCTCGGCTCGACTCAACTAGCGTAGCCTGCGGTTAACCACCTCGCTCGCACCACCGCGAGTACCGCGACCGCACCGGGAGGCCGCGCCGGAGCGGAGGAGCCGGAGCGGGTTTCATTCCCGTCCTCTACATTTCTATAAATAACTACACCGGATCTTCTGCACAATCCGTTCGTACCTCCACCGCAGAGTATAAGTTTCATGTTTTCAATTCCATTTGTACAAAAGTTAAATTACAAATTTGAAAAACCCCCGACCTCTTGAAAAGTCTAAATAATTTCCATTTAGTCACTTAAAGGCGCCGGGGTACCGCTAAGAAAACAACCGCGCAGCAGTTTTAAATTTTTTTATTTAAGAGACGTAATCTTCTGATTACTTGATTACATTTCAAGCTTTTTTTGATTACTTGTTTATATAAACATAGTTAAGAGCCATCCTGGTTTTTAATTTAACTTTTATTTAAAGCGTTTCATCTATCTATACATATAATAAAATCGTAGAGGTAAGAAAGTCTGTACATTGAATGTATTCGGAAAAAAACTAACCAGGGTGGCTTAAAATGAGATACTGAACATGTTAGAACAGTTTTTAAAATTTTTGTTTGTTTGTTTGTTTGTCTGTACGCGCATCACGCAAAAACCACTGAACGGAATTAGACGAAACTTTGTATAGTGGCAGTTTATATGCCGGGTTAACATAATACGTAAAAAAAAATAACAAAAATAAAAAAAAATTACAATTATAAACATTATTGTGCGTTTAAAATCACGTAGTCCAAAGTACATAATTATATCTTGAGAACTGGCAGCAAATACAATTTGAATAAAATATTCATTCGAAATTTAAAAATAAGTAGATACAATGAAAATGACAGTTCTTCTTTTTTATAACTTGAACACAATAGTCTATACATATCTATTCTTTCTATACATATCATAAAATCGTAAATGCAAAAATGTTTATTTGTACGCGCATCTCGCAAAAACCACTGAACGGAATTTGACGAAACTTTTTATAGTGACAGTGTATATCCCGGATGAACATCATAATTAAAAAATATAATAAAAATCACGTAATCCAAAGTAAAGGTAAAAAACTATTTTAAATGTCATGTTGACAACGGAGAACTGTCATCTCGACGTGAGCTGGCCGGTGACAAATTGTTTGATAAATAAAAATAATAATTGAAAGTCGAAGTTATGTCGCTGTCATTGGTGCAATAAAATTTATATATCTGTTGCCCGCGGCTTCGCTCGCGTGAAATTCGTATTTAAAAAAAAGAAAGTAAGTAACTAAAGGCGGGCCCGAAGGCGGATCTGCGCTCACGTAAACGATATTCTTTCTCGATGAAAGTAACTAAGGGCGAGGCGGAAGGCGGAGCTGAGTTCAGGAAGAAGAAAAACATTCTTGAAGAAAGTAAGTAACTAAGGGCGAGGCCGAAGGCCGAGCTCTATTCTGGAAGACCATAAACCTTCTCGAAGAAAGTAAGTAACTATGGGCGAGGCCGCAGGCCGAGCTGCGTTCAGGAAGAAGCTAAACCATCTTGAAGAAAGTAAGTAACTAAGGCGAGGCCGAAGGCCGAGCTACGTTCGGATAATTGAAAAACCATCTCGAAGAAAGCAAGTAACTAAGGGCGAGGCCGAAGGCCGAGCACCGTTCAGGAAGAAGCTAAACCATCTCGAATAAAGTTAATTAATATTAAGATTGAGTTAATTTAATTTAAATTTTATTATAAAGTCCACGCTTCTAACGGCAAATATACCGTGCATCCTAGAACCTCGCGGTTATTCCCGGCTGGATGGCAAGAGGCCCGATGCTATCACCTTAGTGCCATGGACTAAGGGTAGTTCTTTGATGTGGGACGCCACTTTTGTTCTCACATTGGCTCCAAGTCATGTTAGGACATCTTCAAGAGCGGCTGGCGCGGCCGACGCTGGGGCGGAGAGCCTCAAACGCAGCAAATATAGAAATATAATTCAAGATTTCGAATTTGTTGCGTTTGCCGTTGAAACCCTCGGTCCGTGGAGCAGTGAAGCCAAAAGAGGCTTGAGCTGGTTGACGCAACTGGTGTCCCGCCATCAAGGGCTTATGTACTTCATTCAAAGGGTAAGCCTTGCCATCCAGCGGGGTAATGGCGCAAGTGCTCTAAGAACATTTGAAAATGCCCGTTTTGATAGTTATTTTAATGATTGTTAGGTAGGTTTAATTCTTTAGTTATTAATATTACTTTTTTATTTTTATGAAATAAATAGATTGAGTAAACGATATTATATTCTATCGAAGAAAGGAAGTCTTTAAGGGCGAGGCCCGAAGGCGGAAGAGGGTTTTTGGTTTACCTGAACGCAGCTCGGCCTTCGGCCTCGCACTTAGTTCCTTCCTTTCTTCCAGAAGGTTTATCGTCTTCCTGAACGCAGCTCGGCCTTCGGCCTCGCCCTTACTTACTTCCTTTATTTGAGAAAGATTTATCGCTTACCTGAAAGCAGCTCGGCCTTCGGCCTCGCCCTTAGTTAGTTACTTTCTTTAAGAAGGTTTATCGATTACCTGTACGCAGCTCGGCCTTCGGCCTCGCCCTTAGTTACTTACATTCTTCTTTGGAATACGAATTTCACGCGAGCGGAGCCGCGGGCTCAGCTAGTTACTAATAAAATCTAATAAAAAACCGCATCCGAATCGGTCCATTTATGAATGTAATACGAATGTAACTCCGTTGTCTGTCTGTTACCTTTTCACGCCTAAACCGCTGAACAGATTTCGATAAAATTTTACACGGAGATGGATTGCAACCTGAGGAAGGACATAGGCTACCTTTTGTCTTAAAAAAATGGGAGGGGGGAGGGGGAAATTGGGGATGCTATTTGTATGGGCAACCCATCCTTTCGTAAGTTAATATATGAAGGGAAGGGTGAAGGGGGATGGGTGAAGGGGGAGGTGCGGAGATGGAGAGTTGGGGATGGAGGAGGAGGGCCGGGGTATGAGAGAGACGAGGGAGAATGGAGGGGGAGCGGCGATGAAGGCGGGGTGTGAGGGAAGTCACGGGAGGTAGCGAGGACTGTAGGAGGGATGGGAAGGGAATAAGGGAATGGGAGGTAGGTAAGATGGTAGGAGGGGTGGGAAGGGAGGGGAGGAAGGTAGGGAGTTGGAGGAACTGGAAAGGCTTTAGGGTAGGGGGAGGTAGGGGAGGCGGGGGAGGAGTGTATGATGGGTGAGCGGGGGGAGGGAGAGGTGAGGAGAGGGGCGACGAAGGAGAGGAAGGGGTGAGGGAGGGTGGGAGAAGCGGCGGGGGAGAAATGGTTGAACGAGGGCTGAGGGAGGGAGAGATAGAAGTGCCGGTGGGAGGAATAGAAGTGGCGCAGGGGGAGCGAGAGGGAGGGAAGGGAGGGGTGGGCGAGGGAGGAAGGAGAAGAAAGAGGGGAGGGAAGAGGAAGAAGGCGGAAAGAGTGGAAGGTAGGGAGAAGGTAGGAGAGGAAGAGAAAAGAAGCGAGGGGGAGGGAGGGAGTGGGGATAGGGGAAAGAGGGGAGATAGGGAGAAGGGAGAGGGGAAGGAGGGAAGTAGGGAGAGAGGTAAACAGATAACGAGGTTAAGGAGAAGGGGAAAGAGGGGTACGGAGAAAAGAGAGGGAGGAACGGAGAGAGGAAGGGAGAGAAGGTTCAGGGGGAGAGAGACAGAGAATACAAGATAACCGATCGTCGATTGTTTTATGATGTCATCGTTTAAATCGGATTTACCAGTTACCTCTTGTCCAGCAGTTATCTGTCGGTTACAGTGACATTTCTCATACATTTGACAAGAGCTAACTGGCAGCTACATTGTAGCCGGAGGTGGTGAAATCGGTCGGCACAAGAGATATCGAATGGTCCGCGTATTTATTTTGGAAAATGTGAAGTGGCGGCGGCTGTATGAACTATGAAGAGAAAGCGGTATACCCATATAGGTATCGGCCAGCGACTCGCCTCGTGCTGCACGAGGCGAGTGCACCTAGTCACGCAAGCAAGCCAGACTAGGTGCACGAGTCGTGCACCTAGTCTGGCTTGCTTGCGTCTGCTTCGGCCGGCCCCGCCCTCAGCCACTTCGTGCAGTGTGTCACTGTCTCGCTAGCGGCACTGTATTTTCTGCCGACACTTCACGTCTCCACGTCAAAACCGCAGCGAATGAACGTTAATTTAACGTATAATGTACCTATGTGTATTAATGAATAAAGGTTAATGTATGAAGGAACGTTATTTATAATGTATGTTCCAAACTAAATAGTTATCGGTGCTGTTCTCCGCTCGCGGTCGACTGTGCTTCACGGAATAAGCGGAAAACAACTGCGAGTTGAAATGAGGCTGTCGCTCATTGCGGGCGGTTTTCCCAATATCCAATATTGCGCGTGTGCTTATTACGTCATTGTGCACCCGAACTTCGTGTCGGTGCGGTAGACAAAATACAAATCCGGGAAATTGTTATGGGTGATGTGATGAGATGAGATGATGAATGAAGCACTGCCGCTGTGGCGGATACGGGGGGGGGGGGGGGGGGGGGGGGGGGGGATGGGTGGCTGAGTCAGAGGGGCCGAAGCACATGCTCTGACTAGCCAATATCACCTCCGAGAAGGTAGGTGCCATACCGGAGACTTCCCTGGATTGCTGGCTATACTGGACTAGAGGAGAACACAATCGAGGTTGCTATGCGGCCATCTTACATCCAGTACGGTGGTACCAACCCAGTCGGCTACAATTTGAGCCTACCACCTAGTAAGGGGCAAGGGAAGGGACCTACAGTTTTACACCGGTTGCGAACGGTGAAGCAGCGGGTGTAGGTATGCACGTAAAATTTTTCGTCAGAAAAAACTCATTGGTACACGCCGACGGATTCGAACCTCGGACCTCCCGCATGAGATGCCCTAACCACTCGGCCACCCGCCGCTTGAGTTTGAGCCTTCCCCAAAGTCGAAGGCTGGATGCGCCACGCTGAACACTGACATGGCACCTAGTTCACCAAGGTGTTATGGGCTGACATCACTGATGTAGCCCATAACACATATATATATATATATATATAGTTCCCATAAAAAAAAAATTCATGAAGCATTCTCGACGAATAATTTTATAATATTGGACAAACCCAAATGTAGCGTTATCTTTGCCGGTTTTTATAACAGATATATTTTAACAAACAAGTGCTACTGTTTCCCGCGGGGCGGCGCGGCGCGGTGGCTGGACACGATGTAGTAGGTATCTAATCTACACACGTGTACGGGTACACACAGCACATTGCACATGCACTGCAGACTGCACCGAGTGATCTGACATTTACGAAATTAAACATAACGAAACCACATGAAAACCATTATTACAACCCAATATAGGTTATTATTAGTCTGACGACGTTTCTGTACTTTTTTACAAACAATTAAAGTGTTCCTTCGAATATCTTTTCTTTGTAAGTTTTCTGCGTTCCACTATCTTGAGTGCGCGCGCATATAACCATGCGCCTTGTAGTTTATCTTGTTTATTTTGTTGGGAATAAAAAAGTGCTTACGTATGTGTTTTTAATGTCAGCTTACAAATAATTTGCACTTTAACAGTGCAGAAGGTGAACTTAATGCCGAATTAAATGTTAGGTTGTCATCTACTACATAGGTTACTACTGGCCAAAGCTATGTTAAGTACATAAATGCATTGATAAGGAAGAGGGAGAAGGTGTGGAGCTAAGCTTGCGATGGCTTCACCGAACATATCCGGGCCCATCGGCAGTAGAGGAGGGTGTTAATCGAGGTCGGATTAGCGAGTGGCCACTCTAAATTTCCCGCGCATGCTTCACGTTTCGGCTCGCATCCAGCCCTCGTCAGCTAGTCTGCGTTGACTAGGACGCGGGGAAACACCAGTCCCGCTCTCGACCTCCCTCTCCCTACCTATCCATATTCTGTAGGATGCTTCCAGTGACGTTTTCGAAGCTCTCTCCAAGTATGAGCTTAGCGTCGATCTTGGCAGCCCTAGATTCTTGAAGAGACTGTAGAGCGACTTCGCTGGTAGTCCTCTTGCTCCGACTTCTACAGCGAAGAGATCAGTCTTGAATTCGTATTATCCAGAAATTATAATAATACCTCAGACTTCAGCGTATCAGTTAATTAAAGCAATAAAAATAAAGTGAGAAACCTCAATAGATACAGCTCGTAAACACATTTATCTATTGGTAATGCGCGACTTGATAATAATATAAGGTAATTTTGGAAGAGGTGTCAAGTGTCACCGTCAACATTATTTCGTGGCAGTAGGTGTTAGTTATGTACAAACTACATACATATACGTAAGTACTAAGTATGTAGGTAGGTACATAAACTATCTTACTGTGTGCTTTGTTAATTATTTACCGACAAACAATGTTATAGGTTTGTACAATAATTTGGCGCTCACAGATGGTTCAGATAAAAAAACCGAACTTTTTACATCAAAAGGGGGGACCCTTACATTTTTCAAGAACACACTTTTCATGACTTATGCGACCGAACGTCCATGGGTGTTGTTAGAGACCTTAAAATTTATAAAAAAAAGGCAAATTAGTTACGGCGAAAATCTGCAAGGGTCTTCCTAAGAGTGTGTTCTGTAGCTCCTATTAGCCTCGGGTCTTGAAAAGACGCGTCAGCACGCGCCCCGGCTGGCAACAGCGCGCCAAATCTGTATGGATTTGATATTGCGAAACAGTAAATAAATGTGTGATATGAATCGATATTTAGCAAATACCGAACCTCTCATACTTCGGTATTTTCGTCATACCGAACACCGAACACGGTGCTGAAATACCGAACAGTTCGGTAAATAACCGAACACCTGGCAAGCCTGCGCCTGCAACTCAACTGCAGTGCAGAACAACCTGTGGTGTTTCTACTCGAAGTTACTAGTTAGATACTAATTAAGTGTCAAAATGTGCTATAACGACGAGCGAGTAGAGTAGACAACGTGACCTTTCGTGCGCTCACTCACTCCACGTGTTGACCTGGGTGTTATTACAAGTTTGTTTCTCTTTATTTAGGCTTTTAAGATATTTAAATGTGGATGTATGGGGAGTGACCTAGTAAGTGCATTTTTTTGCTAGGTTTTGAATTTTGGCAGCCGATTGGATGAAAAGACTTTTGGTCTTAGACTAAATCTTTTGTTTGGTCGTGCCAGCTACATTGAACTGGACAAAAATCACCTATAATTGTTATAGCCATTTTCTTCGACCGACTTTCGTTGTGCTGGTGTACCAATCTGAACGGGTTAATCCCTACCAGCTAAATATGTACATAGTAAGATAAAGGGATGAAACTACGGTTTCAAGTGGAATCCGAACCACTGCCGACTTCAACGGTCGTACGGCCACCCATCCAAAGCCTGACCGCACCATTGTTGCTTGTCGGCCTCGATAGCACAGTGGTGCAGACAGTCGACTGTTGCTATTGATTGTTAAGCAACGCTGGGCGCGTTCAGTACTTGCATGGGTGACCGCTCGACCGTTGGAGGCTGACCATGGTTCGGATTCCACGTAAAACTGTAGGTCCCTTCCCTTCCTACCTTACTCGGTGGTAGGGTTCAACCCGCCCGGGTTGGTACCACCGCACTGAATGAAACGTCGGTCGAAACGGCTATGTAAATAGTTTGTGTTTCCCGTCCAGTTCAGTGTAGCCGGCACGATCGAAGGGAAGCACTGACATGGCACCTAGTTCACCCGAATGTTGTAGGTGATGTAGCCAACCGTGTCAGTTTCCATAAAAAAAAATTGAAAATATAATTAAAATGAAAATGAAGCAGCGGTTACGGGATCCTCGGCACGTGAACATGGTTCACTTGAACACTTTTTTTTTAAAGAAATGTTTTGACACCCTTCTCGACATAAGAAAAACTTGCCATATACGTATATTATGCTCTGCTCACACGGCACACCGTTCACTACTAAAGCCGACACACCACCTATGTACCTACTTCCATCTTCCCGGAATGTAAACAGTTGTTATATAAGATAACCACTTCGTTGTATGTAACACGCCACTTCTCAGATAGTCCGTTTAAACAAATAAAAAAAGAAGAAAAACAAGCTAGCAAATTATATTTTACGAAACCCCCTCGGAAACCTCTCCACTGCACATAGCCGCAGCCACTGAATTGGGAATTCCCGATTCAGTGTCCGCAGCAGTCCTTACTTCCTTTATTATTACTACACATCAAAAACTTCTGTGACTCTGCATATTCCCTATTTTTAACCGACTTCCCAAAAGGGAGGAGGTTCTCAATTTGAGTGTGTTTTTTTTTTTTTTTTTGTTTGTAGGTCATACCTCAGAGGTGGTCCCATTTAAATTTTATCGAAATTGATTCAGCGGTTTTTGAAAAATCAACAAAATACTATGGTGGTGTGGTTACCTTCAGCAAAACTTGTGATGTGGTCGTTTTCAGCAATTTTCAGTTTGATAATTTACTATGGTGTGTGGTTACCTTCAGCAAAACTTTTGTGATGTGGACTTTTTCAGCAATTTGCAGTTTGACACATGGCGAATAATTCTGTACCACTTCAACCGATTTCGATTATTCTCTTTTATGTAATATTACTAAAAAGAATGAAATAAAAACTGTTTAAAAAAATATAAAACCGACTTCAAAAAAAAAAAAATTAGTAGTACTAAAAGTAATATTTATATATACCTAATATATACATACATACATACATATCACACACGCTGAATCCCGACAATCGGGGTAAGCAGAGTAATCGGTGTTTTGCTGCAAGAACTCTGGTAAATTACAGCACAACACCGACCACCACGTTTCGCAAAGTATTCGAACAAGATTCAATCGATCAAGCAGCAAGTAAGGCACGAAGACCCACCTGCTGCATGACTCGGTGGAAGTACCATGCCAAGGTGAGAGGTGGCGAACCCGTCGCCCTTTAGCACGGCATCTTGTCCTTATCCCTTAGTCGCCTTTTACGACATGCACGGGGAGAGATGCAGTGGGGCTATTCTTTTTAAGTACCGGGCCCACACGGCACCTAATATATATACCTAATATTTTGAATTTTCTCTGTCATTGAATTGTCAATTGAATACATGAATCAATATTGTGATACATATTCGGACCCTTGTACCATCGAGCTGGTCGGATGATGGAGACGGAAGGTGGCCATAGGAACTCCTAAACTACACATAATAAACCCATCGTGTTTGGACTTTTTGCATTTGTCTTCACGAGCAATTTACTTTAGACCTAGGAGTCCTTGCCTAGGAGATTCTCAATTCGACAGTATGTTTTCTTTTTTTTATGTTTGTTACGCGATTACTCCGTCAATTGTGGGCTGATTTTGAAAATTCTTTTTTTGGTTGAAAGGGGATAACCCTGAGGTGGTCCCACTTTAATGTGGTCAAGATCGGATTGGAAAGCGAGGCGGAATCGCGAGGCCGAAGGCCGAGCGATTCCGCCGAGTACATTAATAGCAAAATATTACAAAAAAAAAGGTGAAATAAAAAACTATTTAAAAAAATATAGAAACCGCCTTCAAACTCTAGGGTTAGATTTTTTTTATTTCATACATTTTTGAAGGCGGTTTTTATATTTTTTTAAATAGTTTTTTATTTTTCCTAAAGTCTTAATTTATATTAAGACTTTAAGATTATATTATTTATATAAAAGGGTACGTTCGGCATTAATTATTGTTATTTATGTTCACGTGTTTGAGTTAGCATTCAGTAATCAATTTTTAAGTCACACGCAGTCAGTTTTTCCTTTTGACGAGAGAGGCGGCGCGGTGGAGGCGGCGAGGGCGGAGGCGCGGAGGCGGCAGGACGCTCCCCACCGAGCTCCAACTCGAGCGCGCACTTTCTAATAATAGATAGTGTGCGACATGTCTGTTGTTTTATTTCTCTGCCAATAATCTCGCATTCAGTAATTTTCCATACGAAAATCGTTAACCTCTTTACGATAAGTTGGAGCCGAGTCGACGCCGGCGCATACGAACACATCCTCACTATCTCGTATGCATGCAAACGGGTATGAGGGTGTGTGCAGGCGCGCGGCGGGTGTGTGGATGTAGGTCGTAGCATCGACGTCGCGGCCCTGGCGCGGAGCGGCGCGGAGGGCGGGCGGACACTCTGCCCGCGTCATACACCCTCCACTGCTCCAGGAAGCCGTTCTACAGTGTAATGTCGACACCCCTCTCAGTCGAGTCCTGAACGAGGACGAGGACAATAAAATTTACAAAATCCTGACGAAGAGAAGTCCTTAAGTTTGGTGTTTAAAGCATAAACCACTCGGTGCAGCACCGACTCGACAGATGATCGAGATTGTCTGCCATCAGTTCGTCGACTCACCGTGTTCACCGAGTGTAGCGACTAGCGAGCGGGTCCTCCGCCTCCGCCGCGCCGCCGCGCCGCCTGCGCGCGCGCCGCGGTTCCCAGCCTGCGCGTGTCCTGCGCCGCTTCAGTGACATCCTTCCTCTGGACAGAGTTGACGCTCTCTGTGTGTATCGGCTGCAATGTAAATACCACGGAACCCTACTTGCTCCAGGATAGTGCTATACATTACGCGTATAGCACTATATAACTGGTATACATATTTAATTATTTTGTGTTTGAAATCTTCCGGAATACCGGTATCGTGATTGGACTGGAAAGCGAGAGGGTTGACATGATATGGATTTACAGGTTAGTCGTCAACGGCATATTGTCGTTTCTTTTTATTTATAACTAGCCTTTTCCCGCGGCTACACTCGCGTGAAATTCGTATTTAAAAATAAGAAAGTAAGTAAGTCCGCTACCGTACCTTTATTTCCGAGGGCGGAAATAATCGGTTTTATTAGAGTCATATCTTAGCGTAACCGGAACTGAATTTTATTTAGCCTATCCTGTGTCTCGTATAGGTAAATGTGCTTGTACGAAGTTTCATCCAATTCAGATAATCGGTTTTAAAGTTATGGAAGAACATACTTACATACATACATACAGAAAATATTTCTAAAAATCGTCAATTTAGTTTTGGTATCATACATAGAGTTTACAAACGCAGTATCTCATAAAACAAAGTTACTTACTCCATGACCATCGCTACAGATTTATTATTAGTATATATTGATTGATATTGATATTGATGATGATTGATATTGATATTGATAATATAGCGTTTATTTCAGGCGCAAGCCCACACATTACAGAATAAGAACAATGTACAACATAATACCTGTACATGTTGTGCTGTCTAAGTTATTGCAGGCAGCACAACACCGATTAGTCTGCTTACCCAGATTGTCGATATACAGCATTTCTCTATACATATTATATGCCTATAGAAACATTTATTTTATTTTATTTGCAATTATGTGCGTGCGTGCGCGTGCATACATTTCGTTCTGTCTTTATTACTCAAATACATAGATACTCGCATAGATACTTACGTAGGTATTCATTTCCAACACAAACAATGTTTTCATATAACAATATAACTATAGGTAGGATGTTGCATTTTAATAATTGATATGATATTGGTATCTAGTGTTTTAGTCAATGCTTACGTGCTGCAATGTGTAAACAAAAAACAAGATTACTGAACAAATCGGTATCAACACAATTCACCTACAGTAGGTACCTCGCTCGCATACTGCATGCGTTATTTATTAATATTAGCACCAGTCTACCTTTTGACCAGGGACGCCGGAAATGTTTGGATTTAGGGGGGGCCAAAGAAATTTAAATATTTAATAGGCTATGCAGCAGGGGCTTCGCGAGAATACGAGAAAAAATAAATAAAAAATACACCTCTCCTCTCTGGCTCGATTCAGCTCGGCGACGAACTCAACTCAACTCTCTTCTATCAAACCTGATATCAACCAATTGATGAAAAATAAAAAACAGTTTCATACCTCCCATTAGATATTTAATTATTGTTTTTCTCTTTTATTATAATATCATTTAAGTAACATTGTAATACGATTATTAATAAGGAATGCACAAAAACAATTTTTTTGTTTGTTTTAGGGCCTCCGTCAAAAATTTCGCTTTCCAAAAGGGTTCCGTCACCAAATAAGTTTGAGAACCGCTGGGCTATAGAATAGAGCGGAGCAGAATGTGAACATTTTCATACAAACAATTTCATCTCGAACGCAATGCGAGTACTTGAATGGGTGACCGCTGACCGTTGGAGGCTGACCGAGGTTCGGATTCCTCATAAAACTGTAGGTCCCTTCCCTCCTAATCTTACTTGGTGGTAGGGTTTAACCCGCCTGGGTTGGTACCACTGCACTGAATGAAACGTCGGTCCAAACGGCTATGTAAATAGTTTGTGTTTTCCGACCAGTTCAGTGTAGCCGGCACGATCAAAGGGGGAAGCACTGACATGGCACCTAGTTCACTCGGTGTTATGGGCTGACATCACGGACGTTGTGGGTGATGTAGCCAACCGTGTCACACAGCGTGAGCTAGCACACTAAGTGTGAGTCTTGTAGGTAACATTTGTAGGATTTAAACGGCTCTAACGATTTCGATGAAATAGTGTATTTAGATATATTATTTTATTATTTTTATATATTAGTACTAAGCATGTACCCGTTTTATATTTCTTCATTAGATGCAAAGCCGAAAATGAAGAGAAAAAATACGTCCCGACCAGGATTCGAACCTGGAATACCGGCTTGAGACACCAGCGCTTTACTATTTCGCCACCGAGTCAATGACGTATTCTTCCTTCCTTCCTTACCTATAATAAAATCCAACGTCTGCTTTCTGTCTGTCTGTCTGTCTGTCCGCTTATAACTCGAGAACCACTGAACCGATTTTAATAAAACAAAATTCTACGGATAGCTTGATTCTTCCCATCAACTATAGGCTTCTTACTATCACGCTAAATAGCTTATGAGGTTAGCAGTGAAGTGAAATATGAGAGCGGGCGGAGCCGCGGGCACAGCTAGTTCTCTATAAATTTCGAACAGTTGCATCTTCTAAAGAAGGTATGACGCGATCTCCTGCGTTCAGTCGACTTGCACGAATCCGTATTGAATCTCTCGGTTCGAATTCTGGTCGGGAAGTATTTTTTTCTTCATTTTCGGCTTTGCATTTATATAATTTAGATATAAGTAATGATTTTTTGAAGTTAATGTAAATAGGAAAAGGAGAACTGAGAATTCCCTGAGAAAATAACTTAACTTAGTGACTACCTATTTGAATGTACCTACCTGTACCAATGTGTGTATAATATTGAGATAAGAATGACTTGCAATGCAACCCTTTGTTATTAATTAATTATTGTAACTTGGTTAATGCCACGAGGAAGTGCTTTCATTTTAGTAATGAAGTCAATTATTTATAATCAAATTATAACTATATAGCTTTATTTTCATGTTATAATTATAAATTAAAATTATTAAATAAACTATAAGTACCTATCAATAAAATTTAAAGACAAATATAACTAATTATAACTTAATTAAACTTCATTAATAAAAAAAAGTGATCAAGTTGAAATAGGTGGTACCTCAGGTGGATGTGCGTCTGTCTATATCTCAAATGCCTATATTTAGTTAGAGTGGTCATCGTTGGTTCACTCTAGGTCAAGGGACGTTGGCGGAGTGTCTCCAGAGCGATCCCAGTGTATCAATCTTTAGTTAAAAAAAATCTTAGTTAAATAAATACAAGTTTGCGTGTTTTTCTCAAAATATTATGTCAGAGTAAACAGGGTAGAGAAAGGACTGCTAGATTAACTACCGCGCAGCTCGTCCACGTCAGTCGGCGACAATGGGAGCGTCACGCTTTACGCCCTCGCACTGTCACGCTACTGCCTCCCACACCCCCTCCCCACCCCCGCTGTGCGCCCCCGGCCCGCCCCTCCGCCCCGGTGAGCCCTTCACTATTCCACTTTACACCCACGCGAGCGACAAACCAGATTCTGGAATGCGCGGCGAGAGCAGACTGCACCCACGGAGCGACCCGGCGCGGAGGCGGCGGCGCGGCGGGGCGGCCTATACCTTGTACGTAATCTGAGTACGGGGATTTATAGCGACAGCCTAGAACGATAAAAAAGGTATGGACTCCGAACCCTATCCTCGCCAGCGTAACACGATATAAGCAAAAGCATGCTTGTTTCGTATGGACGGTCGCGCGCTGGCCCGTCGCAAAAACCTGTTTAAAGTGCCCGCATGCTATGTGTTTACGTTTGAAAACACTACAGCCAAGTTTAGTGTGCACAATAGTGGAATATCTTATCATCGGTAAGTACACTCCGCTCCCCGCAACTCGGCGACGCTAGTTCTCATACAAGCATTTGACAGTCCGGCGTCCATACCTTTTTTATCGTTCTATGCGACAGCATAGACGCAGTGCTCGCATGTCTAACCACTATCGATGCGCCGGCAGCGGCAGCGTAGCGCAGTGCATTGCTCTACCTACACGAAGTTAGAACCTGACAAATGGAACTGCAGTGCGTAATATTGGAAATATCTAATTTGAGACTATGTAGAAAACATCATCATAGTCAGCCCGTATCGGGCTGATATTCCAATGTGGGACTCCATACTGCCATCGTCAAGTTACATACATACAAAGCACGCTTACATTTATCATTTATAATTTGTCATAGTTTCTGAAAAGTTTCAGTCAGGCCGGCAGGCATGACATTCCCAATTCCCGTGCATCACAGAATACCTGCGGGCATCGTTAGACACAAGGATTTTATAATCTTTCTCTACATATCGAGCGAGCATTGCATAAAAATATCGCGAATCGCGCTTGTTTTTCATGAATGATGAAGGTCGCGCTACGAAAATATCGAAGAACAAATAAGATGCGCCGGCGCGGGTCAACGTATCTTCAGATATATTTATCGACACGAGCGACGAGTGGAATTAGCGAACATACGGACAGACAACTTCGTGCAGCATCGAAACATTTAATTTTGACACGAAATAGTAATGGACGCTCACACGTTTTCTGTTCCTTTTTTTTGGTCTATAAATAATTGTTTGAAAGTTTAAATCACTTTGAATATTCTCATTTCCACGCTTGAATTGGTGCCTATCGCCTGTTGGTATTTCCAAATAGATAAAATAAAATATAAAACCCGCGGCTCACTAGGAGCTTAACATGGTGATCAGGTTTAGGAAGAACAACCCTATTAAAAAAACAAATCACATCGAAATTGGCTTCTCGAGCATATAGTAAGAGAGCTGACTTATAGAAATCACGCGTCGCACTTTATAATACTTTTAATGATGTAACAATACGAAAGTAGGTTAATAAAAGTAAATAGAACATGATAAATTAATGGGTACAGATGATAGAGGCTATCACAGTTAGGGCAAAGCGATAGATGGTCCGCGCGATCATAGCTTGGACTATTGATCTTCAATGTCCGAGCTTCGAATCCGACCGACATGCACCAATTACTTTTTCTGGCGGAAAAATGTACGTGCATACCTACACGTGCTGCTTCGCCGTTCGGGACCGGTGTAAAACTGTAGGTTCCTTCCACAGAGCATGGAATACTGCTCGCGCCCCCTCCTAGAGACGTCCTAAGCGATAATATTTGAAACCCAATAATCGTACGCAGAGCTGCTAGCGCTTCGTATGTGTGTGAGTGTGTTAGTATCGACACTACACACAAAGAGGAGCAAGTTAGGCACACGCACAAAACAAATGCACACGCACAACACACATATGTAAGTCATAGGCCACGCCCACAGGCTTCAACGGCGTTGTAGGGAAATCGCGCTCAGGGCGTCTCTAGCAGGCGCGGCGCGCGGTATTCCATGCTCTGTGGTTCCTTCCTTTGCTCCTCAAGGCTCAAAATTATAGCCGACTGAATATAATTTTGTGGTGGTACTTGGTACCACCATTCACGATGTAAGATGGCCGCATAGCAGCCTCGGCTGTGTTCTCATCTATAGTCCAGTATAGACAGCAATCCAAGGGAAGTCTTCTTCGTCCGACCAACCAATATCACCTCTTGGTCGGAGCATATGCCCTGGCCGGTCTTACCGGAGGGCAAAAAACAATTTTTTTTAGAAGAACAAATTGACGAGCTGCTATGTACATTATTCACGAGATGTCTATTCTTTGTTAAGATTTTTTTAACTTATTAAAAATACTTTGGGGGTTCGGGGAAGATATCTACATTTGTTACGTGTGAAGGACAGACGGACAGACATACAATACTATAGGACCTCACGATCAACTAAATGTTTACTCGATTGCCGGCGACACAGAGACGGTTGGTACGCAACCCTAAACTTAGAAGTGTTCTTAGGTATCGTTTTTGTTTTTCTTTTACAAATTTCTTCGTAATTTCTTATCCCTGGGTTATTTATTACTGGCTTTTCCCATGACTGTGCACAATGTGTTTATTTGTTTACAGTTACATATTTGTGTACGAGATACACGTACGAGTGTATCGCACAATCCGTCTGATACTATAGTAGAGTAGCCGACTGAGGCTATCGCAGCGCAACACGCGGAAACAGCGTGGGCGCGACGCGACGCACGCGTCGCGCGCGTGCTGTCCTGCTGACTGCTGGCTGGCTGAGTGCTGACCCGTCCCCCCTTCCTCCTCCGTCTATATATCGTCTCACCTTCATCAAACTCGTGCAGTAGAGGCCGCGCCGGCCGGCGGCGGCGGTGGCGTTGTCGCCGCTGCCGCTGTCGAGGTGGCGGCGCGGTGGAGGATGAGCCCGCTTTTCGTCGCACGCGCAACGCAATTCGACGGGCGGCATTCGTCATCATCGCATCGCATCGGGCCATCGGCCTCTTAGATAGAACCTTTACTATTTTTACACTACGAGTAGTTTCATAAACAGGTTGCTATGCAATTCGCAACGTTGCAGATTTTTAGCCGCGGCCGTCCCGCCTCTGCCGCCGCCGCCGCCGCTTGCTTCGGTCGCTCTATATCTGCCACCCGGTGCCATCGCGTTGCCGTCTAAAAGCGCTACAGTTTCCAGTTCAGCTATTTCAGGCCACGCACCGTTGCGTCAGATGAATGTTTTATGAGTCGCTCGTAGTTCCGTTGGTATCAAGATCAGGGCTTACATCATCAAATGATGGCATTTGGTTTTTTCAGCTTACGGTATCACTGTATCTGCTGCAGACGTTCTGCAACGATTTCGTTCTACAACATAGAAGAATGATCGGACATCGTACCAACATTTTGCGAATATAATTTGTTTTATTTTCGTGTTTTAATTATTCCAAAGACATGGTTGACACCTTTCGTTCCTGCATTTAAATTGCAATAGAATACTAAATGGTGTAGAATACTAACCGTGTGGGGACGGTACTTAAAAAGAATAGCCCCACTGCGTCTCTCCCCATGCATGTCGTAAAAGGCGACTAAGGGATAAGGACAAGATTCCGTGCTAAAGGGCGACAGGCTCGCCACCTCTCACCTTGGCACGGTACTTCCACCGAGTCAATGCAGTAGGTGGGTCTTCGTGCCTTACTTTCTGCTTGATCGATTGAATCTTGTTCGAATACTTTGCGAAACGTGGTGTTCGGTGTTGTGCTGTAATTTACCAGAGTTCTTGCAGCACAACACCGATTACTCTGCTTAACCCGACTGTCGGGATTCAGCGTGTGTGATATGTATACTAAATGGTATGGTCGCCGTGCTGAATAAAATACCTAGTTAATACATATACCCTGTATTTCAACAATCGGGGTAAGCAGGGTAATCATAATACTCTTGTAAATTACAGCACAGCACCGACCACCACGTTTAGCAAAGCATTCGGCACGCATACCCACCTGCTGCATGACTCTGTGGAAGGACCTTGCTGAGGGATAGGTGGCTATCCTGTCGATTTTTAGCATGGCAACAAGGATGTTCTACAGGTACTTACACCAGTTTTAGAGACCTGTGTACGACAATTGGTACGCTAAGTATCAGGCAGGACATACATATCGTCACGCCTGTTTCCCGGTGGGGTAGACAGAGACAAAGGTACTCCACGTGCCACGATCCTGATACACCTCTGCCGCCTCTTCCAATCTCATTGTTCTTCTAGTTCTATCTGTGTTTCTATGGCGGAGGTAGTTGCAGCGCATGAGGCCTCGCCGCCGGCCGGTTTACATTCTTGCATTACTGGCTGCCAGTCTACCTATACGAGACTATATAGTAACATAATGTTCTTCTAGTTCTATCTGTGGTTCTATGGCGGAGGTAGTTGCAGCGCATGAGGCGCCGCCGCCGCCGGCCGGTTTACACTATTGCATTACTGGCTGCCAGTCTACCTATACGAGACTATATAGTAACATAATGTTCTTCTAGTTCTATCTATGGTTCTATGGCGGAGGTAGTTGCAGCGCATGAGGCCCCGCCGCCGGCCGGTTTACACTATTGCATTACTGGCTGCCAGTCTACCTATACGAGACTATATAGTAACATAATGTTCTTCTAGTTCTATCTTTGGTTCTATGGCGGAGGTAGTTGCAGCGCATGAGGCGCCGCCGCCGCCGGCCGTTTTACACTCTTGCATTACTGGCTGCCAGTCTACCTATACGAGACTATATAGTAACATAATGTTCTTCTAGTTCTATCTTTGGTTCTATGGCGGAGGTAGTTGCAGCGCATGAGGCGCCGCCGCCCCGCCGCCCGCGGCCGGCCGGTTTAGACTCTTGCATTACTGGCTGCCAGTCTATCTATACGAGACTATATAGTAACATAATGTTCTTCTAGTTCTATCTATGGTTCTATGGCGGAGGTAGTTGCAGCGCATGAGGCCCCGCCGCCGGCCGGTTTACATTCTTGCATTACTGGCTGCCACTCTTTTTTTTTTTTTTTTTTTTTTTATGGAAACTGACACGGTTGGCTACATCACCTACAACATCCGTGATGTCAGCCCATAACACCGGGTGAACTAGGTGCTATGTCAGTGCTTCCCTTCATTTCGCGTCGGCTACACTGAACTGGACGGAAAACACGAACTATTTACATAGCCGTTTCGACCGACGTTTCGCTCAGTGCGGTGGTACCAACCCGGCCGGGATAAACCCTACCACCCAGTAAGGTAAGAAGGGAAGGGACCTACAGTTTAACGTGGAATCCGAACCACGGTCAGCCTCCAACGGTCGGGCGGTCACCCATCCAATAACTGACCGCACCACTGAAGTGCCGAGGCTGACGATCCCTTAGTCGACTTTTACGACATGCGACGGGGAGAGATGCAGTGGGGCTATTCTTTTTAAGTACCGACCCCACACGGCACTCTACCTATACGAGACTATATTATAGTAACATAATGTTCTTCTAGTTCTATCTGTGGTTCTATAGCGTAGGTAGTTGCAGCGCATGAGGCGCCGCCACCCCGCCGCCGCACAATGCAGTGAGCCTTTACCAAAAATCAAAAAATGAAATATTAATTCAGTGGACTTTCATCCTGCCGTTGTAAAGTAGATAAGACACTACTTCTAAAAATAAGATTAACCAAACGTGAACTGCGCTCATTGGCTAATGATCTCCCTTCCAACAGGAACAATGTCGCGGCGAGTAGTTAATCCCTCTTATCAGTTGTATGTTGTCCGTTGCATCGAGTGTCATAACAAAAGTATTAGCAAGTGTTTTGAAGTGATTGAAAATGGATTCTATAGCCCAAGGTACGTAGTTTAATACGTTATATAAATGTTGTCTTTTTGTTTATGATTTATTTTTCTATTAGGTCTTAAACATACCCTTGAAAATTATCTAAAATTAATGCAATTCCAAACTTTGACGAAGCTTTAAAAAAAAAGTGCGCAAAGTGTCTCGAGGTTTTTACTTTTTCTTGTAGCTATATTAATGTACTTTCAGATTTAGTAAAGTTTGTCTGCCAATATCTGCCAATAGGTAATATTATGATTTTTTTTCAGAGAGGGGATCGTCATACAAAAATTGGAGCTTGCGGCATAAACAGCAGCAAAAATGACCGCAAACAAGTTGTATTCAACGAAATATGTTCTCGTTTAAGTATATTTGAACGATGAAAAAATATAAAAAATGTGAGTAGGTTATATCCTCGCTGAGGAAGGTGTCTACACACAAATATGTGAGAATAGACGGCGATGTTATTGATTATTTGAAAAAAAATGGCTCCAGTCTCGCAATGTAGATCTATATATACCTACCGAATTTAGATTTAAGGGAAGACGATTATTCAGATTATAATTAGTTTTAACGTTGTAATTTAATATTAATTATAAGTTTAATTATATATATATATATGATCTATATTCTATATATATAGCTATTATATATACAAAATAATGTTATATATTGAAATATGAATAAAATAAAAATTTTATTTAAATGCAGCCGGAGTTTCGATTTTTGTCCCATTCTTCCATACATTCGCTGCACTGTGGCCGGCCGGTTTACACTCTTGCATTACTGGCTGCCAGTCTACCTATACGTGACTATATAGTAACATAATGTTCTTCTAGTTCTATCTGTGGTTCTATGGCGGAGGTAGTTGCAGCGAATGAGGCGCCGCCGCCCCGCCGGCCGGTTTACACTCTTGCATTACTGGCTGCCAGTCTACCTATACGAGACTATGTAGTGACATAATGTTCTTCTAGTTCTTTCTGTGGTTCTATGGCGGTGGCAGTTGCAGCGCATGAGGCGCCGCGCCGCCCCGTCGCCCCGGCCGGTTTACACTCTTGCATTACTGGCGGCCCTGACAGTCTACCTATACGAGACTATATAGTAATATAATACTGACACATGCTTTTAGAAAGCAATACGTTCTGATTCGATATGGCTTTTATGGGCAACTTGTCGACGTTGTATTCGTTGTATCGTTCGTGATAAGATACCATTTGTTTTTAAGCTGTTTTTCACTGCTGCGGACGGAGATGGCATACCTCAGCAGGTCTATTCTTGTAAATTCTGACAGCGGAATCAGCGCTGATGTGGCGCTGAGAGCCACTTACCAAAGTGGCTCTCAGCGCCACAACAGCGCTGATTCCGCTGTCAGAATTTACAAGAATAGACCTGCTGAAGGCGGTTTGTGTTGTATAGAGAGTACTCTTTTCGGATCACGTTGCTTATTTATAGCTCTCCTATGTATGAGCTCGAGCGACAGCCTGTTTCAAACTTACATATTTGCTGATGTTCTATCGGTCAATTCAACAGTTTCATATTCAAACAAGCGGAAAGGAACTAGAAATAAAATGCAGTGCATGTACCTATTTCGTCCTAACGGCGAGAAAGTTCTGGATGTATGAAATCTGTAAATATGGATTTATAGGATTTACTTTGCTTGTACATGTTATATTCACGTACTGATTTGGAGTTGACTGCACTGCAGTTAGTACATCAAAGATAAAAAATAAAGTCCGCGCCGCTCGGCCGCCAGGCGCGGCGGGCGGGACACACACACACACACACGCACACAGGCAGGTGGTGGCGGCGAGTGATATCGTCTGATTCTTTAATTACACACCAAATAAAATTTTATGTGCAATAAAATGCACAAGTTACGAACACGATTTTATTATTGAAGCCGCCAACAGGTTATTTAATTTTGACACGGAGAAAAATGTTTTCGATTGAACCATGAGGTGCATACGAGTTGCTTGCAGAACTGGATATACCATATAGGGCAAGAAATACCGCGCTGGACGGCCACCGATCGCTGCTCTATGGGATATACATTAAATTATAATAAGTATTTTACAATTTACTATAATGTAAGCAATGTATCTATGTAGGTAACTTTCTTTCAGCTGAGGTAGTTAAAACTTTATTTATGTGTCAACGCGATACTCAACGTGCAGCTAGGTAGGTACTCTACGTGAAGGTCGGTTTCCCGGTCACATGCTACGTATGCACCACATACCCCTGTGTTCCTACCATTGTGTTTCCTTAAATCCCGAAAACGATCAAGTACGAGCACGTACCAGCCAAGTCAACCAAATCCATGTAATTGAGTTCTGCGAAGTGTGATTCCCATTTCCCGCCCCAGGCTCATTTATTATTTATTTTTTTATGTAATCCGGTATGGGTGGCTGAGTTGGAGGGGTCAAAGCGCATGCTCCGACCAGCCAATATCACCTCCGAGAAGGTAGGTGCCATACCGGAGACTTCCCTGGATTGCTGGCTATACTGGACTAGAGGAGAACACAACCGAGGTTGCTATGCGGCCATCTTACATCCAGTACGGTGGTACCAACCCAGTCGGCTACAAATTGAGCCTACCACCTAGTAAGGGGCAAGGGAAGGGACCTACAGTTTTACACCGGTTCCGAACGGTGAAGCAGCAGGTGTAGGTGTGCACGTAAATTTTTTCGTCAGAAAAAACTCATTGGTACACGCCGACGGGATTCGAACCGCGGACCTCTCGCATGAGAAGCCGCTGCCCAAACCACTCGGCCACCCGCCGCGTCGAAAGAAATAATAGAGAGCCTATAAAATAAAGCCTTTACTTAGCTTCGGGACCTCCCCGCCACCCTGCCGCCCGCCGCGCCCGTGTATGCCACTCACCACTCACTATATAGCCGGAGTAGCCGGCGGCATGCAATTACATTTCAACCACACCATAGTTATGAATGGATGGACACAGTAGTATGCATTGATCAATACCGACCATGATACCGACTTATCAATGTTAGGTAGTAGAGATCGCGCCACCAAAGAAGTACCGTAGACGCGTGGCGCTGTCGGCGCATAGTACAATTATTTCACGGGTCGCATTTCGTAAGATTTTAGGCATCGTAAACAACTTTTTACTCACAAAAATATATAAAATTCGACAACACTCTTCACGCGGACAACTAACAAGGCCGAGCTGTCATAATTAGTTCCAAAGAGTATGTATTGCGCGCAGCGACGACGTAATACAAACTCTTTGATTAGTTCATTTTAATGCCGCGGGACTTCTTTAGTGGCGCGATATCTAAAACAAAATGTACCGTGAAAGTTTTCCATACGAATCAAGTTGTTGAAAACCACCTTCAAAAATGTATGAAATAAAAAAAAATCGAACCCTAGAGTTGAAGGCGGTGCTAAAGAAGGCTACACAAATCACAAAGGATATCATCCACTCATGTTTTCTTTCATGCATCATTTTTGCTTGCTATAGCACCGCCTTCAACTCTAGGGTTAGATTTTTTTTTATTTCATACATTTTTTAAGGCGGTTTTTATATTTTTTTAAATAGTTTTATTTCACACTTTTTTTTATAAATTTTTTGCTATTAATGTCCTCGGCGGAATCGCTTCGCTTTCCAATCCGATCTTGACCAAATTAAAATGGGACCACCTCAGGGTTATCCCCTTTCAAACAAAAAAATAATTTTCGAAATCGGCCCACAATTGACGGAGTAATCGCGTAACAAACATCCAAAAAAAGAAAACATACCGCCGAATTGAGAATATCCTAGGTCTAAAGTAAATTGCTCGTGAAGACAAATGCAACGAGCAAAAACACGATGGGTTTATCATGTGTAGTTTAGGAGATGCTATGGCCAACTTCCGTCTCCATCATCAGACCAGCTCGATGGTACTCGTGCCATAATATATTAGCGCATCTGGCCGGTCGGAAAAGATTTCAAATTTAGAATATTCATGAAGCAAGGGTCCGAATATGAATCACAATATCGATTCATGTATGTCCATACAACGACAGAGAAAATTTCAAAATATATATAATAGGTATTTAACACTTTTTAGTTTTAGTTTTTTTTGAATTCGGTTTTATATTTTTTTAAACAGTTTTTATTTAATTCTTTTTACTAATATTACATAAAAAAGAATAATCGAAATCGAATAATCGAAATCGGTTGAAGAGGTACAGAATTATTCGCCATGTGTCAAACTGCAAATTGCTGAAAAAGCCCACAACACAAAAGTTTTGCTGAAGGTAACCACACACCATAGTAATTATCAAACTGCAAATTGCTGAAAAAGTCCATATCAAAAAGTTTTGCTGAAGGTGAACACACTACATAGTATTTTGTTGATTTTTCAAAAACCGCTGAATCAATTTCGACAAAATTTACATGGAACCACCTCTGAAATATGACCTACCAAACAAAAAAAGAATTTTCAAAGTCAGCCCACAATTGACGGAGTAATTGCGTAACAAACATAAAAAAAATACAGTCGAATTGAGAACCTCCTCCTTTTGGGAAGTCGGTTAAAAACGGCAAACCAAGACAGAAATATATTGAATTGAAATATAAAAAATTCCAAATTAAACCTATAATTACGTAAACCGAGAGAATTTTTATTTACGCCCAGTTTTTCTTTTAAAAATTATTAAATACGTCTAACCAATGCGTCTAACATATTTCCGGAAAGTTTATAACCTCTTTACTTACGCTATCTTATATAGGGACTAAGCGAGTCTCGGAAGCTATTGTTTATATATGTTTTTGGTTAGTTTTACGTCTAGCTAGTTTCACATGCGACTTTATGCTTTCACCGACCGAAGAAATCTCGTAGAATGTGCCCGCCCGTCGCTGTCAGAACAATAGGTAGTTCGGTTTATTTCCAGCCTCCACGTTTCGAGCGTATTGTGGTTTAGCGATGCATGAAACGGCTTAAAAGTCACGTAGTCGGGGACATTTCATTTTCTGAGTTGAGAGTAGAGCTGCCATCTTTTTTTCAGACCAATAAAATATATTTTCATTTTAGTAGAACAAATTATTTATTTTTGTTCATCTATGTTTAAAAACATGTTTTTGCTAACTACGGTAATTTGTTAGACCATTCGTGCTCTTTAAAACGATGTCAAAAGTAGGTATTACGGCTTACCAAACTCATTGTATAAATAAATACAGTATTTTAACGTACTTTATTGGTTTCGTAAATTATAAAGGACACCTACACGCAATACAGTATTATACTCTAGTTTAGAGTACGGGTGGCAACCCTAGTTGAGAGGTTCAATCAGGCCTACCTAGGGAGACCCGCGTTGCGTTACGAGAGTACATGGATAACGACATGCGTACCTACTATATATTTTTAAATATATAAATATAACTAGCCTATCGCCGCGACTTCGCGCGCATTAAATTCGAAAAGGACAAAGTAGGACACATCCTGTATGTATGGATTGACTCACAGAATTCCCAATTCAATAGTCTGACTACTCACACAATTAGAGCCACTGTTCAGTATCCCAAGTAGATAATGTCATGATAATCTTCTTCTTCTTAATATATATAATTCTTCTGTACGTGAGTTTGTCACCCTACTCCTCCTAAACGGCTGGACCGATTTGGATGAAATTTTGTGTGAATATTTGAGTGGGTCCCTGGATGGTTTGAAAATACAGTTGGACCCGGCAGATGCCGCCGTTATCGCGTTTTCATGAAAAAACGGATTTGACAACATGTACAGGCTGAAAATACCGTCGTTCGTAGCTGTCAACAACCATCGCAGTCGAACGCCAGAAAAAAAATTAATGCACGTGGGACAAATGGTTTTATTTTGATAGGGTGACCATACGATAATTTTTTTTTGTATAGGGTAACCATACGATTCCTTACCTAATGTAGGACAATAAGAATTATTTTAGTAAAGGGGTGACCATGCGATTCCCAAATGGTTTTATTTTAAAGGTTGACCATACAATTCCTTAACTAATATGGGACAAAAAAAAAATTTATTAGTAGAGGGGTGACCATGCGATTCCTCATGTGAGGAAAGGCGGAACGAAGTCCGCAGGGTCAGCTAGTATATACTATAAAAGCTTGAAATAAAAGTCAAATTACAAAATAAGACCCCCGACCCTTAAAAATTTTAAAATAATTTCCATTTACTTACTTAAAGGAGTCGGGGGACCGCTAAGTAAATAAAATATAAAAACTCAGAGCTGCGCGGGTAACTTTTATTTCAAGCTTTAAAAAAAACCGCATGTAAATCGGGAATATTTTTTTTTATTACTTACTTTATTACATGATTACAAACATAGCTAACAACCATCCCGATTAAACCGGCTTTCTCATAAAAAAAACCGCATTCAAATCGGTCCATCCGTTGGGAGCTATGACGCCACAGCAGACACACCCATACACACACGTACACACCCTCGTTAAACTTATAACACCCCTCTTTTTTCGTCAGGGGTTAAAAAACAACCTCAAAGAGTGAGCGACCCGAACGCGGGCAGACACAATATCATTGACGGTTGTGCCCATTTTGAAAATAGTTCTGAGTAAATTACTTGGGCCTTGGTTTGAATGGTTAGTACCTATTCCGTTTTAAGTTTTATTTTATTTACTTAGCGGACCCCCGACGCGTTTAAGTAACTAAACGGAAATTATTTTTGACTACGTTTTATTTTTTACAAGCATTGACATATTTTATATATTTGTTTCTCTTTTGTACAATAAATCATGGTAGCATTGCTTTAATTAAATAAATAAATTATAAAAACATTTCATAAATACAGATATTTGAAAACTGTATTGCTTTGAATTTGCACATCAAGTCGGTAAAATTAAGTGTGACACATCCAACAGCATACTCGATTATACCTACACAAGTATTATAGACTATAATTTTTTATAAAAAAATGTCCGTCAGTCAGTCAGTCAGTCAGCGTGTAAGCGTCCCCTGCTGCACATACGCCTTTCCAATTTTCCTCCAGTCCTCCCAGCCTTCAGCGGTACGGAACCACTGCTTTCCGCCGAAGCACACAATAAAAAAATGTATAGTACATTTCTACAATTTTTTTTTATAAAAAATGATATATAAAATTTGTATATACATTTTTGCGGCGGAGCGGCGACGACGGCGGGGCTGTGGCGGCGCAGCCGCCGCTGCGGCGCGGCACAACATTGTCCATACAAATTGCTTGCCTGGCAGTGCGGTTTAGTTTATACATTTAATAAAGAATATTTTCTCTCTCCGCTGCTTTCAGTGCAATGCCGAGAGAGTGTGTGTATCACCTTTACCGATGTATGTATGCGAAGCGTTATCTATAGTGTTGGTTGTGAGCCATCTAGTCAGGGGACAATTTATCGAGTATAGTGAAGCTGATACGGAGATAATACCACTTACAGGATTAGAATACCACTCTCTTCCATTAACGTCAGATTATAATCGATAGTTTCCGATGGTATTAGGGTATGTTAATAGTTAAGTACAGTTGGAATATTCTCACTCACCCACCTGTGTCAGCAGCTTCTCTTGGTTAGTGACGTGACTATTTTTATCCATACAAATTCGTCTTTCGGGGCTTACCGTAAAACGAGGGGTTACTTTGAACAGGTTTTGAAAGTTTTTTGTAGAATTTTTTTTTAGCATCCTAAATTTCAACTTTTTTACGCCAATAGAACAATGTGTCCTTTGGTTATCAGATGTACAAGACATTTAAGTGTGGGGTTTCTTTGACAAGGTATTGAAATGTAACTGATGTCGAAGATTCAAAGCCTAAGGGTGACTTTGACATCATTTTGATAAAAAATATATTATTATAAGCATTACACATGAAATGAAACGAAAAAACAACTATTCTTACAATCGTTTATTGTTTATTTAGCATCTATTGGCAGTACACTGCGCTCAGATTTGTCATATTTACATTGTAACATTCCGCCAGTTCGATTGTCACAGTTCACTTTGTCATGAATTGCTGCATGTGTCATACACATGCAGCAATTCATGACAAAGTGAAAACATTTTTAATATGAAATTGTATGAAGTTATATACCCACCACCACCACACTGCCACATGAAGCAAGCCAGTCTCCACAAACAGCACCCGTTCACGAGCACCACACCTGGGCCAGACATCGCCTCCCTCATCAGCCTCTCCTCCTCAACGACCCGTCATCTGTCAATTAAATTGTCATCTTTATTATTGAAACATTTTACACAACAAATATCTAAACCGAGGGTACTGTTATAGGCACTTAATCAGGCTTATAAATTATCATTGAGATCAGAATCAACTTTGGCAACACTATAATTAGCAGCAACAAGAGAAAAAAACTTTAAAAAATTATTCTGTGTCGTCCTCGCAAACCATACATTCATTCATAGGCAGGATTAGTCGAGCCCTTGTTACACAAGCCGCACGCCCAGGTTTTACGAGTACGGAAAGTAGGTGATTGAAAAATTCCTTAGTGTGAAAGTGTTCATCCCTTAATTTAAGAATACCACCCCTAAGGGTGGGACCCTTAGGGGTGGTATTCTTTCAAAAAAATTATAAAAGGACCATCCTGAGATATAGCCTACTCATGAAGAAAATAATCATCAAAATCGGTTGAACATTGGCTGAGAAATCGAGTAACTTATGCAAAAAAAAAAAAAAAACAAAAAACATACAGACGAATTGAGAACCTCCTCCTTTTTCGAAGTCAATTGATAAATAGGATATTCGCACTTTTATCACGCATAATTATAAGGCAGAATATGTTTTAAAAGTTATAAACCCTTTAAAAATCATCGATGATAATTTAGGATGAATAAAAAAATACCCTGTTATCGCTTATTGCTATTTGTCTGGTGTTTCGAGTATCGGGTGGATCATAGTCTGGGCGTCTGGCGAGAGCCGGGCGGGGCGCGCCGGCTGCGGTTCTTAACCTCACTCTTCTCATACAGTGGAAGCTACTGAGTTATTTCTGTGCGTGCAGTTTCTCCGACCTGACCGTCCGTCCGCCAGCTCCACCCTGCTCTCAGACACGCCGGGAACCGACGACATCGACGATAGAACTGTGTTTTTTAAATAATTCGATTTAATGTTTTATACTTTAAAAACGAATTTTAAATAACGTTTCAAAACCGGAGAATCGAAGTTTAAAGTAGTAGAAAGAACATTTCAAATAAATATGCGTATACTCTGCTTATAAAAATATATTAATAAACGATGTATAGCAAAACATAATAACGTTAAAAAAATTACCAAACAAGTGCGAGTCGAACTCGCGCACCGAGGGTTCCGTATCGCCATGCCATGACTAGCGCCACTCACGCCATCTAGATGGCGTGTTATGAAATGCTTGATATTAGTTAAATGTCATGCATGATTAGTTAAAATGCTTCATAATCTATTCGGTAGATGGCGCGCGCGCATTCACTTTTTAGTTTCTTCTATGGGAACCCCCGTGAGTTTTTTACTTTTTCTTATTTTTATTATTTGTTGTTATATCGGCCATAATAACACATTTTCTGTGAAAATTTCAACGGGCTACCTATTACGGTTCAAGAGATACAGCCTTCGGACAGACGGACGGACGGACAGACAGACTGACGGACGGACGGAGAGATACAGACAGACAGACGGCGTAGGCTTAGTAATAGGGTCCCGTACCGGATACGAAACCCTAAAAATCTTACATCGATATCATAGTTATCTATGTATATTTACAATATTATCGATGTATACTGTTTGCTATATACGCACTTTGAAGATTTTATAAAAGAAATCAATTTGCATCAGTAACTAAACTATAAACATTGATATACAGGGTGTATCAGGATAGGTTTGAGAAACTTCAGGAATAGAAAGTACTCATTATTAGAAGAAACAAATCCTTATCACTCAAATCGAAATTCCGTTGTTTTTTAGGTCATACAAAAGTTGGAAATTGTAATAAAAACTCGATGGACAGGGAGACTGGAGAGTGCAGTGAACTAATTCAGTCCTCTTTTTCTTTTGAGGTCATTGAACTTTCAGTGTTTGGAATTTACCTACACGCAGTTCAATTGTACTAGTTATGTATGCAACCTTCGCATTTTTATTCATGAGTTAGAATTTATATTTTATTTAATAAAGGCGGACGTTAACCATCCACCAAATCTTGAAGAATAGATTTTCACCAAAAAGTACTGTAAAATGATCGAATCTGGGAAAAGTTTCAGAGCTTTTCGTCTTCAAATATGGGCCCCTTTCGAACCCTGAAGTTTCGAAAACCTATCCTGATACACCCTGTGTATGTATGTGTACAGGTGTCCCAGTTCGACCGGATTCGCTTACCAACACATGATTCCTCGTTTAAGCTTAAAAAAACTCAGTACAAATGCACTTCCTTTCCTAGTACTACTCGTATTTTTCGAGATAATCGAGGTTTTGGACGATAAAACCAAGTCGAACATCGAAAACGGATCTTTTAATCGAGATTATCTCGAAAAAATGCGAGTCTTAAAAATGTTTTTCTATGACTCGTCTTTTTACAAAAATCTTTTAATTATTATATATTCAACGAGGACCCCTGTGATAGTAGTCAAATCCGGTCGATCTGTGACACCAGGGTGTTAAAACGGCGAGTACATTAATTTCGCCAGCGCAATCCTCATGTTTTTCCTAGACAAAAAATCAAACAAAGTTTTTCTCTAAAGCGTCTAGTTTTCGAGATATTAATTTTTGAAATATATGTTTTCGTCTTGCAGCACAACACCGATTACTCTGCTTACCCCGATTTTCGGGATTCAGGGTGTGTGATATGTATGTATGTATGTATGTTTTCGTCTAGTGTAATTTTATGCGTTGTTTCCGCTCCGAACCCTCCGCCTGCCGACCTACAGTCCTCCATTCACAATGCTAACCCGCCAACACCTCCGTCCGAGGCGCTCACGTCTCACCCGCTCTTCCCCCCTCCGCGCCGCCCTGTTGTCATTAGATCATTTTTACACTAAAATAATCAATTAATTTGTATGAAAAGTGTAACTTTTTATTTAAAGGGAATTCAGAAAAAAGGTATTTGACTTTTTTGTTACTCTTGATCCCAATAATCATTTCCTAAATTTAATGTACTCGCCGTTTTTACACCCTGTATATATATCTGATTATGCTGTTTGAGTAATTATTACAAAACTAATACTAAACTATAGGTAGGTACGCTATCACATTTATATTCAAAACTCGCTGTGCCAACGGACAAACGAAACAACTATACTTACTTAAAAAAAACCCCAGCAACGCATCTCCCGCGTTGATATCTTTTATAGGGCCACCCGACACGAGTCGATGTAGGGCCTTCCTTATTGCCAGCTAGTATTATGCGTGTTTTGTACTTTCTTTCTGTGTAACGACAGAAGTTATGTCTTGTTAGCATAGATGAAATGATTAATATTGTGAAGGTGAATTTATGTTATTTTTATGACTAGCTGTTTACCTTGTCCTTAAATTGTATTCCCAATTGTTACTGGAAGGATTTATCGTCTTCAAATCAGATTCGATTCACATATCATATGTGATGTTCAGTAAGTTTTCTTTTAGTCTGTTGTCAAATAATACAATTAGAATGTTATTTTGATTTGCAGCAAGATGGGAAAAATGAAAAAGTTTTCTTTTTTTTTATTAGGTTATATTAATTTGGCAAATGATATGATGCGAGTCGTATGACAACGAGTTCGGGTTAATAATTGAGAGTAAGTAATTGATTTACTGTCTCGAGCTAAACAACTTGACCTTTGTTACGAAACGACGAATTGATGGGTCTGTCTGCGGACGTTGAACGGACTTATCATTTAGTCCGAAATGTTGTTTGTTTTTGAATAATGACAATGTTGTTTAACACGTAATCCATTAAGGTTTAAAAGAAAATTATCTATATAGGAAAATTGTTTCGAACACATTTTAGAACATCCGTTATATCTTTTATTAGTTTAGATAATTGTATGTAGATGATAAAAACTTTATACTTGTACAGATAGTTTGATTTATGATTAGCCGAGTTCTTGAGGTGGTGAGAGGAAGTCGAAGTTGGAAATAATTTAAATTTGTTTGTATTAGTAGTTGGCCGAAACATATTTATGAATGAAACAACAATGTCAATTACGTAGAGCGTTTGGTAGCCTACCGCTCGTCCCTAGATTCGAGCGGTAAGTATAAATAGTTTGTCGAATGGTTAGTCACGAGAATAGTCCTCGGACTGCAGCGGGGAGGAGGGAGGCGAGAGGGCGGGCGGGGGTCAATGCTCGAGAATAAGAGTCGGCACCGCCGCCGCCGCGAGCGAGTGCAACACCAGTTTGATTACGCACTTACACATGGCTCAAGAACACGCGAAGCTTTTGTCCTTTATATACAAGAAGATAGTACCGTTTTATGTGCGACCTGCAAATACTAAATTAAAATTAAAAAGTATTGTGAAAGGAACATTTTCCTATGTAGGTACGAGCGGAGTTGGAGGATTCCCGATGTGAAATGTAATAACTTTCTTAAAAAAAAGTTTTCTTCATAAATTAAAAGGTTATTTTCATCAATATTAAAACTTCGATCTTTTGATTTATATATTAAACATATTGAATTTGTATATATTAATATTATTAATAAAATTACAATTAATTAAAATATTTCGACTTATGTCCTCTTCAGTGAAAATAATATTTATATAAAAATACATTTCACAAATATTTTGTAAATAAAAATAATGTATTATTAAACATATTGAAAAATTTAATTACAGTTCAAAATGTTAAACAGTTGAATATACATATATTTTTCTAATATAGTTGAGGGCGTTGCAAAAGCCCATACGGAAAATTTATAGATGAAAAAACACGAGTGGATGAAACGTTTTGTACTTTTGTGCTTTTGTGCCGCTTTCAACTCAATGGTCCGCATAAGAATCGAACTGGTTTACTTATCAAGGAAATATGATTTCATACGTTTTAGCTCTAGTAATTTTTAGGGTTCCTTCCTCAAAAGTGGAAAAAACAGAACCCTTATAGGATCACTCTTGTGGCTGTTTGTCCGTCTGTCACAGCTTATTCACTGGACGAAAAAAGTTGAAAATTTCAACCGGCTACCTATTACGGTTCAAACGATACAGCCCTATGGCGAACAGACATACAGACGGCGTAAGCTTAGTAATAGGCTTCCGTATGGATAAGGAACCCTAAAAAGTAAAAAAGTTAAAAAAAATATGGGGCCCCATACAAGAAACTGGCTAAGAATCTATTAGTAGGTACATATTCACGCTACTAAATAATAGATGGCGCCACAGGTAGTTTGCATCGCAGACAGGCAAAGATAGAAGGATATGGTTTTTTTCAGGTATGGTATAGAATAGAATAGAATAGAATATGCTTTATTGCTTTCCAATACAACGATTTTACAAAAGGCGGACTTGGTATAGCAGATTTATGGAATCCTCAGTGCGTGAGTAAAGCTCACACTTGACCGATTTTTGTTTTGGCAAAGCAGCCAAATTGTGAAATATATCGCCATAACAAAAAAAAATTATAAAATATTTAAAAAGGTGTTGACGTCAATGAATAAAATTCACCTTTGTCCAAGTCACCAACGATCGAATGGGTGTTGTGTCGCTGCCAATACTCGAATGTCGGTCAGCTGATTGTACTTATATGACAGGTGATAAGTTCTCACATATATATAGTGATATTAATTATAAAACTGTAAAATGTCGAGATCGTCGATTCCACCAGCAGAAACATTTGGAAATGATGCGATGCGAATAATATAAATATAATAAATAACTGACGCTCTAAGTCTTAACAAATACAGACATTTTAAACCGGAGTAAACACAAAAGAACATTTATTTTTATGAAAGACAAACATGGGTGGATGTGCAGAAGGACCAAGATGGCGCAGTCGACAGAGACCTCTCCTCGCGAAACCACGTTCAGAGCGGCGGCGGCGCCATGCCAGCAGATTTGCGGAATGTTGCTAGGCCACCTAGCCCGGAAAACATATCTCGTACACATGTCATTTCATAATTTCAACATTTTTCAATGAGGGAAGGAAGTAATTAGGCCGACTGAGAGCTCGAAACGCCAAATGAGAAAGAAGCAAAATTGACAAATGCATTTACATTAATTCATCGGCTGGCACGCAAAGCGGGCCAAGGTTCGTTTTGAAGAAGCCCAGGCGTGTTGGCATCTGTTCTCTCCTTCTAATTGTTACATGAGCCGTGAAGCCGCGTGAACGCCGCGCACCCGTTTTCACAAAATTAGCTCTTCTGGTAGTCTAGTTCTAGGATTTAGCAGTACCTACGCAACGCAGCCGCGTGTAGTAAAAAGTGTTTTCTCTGATGCGGTGGACATGAGTTTTACTCTATACAACATGTGATAGCAAAACGGAAGAATTTTTAGCCCATTATTTTTAGTCAATTTGTACGTGAAAGCTGTTCGCTCATTTTGAAGTTCCATGTTCGAAAAAATATTCCTTCCACGTTGTTATTGGAATTTCAAACAGTTAGCTAGGTACCCATCTTGATAATAATTATATATATTGTTATGATTTCGTATCAGAATGTATGTCTGTAGATATTACGATACGATATAATTTATCAGATTAAACAATCAAATAATAAAAGTCACCCAAATATATATAAGTATTGAGGACATGTTTCACCTACTGTGTGCGTGATAATGTAATTATATTATATAAGGTCTTTCAAAATTAGTTCAGAGTACGCTAAGGGGGGATTCTGTATCATATAGGGAGTAAAACCTATATAAAATTGTTTGGACCATGGGGGTTTTTTTTATGTAAAATATTTTTTTATGTATTTAAATAAAAACATTGGTGGTTGATTTTTTATCGCCTAATCGATTTAGTTTCATAACAGTAACAAAAAATTCTTTCTATTCCATACTAATAAAACTAAAATTGTGGTTTTCCACAATTTTTGAAAGAAAGAGATCTATGTGTTGGAAGGCTTTTTTGTTCCTGGCATGAAACTGAAACGATTACAAAAAATTTTTTTTTTACATTTTACATAAAAACAATTTTTTTTTTCAAAAAAAAAATTCTTTGTTCTTGAAAAATGATCTATTTCCGATACAGAACCCCCCCTTAGCGTACTCTGAACTAATTTTGAAAGACCTTATATATTACTTGTCTATTGCTGGTTTGCCGCTACCTCAGCCCGCGCTTCCGCACATCGCGCCTCACGCTCACGCCACACCCGCTGACGCCTAGCTCAGTAGCGTTAGTATCGCTGTCGCGTAGCCAAAGAATATAATACCGCGTAGCCACGCCCGTATTATATGTGTAATTGAGCTACCTACCCCTCGCGCGTGTACGAATTTTCTTTTTTTTTTTGTGTTATTTGTTTTTATTACTAACATTTGTTTTGTTCAATTGCCACTATGAGTAAAAAAAGGAAAAGTAATATGACTATGACGAGTGCGCTAGCTTCACTAGTCGTGTCACTTAATTACGTAGAATTATTTATTATTACATCGTAGTACATATTACTTCTATGCCTGAAATACGAAGTACTTTTATGTCGACGGTACCGATAGCTGTTACGTCATATATAACCGTCAGCGGTTGCATTCTGGAAACAGACGACTAGTATTAATGAATAAGGATTTAGGTAATTTTTGTCATTTTCGAGAACTAGTGCACATTGCTATGGAATAATATAGTTGTGTTCGTTATGTCTGCAAGGACTCCTCCTGTACTGTGTTGGCGCAGAGAGGCTGGTTGCGTGGCTACACAGCCTCCTGTACTGTGTTGGCGCAGAGAGGCTGGTTGCGTGGCTACACAGCCTCCTGTACTGTGTTGGCGCAGAGAGGCTGGTTGCGTGGCTACACAGCCTATATAACTATTTATTTCTACTGCAGTCTGTACAAGCGAGCCGGCGACCAAAATTATTCGTAGTCATGAAAGCACTTGTTTACAGTTTTAGCGCCGCCGCTCGCGCGCCGGAACAGACGGTCCACGCGGCCGGCGCGTGATACCTATGTTTAATTGGTAAATAAACGAAAAAAAGTATAGGCATTCACATAGGGTTACGAAGATCACCTCTTCTGTTGTTCGAGATAAGAGCCAAGACTATCTTTTCTGTGCTATTTATATTATGTTACAAGGCTTCAGTCCTTCAGATAATTTAAAGAATTACAAGAGGAGAGTTTCTCGCCCATAATATTAAACACAGTAAACAAATAAACGAACGAAACTCGCTTTCTTTTATGATAACTATCTGAAAACATTCAAGTCTTTTTAACAGTATTTTAGTCTAAATAAACCCCTCAAACTGCGCAAAATATTGCCATATTTTCGCTTTCAATAAATAAAAAAAAAACCTGCGCAAACTTTCTTTTTCCAAAGCCCTTAAATATTTCCAACATATTTCATGACAGATATTTAAATTTAATAAATCAAAGTGAGATCGTAAAGGGTTTCAGTAACTATTTAATTGTATAGGCTGACACAATTAGCTTAGTTACATCTTTGATAAGGAAGGTAATTCCTGAAATGAAATTATCTTTGAAATTATGAGTATTATTGAGAGCATCGCCGGTGGCGCTGGCTGGGCGGCTGCGGGGGAGGGGCGGGGCGCTAGACGCGGCCGCTCCGCCGCCCCCGCCCCGCCCCGCTTGTCGCTCCGGCCGGGGCGGCGGCGGCGGCGGCGACGCGGTCTGCGCCGGCGCCGCCGCCGCTGACATTTCCGATCGAAACGGGGACGGCGGCAGCCGCGCGGATGCTCGCTCCACGCACCTATTATTTTAAGTCCGTCTATTTTTATTTGATTATTGAAATAAAATAAACAAGTGTTTAAACAATAAAAACATGACCTTATAAAATGTATTCAATGAAAAAAATCAATACGCGAGTGCGTGTACATGTGAATAGGTTCACGCGGCCGGCGAGTGCTTGCCGTCGGCGCCCGCAGCCGGCTCTCGCCTGATAAACCAGTGTCGCTAAAATGAATTATTAATACGTTACCTATCATTGCATTATACTTAGTAGTTTCTCGGAGCGGTAGTGGTTGTTTCGCGGAAGCGTCCGAACTAGACTATTGGACGCTGAAGTCGTTGAACGGAAAGTGCCTGAAGATATAGAAGCATGTCGCTCGAGCACCAACTACCTGTCTTAATGAAAAAGGTAAATATTCAACTATGTATTTATCTATTTATATTCAGCTATGTATTTATGCTTTTAGATTTAGAATGAAACAATAATAATTGGGAATATTCTCACAGAATCCTGTTTTAATTTAAATTGGATGTGGATAGCGAACGATATATACCTACTCACACTTTGGTCTCTAAATGAGGGTAGATCGAAGCCGACGCGGGGCTGCGGTAGTGACGGCTGCAGCCGCGCCGCGCCGGCGCAGCGGCGGAGGCGGAGGCGGAGCCGGTGGCGCGCCGCACGCAGCACAGCCTGTTTCCGCTGGTTGCGGGCGGGCGGGCGGGCGTTAAAGCCCGTGATGCACATGCTAGTTACTCGCACGAAAGCATGCCAGTTACTCTTAAACACGAGCTACTGGCATGTGTATCGCCATTGTGCCAGTAGCTCACATTCCAGTACAAGGCATGCAAGTAGATCGCATGACGTTTCATGTTGATTTTCTTCGCCTCGCGGGGGAGTAGCAAGGGAGTCTCGCACGCTACCTGTCAGCGGCATAGAAACTAACAGAAACTGGCACACCAGCCACAGCCATGTGTATAATTTCTAAACAGAATGCCAGTTCCTGGCATGCCAGCTTACCAGCTCCTAGCGTGCCAGCCACAGGCATGTGTTTCACGGCCTTTAGGCTCTGTATTCTAGATTACAATAACCATTTAGTTTTACGGGTCTGAACATAACTCAGTAGTGCGCCGTGGTTGGGTGTATATAGTTTGAAACAATAGTAGGTAAATGACAATTTGGTGACGAGAGCTCTATACAATACGTGTATTACGTGTCTCGACTCGAACAATATGATGACAACATTTTCGGGTTTGTGTTTCATTCGATAGTATAAATCTATCGTGGTTCACGGCACGTTGAAATCTGGGAGTGGAAAAATACCAGCTGCGTCTGAATTTGTTGATTTCTCACGAGATAACCAAAGAATTTAACGTTTAAAAATAGCACTCGTTAACCTAATCATAATAAGCGATACAATCTAATCAAGTTGACAAATATTCTGATTGATGAAGCATTGTTTGCTTCATTTTGGTGAGTCATTTGTATTCAGTAACCCAAGTTATCTCGTAACTATCTGCCTTCTAACTTTGGCTCGCCGAACACGAGCGCTATTACTTTGTAATAAAACCTTTCCATGAAATAATCTCACGATAGTAATGACAATATGTCACGGTATCAATGGTTTTTTTAATTTTGTGAATGGGCATACGTTCCGAAAATCTCGAGCTTTTTCTCTACCTTCGACCTTTTTTAGGGCAAAAGGCACTTAAAGACATACCTACAACTCCTACAAGAGAAATCCCTCACCCACAACAGTTTTTTTTAAATTATTGACTCCAAATTTATCCTTGACAGTTATCAATAACAGTTTATACTCGGCCCTATCGCGCCTCTTAAAAGGGCCTTGACTCCAAATTATCTCGCTTCGGTCATTCAACAGTCGCGTGATGTTATCTTCCGTAGGGCTATATTAATACACTGAGACCACAATCTGGGACCACGTTACTGCAGTAGGTACCTACTAATACTACGAGGAAGTTTAAAATAGGACCACAGAGCAAGAGCGCGGCCACATCTGATAAAGTCGAGATTGTTGATTTCCTTAAAATTCTCGCAACTTACGTCATTGTGGCGCAGTGTGTATTTTCACTAAAATGTATTGAGGAGTTGCAAGTCTGTTCAAGTGCTAATAAAATCAATATCGTATTTTTTACTTCTATAAGGTCTAGTACCGAGCCTAATGTTATTCTAAAGCATGGGTGGCCAACGCTTTCTGCAGCCGGGGCAAATTTTAGAAATAAAGTTGATTGCAGGACCGCACAACGAAAAAAACATTTGCAATCAGACCAAACCAGAGATATTGAAAAAACAAATTACGCCTGCAAAAATTATTAAAACATAATTTCAGTGTGAAATTCACTTCAACCAACTATAACTTGCTCTGATTGTTTAAGGCACCGAAGGACCGGAAAGGGATGAAAACAATAACATTCCGGTCTGATATGCAATGCACCTCGCCCAACCAACAAATACAATCTTGCTCGTTCATGGCGGCTCTGAAGGCGCTAACAACGAGCAATAATAGACTTTCGTTTGTTGGTTTAATCGTAAAAAGTGCCCAGCCACCACCGCGGCCCGCGAGCCGCGGGTTGGCCACCCTTGTTCTAAAGGGTCTACTAAGTCTAAGATCCTAGCTTCATCCAATTTATCACCTAAGGTCTAAGGTCGCCATACTTACTTTCCGCGCGCACTTTTTTGGTTATATCTCGTTTTCATTTTGGCCCTTAGGATATAAAATTTCAACCCTTCAAATAGGTAGTACGCACTGAACAGTAAATAGTGTAAATAGGTAGTACGAGTATGTGGATAAAGTAAATAATTTATTTGAGGATGAACTTCTCTGAGGAGCAAATCCTTGCCAGTTCTTTGAATGCTACCTTCTTTCCTCTAAATTTTGGCAAAATCCGCAATCCACATAAATATTAAAGGACGAAATTAAATATTCGTACACAGTATATTTAAAATAGCTTTAAGAAACTCTTTTAGATTTAGTTTTTTTAAGTTTTAATTTTATAATTTTTTTTTTATGGGAAGCTCGACCTATGGCCACAGATTAGTAAATAGTTACTTCGTCTATGGCGCACGCCAGACTAACGCAGAGATGTAGCCCATTTAGTTTTGTTTAGGTTTAAATTCAATTTTGTTTGGTATAATCACTGGAAATGAAGACATATTTAACAGTGGAGGTGCATGTCGTAAAACCAAACACTATAGATTCATCGGAAAGCTCGACTGACTAGCACCCAAGAGTGCGATGTTTGTTGATGGTTTTGAGATCTCGAGTTGGTTATTCAAACAAACAGACAACTCTCGACAGTGAACATGTCAATTTAGAAAGTATGTAGCCAGCGTCTCGCGTGCGCGAGTGCATGCTCCCTACATGAATAGTAGGTTAGCTACCTACCTAGGTAAACCTGCTGGAACCTTTTTTATGACATGGTTTGCCACGTCACACACTACACCCGTCACCCGTGATGTTAACCTATTACACTTCGGTGAATTTCAGGTGCCATTTCAGTGCTTCCATTTGCTCTTGTCGGCTACGCTGAAGTGGACGGAAAACATGAAATATTTTCATAATTTTGATTGTTTGCGTTCGTTCTTCATGGGGCGAGCGGTCGTACTTGTGACAATTTTCCATAAACTGATCTCCACTTTAGGTACAGTAGTGAACACTATGTGCTAATTTACGTAGAGCATGGTAAAACAACGAAAAGAAAGTTTTTTTTCCTGAGAAAAATATTTACCTACCTATTTATACTACTATACTACCTATATATAAATATATACTATTTGTCCTTCTATTTTCTATTTTATAAGACTTTGTTTTGTTTACCTTGTCTTGATGCACCTACCCTGGTTCTATATGTAAATAAGGGTAGGCTGGTGGAAAATGCCATAGGCATTAAGTGCTACCTTCTGTACAACAATTATGTGCAATAAACGTTTTTTGATTTGATTTGATATTTTCACATAAATTATAATAAGTTAAGTATACGGAATGTACTGAAAATGTATACAGGATGTTAAAACGGCGAGTACATTAATTTCGCCAGCGCAATTCTCATGTTTTTCCTAGACAAAAAAGCAAATAAAGTTTTCCTCTAAAGTGTCTAGTTTCGAGATATGAATTTTTGTGTGTATGTTTTCGTCTAGTGTAATTTAACGCGTTGTTGCCGCTCCGCACCCTCCGCCTGCCGACCTCCAGTCCTCCACTCACAAAGCTAACCCCGCCCCTCCCGCCAACACCTCTGTCCGAGGCGCTCACGTCTCACTGGCTCTTCCCCCCTCCGCGCCGCGCCGCCCATTTGTCATTAGATAATTTTTTAACTAAAATAATTAATTTGTTTGTATGAAAACTGTAACTTTTTATTTAAAGGGAATTCATAAAAAAGTTACTTGACTTTTTTGTTACTCTTGATCCCAATAATCATTTCCTAAATTTAATGTACTCGCCGTTTTTACACCCTGTATATAAGGGATCTCAATATATTGTGTCCACTCATCAATTATTATGCTGAAGACAGGAAGGCAATTAGCAACAAAACGTTGACATTTGCGATTTTTCAACAATGCTATCGTCGTCGCTAAAATGCTGTGGCTAAACGATCTAATAGCTAATGACTTTCATAATGATGTAAACCGGTCGGGGGAGGTGAGTCGGTCACGTGAACACGCCCCGGTGCTGTGTGGAGGTTTACTTTATTTGCATAATTAAACTGTGGATAGTCGAGGGTCATCTCACCTGTCGTGTCATAGTAATGCTAACCAATAAATAATAACTAACAAAATTTTACATTTTGTTATCAATTTTTTCGGGCATATTAGATTAATATGGGAAGTTTTTTTATGGAAACTGACACGGTTGGCTGTATTATCTACCTACAACATCCGTGATGTCAGCCCATAACACCTTGGTGAACTAGGTGCCATGGCATTGCTTCCCTTCGGTCGTGCCGGCTACTATGAACTGGAAGGAAAACACGAAATATTTACATAGCCGTTTCGACCAACTTTTCATTCAGTGCGGTGGTACCAATCTGGGCGGGTTAAACCCTACCACCTAATAAAGTAATACGGAAGCTACAGCTTTACGTGGAATCCGAACCACGGTCAGCCTCCAACGGTCGAGCGGTCACCCATTCAAGTAGTGACAGTGCCCAGGTGTGCTTATGAATACGATCGACAGTCGACCGACCGCACCACTGAGCTACCGAGGCTGACAAAGTACCATGCTTACTGTTTATTCAACCGTCGTCGTGAACGTAGAGCTAAGTACTCTATGATCGCGAAAAATTTTTTTTTTTTTTGCAATTCTCTTCTAGGTCGAACTAGAAGCGAATTTGCCTCTTCTCGCTACTCTAGCGAATTGACATTGAGAGGTGAATAGGTAAACATGTCATCATAACATGTGAGCTTAGTTAGATAAGTAGCGCAACAACATGTTCAAACGCGTTGCATGAAGATGATGGAAAATGGAAAACGTAGTGATTACTTTCTCTGTGGACATTGGTGCATATTTGTAACAATCTAGCGAGATTTCCTTTGTTATATTTTTATCATACTTAATAGTGACACTTTACACTGCAAAGTTGACTGGAAGAAATCACTGCGTATCGCGGACTTATCACGCAACATAAGCAGACAACGTTTGCTTATGTTGCGTTGATATTGTACTACGCTACGCCGCGCCGCCACCGCCGTGTTCTCCGCATCATTTTGTATGGAGAAACGGAGCAGCGCCTCTAGTGATAGATTTGCGAACTTCGTTTCTCCATACAAAATGATGCGGAGACCACGATATATTATTCGTGAAAGAGTTCGTCACTCACTCAGCTGACTCAAACGTAAGACCTCGCTCGCGCTAAGTCACCAACGCACGAGATTACGTCGCGACGCCTCGCCGCCGTCGTCGTCGTCGGCGTCGACTCCGCCTGCCAACAACGACGTCGGCGTCGGCGTCGCCCGAGGCGTTGTCGTTACTGCACTATTTATATGATTAGACTCACCCCACGGCCCACATCCAGTAGCGTCATTCATCTCATCATGGTCATCCAGTGTTTGGAGTCGGCAGAGCCGAGAGCATATTGTTTATTATACTTTTACATTCACTATTAAAACAAACCAAAAAAACTATTTAAAAAAATATAAAAACCGCCTTCAAAAATGTATGAAATAAAAAAAAATCGAACCCTAGAGTTGAAGGCTGTGCTAAAAAGGCTACACAAATCACAAAGTATATCATCCACTCATGTTTTCTTTCATGCATCATTTTTGCTTGCTTTAGCACCGCCTTCGGGCACCTCCTTCAACTCTAGGGTTAGATTTTTTTTATTTCATACATTTTTGAAGGCGGTTTTATATTTTTTTAAATAGTTTTTTATTTCACAGTTTTTTTAGTAATTTTTTGCTATTAATGTACTCGGCGGAATTCCGCCTCGCTTTCCCATCCGATCTTGACCAAATTGAAATGGGACCACACGGGAAGCACCAGCTTTCAAATAAAAAAAAAGAATCATCAAAATCGGTTCACCCAGTCGAAAGTTCTGAGGTAACAAACATAAAAAAAACCAGTCGAATTGAGAAACTCCTCCTTTTTTTGAAGTCGGTTAAAAGGTGCTTGTCAATGTAATTTTCAGAACATATTTTCATATTGTGCTTACAGAAGTATAACTTCCAAATAGCCAAATCCACCTCAGCTCGCGAAACAACGCTGAGTGAGACAGCATACCAACCAGCAGATCCGTTTGGACAAAAAATCCACATAGATCCCCCCAGGGGATCCAATGAGGGGAGCCATGTGGACGGAGGGAGATTTGCGGACTATCGAAGGTTGAAAGTATCAGGAAACACATTCGTCGGTAGACAACTCCACGTACTAGTGGTGAGACGCAGAGTAACGATTTTGAGAAACGATAGGTCCTCAAGATCCCAACGTCAACAACAAAAAGGTTTTTGTTTATGTAATCCGGTATGCGTCGCTGAATGGGAGGGGCCAAAGCGCATGCTCCGACCAGCCAATATCACCTCCGAGAAGGTAGGTGCCATACTGGAGACTTCCCTGGATTGCTGGCTATACTGGACTAGAGGAGAAGACAACCGAGGCTGCTATGCGGCCATCTTATATCCAGTACGGTGGTACCAAACCAGTCGGCTACAATTTGAAGGGAACATGTAGAACAGACTGAGTGACCCTATAAAATCGTCTGTGACACAGAGACGGTCATCACATCAGTGAGTTTCGGGTCTCCAACAAGACGGACGGCTCGGCGCTGTATACGTATAACGAGTGGGTATCTCATCCATCTGTGACTGTATTGAGTCCAAGAACGCCAACAGGTACTGGGGAACGCCTTCACAAATGGCTACAGTACCTATTCCATCACTTTTGTAAATCAGTAGTTGTGCCGGTAAGAAGAACCTTCTACTGCCATATAGAATAAACACTAACAATCGGAACGATGAAATGAATACTTTTAATCGTACTATTTTCAATCACAGAAATGAAAATTACTCACTATATTGAGTACTATAGTATAGTGCCAAGGTATAGAAGGTAGGTAGGTAGATGGTCGCTTATTAAAGGGACGGAAATTCTGGACTTTTTTAACTTTTACCATGGTTAAGTGACATTGCCGAGCCGCGAAGGTATCTACCTATTAGATTACATCTATGCAAAATTAAATGTAATAAATAAAACTCCTCGACGCCGCGGCGCCGACTGCGTTTTATAAACATACCTCATAAAGTCATCTGCTTCTGTTTATAAAGTCAAATTAAATCGAAGCTGTAATCTGTTTCAAATATTTTAATTAAACAAAAACAGGTACCTCGACCTCCAATGACCTGATGCGAAAGTTAAATTCGTCGCTCGCGCGGCGGCGGCGGCGGCGGCGGCAGCAGCGGGAAAATTTTAAATGGTTTTGTTTACTGGACGCAGCCAGCGGGCAGGCCAATGTTACATACACTGTGGATATAAAATGGAGATAAGCCTGTGGAATTTTGTCTAACGTGAGCATCATCACCAAACACGAAATAAGCGCATAGGGTTGAACTGCTACCTACAAGTTTTTGCTACTGCTTCGTTGAATACACTGCATCTGTCCCCGTGTATGTCGTAAAAGCGGCGGGTGGCTGAGTGGTTTGAGCTTCGGCTTCTCATGCGGGAGGTCCGAGGTTCGAATCCGGTCGCCGTGTACCAATGAGTTTTTTCTGACGAAAAAATTTACGTGCATACCTACACCTGCTGCTTCACCGTTCAGAACCGGTGTAAAACTGTAGGTCCCTTCCCTTGCCCCTTACTAGGTGGTAGGCTCAAATTATAGCCAACTGGGTTGATACCACCGTACTGGATGTAAGATGGCCGCATAGCAGCCTCGGTTGTGTTCTCCTCTAGTCCAGTATAGCCAGCAATCCAGGGAAGTCTCTGGTATGGCACTTACCTTTTCGGAGGTGATATTGGCTAGTCAGAGCATGTGCTTTGGCCCCTCTGACTCAGCCACACATACCGGATTACATAAAAAAAAAAGGCGACTAAGGGATATGACTCCCTTCTTATATTACTAGGTGGTAGGGTCTAACCCGCCCGGGTTTATACCACCGCACTGAATGAAAGGTCGGTTGAAATGGCTATGTAAATAGTTTGTGTTTTCCGTTCAGTTCAGTGTAGCCGGCACGACGGAAGGGAAGCACTGACGTGGCACCAAGTTCACCCGGTGTTATGGGCTGACATCACGGATGTTGAGAGGTGATGTAGCCAACCGTGTCAGTTTGCATGAAAAAAAATATATATTATATACCGGCCAAGCATGAACGTACGTGGAACGTAGGGTAAACTTAAAGGTTATCCCTTTGTAGCCGCTAAAATTACCGAAAAATGGTCGATATTTTCATGTTTTTTTAATTTTCTTAAAATGCGTTCCACTTTTTCCGGCACAAACGCGAGGTCACATTCCCAGCTTAAAAGGGGTCCTTACGCGTGTCTGCTAAAAATAATTTCCAATGATAAAATGTCGGGACGTATTTTTCGCTTAATTTTCGGCTTTGCATTAATATCTAATGAAGAATTGTTTAGATTGCTTCAGTCGAGGATTTGATGTGATGTCATCGCAGCCTCTTATACTCGTTTGCATTGCTAAATCTATTAGATATCTTGCTGACATTATTTATTCACTTATATGGAGAGGTTGCAGCGACAGCCGAGCTGGTTCTGCATGCTAGGTTTCATATACTATTACGAGGGACAAACCTAGAAGATGCTAGAACTTTTTCACACTCACTGATGGCTTGACGTTCCTTATGTAGGATTGGATAAAAAGTTGGCTTTTAGTGCAGGAAAGGAAGCTAGTGGACCCCCATAGAAACTCCTCAGACAGATAAAGTATCATGAATTAAACGTATTTTATAAATATCTAAACTAGTTAGGTAAGTATTCTTAATCTAAACTCCTATAATAAATATCGTTGTTCGGAAAAATGTTCAGTTTAAGCTTTCTTCGCCAAAAATATTCATATATAGTATGAAAACAATATGTGAAATATCCAAAAAATATTCCTAGCAGAAACAACAAAATTTTGATCAAATATGTTTTTTTACTCAGATTTTTTTTATGTAACTGTTCCGGAAAATTTCTAAGTCAATTTTTTTTCCATGGAATGCCATTTTATTGCTGTTTTAAACATGAACATCTAAAAATATATCTAACCATATTTTTTTTTCAAACATTACCTTTTTACTCGTAGTGGAAAATTGTTCTGTTCATTTTATTTATTGATACAATTACACGATTACATTTTTTTCTTTCAACTACAAAAATTCATCATACACATCAAAAACTAAGAACATACATACATAAAAACCTAAGAACATTTCACAAAGAATTTCTCGAGGTCAAAATTGCCATACATAAAAGGACAAAACATTTTAAATTATGAAAATGCCTTTTTGTGCCGACAAGAGTGCCGATTTAAGTTTTTTTCTGAACAAATTGATACACCTCAATGCCCTGACTGGTGGGAGAAGGTCATTCCAACACCTCGATGCCATTCCCTTGAAATCACCCTCTACCGCTGTCCCAAGGTGCTGTGGGATTTTTTAAGGAAATACCACTGCCCCGCGTGGCGTGTCCGTGATCTCCTAGCCACTGAATTCGCTCCTAAAGCACAGATTACTTAATCCTAAAGTAAGAGCTTCGCGGGAATTTACTTAGCGACTCCTAAATAGCGTAAGTAAATGGAAATTATTCTTGACTTTTTAAGGGTCGGGAATTTTTTAAATTTATAATTTAATTAACAGTAGCTATGCATGTCTTATTTTCGGCTTTACATCTATGAAGAAATATAAAGCGCGTGCATGCTTAATATATACTAACATACAAAAATAAACTATGTATCCATGTGCATGAACAGCTACTTTATTTTTGTTTCGTTAGCTTTATATGCACGATGTGTACCTACATTTGAACTGTGTGGTCTATAATAATTAATATGTACTAATTACTTGTGTCAATCAATTCCCTTTTTACATTTATTCCCGGTTTACAACCATTGTATTGTAGGTCGCTGGTTCATATCCGGCTCGAAGGACCAATTTTGTGTGCGCAGAAGTAATGGTTGGTCGTTGGGATTAGTTGTGTGTGAGGAGGATTTAAAAATCACGTTTTAGATTTCCATTACCCCTTACGAATTATAATGCCTATTACAAGCCTACAACGTCTGTTTGTCCGTCTGTCTGTCTGTCTGTCCGTCCGTCCGTCCGTCCGTCCGCCCGCCCGCCCCCCCCGTCCGTCCGTCCGTCCGTCCGTCCGTCCGATGGCTGTATATTATTTGGAACTATAATAGCTAGCCGGTTGAATTGTTCACAAGATATGTGTTATTTCGACGGATATAACAAAAAATTATAAAAAATTTAAGGGGGGTCATACAAAGTACGTAAAAATGAAGAGGGGTTTTTGTGGTGCGGAAACCTCACCTCGGTGCGCGAGTTTTTTTATTTATGTTGAATAATATTAGATTGCAATAGCAATTACGAGTATGTCCTTTTGAATTCTTTGGATACAATAATTGTATGTGAGTGCAGTTAGTTATTGTGTGCCGCGGGGGCGAGCGATGTGTATCAGCGAGGAGTGAGGACCTCTTCTTATCGACGAGGACGGGTCGATGACCGTCCATTCTTTATCGAGAGCACTGAGTCGAGCACTGAGTAGCCCGCGCTCACGTCACACAGCTTTCAACAATTTGTTTATCGACTTATCTATCTCACTCTAAACATTGTTACGTGGTTCAACAGTGTATTGATTATCTAGTACGATACCTATTATCTCTCACGCCATACGTGTAGGTATGTAGACATGTAGCTACACACGAGCACGACGACGCTAGTCTAGGTAACTAGGCTAAAAGGAGTACTTAGTGAAATTGATTATGATTCACGAACCGTGAAGGTACCTATTATTCGTATGTTGCGCATTTAATTCAAATTTATAAATTACAAGCTGTGCCCGCGGCTCCGCCCGCTCTCATATTTCACTTCACTGCTAACCTCATAAACCATTTAGCGTGATAGTAAGTAGCCTATAGTTGATGGGAAGAATCAAGCTATCCGTAGAATTTTGTTTTATTTAAATCGGTTTAGTGGTTCTCGAGTTATAAGCGGACAGACAGACATACACTCAGACACTCAGACAGAAAGCAGACGTTGGATTTTATTATAGGTAAGGATTTATTTACTTTTTGGCCACGAACAGACAAAACAGTAAATTACATTTAAATTATTGCCAAACAAAATGACAATAAAAATAAACATTCTAAGCACATAAAGATTAATATTCATACTCAAGTCACAAAAGCACACAATAATACAATTATAATGTAGGTACCTACTTACCAAATTTTTTAGAAATTCCAATTGGCGCGGCCGTAAACATTTTTGTAAAAGTAATCAGTAACTACTACTAACTTGGCCTTTTAGCGATCTTCGGCATGTCAAAATGATTGAAATATGTTTGTCAGCCTCGGTAGCTCAGTGGTGCGTTCGGTCGACTGTTGTTAACATGGACAATAAGACTTATTGTCCATGGTTGTTAAGCAACGCTGAGCGCGGTCAGTACCTACTTGGATGCGTGACCGCTCGACCATTGGAGGCTGACCACCGTGGTTCGGATTCCACGTTAAACTGTAGGTCCCTTCCCTTCTTACCTTACTAGGTGGTAGGGTTGATCCCGGCCGGGTGTTACCACCGCACTGAGCGAAAAGTCGTCGGTCGAAAAGGCTATGTAAATAGTTCGTGTTTTCCGTCCAGTTCAGTGTGGCTGACATCACGAATGTTGTAGGTGATGTAGCCAACCGTGTCAGTTTCCATAAAAAAAATCTATATGTTTTGGTAAAGTAGGCTTTATGCAAGTGCGTGTGCGGACAAAATTAAAGTTCATGAGTGACATAGCACTGATTCTTTCCAACCAAAACAATGTTGATTTCGTTTAGGTGTTATATGGACCAAGTGCATAATGTTTGTGTGATGGATGATAGATAATGGCACCGCGCGCCTGCGCGCGCAGCTTCAGAGCAGAGCAGAATGTTTATGCGAAGGTTTATTCTAGATTAGGTATCACTAAAACGTCACGATGTGATAAATGAGTCGCCGTCGATCAAAGTCTGCAAAATGTCTCGAGGTGTACTTACGGTATTAAACCATTTGTCTGAAATTTGTCTTAGATTTCGCTTCAAATGAATAGACTATCAATAGGGTGGCATAATCAAGATTCGAGAAACGGAAATGACGCATGAAGTAAAATATAGTTCGTATCGTATGGCATAAAAGCGCGGAGGCGGGATGACATATTAATTTGTCTTGACAGGTGACGGAGTGTCTCGCCTAGATGATGTGTTCTTCTACCTCTAGCTTGTGGGTCATTCATTAGATTGGAGATAGTTTTAACGACCAGTTTAAACTAATTTAAAATTTTACGAAGTGAAAAAGCAAAATTGCCCGACCATTACCTACAAGTACCGAATTAAATACTAGAGGAGGCAAGGCGCGATGAAACATGTTACCTATCGATAAACAAGTGTGTGTGCCTTCCTTCACATTCAATTATGTCATCACGAATACATTCAAAGGATCGCATATAAGTCATCTCATGCTATGAATGCGATAACGCTTCTCAGTCGCGTATTGCGGACATAAAGACGATATGATGAGCAATAAATACCTTCTATCTCAGTGCATACTACACAAAACAAGCATCACTCAATGTCAACTCAGCTCATAAGCTGATTTGAGCGGTGACAGGTTTTTTTCGGGAGATGTATGAAAAAACGCCTACCTAGTATCTATGTCTAAGTAAAAATATATCTATGATCGATCAGTGATTGATTACAAGTAGTTTGTCCTGCTTTATTGCTAAATTACTTTAAATAGATACTTCATAAACTGACAGCTCTCGTAATGACTTAGAACGTTAAAATTCGATAATTAAATTACATTCAAATTTACGATGTAGGTAGAGTTTAATTACACATTGACCAGCTAGTATTTGGCAAACTGTGATAGATAACTGTGTATGCGGTGATTTGATTAGTGAGAGCACTCACCTGCGGTTTATACTATAGGTACATATTATGTAAGTACAGCTCAAGAGCTATATACACCCAGTGAAATTTCGCATACTTAGCGCATTTTTTTCTCTGCTTGCAAAGTTTATGTATCATAGTAATGTAAACAGGTATATCTTATTATTGTACGCTTATATTTTTATTGTCTTCAAATGTTATTTTTGCCCGACAGATTGAAAGGTACTTTACTTTACACAGGTATTCCAGTCCTGGATTTCCCATTAGGCCATATAGGCCGCGGCATATAGGGGCGGAAAACTTCAGGGGGCGGCAGATTTCCGAAGGCGCTAAAGAATATTACAAGTATAACACTTGCGCTTTGGTATGTGTAAGCCGTCAGGTTCGTGCGAGATTATGGACGCAATACTCAAGCAAGTCACTTGTGGATCGAGTTTTCGATCTATTAAATGCTAAATATCATTTGGGTAAAGGTTTTAAGTCCCCATTGCGACTTAGTAATACTTACTCCTATCCTATGTTATTTATGTTGTGCGTGGGCGGCGAAAGTCAATTGGCCTATACTTAAGAACAGTACAAGTCCGGCACTGCGGTTCCCTTGTGTGTTCGTGACTAAGACATTGTTTAAGTTGTCCAGCAGATTGAATCTCGTTGATGTATTTAGTCTCAATAACTTAGTACCTACACCTATCTAGATTCATTAGCATTTACTGCTGACCAAAAGCACGATCACCCCGATCTCGGAAGCTAGTGGGCCTTGACCGACTTATCGCGGTCTTTATAAATTAATTATTCGCTAATTGGATCTGGAGTGCAGTAGACCACCACCACGCCGCGCCGCGTGTCCGGGTTCCAGCCTCCGCCAGGCTATGTGCCGGGTGATATCTGCGACACATCTCGCTGACCCCTCTCACATCACGCTTGTTTGTTTGATGATGCGTGCTCGGTTGTTTGTCTCGTATTTGAGATCTTTCACGCCAATCAGTGATTGTTGGTGTTTGTGACCTTCACGCCAATCAGTGATTGTTGGTGTTTGTGACCTTTCCACCTAATTAATTCATTTATCAGAGTAGGTAATATAGATCAGTGGAAAACATGCAAATTAAGACTGCTACACACACAGATCAGTGAAGTAAACAAAATCAGACGAAATCCATACATACAGATGCGTGGGAGTTGTGGTGGGAGTGCATAGAATAGGCATAGCTTAATTAAGGTTGCCTCTGTGCAGTCAAAAATAAAAAATAAACTAAACACACTGGAATTTGTAGGTATAGAATTTTTATTCACAAATGCTCACATAAAAAGGCAGATTTTAAGCATGACCCATAAAAACAATTTATACCAAAGAGTTTGGGGGCAGCAAAGCCAGTCGGGATATTGTGGATGAGAAGAGACGAAGACTTGTGTCTGAGCTCGAACACACACTCGGCTCTATTTTCGAATGGGGCCGTAGTAATTTGGTCGAGTTCAACGCTTCCAAGACACAAGTTTGCGCGTTCATTGCGAAGAGAGCGGCGTTCACACCGGCTCCTTCATTCCAAGGCACGTCGCTTAAATTAAGCGAACACCTCGGGGTCCTCGGAGTCGAACTGTCGCACGACCTGAACTTTCGTCGCCATATCGAGGTGAAGGCCAAGCTGGCTTCTAAAAAGCTGGGCGTACTCAATAAGGTGCGACGGTACTTCACGCCGGACCAAAAGCTGCTTCTGTATAAATCGCAGATCAGGTCCTGCTTGGAGTACTGCTCGCACCTGTGGGATGGCTCTGCCAAATACCAGCTTGCGCCTCTGGACTCAATCCAGCGTCGAGCCGTGCGCTAGTGGGTGACCCCGAAGTGTCGTGCGGTCTAGAACCAGTGCAACACCGTAGGGATGTCGGCTCCCTAAGTGTGTTCTATCGCTTATTCCATGGGGAGTGCTCGGAGGGGCTGTTTAATGCGATCCCGCCGTCCCCTTTCCACCTTCGCACCACGCGCACTGGGCAGAGATTGCATCCCTACACGCTGGACTTACCGCGGATGCGTACCAATCGATTCTGCAGATCTTTCCTCTACAGAACCGGTAAACTCTGGAACGCTCTCCCTGCCCATATATTTCCCCCCAAGTACAGTCTCGGGTCCTTCAAGAGGGGCGTGAATGGGCACCTGTCAGGCCGGCATGGCATTCGCAACCCCCGCATATGACCGAATGTCCATGGGCGTCGTTAGACACCTTATGGGTGGCTCGGTGCCATATGTCGCGCCGTCAATAAAAAAAAAACAAAAAAAAGAGTTTGTATTAGGTACGTCGCTGCGCTCCTTCGTAATACAAACTCTTTGATTTATACTAGGTATAATTATTAGGCAGCATTATTATTAGTACTAACGTAACAAAAACTATCCTGTATTTATAAACAAATAAACAATTTTAAAAAAGAAAGTATTTTGTAATGTCGAGTATGTTTCGTGCTCTTAGATGTCATTTACTTTAAACCTACTCGTATTTTCCATTTTTTGTACATTTTTCTGCTCGGTGATTTTGTACTAGCATACATTTATTTTATCAAGTAGGTAGGTACTAAAGCTCATATCGTAAAGTATAATTTCATTCATTAACTTGAAGGTCGCTCGTCGCTCCATTCATCATAATGGTCCACATTACAGTAAACTCTAAAAGTCCAGACCTTGTGTGCTCTCTAGCTACGCAAATAGTTGACGAACTTAGTTGGGTACTGGGAATATAGTCCTTAATTTGTTTGAACTGGTCAAAATATGTCAAGTACGTTTACCGACGAGCATGTATGAACCACATTATGAGAGCTGCGGTGTGTCAGGTCGGATCGTGGCATGTTCAGATTTGTTGTAGATCGCTTCAGATTGCAGTTACATTTACAGTTTAGAGCTGACTGTACGTACTCCTAGTGTCGCTCACTCAGTCAGTATGCTGCTGCGGGGCTGCTGTAGTAGCACATAATCAATCATACATATCTGCACTTGTTTTACTATGGCTGCACTGATCCGAGTGACATGATGGGCGGTCCGCGGTAGTCAGTCCTTTGTATATTTATTATTTGATTTTGTTTCCTTTAAAACTCGCTATTGCGTATTCGTTTAAATTACCGTTCATTTCTTTGACAAAGCATACTCCTAGTGTCGCTCACTCAGTCAGTATGCTGCTGCGGGGCTGCTGTAGTAGCACATAATCATACATATCTGCACTTGTTTTACTATGGCTGCACTGATCTTAGTGACATGATGGGCGGTCCGCCGGTAGTCAGTCATTTGTATATTTATTTATTATTTGATTTTGTTTCCTTTAAAACTCGCTATTGCGTATTCGTTTAAATTACCGTTCATTTCTTTGACCAAAGCATCGCCTTTACACTCGTAATATGATAGGAAATGGAGCATTTTATTCAATATCCACGTCTGCCGCACCCAGTTTTGTATTTTTAGCATTGTCATTCTAATGGTAATAATTTATTATCTGACATTTGAATGAATGTTAACAATTGAACGTTTCTTGTTGAGGGCTAATCTTCGCTGAATGCACTCACCAAGCAGACTTGCGTGGGTGGGTGGGACAGGATGTTTGTATTGTTCGAAATTCTCGAAATCAGTTTTTTCTTTGTCCCCTTATTTTTAGGGTTCCGTAGCCAAATGGCAAAAACTGAACCCTAATAATTTCGTCCTGTCCGTCTGTCCGTCCGTCCGTATACGTCACTGCCATTTTACTCGGAGACTATTGATATACATACATGACATTTTCAAGGAAAGTGTATTTATTCTATGAAACGTTATACAATAATGCGGTGAAATTAGAAAAAAAATAAGGGTGAAACATTTCACACATTTTTCATCCCTCAGTTGCACAGGTATTCTTCATCCCTCATAGTTACATGTATGGACATGTAACTGAGGGATGAAAAATGAAATTGCAATGCACATAAGCGTTTGGGGTATTACTGGATAAGTAGGTCTTAAAATTTTAAAAAGTTTCAAGGTAACTTTTTTGTTTAAGTCAATATTTTTTTACATATTATGCTTTTCTAAAGTGTGTGTGGTTTTCACTGGCAAAATCACAAAATGGCTGATTTGCTGGAAAGTGGGTGAAAAATTTGATTCTGATGGCTTGTTCGTGTTTTGGTTTCTGGAGCCTTCTAAACCTTATTTATTATTAAGTTTGAATTTTAACTTGAAGATGAAATAATAGTTACTTCGTTACTTTGTCGTTGGCTAGGTTAGTAGGCATCGACATAATGTAGTGGTAATTATTGTCAATATGGTTACTCGTTCATTGTCCAAAATTAGCAGCTTGACTCCATTTTATGAATTCACGTAAAAAAATTAAGCGGCCGTTTAGATTCCAGCCGGAGCTCTGCCGGTGCTCCAAACCCTCTTATACGATCCGCAAATAGATTGATGAGGCACGGGAGTCAAGTACAGATATTGCTTCAATTTGTACGGCGAATGATCTCCGACTGCTCCCAATGATTGGATAATGGTGCATGTGTATGCCGTCACGCTGCTCCGCTGCGCCGCGTCCCCGCGCCGCGCCAGCGCAGACGCTGGTGGAGGAACAGCGCCGCCGCGCCGCCGCCGCGCCGCCGCCGCGCCGCCTCCGCCGCCATTGCTTATTCCATACTATTTTGCCCGCGCCTTCGCTTCACTTGAATTTTTGCTCACAGCTCAGGCCGCCGTAGCGTTATGTGTATATATTTATATATATATATATATATATATATATATATATATATATGTATATATTTATAGCCTGAAACCATCTTGAGAAGTGACAGAATGTAACAGTGAAACCCGTAAGTAAATCGATAAAGTGGTTCTCGAGTTATAGCGATATTCATATATACCGCTAATCTGTGACCGCTCGACCGTTGGAGATTGTCCGTGGTGGTTCGGATTCCACGTAAAACTGTAGGTCCCTTCCCTTCTTACTAGGTGGCAGGGTTTATCCCGGCCGGGTTGGTACCACAACACCGAATGAAACGTCGGTCGAAACGGCTATGTAAATAGTTCGTGTTTTCCGTCCAGTTCAGTGTAGCCGACATGAAATGAAGGGAAGCACTGACAAGGCACCTAGTTCACCCGGTGTTATGGGTTGACATCAAGGATGTTGTAGGTGATGTAGCCAACCGTGTCAGTTTCCATAAAAAAAAAATTAACACCTTACACGGTCGCCCGTAGAAACTTCGCTTTATTTGGTAGAGCAGGTAGGTACGTACATCATCGTATACGGGTGCGGGTCGTTATAGCCTAGAAGCCAACGGGAAATTTGTTTGCTCTAATAAAACAGACATAATATGTTGCACTAAGTTTAGGAAGACTTCTACCACATGGGAAATGATCACGAACTTGACGCACAGGGCACGGAAGCGCCACTTGCCTTTGTCCCGCACGCTACGCTGCTGTGTGGAAGTGAACAAGCGGCTTGGCTTGCATGCGGCGAGTTGACTGGCTCGTCGCCAACGGCCATCACGGGACCTGCCCTTTAGTTTAGGTACATCCGGCCCGCAGCATTGCTCTTGATATTTTTACCAGCTATTATTAACTCACACGCCCGTGTTAGTTCTCTCCTTTCTTTAATCACTTCCCTTTTATTATAAACCAGTAGTATTTGGGTATATAACGTCATACAATTTCATAGTAAAAATGTTTTCACTTTGTCATGAATTGCTGCTTAAGTCACATCACTTAAATCAGCACATGCGTGTCTAGGCAGTGCAAACATATTTGTAAATTAGACTAAGTGTACATTGAAAAAATCTCCAGTGAAGTTTCTTGTCAGTTCTTCTTCGCTGTGATAATCGAACTGGCGGAATGTTACAATGTACATATGACAAATCTGAGCGCAGTGTACTGCCAATAGATGCTAAATAAACAATAAACAATAAACAATTCCATGCGAGATTCCATGTTCAAATGAGAGGTTTCGTTCGAACATTTTCATCAGCCGAATCGACCTCTAAATCAACTTCCGATATCAGGGTGTAAAGTGTACGTAGCGCTCGCTCGCGCTATTATATTTAAATTTACCTCATGCTTGACCCGTGATTCATTGGGTCAGTGAATGAAATTAATCGGTACTTACCTAGGTCATCATCATTCTACGTTATCGGTCGGTTCGGTTCATGTTAGTTGTATGTGTGTGGGGGTGACTGGGCTAGTTAGCTAGCAGTCGCGTCTGTATTAGTCCCACGAAGTCTGGCCATTTTGCAATTATCTTATGTTAGTAGTATTTAAGCTTGCTTTTATATAAAAAATTATGTCTATAATAATATCCGCCAATCAATCGTATTATTTTATAGCGATGATGGTGCTGGTGACGACGTGGATACCTACATTATTGAATCGCGGCACAGTATCGGCGTAGTCTCTCTTCTTGTTTTTCCCTTCACGGCGGAGGCGGTGGAAGTGTTACGTCTGGCGAGGTTACGGCAGCGGAGGCGTCCTAGTTTTCTAGATCGAAAGCGGGGCGGGGGGAGACGGGGAAGTAAGAGACCGGCGACGATGACACTCAATTGGGGCGCGTCGTCCTCTACCTTTGACCTTCACGCCGCGAGGTCAGACCAAATCGAAAGGCTTCATTATAGCTTTGTTTAATTAAAGATTAAGTCTTTGTCGTTTCCTAATTCCCTAAAAAAGAGGAAGCAGACTAAAATCCGTTAGAAACGAATACATACAATGCGTAACTCATCCACGCAATGATGAAGGCCTGTGCTGTGCTGTGTGTGACTAGCAATGAAACAATAACAGAGCCGATGATGATGACGATGACGGCTGTAAATATAAATTAACCGAGTCTTTAGAAATAATACTCAATGACTGTATGTATGCCCCAGCAACAAAGAGATTGCGATGTGAAGAGACGTGTTGCCCGAACATCGTGTGTAGGTATGCTCGGTGGTAGCTGCAGCTGCCAAATGTCACAAGTACCTACATCGCGAGTCCACTTCCCACGCTCCGCACCGCGTCGCGCCGCCTCGGCGCGGCGCGGCTCGGTCCGGTCGCCAGTATTTTTATAACTTCCCATTTATTTTCAAGCTTATGTCATGCATCAGTTAGTATGTTTTAAAGAATTTGCAAAAACATTCACGATAAATGATATTTCCGAGAGATTTATGAAGACTTGATATCTCACTACCAACGAGAGAATTGAAGACTTCAACTGGTGCGCGAAAATAACGTTTTCGTGCAGACCGTCCCAAAATTACCGATTACACGATATTTTTTACCTTTAGATACCCTTAGATCTCTCCCCTAACCCTCTACCGCACCAGACACTGAAGGTGAAACTGCAGAGGGTGTGCCAACTAGTATTTTTCTTATGCGTATTGCATATTATGCCTAATTATTCGAATGATAATTTGTTTTGGTTTTCTTTTATCATTGCAAGTTTTAAGCAATAACAAGTGATAAATAAATAATTATAGATACGAAATCGTCAACGCCTGACGCCACGTGATTATGTCTATCGAGGAAGGTTATCTGTCACCGGTGGCAACCCACCTAAGTACTCACCAGTTTTCTTTCTATCTACTTATGTACCTACTACATTATTTTGCTGACGCCGCGAAGGTTTTGTGATAAGGACGAGATACCAACTCACTCCGAACGAACAACGCCTCACAGGAGGCACGTGCTCCACATCGACCGTGCTCCATCTCGAGTGAGAAATTAATAGGATAATGTCACAGTAGCGGGAAGACTCAGGTTAGGATGTTGAACATTTAGCCTCCTCGCATTTAGCAGTAAGCGCACTGATTGCTTTCAGCGAGCACGTGGATGCGCCGTGTTCGCTCTAATTGTACCAATTACTGGCTATCAATCAATGCGACCATTACTACTTACTTACTGATTGGTAACTGCTCTAATTATTGACAACCGCGGCGACGACGGCGCACGACGCGACGATGCGATGCAGCGTGTCGCGATCGCGCGCAGTTCTATAGCTCACCCATGTGGACTGTGGATGGGTCCACACATCCACAGTCCACAGGCGACTCGTGCGCTCGCGTCCGTCACATGCCTGGATGTCACACGCGGCGAACACTCTGTTCCAACTTCCAAGTTCACACCACACCGATATCTGCAGGTCTATTCTTGTAAATACTGACAGCGGAATCAGCGCTGATGTGGCGCTGAGAGCCATTTTGATAAGTGGCTCTCAGCGCCACAACAGCGCTGATTCCGCTGTCAGAATTTACAAGAATAGACCTGCAGGTCGTATGTTTTCCTCGGCATTGACTAAATTGACACATAGATGATTAGATTCAACTTTGATACTAAGTGTTAAGTGAACGCGAATGATCGACGACGTATGAATGCGTGCGTGGTGCGAAAAGAATAATAAATAATCGTCTTCTGTAGGATAACAACACGACACCACAATATATTATTATATCAAACAGACACTTAAGCGGGAGCAGCAGTGTCTACACACACACTCTCACAGTATTGTGTGTGACATTGACAGTTTTCATTATCTTATCGGGTTCATTCACACTTTTCTACCCAAGGCTGAATGAAGTTATTCTTGTCACTGGGTCTTTATTACGTTGTTTTGACCAATGTTTTAGGTATCACAGAATATACCCAAGAGTAGTCACTGAAATTTTTGTAATTCTGATTCAACATACTTAGGTATTACGAAACACTCATTAATATTATCAGCAAGTCTAAATTAAACTAAATTAAACGACAACCTGTAACGATTCGATCTAAGATTCGATTGACATTGATAGTGAGTCACATGACTAATGCCATCGGATATCCAGTAATCTATCCATGATATTTTATCTACCATTTGGAATCGGTCGTGGTGTGAGGTGTCCGCCGCAAGACGGTGCCCTCAGTACACTCGGTCAAGGTGTGTGCGAGGTCTATGCGGACTGCGGACGCCACCCGCAGAGTGTGCCGCGTCTCGTCAGACGTTCATCACAAGTGCCTATACTTAGCTCCATTAGTACCTATGTACTATTATGTTCATGTGTGCACTATAATGTACAGTAACAAACATAATATTGACAAAATATCCAGTTTGTCATTTTAAGATACGGTGGATTCCGGATTGTAAACGGACTGTCTCGTTGTTTTCAGACGCAGATGAGCGGCGAGCGAGCGCAGTGCGGTCTGACGTCGCTGCTGCCGATGTCGTGCCGCGGACGCGCGGAGGCGTTCGCGCGGCGCCTTCACACGCGCCTGCGCAACCTGGGCGGCGCGGGCGACGACGCCGGAGAGAGCCGCTGGCTCGCCTCCCGCGACCTCTCCTCGACCGCGCGCCGCGACTCCGACCTCTTCTTCGACTTCGAGCTCGAGTGTGAGAGTCCTTCGAGCCCGGTCGACGAGTACGACGCGCCCTTCGCAGACCGCTCGCCCTCGGACGATGGCGACGCGCCCTTCTACGACGTCGACTCGGAGCCGGACCTCGCCCAGCGCGCCGACGCCGCCAAGCTCCGCAAGAAGCAGCAAGACCCGAAGCCGAAGACCTCTCCGCCGACGGTCGCGAACGGCTTCACATTCTCGTCCGCCTTCTACACAGACCACTCTCCGATCAAAAGTCAGCCTGCGCCGCGCGAAAACGGCCATGCCGACGGCAGACTGTACTCGGCGATCACACTCGACGGCTGCGAAAGATGCGAACTGCTCGCGAAAGACAACGACGTCGACGAGACCGACTTCTGCAAAACTTCCGACGATAATCAACGTCTACCTTCGCTGTGTTCGGACACTTCTCGTCTTCCGGTGCCATATTCTTCTGTCGACAGCGACTCCGACTTTGAGTCTGCGAAAAGTGACCCTTTCGATGTCGCCGACGAAGCTACAGAGGATTCCACCGCGCACCACCGAATCGACGATGACGCCGCTTCCGACCGCCTCTCGGAGCTCTCCCTGCGCCTCGAGGACCCAACGACTGAATGCAATAGCATCGAAGTTGTGCCGATCATCGAGGAAGTCTGCACCGCGGAACTTAATGAAGCATCCACACAACAAATCGAAGCATCCACCACACCACAAGCGGAATCAACGACACCACAGATCGAAACGAGTATCCCTACTCTTCTAGAGATTAAAACAGACGAAGTGCCGGCAGATAAAGAAGCTTCGCCCGCTAGAGAGGAAGATCCGACGCTGCTGTGTGCGGAGGCGTCGGCGCTCCCGGACGAGACCGCGCGAGAGGCCGAGGAGGAGACGGAGGAGCGGCCGCAGCGAGTGCGGCGCTGCTCCTCACTGAAGACGGGCAAGACGCCGCCCGGTACGCCCGGCCGCAAGAAGATCGTTCGCTTCGCCGACGTCCTCGGGCTCGACCTCGCCGACGTGAAGACTTTTATGGACGAGATACCGGTCATACCGAAGTCGGCGTACGAGGACCTAGCGAACGCGGATCTCGCAATCGGCTCACCGCCGACGCGTTCGCCGTCGCAGCGGCTCGGCGGACTGAGCCTCGCGCCGCTGTTCCAGACGATGCGCGACATGACCGAGGCGCTGGAGGCGCGCTGCGTGTGCCTCGAGTCGGCGCGCGTGGCGGACGGCTCCCACATCACTGTGTGCGGCTCGGTGCGAGTGCGCAACCTCGACTTCCACAAGACCGTGCACGTGCGGTACACGATGGACGGCTGGAAGACTTACACTGACCTACAGGCGACCTACGTGCCCGGCTCGTGTGACGGTTTCTCCGATCGCTTCCAGTTCCTTCTTTACGCGCCTTCCATCACCGCCGGTCAGCGCCTCGAGGTCGCCGTGCGCTTCCAGTGCAAGGGCCGTCAGTATTGGGACAACAACTTCGGCGTTAACTACTGCTTCGATTGCTTACCGCTCGGCGGCACAACGCTGCCAACCTGCGCCTCGCTGTCAGCTCCGCTGCACCCGACCGTAGACTGGCACCCTTCCTTCTACTGACCGTGCCGCTGGTCGTCGCCGCATTGTCCGACAGAAGAAGTGCCCGGCTTCCGACTGAATCGACGTTTCCATTCGGAGGGTCGTGTGTTGCGAATTGCAACGATTTGAGAAGTCGCTCTGCAGCGCCACCGCCGCCTCCGCGCGCTCTCCGGCCGAGTACAGACATACTAGTCACATTCCTACGAGGTTATAAGTTATTAAAAGTTCCTGCAGTGGGCTCACCGCTCGGACGCGGAGGCGGCGAAGGCGGCGGGGGTGCGCTGCGAGTGCTAATCACGGTGTCGGGGACGCGACTCTGCCACAGAAGCGAAAGCGGAAAGTGCGAAAAAGTATTTTTGTGATATAGGTAGGTATCGTATTAAAGGAAAGCTCCCGACGGATCGCTCTCGAGCGTGGGGAGCAGAAGAGTGAGTGTGGCGGGGCAGGCGGCGGCGGCGGCGGCGGCGTCGGCGCCCCTTCGATCGTGAAATATTTTATTGTTCAGCCCCTCGCCGTCGTCACCTTTGTGGAAACATATTAGTAGCTTTAACAGTCCGGAAAGCGGACAATAAAGTAGAAAAGAACAAACTCTATGAATAAATGAAAAATGTAAATGATAGATGTTATAGATGTTATTGCCGACTGCAGTCGGCGGCGCCGGGAGATTCTTCACCATGATGCTGTCCGAAAGAGCGTGTAGGTAGGTAGGTAGGAAGAGAAATGAAAGGGCTGAGAAGGAAAGAGTGAATATTTTGTAATAAAGTCTGAGAGAAACGATTTTAAAATTTGTTAATTTATATTTTTGAACAATTGATTTTATACAAAGTTATTAAAATTAGATAGAATATGTATAATTCGAACGTGAAATAAATACGAATACTGAATCGCATTAGTTGTATTTTGTACAGCACGTCCGGCGCGAGTGCGCGAGCTGTGCGAGCTATTCTCTAATGCTTATATTCTACAATCCTTTATTAACATTTAAAAAAAGAATACTATGAAAATGTAGGTACTTACATTCCATCACGAGTGCAAAGAGTATTGTAAACCCACGAGTGTCACGAGAGAGAACAATACCTGCTATATTGTCAGTCAGTCGACCCATCTCTATAGATATAAGAGGAATCAAAGACATTATTTTTTAATCTCCATGAGAGGAATGTATCCAGGAGTATGGAGAACACAGACCACATAATGTGATGGAGAAGGTGAAATTGGTCCTTTCATGTGTCAAACAAATGTAAGGTGATTAGAATGACAGCTGTCAAAATGCCCCGAATAATGGCAATGTTATATGTAAATAGAATAGGTATCTATTTCTTCTGTTAATTTAATCAGCCTACAGTGCCGTTATTTATTATTACATGTACATATGTTATTTCTAATATACATGCATATGTTATAGACATATTAATTTAGATTTGGTCAATATGGTAACCAAATGAGCACTATTTGGGGAATTTCGACAGTTGTAATTTTAATAGTCTTACATTTCATAGACTACATTAAGAATAATCTCCGACACAGAATAGTTCCGCAAGCTTTCGACACTCGGGGTTGGAACACCGATCCAACTATATGTTATTCACTAAAACGTGTACCTAACAAACAATAGTTGTTATTTTTAAATATGTGCATGCAAGTTATTATAATGTATGCACAATCTTGTTAATAGGTTTTACCGATGGTTTTACCTAACTAAAGCGTTGCTATGTCATGTATGTTGGTACTCGTTACGAGACATGCGCGTGGCGTGGCGTGGCGTGGCGTGGCGTGGCGTGGCGTGGCGTGGCGTGGCGTGGCGTGGCGTGGCGTGGCGTGGCGTGGCGTGGCGTGGCGTGGCGCGGCGGGGCGCAGTCGGCGCGGTGAACTGTTTGTATTTATTTCACGGGCGGTAGATATTTGAATCGCACCGTACTCCTTATAGCGGCCGCATTCTTCGCAATAAATACACGTTTATATCATGACAATATTATATACTATATTTAAATTTATGGAGCCAATGAAAAATGTGAAGTCAATTACATGTCCAGAAACTGATTTTATTTTAGTCATTTTGAAAGTTCTTATTTTTCATTCGATTTTAAGTAGGTACCTGAATTCGAAAAAATGTGGCCATATTATTTTAGAAATAATTATTTTGTAATGGCATCTTGTGTAATAATATTTGACATAATAATTATATGTATGAAATAGTTAACGGTGTTTCATAGAAATCCTAGCGACCCCTCCTCTCACCTCGAGACCCTCGCCTCAATGAACGCCTCAACATTTACATTTACCCATCGATGTATTTACCAATTGACGGAAATTCGAACAATTAATGTTGGAACCTGAGAGCAACATTCAAAGAAAAATAACCAGACACATCTTCATTTCTACATTTATTTAAACTTCAACACGATTTTTTAAATAAATATACACCTAAGTAAATGAAAAAATACCTTATAGCTAAACAATGTTTTCATAAATATTTTTGTTCAAAATTTTAAAATTTCATTATTATATCCTGAGATTATAAAAATCAATTTTGTCATTAGTAGACACAAGTAGACACATGTTTAATGTGAGGCTGATCCACGTAGGCACAACGTGAGCTAGAGTCCAGCTAGCTGCTAGACCAATCAACCGTACAAACTCTTTCGTCGAATCTGTATTAGGGACAATTTTATTGATGAAGAATACATTTTGATTGTTTTTCCATATTTGAAATCCAACAAAGTTAAATTTACAATAAGAAGAATCTATATATCACAACATTGTTTTATTAATTACTTATCAATCATATTAATTAAAGTAATAGCTTTTTACTATCGAGGATAGACACAGCTTCAAATTATGTCACTAAAATATAATAGATAGGCGAAAGTATCAGCAATAATTTAATATTTTTTTCAGTTATACCTACTTAAAATCCATAGTTTTAAGGCTCGTGTCTTATTCAATACCGTCTTCATACTACTAACAAAATTTTATTATAGACCAATATTGCACATAATTTCCCGCCTTAACCCGGGAACAACTTCATTCGTGGATCTTCCTTCATTGATAGTGAAAAATATGTCTGGTAGAATATGAAGTCAATATGAGAAAATTATAAGTAAAATTATAAATCACTTCTATAACTTGGGCTTGGTTGTAAGTACCTGTTGTTAATGAATTATTAATTATTAATATAAAAAAAACGAAAGGTAGGTACCACACCGGGTGGGCACCAATATTTAATATTATTGAATGTATTTTTGGTGATAATATCGCCTGACACCAATATTCTTCACGGTAATGTTAGCTAACTGTAGGTACAACCAAAAAGTGAACAAAAACCCAAGCTATACACTACCATTCCCTACTTAATATTATCTAACAGGCATAAATACACTCAAGTACTCAAGCATACCATGGATTAACGGACGTCAAGAAAAGTTAAATTACAAATTTAAAAAACCCCCGACTCTTAAAAAGTCAAAAATAATTTCCGTTTACTTACTAAAAGGAGTCGGTGGACCGCTAAGTAAATTCCCGCGCAACTCTTGAGTCTTTATATTTAATTTACTTAGCGGTCCCCCGACTCCTTTAAGTAAGTAAACGGAAATTATTTTTGACTTTTTAAGAGTCGGGGGTTTTTTAAATTTGTAATTTAACTTTTATTTCAAGCTTTTTAAAAAAAACCGTATGCAAATTGGTCCACTTTTTAAGAGAATTATTTTTTTTATTACTTAATTACTTTATTACTTGATTACAAACATAGCTAAGAACCATCCCGATTAAACAAGCTTCCTAATAAAAAAAACCGCATCCAAATCGGTCCACCCGTTTGGGAGCTACGATGCCACAGACAGACACACACACACACACACACACACACACACACACACGTCAAACTTATAACACCCCTCCGTTTTTTCGTCGGGGGTTAAAAATTAAGTACATACGTATACACGGTTACGATAGACGGAATCGAACATTATATTGAAGTCGTACTTGTATACTTACCTACTACTCGTATTATTTAAGCAGAAACACTTCTGTTTTCAAAGAAGAAGCGCAACGACCTTGTACACAAATAACCCTGTACATATGTATTATGAAAAGTATGAGAAGCGCTGATTAGGTACGTTGGTACTCGTACTTTACGAAATACAATGATAATATGGACCCATAATTTGAGCAAGTAATACTGTTTTATTAAAAACTATTACCCACCGACTGCGAGTAAATGAAATATGAATTATATATAAAAAAATCCTAAATTTAATTAGTAATTACCTAATTATAGTGATTAAGATTTAGTACGAATATGAATAACAAATAGATACATTCATAATGTTCTTGAAAACGCTTCTTTTCTCAACCTCTTCGAGATCATGCGACTCCACATGATAAGATATAACTATAATATTTAATTTCTATGTCATTCATTAGTGTCCTCCAGTTAAAGAAAATATTTTAATAATTTTAGCTTTTACAGTTTAGTTTTAGATTATAGTAATCAAAACATACAAGTAGGTACCCGTACTTGTTTTTAAGATTGCATTCAGGGCTTAGCAAATTTTATAAACATTTCTGAATGTTGTTGCTACAAGAGGCGTTTACTTCTTCTGTCTTAACTAGTACCTACAGTCCGCGACTTTAAACATGAAAGTTATTGTCCTCTCGCGGCGCGGCGGGAATGAAGGCGGCTGCGGTCGGTAGCAAACACACACACACACACACTGCTGAGAGGAGGGCTGCAGTGCAGCAGTTGCCAACCGAAGTGTCCTGAGTTCAGTGACATCTCCACAGCACAACTGCGGCTTAGTGCCCTCTAGTGGAGACTGGGACGAGGGCGGCAGCGCTCGGTAGTCGCAGCGCCCGGAGCTGTAGGTACAGGCGCTGCCTGCAGAACTCGTAGAACTCGATCTCGCGCGTGAAGTTGGCTCGCACGATGTTCTTCACCTCCTCGGAGACGGGCGGCTTGAACGCGTTGCGGTTGATACGGTTGAACGTGCTCAGCTCCTCTGCAATGAGAAGTTAATTTTTTTTTTTAATAAACAATGCTCTGAAAGGATTCATAAATGAATTGTAGAGTATTTGATTGATTATAAACCTGTCAGCCTCGATAACTCAGTGGTGCAGACAGTCAACTGTCGCTATTGAATGTTAAGCAACGCTGGGTGCGGTCAGTACTTGGATGGGTGACCGCTGACCGTTGGAGGCTGACCGAGGTTCGGATTCCTCGTAAAACTGTAGGTCCCTTCCCTCCTAATCTTACTTGGTGGTAGGGTTTAACCCGCCCGGGTTGGTACCACCACACTGAATGAAACGTCGGTCGAAACGGCTATGTAAATAATTTGTGTTTTCCGACCAGTTCAGTGTAGCCGGCACGATCAAAGGGGGAAGCACTGACATGGCACCTAGTTCACCCGGTGTTATGGGCTGACATCACGGACGTTGTAGGTGATGTAGCCGACCGTGTCAGTTTCCATAAAAAAAAACCTCATGTTAACATTTTCATCAGGCGTACTCAAGCCTTGGAATACCTATGGAAGCACTGTCACGCACGGCACCAGTTCCATTCTGCGGACTCGAGCAAAGAAGTAGATATACTGACCCCAGTAGAGTGTAGTAGCTCCGCGGAAGAAGCGAGGCGCGTAGTGTTCGAGCGCCGCCAGGGTGGCGTTCATGTCCTCCAGCACTCCCACCACCGCGTACTGAGTCTCCACCACGCGCTTGGCGCGCTGCAGCGCTCCGTCGCTGTTGAACGGCCTGTAAGTCCAGAACACCGTGTCAGGGTTGGATATGACTCCCTTCTTATATTACTAGGTGGTAGGGTTTAACCTGCCAGGGTTGGTACCACCGCACTGAATGAAAGGTCGGTCGAAACGGCTATGTAAATAGTTCGTGTTTTCCGACCAGTTCAGTGTAGCCGGCACGACCGAAGGAAGGCACTGACGTGGCACCAAGTTCACCCGGTGTTACGGGCTGACATCACGGATGTTGTAGGTGATGTAGCCAACCGTGTCAGTTTCCATAAAAAAATTGGGTTTTTTAAGGAAAGCGCGCCAAGTGGCATAATTATTACACGTACGAGTAGATGTCTAACGATGTCCATGAACATTCTGTGATTCACGGGGGTTGTGAATGCCACACCGGCATGTCAGGAGCCTTTTCACGCCCCTTTTGAAAAACCCCAGGCCGTATGTGGGAAGAAACAGATGGGCATGAAGGGAGTGTGTTCCACATTTTCCCGGTTCTGTGAATAAATGACCTACAGAAGTGCGCAGTACCTACCATGGTGCCCACCCGGTGTGTTACCTTTCGTTTTTTTATTATTTTTTAGTAAATCCGCCAAAATTATATTGGTATGGCTATTATGGTTCAAAATATACTCGCACAACCCTTTAAATGTACTACAGACAGACGGACAGACAGACGGACGGACAGGCGAACGTGCAGACGGACGGATAGTAATAGGGTCCCGTACGGAAACGGAACCCTAAAAAGTTATAGGTGAACTGGGCGAGGGAGGAGTTATCCAACGAAGCCCACCGAGCAGCGTGCGCGTGCAGACTCGTACTGAGTAGGTAGAGTTGAGTAGGTACTAACGTGCAGTCTGCCTCGTGGCCGCAGAAGAAGAGTGTTTGGCGGCGATGGTCGCCGATGCCCTCGTGGGTCTCGCCCTGCAGGTAGCGGCACTCGCGGTCCCCGCTCAGCACGCACGTCTCGAAGTCCTGCAAGCCACAAACTCTCATGCACTATGTTTGACGATTGATAAGTCCTATTAGTACATTTTTCCTAGTTTTCCTGTAATTTTCAATAAATTATGTATGCATACTGTTGATTTATTTTATTCTTTCCATTGTAGACACACACACGCGAGTTGTTTTTTTTTTTGTAAGATTTTACGTTTAAAATTTTTTTTTAATATATTATTGCATTCTATAATAAGTCTAACCTGTTCCAACAAAGTGTCACCGTTTTAATAAATTTAAAAAATATTTTCTAGAATTTATGGAAAATAATATCCTCTATTTTCGTAAGAGATTTTAACTTCGTACAATCAACCGTTTAGAAGTTATGTATGTCAGACGGATAGACAGACGAACGGACGTACGGTCATACCATTATTAGGTACCTTTTACACTTCTTTGAGGTACGGACCCTAAAATGTGAGGTGAGCATTGTTTTATTTAATAAAAGCCAAAAAATGAATGAAAGTAACATTAATCATTAATTTTTTTCTAATTTTAACAAAATTCTCAAACCGACGACGACACGGACGCGACGCCTCTGAAACTAATAAAAATGGTCCCGTTTCAATCAAATATTGCATTGCATGAAGTAGTGTAGCAGGCGCTTACTGGAGCGGCAAGCGCTACCTACTGTGCAGTTTTAATATTTAAATTCTCGTGTTTAAATTATTTATAATTTATGTCGCTCCTTGATTAGATAGAGGAAACTCCATATTGTAGATAATGTCAACTCACGTACAAAAATTATTTTCTATACTTAATGATGAGCCAAATAATAGATACTTAATGTCAATAAATATTTCGCGGGCGCATTCTCCTGTGTTTACACCCACGCATTAGCCTACCTAAGGTTATACATAGTAGAATTTACAATCCACAATTTCTCGTAAATCACGACCTATTTCTTTCTATTACGCAATTTAGTCGTAGAACAAAAAAGAACAAAAGAACGCCTATATTATTTACTCATGATGGAAAAATTAATCGATATTTCGAATAGTGGTGAAATATCTTCAAACACTCGACAATCGACCGCGTTCCAATATTGATCCGTATAACATCACGCACGACACGACAGTTATGTCGTGGGAGTGGGAGCGACAGTGACGGAAGAGTCACAGAGATTGTGGCCTGACGATCCGAGCTAAATTATATCTACTGAGACTAAACTGATGCCGAGATTTATCAAATGACTTGTCCGTGGATCCGACAATCAATATTTATGTATACAATTACGCCTCTTTATAATCAATTTCATTGATATCTCTTCCGAGATCATCAGAATATCCAAAACAATATACCTATAAAAGAAGTTTCAAGTATTTTTCTATGATACAAATTGAAAATTAAGGGTTTAATTATTCAACTGGACATCTGGAGGTTTTACAGGTTGAGCTTTCGGGGTAGCCAACCTTTTTAGCAGCCGGGAATTTTTTTAGAAATAATGTTCGCTGGGCCGCTCAAACAAAAACATATTTTTTTGCAATCACAGCAAAAAAGAAATAATTTTTGTATAGCTTCATCATAGGTGATACGGATACGGCACGACGGCGGACGTCAGTATGGCTGGTCGCGTCCACCACCTCGCGTTGCACGTTGATACGGATACGGCACGACGACGGCGGACGTCAGTCTGGCTGGTCGCGTCCACCACCTCGCGTTGCACGTTGATACGGATACGGCACGACGGCGGACGTCAGTCTGGCTGATCGCGTCCACCACCTCGCGTTGCACGTGCGCGTCATTTTTTGATCGAGAGCTGACACAGAACTGTTGGCAATTTGATACGCGATCATGACAATTTTGAAGATACGGATACGGAGCAAATCGAGGCTTCCACAACTAGATACGGGGCTTGATACGTGATACACTGATACGGATACGATTATCGGCTCGGGCAAATGATACATATCTGGACCCGGCTTTAGGAACCGCTACGTAAATACCCGCGCAGCTCTGAGTTTTTATATTTTATTTACTAACCGTTCCCCCGACTCCTTTAAGTAAGTAAACGAAAATTATTTTAGACTTTCTTTTAAATTTGTAATTTTAAGTTTTATTTCAAGCTTTTTTAAAAAACCGCATGCAAATTAGTCCACTTTTGAAGATAATTAATTTTTTTATTACTTAAATACTTCGTTACTTGATTAAAACATAGCTAAGAACCATCCCGATTAAACCTGCTTTCTAATAAAAAAACCGCATCCAAATCAGTCCATCCGTTTGGGAGCTACGATGCCACATACAGACACACCCACACTCACATACACCCATACACACACACGTTAAACTTATAACACCCCTCTTTTTGCGTCGGGGTTTAAAAACAATAACATTCTAGTCTGTAATGCATTGCTAATTGCAACCAAGAAACACAATCTTGCTGGTTCCTGTTAATGCCGCCGCCGCGCCGAAGGCGCCCAGAAAAATTATGAAAATAATTCAATTCTAATCTAAAATGGATCTGTTTGGGCAAACTTTTCATTTCTAACACCAACACACTTCAAGGTAATGACATAAACAACGTTCTGAAAGGTATAAATAGGAAATGTATAAACTCACAATGTGATAGTGGGTACATTCTCGTTTCCTATACAGGGTGTTAAACCGGCGAGTACATTAATTTCGCCAACGCAATCCTCATGTTTTCCTTAGACAAAAAAGCACATAAAGTTTTTCTCTAAAGTGTATAGTTTTTGAGATATGGATTTGTGAAATGTATGTTTTCGTCTAGTGTAATTTAATACGTTGTTGCCGCTCCGCACCCTTCGCCTGCCGACCTCCAGTCCTCCACTCACAAAGCTAACCCCCGCCCCTCCCGCCAACACCTCCGTCCGAGGCGCTCACGTCTCACCCGCTCTTCCCCCCTCCGCGCCGCCCTGTTGTCATTAGATCATTTTTACACTAAAATAATCAATTAGTTTGTATGAAAAGTGTAACTTTTTATTTAAAGGGAATTCAGAAAAAAGTTATTTGACTTTTTTGGTACTCTTGATCCCAATAATCATTTTCTAAATTTAATGTACTCGCCGTTTTTACACCCTGTATAGTAGGTATTGTAGTATTCTGTGCTTCAATCAACGATCATAAACTTGTTAAGCAAGTGCCGTCGCGTCGTACAGAGTATTTTGGACCACAAAAAACAGCTTCCTTAAATCAGGCCTCTCCCAATAGGTGGAAGATTGCAATAATGATAGTCAGAAAACTGATTACACAGAAGGTATCTCGTTAGAATCTAACCGTATAATCAAATTCAACTCTGGACAATGAGCTGCCAGTGTAAGTACAGGCAATGTAACTAAGTATAGGATTATTCAAGTACGGGAATGAGAGAATAGAAACATAATTTTCCCGTCATTTTCGCTTGTGATTAAATACAAAACTAAAAGTATCTAGTTAATTACTTAGAGCATATGTAACCTCGATGTTTATTTAACATAATAATTATGTAATTATTACAATATAGGTACTTATCTAAATTAAAGTGAACTATATTAATTTTTTTATAAACTACCACAAAATTTAGGTAAGTAGATATTTAAGAGAATTAGAAAATCTTACTTTTTCAAATACATCTTATCTTATGTAAGGCCATTCTTTGCAATAAAGAACAAGAATAGAAAATATCCAGATTTTAAATTCTTGAAAATTCTTCTTGTCGCCATACAAAGCCGAGCGACGCGAGACGCGACGACGACGCGACGGGGCGCGGGGGCGGCGGCGCCGAGGGCGGTCGCACAGGTGGTGTAGAAATGAAATAATAAATAATAATAGTTATTCAGACTCGGGCTCCCCCGCTCCCGATGCTCGCTGGAAGCACAGGACAGGAGCACAGAATACAGGAGCCACAGTGCTCGCCCGCCAAACAATGTATGTAGAAGGATAGATAGATATGATATTATTGTCATCATGTTATTTATTACACGTGGCGCACACATGAGCTTCATGTTTTTTTTTTCGTTTTAACCTTGGGTTTTAAAACTGTATGGACACGTTATTTTATAATTTTAGTCGTTTTAAAACGTGTTTTTTTTATATTGAATACGCTATAATATGTTTAGTCGAGCGACCCATAGTTCCCATAAGGTGTCTAACGGCACCGAATATATATTACTAGCGGCGGCGCGGCGGCGCGGCGCACAGTGGTTCGAAAATCGAACGTAGCAGACTTAGGGTTTAAAAAAAAATTACTTCTTGTTTTCGATATTTTTATTATGTTAACGTGTTGTCAATATTATTACAGATATTTTTTCATCATACACGTTTTTTTCTTAGCCTAACAGTTTAGGAGATATACCACTTTTATGGTTTTCAATGTATGAAAATAATTTTAAAAAATTAATTTCTCAAAAACCTTAAAATATATTACATAATTCTTTTCATGATACGATTAAGTAACTATTCGACTATTTTCATGCAAACGCTGTACCATCGCAAATGCTCGCAACTCTGCACAGTGGAGAATTTATGTGAATTTTGTTTTTAAAATTAACTCATTCAAATTGTGTCACCCTACAACTCTACTTAAGAAATACTTCAAAAACAGGAATACAGGATGAATTCTGCGCAAAGATTTAAATGCTAACTGTTAACACTTGTTAGCAAATTAGGGTTATAAAAAGTTTAAAACTGGCTCATCAATTTTGTAAATTGTAGGGTATGCATACATTGGAGTTCAAAAAAAGCTAGTATACTATTAATCAGTGTAGAATAGTACACATTTCGTTTATACATATATACGTTCGATTTTCGAACCACTGTGCGGCGGGACGGCGCGGCGGCGCCCGTGGACATTCCGTCGTATATAAATATAGTGCGTTTTCTATCATTTTGATCGCCTGCATCCCCCCCGAGGGTTGTGCGTGTACACAGGCTGATAATAATAGAGCTCAATACATAAGTACGTAACGCGTAGCGTCGGTGGCATTATTAATGCTATACTTACTTTGCACTGTCTGAGTAAGAATATTATGTCATATTATGTACCTACTTGGGCAGGCGAGTTTAAAATGAAAGCACACTTACGTTATTAAAAAATATATTATATTTTTAAGAATTTAGTTTACAATGGTTAGATAGATATAAATTATTTATTGCACACCATTAACAATAAACAATGATACACGAAGAAAACATTATTTTATGGGAGCTGACACGATTGGCTACATCATCTACAATATCCGTGATGTCAGCCCATAGCACCGGGTGAATTAGGTGCCATGTCAGTGCTTCCCTTCATTTCGTGTCGGCTACACTGAACTGGACGGAAAACAGGAACTATTTACATACCCGTTTCGACCGACGACGTTTCATTCAGTGCGATGGTACCCTCCCGGGCGGGATAAACCCTACCACCTAGTAAGTAAGAAGGGAAGGGACCTACAGTTTTACGTGGAATCCGAACCACAGTCAACCTCCAACGGTCGAGCGGTCACCCATCCAAGTACTGACCGCGCCCAGGTGTGCTTAACAACAGTCGACAACAACAATATATTAATAGTGCGCAATGGCGGACTTATCACTAGAAGTTATTTCTTCCCGTCAACCTTCGGGTATTGAGAGTAAGTGTAGAAGCGAGGGCAGTGTAGACATTAGGATAGGAAAGTTACAACATAATAAATAAATAACATATAATATCGAGTATAATATACATATTTACATATGAGCAAGTAGTGTTAAGTGTTTTTGGCTTGGTTCGTTACTTTACATTATTAGTACTTACATATTATATGTATATCTATTTAAATATATAAAATACCTACTAATTGTGGCTATTTATACTATAATTATGTATAATATTACACCCTCTTATAATTAATTAAGTTCTTCAAACAAATTTTAGTCATTCATTCATCAGACAGAAACTCTTTCCGTTTACAAGTCTTGCAAGTAACCCTTACCAGCTGTAATGTACCAGCATATAAACTAATAATGCCTATTACCCATCAACATACATTTATAATGTTTATGTACCTACTCTACAATAAGAAGAACGTACATACGATCTAATGATACCGCTTAACTTGGCTGCAATTATTCGTACGACAAAGTTCATATTGTCAAAGTCATGTTAATCACGAGACAGCATTGCGACAGCTGTAATCCGATGATTGACATTATAATAATCAGAGAAGCACGTGTGTAGCCTAACGCAAATGTAGATCACATCAGACCAATCAGTCGGTCGGACAGTTGGCTCATTAGGCGGAAGCGTGTCTTTTTATATCTAGAACGGGCATCGGCTTGTCGAGGAGGTGAGTAAAAAAGTAAAAAGAAAACGTAGTCTACACTAATATTATAAAGAGGTAAAGTTTGTAAGTTTGAATGTAGGAGGTAATCTCCGAAAATACACAACCGATTTTAGAAATTCTTTGACCAATATTTAGAATGGACCTTCAGGATGGGCATAGGCTATGCGAGCGAAGCCGCAGGCAAAAGCTAATTCCAAATATAGAGGGTGTTACGGGACTTTTGGTCAGTACGTTATGGTTAGTTGTTTGGGTTTATTTTGAGCAAACATTTTAACAATTACATAGGGCACACTAAAAGTTTCCGGAATTGGCCACTTACATAAACAATATTTAAAAAGTAATTACAACATTTGAAAATGGAACTCTTTGGCTGTAGAATGCAGTTTCTTTCATCTGACTGTCAATTGTTTTTCCATTGTGGCGCCATTTTAAAAATTGCGTGTCTACAATAACATAAATTTAACCCGGGAAAATTTTCGTAGTATGATTTTCTACGATTTTAAGTGTAATTTGACAGCTCATCAGAGCCTCGCTCGGCTTCAATCTGCTTTTGGCGATGAAGCACCATGCAAGACGACTATTTATTGCTGGTTTGCAGAATTCAAGCGCGGTCGTGTCAATCTCAGTGACGAATCTCGCGATGGTCGACCGTTCACCGCTGTGAACAACAAAAACATCGATGCTGTGCGCCGTATGATCGAAACAGACAGGCATGTGACCTACCATGAGATTCGGGCATCCTTAGACATAGGCATGAGTCAAATACAATCAATCCTACACAAACATTTGGGTGTGAGAAAGCTGTGCTCGCGGTGGATGCCACACAATTTGACCGAGGCTCAAAAAACGCACCGCGTCACTTGGTGCAATGCCATGCTTGCCAGATTCAACAAAGGCGCTTCAAATTTGGTGTGGGACATAGTAACAGGTGACGGCACCTTGTGACTTTTTTCTGTTCCCAAAAATTAAGAACCAATTACGCGGTCAACGATTTTCATCACCAGAAGAATCTGTCGAAGAATATGAAAAACACGTTTCTGAGGTCACCACGGAGGAGTGGCACAAAAGTTTTCAAAATTGGTTTAATCGTATGAAAAAGTGCATTTACGCAAAGGGAGAATATTTTGAGAAACAATAAATTAATTTTTGACCTTTAATAGTATTTTATTCTTATTAATTCCGGAAACTTTTAGTGTGCCCCACGTATAATCGCGGGGAATAAGCATAAATGTGCTTGTACACGGTGGACTAAGGATTTTTTAAGTTTTGCATCAGGGAACAAAATGTCTTCGTAGAAGAAAATTTCATTTAACTAACTCCAAATAAGTCTAGAAATGTAAATTTAAAGTATAGACTGCTCGTCTCGTACGATTCTGTATGTCTATCTCTGCCACACTTGTTTAATTACGTATCTTCTATCTGCTTCAAATGATGTACATGCCGACCAAATGTTGGTAGCAAGGTGCAATATGTATGACAATGTCGTTTGCGGGTATTTATTTCCATGTGCGGAGGCATGAGTGGAACTAAACACAACGAGGTGTTAACGGTCGCGTTAGAAGTCTTATCTGAAATTGGAATCTGATGAGACGTACAGGATACAAGGAGGAATAAATATGTGTTCGAAAATAGAGAATGCAAATTTGTCTCACCGTGGTTTATTTTAGCGATATTTTTCAACAACGTTTCTGAGTGGCGTGTGCAGTCTATCTTCAGGGCGCATGCCTGGGTACATCAGCCAAAAGATATACTTAACCAAGTTTCCCCAGTAATATTATATTCGCATCCATGGTAGACTAAAGGTGTTCTTCACAGGATAAGGTTGGCTATTAAACACCATTAATATCCAACTTTTCACAAGGAAAGGAAGCAAGGAAGGATGCCATTGAAGTAGCAGGAAACAGAGTTGATTCAAAACTCAAGGCGACAAACGATTCTCCATGTGGCAGCAGAATGAAATAGGAAAGACAATCCAACAAAGAAGTTTGACCGTGACACTAAAAAGACAACAAGAGAGTAATTCTGTTACCGTACAATTCGAGATACGGAATAATGGAAATCGAAAACAACATCGAGAGCAACATAATCAAAATCGATTTGAATAACTATAGCACCTGATCTATTGCAGGCAGACGAATCGAATCGCAAAGGTGTATTTGGCAGGCGTTATCTAGATCAACGCGCGCGTGAGTTCTAGATCAATTGGCATCAATTTGAATATGGCCGCATGGTGTACCGGTGTCCGGTGTTTGGTACCGCGTTACAACTATGTTTAGTGTTCGCTCCATCACAATACATAGTTACGACATCATCAATCACTGATTTCATTGTGATGATCATCCGTGCCATTGTACATTATAATATCATGCAGGACTATGTTTCTATTTTGTACACTAAATTGATAACATGATTGATTACTCGGGGTAAAAAATATTGATTTATTATAATGTTTATTTAATCTAGTAAGGCAGACAGGCGGATATAATAAAGAGATCTTAATTTTAGGATCTTGAACTCAAAAGTAAGAATATGAATTCAGTTGATCCGGAGTGGTTGAGCTAGTTGAATTGGGCTATTACATAACCGAATATTACCTATTTCGTTTCGGGCACCGCTAGACCAGCCAGCGCGCTTTGACAACAGAAATGATAGTCGGTTATGGCCTTACCCCTGAAAATATCGTATTTGTGAATTTAATCAAATGTCACTTCCTCACAAATGACTTATTGGATAAAAAAGCAGGCATACACATAATTAAAATTAATAAAGTAGATTAAATATAATAATAATGAATTAAATTTAAAGTCGCCTTGGGAGGCTCTCGTCGATTTTCCAATACACAGATTGGACGATACTTATGTACGTAATATATAATTTTGACGAGTAGAAGTTCCAGATTATTTTTATTTCTGTCAAGTTCAAGCTATCAGTGTTCAAACTCTGCAAAGAAGTTAATAAGGTGAAAAGATCGTACGCACTGATGGTATCGCTCTATAGCATTTTATAACGAATGTTTTGATCGTGACTCGGCTACTGTCGTAAACAGGGAGATGCCAAATTCTCATTTGAGAACAATACTGTACTCTATGTACTTACTCGTAAATCGCTAATAAAAAATGAATACACAATTTAAACAAACTGGAACTTCGCAAATCACAAATAATTATATATGTTAATAGCTGAAGATGCCGACGAATTCAGAAATTAAAAAAAAATATTGGACTGAACACGTCACGAAGTAGAATGAAAAAAAAAACGGTTTTAAAAGAAACATTGAACCGACTTCAAAAAGTATTAATAATATTTTTATCTTGAGTAGAAGGCGATACAACAGCACAAAAGGGTCCATCTATAAATTTTCAGGTGTGCTTTTGTACCGCCTTCTACTCAAGATCAAAATATTATTTAATACTTTTTAGGGTTTGAAGTCGGTTCAATGTTTCTTTAAAAACAGTTTTGTTATTTCACTTTTTTAGTAATATCACATAATATTAAAATCGGTTGACGGGAAGTGGGTGATTGAAAAATTCCTTAGTGTGAAAGTGTTCATCCCTTAATTTCCCACCCTTAGGGGTGGTATTCTTTAATAAAATTACCCTACTTACGAAAAAAAGAATTATTAAAATTGGTTGAGAATTGGCGGAGAAATCGAGTAACACAAAAAAAAAAACATACAGACGAATTGAGAACCTCCTCCTTTTTGGAAGACGGTTGAAAATAGAGGTAACTTAATTTTAATATGAACTCTACCGACTATTGAACAACAATTTTAAAGTTTTGCCTAAATTTCAGAATCACACTGTCGATCGGTCGAAGGTATCATGTCTAACGGAAAACGCTACGTGACCAATTGTAGAGCATTTCTTCTTTAAATTGACAGCGATACGGTGCAATGGAGCGGAGATTTAGCGGACAAGCGAATAAAAAGAGTTTAATAACTAGAAGCCGGTGGCTGCGCTGCGAAGACGGTAGGAGAGCAGACCGCACGACAATGAAGATCACTGAAGTGAAACGAAGAGGTTCTGCACAGCTGGCGCTACTTTACGATTTATCTGTTCGATAAGGGCCTTTTGGAATATATTTTTATTGTAAGTTTCGATCAATTCAAAAGTTTATTTCTATTAAATTCGTAAGAGTATGGCCAATCGTGTTCAAAATCCAGTCCATTTTGTTTGTGTTGCAAATTATTATTTTTTTATTGCTTCCGAACTGGGTGGCTGTGTCCGAGGGCGAAGCCTCAGCCGCAGCCAATTCCCCCCCGAGAAGGTTCCAGTGCGGCTTGGAGGTGGACTAATGTCGCTGTAAATAGGTAAGTAAGTAAGGCGCAGTAAGGCTATTAACCCGGGATTTGAAGATCCGTGGATTGTAGGAGTGGGGAAATATATTCTTCCGGAGTCCGTTCCACACCTTTGCAGTTCGGTGCGGCACAAAAACGATTTAGAGAATCGTGCAGTTCGAAGAATTCTTCTGTCGACGGGTGTCCCGCGAGAGTATGGCGGGTTTGGCGAATGGGAGGAAGAGGGATGTGGAAAGCAAGTTCGTCAGAGCAGCGGCCATAGTAGTACCGATAAAACAGGCTCAATGACCCAACGATACGTCTGTTCTTTAGAGGTTGAAGGTCCTTTGTGAGTACAGAGTCACCAATGAGGCGAATGGCTCGTGGCTGAATAGAATCCAAGCCTGAAAGAAGGTACTGAGGTGAACCCTCCCAAAGATGACTGCAATATTCCATCACCGGTCTTACTTGTGCTTCATAGGGTGTAAGCAATTGGACCGGTGTAAAAATCGCCGACATCGGTAAAGGATCCCAAATTTTCGAGACGCTAGTTTCGCCTTGGACTCTTTGAACGATCGAAACCCAACCTCCCTGGACACCATACCCAGGACGCCCAGACTGCCATCGTTGGGGACTTGGCTGCCCTGGAAAGTGGCTTGAAAAGGAAACGGATCAGCCTTAGTATATAAGGCACAAGCTTTCGTCTTGGCTACGTTGAAGTTGATCAAGTTCACCTTCCCCCAAGAGGATACAAAACCATCGAGGCTGAAAGGCCCACAAATGCGTGACGTACGCTAGAAGATATCCAGTCGAACTTTGCTTGTGGAATCCGTATTGCTTGTCGTCAAGGAGTTTAGAGTCCTCTAAGTACTTCAGGAGAGCTGAGTTGACAATACGCTCCATAACCTTACTCAACAGTTAGGTTACCGCAATAGAGCGATAGTTCGATGGGTTTGCTACAATAAATGTAGTGTTTGTTACATTTCAATCGCTCTGCGTTAATTAATTTACATTTCATTATATTTTAAGAATATAGGGCATTACTGTGGGCATTACATTACTATATTAATATGATTATACAATTATTTTATGTCTTTATTATCACATTTTCATTCTATAATATTTATATTAATTATTTATACATTTATACATATTCAATATAAAAATATACAAAATTAATACAAACATATAAAAACAAAAACGGAACAATTATTATTATTATAATAACTGCAATATTAAAGTCAAATTGAAAGTTCCCTCCCCATATCAATTGTCTTCTCGTCATAGTAGACTTTTAGAGCCTTATTTTAAAGAAATTGCTAGTAGACAGTAGAAGTTAAACTTTTATAATATAAAAGTATATTATACTATATGGAGAAAAGAATAGATAGAAATGAAGGACAGAAGTAAAGAAGTGCAATAGAGATAGGGAAGGTGCTCGTGGCATAGAGCGTTACCTTCTTGAGCCATGCCGGGTCGGGCAGGGGCAGGTCGGGGAAGGCGCGCTTGCGCTCCACGTAGTACCAGGGCGCCCGCACGTAATAGTACCACGAGATCACGCGCTCCACCGGGTCCCGCACCACGTTCACGTAGATTGGCGTCGGGTAGCCGTACCTATACGACACATTCATTCACTTCAAAACATAGTTCTACATATCTTCATATTCATAAATTAATATTTAGGTTGAATAGTTTTAGCAATAGTTAAATAGTAATAATATACACAATTTTTACATTTTTTATTTATATACTAGGTTTTTTGGTTTTTACCCGCTACTTCGCTCGCGGCATTGCAGGTTATGCTTAATTTGAGTCAACGCAATAAATGGAGTATCTTCTTCGTCACAGCTGACATCAGACTGATAAGTATTTTGACTCGTGCAGTTGAGTGATTTACTCAGATGCTGGCGGAACCTTTCATTCTTCTTCTTCTTCTTCTTCTTCTTTTTAATTCTGGCGATTTACCGATATAACTTATATATTAAGAAAGAACCTTTCATTTTTTTAGCACAAACTCGCTCGGTTCCTTTCTAATGTCAGTTATTGTCAAAATTGTTGTTTTTGTGGCTACACGGAGAGAATTTATTGTCTGCTTACAATAAACTCACTGGACTGGAGTAAAATTTTCGCACGAGAGAACAGTGCAGCCGCAGACAAAAATTAACAAGACCAAATCAAGGAGCATCTGTTTTTGGAGAGAGTTCAATTATTTAAAGCAGAATTTGTTACTTAGAGAAAGTTTGAAGATTGAGGGCTAGGTAGGATATTTCATATTTTAGTATTATTGTTTATACAGGGTTTCTGGTACAAGGTGTGATAGAGCAGGCCATAAATTCATAATTAGCCAATTAACCATATTTACCTCAGCACCAAATATTATGGTTTTTTCAGTTATCAAAACGTTTCATATTTTCGCTTAAGCACTCTCTGATGAGAATGTTGATAACACCCTCCTGAAAGTTAACATTTATTTTCAATCTATTTTTTCTGTATCGTTAGTGTATCCTCCATCCGTACGGTAGAGAGGCTGTTTATAGAAAGGCTTTAAAAGGATGTTCAAGGTAGCTTGGATGTGTTTCGCGGCAGAAATATTATGAAGGAAGATGGGTAATTTTCACCACAAAGTATTGCGAGCATAAACCCATTTATTCTACAATTTGTTATGTATGACTGAAAAACAATAACTGTGACTATTATTGACTGCCCATAAACAATTGTCCTGTTCGTATTGTTCAGTTGTTTTGAAAATGCAAGAGTACGTAATGTAATAGGTACCTGGTGAAGTTAGTATAGCAGACGTGCTTGATGTAGGAGGCTGGAGGCGTGTGAGCGACCACCAGGCCGGCCAGCACCTGCTGGTCCGCCGGCGTCAGCCGGATCGTCTCCACGCGCTGCACCGCGTCACGGTTGAACCCTGAACACGTCATAATATCCACATACTCATTGTATCTCACAACGCTAAAGGCTGGCTCGCTGAGCTGGGACGAAAACGACCGGAAAAGAAATGTGCAAGAACCGCACAACTTTTAATGATAATAAATTATAATTTTAAAATTACCACGATTGTCTGCTGTTTAGGTAATTGTTTTATATTAATGTGAATGTTTAATAGAAATGAGAAATTATATGGATGAGGAAATGACTATGTCCATGTAACGTGTAATCAACAAACTCTTATCTTGTGACAGTGAATTAAACTTTTGCACATTCAGAAAGCCAATTTTTCGTAGAATACCGTAAAGTGCATACCGAATTGATTCCTGATAGCGAGCCGCCGCAGGAGCTCCATGAAGGTCTGCGAGCCGACTTTGGGCACCCTGTTGAAGAAGAGAACGTCGATGCCGGCGCGCGCCGTGTTGTTCAGCTGCCAGGGCTCCGGGTACATCTCCTCGGGCTCCTCGCCGAGCGCCTGCGCAGCCGCACCTGAATCCTCCTCCTCGGACTCACCCTCCAGTGTTCGCTTGGGACCAAACCGCTCCTGCCAACACGAGTCTTCAATTTGTCACCTTTTATTTACAGATGCAAAACTTTCCAAGGTGCGGAATTAGAGTCTGTTAGGGAAGCTAGTTTGCATTTATATTTAGAAGTTTGGATTTATAGTTGTAAGTAAACAATCTTATGAGTTTTATGAGTATCTAACGTACGGCTAATATATGTTTGTGGCAGAACACTAGAATGAATTGAAGTAAAACTGAACAATAGGATAATTCGAAGGTAGTTATATTATTATAGATAGTTCTTACATGGTTAGTAGCTTTCTGAATTGTTTCTACGGCTGCTTTGTACTCTTGGTGCGTCGGGAAGGTTCGCTCAGTCTGTCCTCCTGAAACAACCAACATTTAACGTTTTAATTATGTTCTCTCCGATACTAAGTTGAAGTCGTGGGAGAACGTTATAATTAACAACTATTTCAACTAAAAAGCTCAACATAGACACAACAAGGCTATTTGTAAATCCCGCACAGATTTTGACAGCCTCAATTAGCACTTAGTTCCGCGAAAACTGTTTGTAGACTTTGAAATAGCGAGTCATTAACACACTAACGCGCATAATAACATTCATTACACAACTGGAGGGCGTCGATCCGAACTTCGCGTCATTGTTCGCAGCTCGCGAGTGCGATGTGCAAAAAATCGGAACAGCCGCCGAGAAAGTGGGAAGAAATGCATTGGGTTCATCTTGGTTCGTGGCCTTTGCGAGTTTATTGAGACGTCGATTTGCGAGAATCGACGTATCGACAGCGCTTACTGAGGCGGCACACGCTGCTCTAGTTTAGTGGTCATTAAAAACCAATCGATATTCAACTCTTCTTTTTTGTTATCGGTTGTAAAATATGATTGTTTGCTCCCTTTCACGCTGCCTTCTTTAGCCGTCTGCGCCGCACCGGGGCAGCTATTGGCATTCTTGTCTACTTGTCTGTTGAGAATGTAATGTTCCTTTAATTAAAGAAAACTGTGTCGAGGTGTGTAGCGGTCACCGAGCCGGAGCCGCTCTTTAGCTAAAACGCTTGTTTGTTTCATTACGAATTCCTTTGTGCGGCTCTCGTCGCTGTGAAGTAGATCTCGTAACACAAACCAGGTGTTAAAACGACAACAGCGCGGAAGCGACGCGGAGACGGCCGCGCACCAAAACTTTAACCGTTTTGGCCGAAAAGAGCTGCGGTTATGTTTTTACGCGTTTTATTCGGAAACAAATGAAGCGTGTAATTGATAGTGACCTACTATTCTTGTTTCTCGGCTACCGTAATGATTGAATCATGTTGAAAGTTGAAACTGATACATTTTGTTCCTACTATTATTTGCGGTTTGTAACAAGCTATGCGCGTGAAATTGTTCTTGAGAGGATTTTTTGTGAATTAGCCGTACACTTACAGCCGTACAGCCAGACGAGAAGTTGTGGATGAAAAGAGGCGAAGACTTGTGTCTGAACTCGAACAAACGCTTCGGTCTATTTCCGAATGGGGCCGTAGCAATTTGGTCGAGTTCAACGCTTCAAAAACACAAGTTTGCGCGTTCAGTGCGAAGAGGGCGGCGTTCACACCAGCTCCTTCCTTCCAAGGCACGTCGCTTAAATTAAGCGACCACCTCGGGGTCCTCGGAGTCGAACTGTCGCACGACCTAAATTACCGGCGCCATATCGAGGGCAAGGCCAAGCTGGCCTCAAAAAAGCTAGGCGTACTCAATAAGGTTCGACGGTACTTCACGCCGGGCCAAAGGCTGCTTCTGTCTAAATCGCAGATTAGGTCCTGCTTGGAGTACTGCTCGCACCTGTGGGATGGCTCAGCCAAATACCAGCTTGCGCCTTTGGACTCGATCCAGCGTCGAGCCGTGCGACTTGTGGATGACCCCGACGTGTCCCGCGATCTAGAACCGCTGCAACTTCGTAGGGATGTCGGCGCCCTAAGCGTGTTCTATCGCTTATTCCACGGGGAGTGCTCGGAGGAGCTGTTCAACGCGATTCCGGCGTCCCCTTTCCACCTCCGTACAACGCGCACTGGGCAGGGATTGCATCCCTATACGCTGGATTTACCGCGGATGCGTACAAATCGGTTCTGCAGATCCTTTCTCCACAGAACCGGCAAACTCTGGAACGCTCTACCTGCCCACATATTTCCCCCCAAGTATAGTCTCGGGTCCTTCAAGAGAGGCGTGAATGGGCACCTGTCAGGCCGGCATGGCATTCGCAGCCCCCGCCTGCGTCCGAATGTCCATGGGCGTCGCTAGACACCTTATGGGTGACTCGGCGCCACATGTCGCGCTTAGTATAAAAAAAAAAAAAAAAAAAAAAAAACACTTCTCAATTGCATCTACTATTAAAGCTTTCTTCAAACATAAAACTTGTAGCGTCCTGCATCTAAGAGTTCTCTCACAAGCACAACACCACCGGCAGACATGAAAATAATGTTTTATTACATTTCCGTTTTATTCATGCGTATCTAACGCACGTGGCGGATCCAATCAACTGAGAAGATGGTCGCAAGCCCTAGCCGCCCCGCCGCGCCGCCGCCGCGCCGCCCGCGCCACCGCCGCGCCGTCGTCGCTCTCAGTTATTGGATATAGGTAACACCATAGGTAACGATGAAACAGAGACCACCTTTGAGTTGTCCGATGTGCATTCTTCTAAGTTCAGAAATAACTAAATTTAATGGAGAATCTATACGTAAATATAGTATATTGTTGCCAAAATAATATATTCGGCTGTTTTGTCGCTGGTGCGTGCGCCGCCTAATAAATCAAGTACCGACTATGTATGATACGTCCAGCGTCATAGCCACCGATTAGTGAGTACTATGAGTTGTGAACGTGAGTCCGCGAGCACGGTCCATTGCTCGACTCCGCACTGCACTGCTTCCTAATCCAACTCCTGATTCAAGCAGAATAGCTCTTTATACCATTATATTATATATAAATAATCATAGTATAGCATATAGTATATACTATATTGCACGATGCGCGGAATTAAACACATCTAATAAATATATATATGTACTTAGGAAAAAAACGAAACGAAATTTTTTTTTTTGGTAAATTTTGAAAACTGCTAGGTATAAGGCTAGTAAAATACTATATTAAAAAAACTGTACAATATATTGCTGTGCAAAAGCTGTTATTGTCAGTAAACCGTGAGATCCAAAGCCCTGACGAGTTCTTTCGAACAACGGTGACAATGAACCAAATGCGCACTTGTTATTGTTTTCATGCAGAGCGAGTATGCAAATGCACTAAATGTATGTAACGAGGTGCGTGCATACTACAAACTCGAAAGTAAGTAACAATGCAGCGGTGAGTCGGAGGTTGTGGTGGTAGTCGGATCGGAATGGAGGCCGCTGCGCAGACGCACGCCTCGTCGTAATGTCACGTGCGAGTAGGTCTCGGTCAGGGGCAGGCATTGCCGTCGGCGGCGCGGCGGCGGCGTCACACCGCCTCAGTGGCGGCGGCGGTGGCGGACGTGCTCCGGGTAAAACGAGGTATTTACTTCTTCTGCTCGTTAAAAAATACTGTCGTATTGGCCCAACTGAGCAGCGGGTGACAACATAGTTTCACGACCATTAAGGTCGTAAAGAAGTACATGTATTTGACAGAATATACATGTACTTCCTGCGTAAACGTACACAGCTTAAACATTTCGTCTAAAGCGTCTGGAGCATACGCAGTCGGCAGTATTTTTGAAATGAAGCTTTTAAAACGCACGTTTGGGCCGGGGACCTAACTCAGACAAAGTGAAACATAAAGCGGAACTTGCAACGCTCCTTACTGGCTGGGCGGTGCATGAGAGTCTTTTGAAGTCGAACCATTGTATACGTTGAAAGGAATATCGCATAGATAACGCTATCCCGATCGAAATGAAATTAATAATTGGATTTTAAATACAACGTTTAAGAAGCTTTTGCTCATATCGGGTATCTCACGATACCTCACTTTTTTTGCAGGTTGCCCAGATTTTGACAAACTGCAAGTAGTGCTTTGCGTCCGGAGACTTCATAGCGAGGGTCTCCACGGCAACTCAAAGAGGCCCAGAAACTCAGAGGTCAGCGATGTCGGCGTCGCTTGGCCTTTTACAAAATAATCCCATATCGCATTTTAAATATCCGTAGTTAATTTTAACACCGTATTTAAACATTAGCCATAGAAAGTTCAACTTCCTAATTTCCTCCCAAAAATTGCTCTTAAGTTTGTTTCCAATTACTACAGGTGCGGATAAGTTCAAATTATCTTCTTTCACTGAAGCTGAATATTTTTTTCTCATTATCAGCTCAGCGAGCAGTAGTCGCCGCCGCCGAACCGCGCCGGCGCGCGCCACCGCATCTCCGCGCCCGCTCACTCTAACTAATGCCAACAAAAACAGGCATCTTCATTTGTTCGGTAATAACGACAAAAAAAGTGAAGTTAATAAATGAGATGCCCTCCTCCGCCCCCTCCCACCTCCTCATTCTCTAATCACGATATCGATGGGATGGTGAAAAAATATTCTCCGAACTCGGAGCTGTTTTTGCCAAATGTATGTCTAGCGCAAAGGTTGTTTAGTGTTTTTAATTTATTCGTCTTATGATTGTACGTACAAATCCGATTTAGATTAAACGATAGCGAAGCTGCTACTAGGGCTGAGGATATTGTGATGTTATACTATAAAAACAACCATCCGAAGTTACATAATATGTATATCATGAATAAATGTACCTATGCATGCATGAACGATAGCATTCGTGAAAAATATAATTATGTAAGCCGGTATGGGTGGCTGAGTTTTTTTTTAATTTTTTTTATGGAAACTGACACGGTTGACACTACATCACCTACAACGTCCGTGATGTCAGCCCATAACACCGGGTGAACTAGGTGCCATGTCAGTGCTTCCCCCTTTGATCGTGCCGGCTACACTGAACTGGTCGGACAACACAAACTATTTACATAGCCGTTTCGACCGACGTTTCATTCAGTGCGGTGGTACCAACCCGGGCGGGTTAAACCCTACCACCAAGTAAGATTAGGAGGGAAGGGACCTACAGTTTTTACGAGGAATCCGAACCTCGGTCAGCCTCCAACGGTCAGCGGTCATCCATCCAAGTACTGACCGCACCCAGCGTTGCTAAACATTCAATAGCGACAGTTGACTGTCTGCACCACTGAGCTATCGAGGCTGTACTGAGTTTTTTGACTGACTGAGTTTGGTTAATCTGATAAACTGACATTTATATTATACTTAAGCGGCGGGTGGCCGAGTGGTTTGGGCATCGGCTTCTCATGCGAGAGGTTCGAGGTTCGAATCAAATCAGCGTGTACCAATGAGTTTTTTCTGACGAAAAAATTTACGTGCGTACCCACACCTGCTGGTTCACCTACCTTCTTGGAGGGGATATTGGTTGGTCGGAGCATGTGCTTTGGCCCCTCCGATTCAGCCATCCATACCAGATTACATAAAAAAAAACATATGTAGAGCCAAACGGCAGATGCTGCGTGTTACTATACGCAGGGATTTAGAAAGAATCGAAATATATAAAAAAAAAAATAGAAAGCGAGTGTGACTCGAACACCGAGTTTTCCGTAGAAAAGTTCTTCGCCATGTAATTGGTCATTATTTATAATTAGTTGTTATACTTAGTTTTTGTTTTAAGTTTGACGCTTGTATGTACAACCGTTTTTACGATAAATAAAAAAAACTTGTATGGTGACCCCCTTAATTCTTTTTTTATTATTTGTTAGTACCTATACTCGCCATTGTAACACATATTCTGTGAATATTCCAACCGGAATCACAATAGACGATTCAAAAGACAGCCCTTTAAAAGTAGGACTCTAAATTGATTGAGATTCTGTAAATCGTACCGTGTACCGTGTACCGTACACACGTACCGTGTGGGGTCGGTACTTAAAAAGAATAGCCCCACTGCATCTCTCCCCGTCGCATGTCGTAAAAGTCGACTAAGGGATCGTCAGCCTCGGCAGCTCAGTGGTGCGGTCAGTTATTGGATGGGTGACCGCCCGACCGTTGGAGGCTGACCGTGGTTCGGATTCCACGTTAAACTGTAGGTCCCTTCCCTTCTTACCTCACTGGGTGGTAGGGTTTATCCCGGCCGGGTTGGTACCACCGCACTGAGCGATACGTCGGTCGAAACGGCTATGTAAATAGTTCGTGTTTTCCGTCCAGTTCAGTGTAGCCGGCGCGAAATGAAGGGAAGCACTGACATAGCACCTAGTTCACCCGGTGTTATGGGCTGACATCACGGATGTTGTAGGTGATGTAGCCAACCGTGTCAGTTTCCATAAAAAAAAAAAAAAAAAAAAAAAAAATCGTTCTTGTGTCGCACTGCAAATGTGTGAAACGGGCTTTCGGGGAATATCTTTCCCCACTCCTACAATCCACAGATTTTCAAATCGCGGGATAATAGCCTTTCCCCTCGCCTTTCCCCAGCGACATTTGTCCGCCTCCAAGCCGGCCTGACACCTCCTCGGCGGTGAAATTGGCTGCGCCTGAGGTTTCAACCTCGGGCACAGTCACACAGTTCGGAAGCAAAAAAAGGACAGGCGAACAGACGGACGGTCAGACAAAATGACAGACGGCGGCGGCGCGGCGTAGACTTAGTAATAGGCTTTCGTATGATATGGAAACCTAAAAGTGTGTTATTTCTGAGGACGCTACTGGCAAATTATTTAGTCACATTAAGAAATACACGGTGTTGCAACCCCAACCGTAAAACCCGAAAGAGGGTGATTCTGTACGTGAAATAGAACAACTTTTGTTCTACGACTTTTTAATTTGAAGAAAAAAATATATTTTTTTCTCCATACATTTTGAGAATAGGTATTTAAAATTTGTATGGAAAAAAAAATTTTTTTTTGTTTAAAATTTTTTTTTTCGTCACAGAAGTTGTTTTGTTTCACATATAGAATAACCCCCTTATGTCAGTTAAAAATATTACGGGGTGGGGGGGGGGGGGGGGGGGGGGGGGGGGGGAATTCTGTGCCAGTACTAATATCTATTCTGTGGTAATGATGCGAGTTTAGACTAGAGCGAGCCGGAGTGGCGGCGGACGAACGTTAGCTCACGCGCCGACAAATTGATTACCTCCGATTTAACCTGAGGTTAAGAGTTCAGTTTGGTACTTACTTACGCGTCGTTCGTTTATTTGTTTGTATTTTTTGTTATTATTTAATCTTGGTTATTAGAATATGAACCATGATTTCGAGGTAATCAATGAAATTACTAATTTACTTAGAAAACGTAGTTGTAACAAAGGTTTGAGGCGGCAACAATATTATATTTTGCGTAATGAATTTAAATTATAAACTAATGTACACCTAGTACGTGTTGAGTAAACATAATAAATATATTACCGAAACCTTAGCAAATATACTCGTACATTCATACATCATGTCTACCATCGTTCAAATCTATTGTAATTATTTGCAATCAAATTGGAAATAAATGTTCGTCCCGTAATAAACGTTTCTCCCTGCCCCTAGAGATATTGATAACAATAAATAACTAAGTGGACAATTTACCTACTCGAATTCACAATAAAGCTAATTGTAGCATGGATTGTGGAGTTGTTGCGCGAGGGTAGAACCGGTAGACTGAGACAATGCGTCATAACATAACATAACATAATCATGAAGCAGGCGAGATAAAAAGGTAGAGAGCAAGATCATGCTTGTGGCTCTTGCATAGTAATTGCATGGAGGCTGGGTTTGTCTGATATACCTTAAAAATTAAAGACCGCGTACCGTGGTCGAACACAAACCGGAACCAGTAATTAGACTTGTAGGTAGAGCAAGGGGAGGGACTATAAAAATATCATGTCAGATGTTGAAGGCCCTTAAAAGCCGACAGAAATCTATCCCATGGTCATTCTCACTCTATTCTGCAGTTGACACGGTACATCCAGTTCTAAATGTAGAAGTGTACGAATTGTCACGTTCACAATGTTGCTGCTCGACTCACGACGCACGACGTATGCCCTATTCATCACTCCACGCAACGAACTAGTCGTGTCTGCGCCTTCGGAGACTGTACGTACATGCAAGCAACACAATAGAGTAGGAACAGGACATGGGATGATGGAACAAATCCGAAGCCATGTCGGGATAGGGCCACACAGACCGGGGGGCCATTTTAACTGCTCTTGACTGAGATGACTAGAATAGGGCAGGAATGCGGAAAGAAGCATGTGTATGAATGTTGGTACGTAATGTTCATAATGTATAGGTATAGATAACGATAGAAATATCGATACACACACACACTCTTAATATATTTTACTCATAAAAATACTGAATATTTAATGAATACAACAAAATAAAAATTTTATACACCCTGACTACGTCCTGACTACGTACGTACCTATACTATACATATTTTTAAATCGCATTTTCAAGCTATTCCCCAGTCGAAGTTGTGAGAAGAAAATAAAAAAAAACCGGCCAAGTGCGAGTCGGACTCGCGCACCGAGGTTTCCGCATCACAAAACACGTTTCTTGTATCGGAACGAATCCAACAATGCCAGTTGAAATCCGTTATGTAGTTTAGGCTCATGAAGCACATGACGCTCAAGGGACACATACTTTCATACATACGCTCCATCCTTTTGCCTTCGCCGGAGTCGGGTAAAAAGGACCGCTCCACTTCTGTCAAAAGAGGGGTCATCATCAATATAACGCTAAGCGTTATATTGACGACTCATCAATATAACGCTAGGTCAATTTTTATTCGAAAAAGGTACATGACAACGTAATCTAATATTAAACCTGAAAAAAGTAGTAGGTACATGGTGTGTTGTATTTTACATAGTTCAAAATCACCCCAAACAAAATGTACCCCTGGGGTACAAACACATAAGCGTATTGATAAAAAAGTTTCATTTTGTGTAACTTTTATAGTTTATCCAATAATAAAGACTGTCCTTGTTTCGGCCAAAACCTCTTTTGTATATTGCTGTAAATGTATCTCGGCGCGATGGTGTCGCGCCCTAGCGGTAAGGCGGACAACTAGGGTTCCGTCCTCGGCGGTCTGTCAAGAAGGACGTCTCGGAGATCGCTCTCGGCAAAGAGGATCGCTCTCGGCTCGGTCGGATGCTGCGTGCTGATGTGGTAGCGCGGTTCGGAAGGCCACATTTCACTGTGCTCGGTGGTTCTGTGGCGTGGTGACTTCACGGTGGTGATCGGACTTTCAAGACCAATACGGAACGGCAGGCTGGAGGAGCCTGACAACGGACCTGGTCGACCAGGAGCAGCTGGTGGGAGGTGGACCCTCGCGTTCGGGTGAGTTTGCACCTTATCCATTAGATGTTTTGGTCGGACAGTTTCATGAACTCCTTAAATTAAAATACAGTCCACTTTATCGGAGACATACTTTTGGTCCTTTTTCGCAGACGGATACGGTTCGCGAAATATTGTCGCGTTATTGAAATCGGAATCAGCCCTTCAGGTTAGGTGTTCATACATTATGTAGGTCTAAATCTAGGTCATATCGGTATATCGGTTTTTCAAAATTTTCTAGTTTGATAGGTAATGGCATTTATTCGGAAAAAAATTAGTTCGCCTCAGTCGTGCCATCTATTGCATTCACATGGTACTTTCGGTCGGTCGCCTAGATAGAATATTAAATACGGTCGGTTGATACTGGCTGGGAAAATAATTCCTAGTATTTTATTTTTCTCTTTCGGTTTTTTATTTGTATGTTGCCTGGAATAATTATCTAGACCGGTAGATAATATTTCGATTTGAAAATCGAACACAGTCAGTTGGCACTCGGCAATGACAGTGTTATATTTCTCGGTCGATTTCTTACGCGGTTTGTTTCGTTTGTAAACAATTATTATTCGGAGGCGTTTGTAGGTAACACCTCATACTTTGTAATTTCGGTTTATTTTAGATACCACAATGGCGAGAGCTTTGGAAGTACGGTTTAAACTGGAGTACACGTGGCTAAAGGCTACGGCTGAGATGGTGAAAGGGCAATTGCAATCTACTCCGGTAATTACGGCTAGATTACGGAAACTGGAGGATCATTACTCCAAGTTCACGGATGCTTATGAGAATATTCTCATCGCGCACACTGACGAGGAAGTGACTGGGAGCTACGACGCTCAATATGAGGAAGCAACTCTGTGGTATAACGAGATGGAAGCGGCCAGCTTCAGCTTCAAGGACGATCGTCCAACGGAACCCTCGGAGGGCGGGCGAGTAGCGAGACTGCCGCCAATAAACTTGCCTACGTACGATGGAAACGCGTTTGGTTGGACAGGTTTTATAAGCCTATTCTCTTCGCTCGTGAATTCGCGAACGGATATCTCAGCCACGGAAAAGTTTCACTATTTGCTCACCAGCTTAACTGGTGAACCAAAGGGCCTCATCGGTCATCTGGCAATGGTGGACGCGAGTTTTGATATCGCACTGGAAATACTGAAAGGCCGATATGAGAATATTCGGCTACTGGCGGACACACACATTTCACGGATTTTACATCTACCAAATGTTACACGGCAGTGCTTGCGCACCCAATTATTAAATCCTCTGTTAGAATCGACGCGTTCGCTCGAAAATCTCGGTCTCCCGGTGAAAGAATGGAGTTACATTCTACTCCACATCAGTGTGAATAAGGTTCCACTGAACATAAAAACTCGGTTCGAGCAATCGCACGGCACGGATCCAAAGAAATTGCCCATGTTTGAGCAATTCATATCGTTTCTTCAAGAGGAGTGCAGACTACTAGACACCTCCTCCCTGTCTTCGGAACTAGAAGCGAATACGGACACGGTCCGGAACCCGAGCGGCTCCGGAGGCGGCGCGCGTGGCGGAGCGCGCGTCGGCGACGGAGCGCGCGGCGGAGGCGGAGCGCGCGGTGGTGGCGGAGCGCGCGGCACAACTGCAGTGCATCTCGCAGAGACATCGCGGAAGTGTGCATTTTGTTCATTTTCAGGGCACACGATCACAGAATGCTATAAATTCAGGCGGGAGAATACTAACGAACGAAAAGATTTTGTTCGTAAAAACCGGCTGTGTTTTAAATGTTTCGGTGATCACACGGCGGCTCGGTGCGATCATCTGGAGGTTCAGTGCACACTGTGCAATGGTTACGGACACAACAAAATTATTTGTACTTTTTCCGGTTCTCAAAATCGTCTCTCGCCTAGGAATGAACCTCGACGGAACTCGGACGAACATTACGGGCGGGAAATGGAACCTAGGACAGGTGCGCAACCACCACAGCGTCGCGATGCTGAGCTCGGCGACGGCGGCGGCGGCGGTGGCGGCAGAGGTAGAGCAGGCTACTCTACCTCACAGGACATTCGCGTGCGTTCACCATATCGGAACGCATAACTACTAGGGGCTACCGGCCTACCGTCTAGTTTTAAACATTTCATATGAGCGGATAAACTTTTATTTTAGGTTTACATGTTAAGTAACATGCATGTTATTTTCGGTGCGGATGTACTCGGAATTATTTTAGACGGTTCTAAAATACAGTTAGGTCCTAATGGCCCTTATGCCTTGGGTACTATTTTTGACTCGGTAATTATGGGCCCGATCGGTGATAGTGAGTCAGTCGTTCAGCCGCAACTATTAACGGAAAATAATAACCATTTCAGCGGTGTTTCTCTCACAGAAGCGGTTGAGAGGTTTTGGAAAACGGAAGAGCCTCCTATGGCTAAAATATCGGATCCTTCGGATATAGAGTGCGAGGCAATGTTTGTCGCCGGTACATCACGCGGCCCGGATGGTAAATATACGGTTCGTTTACCTATTGTTGGTGATCACGTGAAACTGGGTGACTCCTATAATACAGCGATGAGCAGATTTGTCAATTTGGAAAGACGAATAAAACGTCAGCCGGAATTCGGTGAAAAATATATTACATTTATGAATGAATACATCAATCTCGGACACATGTCAGTTTCAAAATTTGATATAAATTCTGGTCAAGAACATTATTTTTTGGCTCATCATGGTGTTTTTAAATCAGGTGATTCAAGTAAAATTAGGGTTGTTTTTGACGGCAGCGTAAAAACAAATAGCGGTGTATCGTTGAATGATTGCTTATACTCCGGGGAACGATTACAAAACGACATAACGGCTATTATTATTAATTTTCGGTGGCATCGTGTGGTCTTCACCACAGACGTGAAGATGATGTTCAGGCAGACGTGGATCCATCCTGATGACAGGAGGTACCAACTGATCCTATGGCGTGACTCACCATCCCAGTCCATATGTGTTTACGAGTTGAACACAAATACTTACGGTTTAAAGTCTAGTCCCTTTGTTGCGATTCGGTGTCTTCATCAACTGGCTAGTGATGAACAATATAGATTTCCTCGGGCAGCTAAATTGCTGAAGAATAATAGTTATGTTGATGATATATGCGGCGGCGCGGACTCGCTGGTAGAAGCGAAGGAGATTATGGCGGAGTTAAACGAGCTCATGAGCTCAGGTGCTTATGAGTTACGTAAATGGTCTTCGAATTGTACAGAATTATTAACAGACCTGCCTGATGATTTTTGTGAAATACCTCGCAAATTTTGATCAATCGGACGGACCCGGTTTTATTAAAATTTTGGGTATCCAATGGAACCCTGACTCGGACGGTTTCACTTATAAATTAAATTTAAATCAGACGGAAAAAATTACTAGGCGAATTATTCTTTCAACTATTTCACGGTTATATGATCCCCTCGGCTGGGCCTGCCCAGTATTATTCAAGGGTAAATTATTGTTGCAACGGGTGCTCAGTGAATCTACTCAGAAAGTAGACTGGGACACTCCTGTGCCCACGGATATTGAAAATAATTGGATTGACTTTATTTCGGAATTACACAATTTGGAGAGAATTAATTTAACTAGGTGTTTACGGATATTTAACGGTGTTAGGTACTCTATACACGGTTTTAGCGATGGCTCGTCGGTCGGTTACGCGGCCGCCGTGTACATTCGCTCGGAGGACAGTCAAGGAGTGGTCACCGTCCAGCTGGTCATGGGCAAGTCTCGGGTGGCCCCGCTGAAGACCAAGCAGACAATACCTAAGCTGGAGCTGAACGGTGCTGCCCTCTTGACCAAACTCATCAATCACGTGGTTTCGTCTTTGGATGAAACCATTGTTTTCGACGATATTATCGGCTGGTGCGTTAGTACGATAGTTTTGGCATGGCTTCACACGCCACCTCATAAACTACAGGTTTTTGAAGGAAATCGGGTTACACAAATAAGTCAATCTAAATCTCAAATTCGGTGGAGATATGTACCGAGTGAACTCAATTCCGCTGACGTCGCGTCACGCGCAATCTCGACGGCGGAGCTGCCACACCACGACCTGTGGTGGGGTGCAGGTTGGTTAAGACAACGGCAGGAGGACTGGCCTCTCGATTTATCCGTTTATAATACTACGGAAGATACACTTCCTGGTTTACGGTCTACGGTCATGGTTACAGTTACTGTTAATTCACTCGGCGGTTTTATCTTGGACAAATATAGTTCATTTGAAAAAATACTGAATATTACGGCTTATGTTCTACGGTTTATGACGAATCTTCGTAATTCGGTTTTACGAAAAAATGGTTATACGGTGGCTCAGAAACTCGGTTCTGGGCCTAATATTACATTGTCAGAGCGACGGGACGCTCTCATGTATTTGGTTTGGTCGGTTCAATCGGAATATTTCCACGATGAAATATTAATGTTAAAATCTAATAAACAAATTCGGAATTCGGTTCGGCGGTTAAGTCCTTTTATGGATGATTACGGTATCTTACGAGTCGGCGGTCGACTCAGGCATTCGGATTTGCCTTATGGTGCGAGACATCCCATCTTGTTACCTCGGAACGGTCGGTTTGTTGAAATGTTAATAGAACATCTTCACAAGGTTCACTGCCATGTCGGTGCAAACACTTTGATGGCCATAATTCAACGGGAATTTTGGATAATGTCGGCTCGACATAAATGTATATCATGTTATCGATTACGGGCGCGTCCGGAGCAGCCCTATATGGCAGATTTACCCTCGGACAGGGTCAAAGGCATTAGGCCTTTCCTCGGAGTAGGTACGGATTTTTGCGGGCCATTTTACATCAAAACTAGCCCTCTGCGGAACGCGAAGATTATTAAGGCGTATCTTTGTGTGTTTGTTTGTCTAGCGGTCAAGTGTGTTCATTTAGAGCTAGTCTCTAGCTTATCGGTGGAAGCCTTCGTAGCAGCCTTCACACGGTTTGTGTCCAGACGAGGCTTACCCTCGCTTGTGCGCTCAGATTGTGGCACAAACTACACAGGGACGGATAAGCACCTACGGGAGCTGTATATATTCCTAAGGGATAATCACGGACTGCTAGAAAGACAACTTATGGGTAAAGGTATTACGTGGTTGTTCAACCCACCATCTAGCCCAAATATGGGGGGTCTCTTTGAGGCGGCGGTGAAGTCTGCGAAAACACACTTCAAACGAGTAATCGGTGAGCAAAAGCTCACTTTTGAAGAATTGGCCACGTTCTTTACGAAGGTGGAAGCGGTACTAAATAGTAGACCATTGAGTCCACTCAGTAGCGATGTTATGGATCTGGAGATCTTGACTCCCGGCCACTATCTCATTGGGCAGCCTCTCGTTGCTTTGCCGGAGTATCCATATCAGGATGTCAGGATAAATCGGTTATCACGGTTTCAGTTGCTTCAAAAGCTCTCGCAACATTTTTGGTCACGGTGGCATAGTGAGTACCTTCACACACTACAACAGCGTCTTAAATGGACATCGACTACAGTTCCTCCTAAAGTCGATGAGTTGGTTTTGATTAAGGAAGATAATTTCGGGCCACTTAAGTGGAATCGCGGTAGAATTACAAAATTATTACCGGGTAAGGACGGCATAGTTCGGGTAGCTGAAGTCCGGACTCAGCACGGTATCTTGACTCGACCCGTGTCAAAATTATGTAGGTTACCTATGTAATCTTAGGTTTTTAGGGGTTTTTTAAGCCAGGCTAGGCCTTGCTTGAGGGGGGGGGATGTTTCGGCCAAAACCTCTTTTGTATATTGCTGTAAATGTATCTCGGCGCGATGGTGTCGCGCCCTAGCGGTAAGGCGGACAACTAGGGTTCCGTCCTCGGCGGTCTGTCAAGAAGGACGTCTCGGAGATCGCTCTCGGCAAAGAGGATCGCTCTCGGCTCGGTCGGATGCTGCGTGCTGATGTGGTAGCGCGGTTCGGAAGGCCACATTTCACTGTGCTCGGTGGTTCTGTGGCGTGGTGACTTCACGGTGGTGATCGGACTTTCAAGACCAATACGGAACGGCAGGCTGGAGGAGCCTGACAACGGACCTGGTCGACCAGGAGCAGCTGGTGGGAGGTGGACCCTCGCGTTCGGGTGAGTTTGCACCTTATCCATTAGATGTTTTGGTCGGACAGTTTCATGAACTCCTTAAATTAAAATACAGTCCACTTTATCGGAGACAGTCCTGTTGAATATTTTTGTACTTTTTGCTAAGTATAAATGCTCAAATTATTCATCTACACCGTCTCAGGCACTTCCATTCATCAACATAGCTAAGTAAATGTTTCCTTCTGGCGAGACGGACGTCGAGTCGCGCGCGAGTCCACAAGAAGGGCGCAATTAAAACACAAAAACACCATTAGACGAGTTCAAGTGAAGCAGCACCGTGCGTGGGCTAGGAGTCACACTTCACTGGACTTCATTCAACTTGTTGAGAATTTATAACAAGCTACGATTATTATTATACTAATTGCGGAAAATTAGTAATTTATCTACATCGAAATTGATGGTTACCCACTCCTATAAAGCAGAGATCAACAACTTGTAGGTATTCTGGTTGTCTACGGATATACAACGGGACACAAAATAAACATGATTATAATGTTGGAAGCGAACAGGTAGTCCAATTTTTTTATTGTTTCTTCAAACATTGACTTTATTTAGTTTTTTTTTATGTTTGACAAATAAACAAGAAAATATAATTAATTACCTAATAAATAAATCAAAAACTTAATACTAACATGTAAGTCTTACTGTAAGTAAAAATTTCGACCAACATTGACTATAGCTCGAGAACGGCTGCACGGATTTACATGCAGTTTCACAAATTAAATGTGACGTAATCATCACGAACATTCTTCAAAAGACTGAGCAGTGAATCAAAATCAAGCCCGGAAAAAATATACACGGTTACGTTGCTATTAAGATTGGACATTTTGAAATTGAGTAACAAATGCTACGCGCGCCTACGTCCCACCGCGTCCTACTTCCCCGCGCCCCACCCTAACATTAGGTTCAATTCAAAAAGGTACACTCTTGATAGAAACGTTACCGCCGTTATATATACGCCTGCCAAATCGTACTTCTGAAAACTTGGTCCTACCTCGACTATCACGCGAGCGGAGCTCGGAGGGAAGACGGAGGGAGGTAGGTAGGTAGGTAGGTATGACCGATGCTAAGTGGTCGGTGGGCTATATGGTTAACCCGTGAGTGGAGCGTGGTGGAGCTACGACCTGCTACTTGATATCTGGATCGGATGAACCAGCAAAAAGCAGACAACTGACAGCTGAACTTGTTTGTTTGTACTTCATGTTGTGCGGTTTGTTCAAGTCATCATTCATATCATCTGATATCTTGCAACTCGCTACCCGACCACAAACGCGTGTTTGTCGAGTCAAGAAAGACTCTTGAAAGAATTTATAAACTTTATATTTATACATTGATATAAAACAAATAACCTGACGAAGATCGCAGGAAGCCTAATAGGCGAGCTAATAGGTGCAAGGCGACTGTCACTCATTTGTCTGAAATAAATTGCAGTCTACAATAAGTTTGTATTTTACAATACAATACAACACACTTATTTATTTGAAACTAGCTTTTGCCCGCGGCTTCGCTCGCGTGAAATTCGTATTTCAAAGGAAGAAAGTAAGTAACAAAGACCGATCTGCGTTAAGGTAAACGATAAACCTTCTTGATGAAAGTAATCAGTTACTTACTGATCGGGCGAGGCCGAAGGCGGAGCTGCGTTCAGGAAGACGATAAACTTTTCGAAGAAAGTAAGTAACAGAGAGCGAGGCCGAAGGCCGAGCTGCGTTCAGGAAGACCAAAAACCTTCTCGAAGAAAGTAAGTAACTAAGGGCGAGGCGAAGTCCGAGCTGCGTTCAGGAAGACTATAAACCTTCTTGATGAAAGTAAGTAACTGAGGGCGAGGCCGAAGGTCGAGCTGCGTTCAGGAAGACGATAAACTTTTCGAAGAAAGTAAGTAACAGAGAGCGAGGCCGAAGGCCGAGCTGCGTTCAGGAAGACCATAAACCTACTTGAAGAGAGTAAGTAACTAAGGGCGAGGCCGAAGGCCGAGCTGCGTTCAGGAAGACCATAAACCTTCTCGAAGAAAGTAAGTAACTAAGGGCGAGGCCGACGGCCGAGCTGCGTTCAGGAAGACTATAAACCTTCTTGATGAAAGTAAGTAACTGAGGGCGAGGCCGAAGGCCGAGCTGCGTTCAGGAAGACAATAAACTTTTCGAAGAAAGTAAGTAACAGAGGGGGATGCAGAAGGCCGAGCTGCGTTCAGGAAGACCATAAACCTTCTCGAAGAAAGTAAGTAACTGAGGGCGAGGCCGAAGGCCGAGCTGCGTTTAGGAAGACTATAAACCTTCTCGAAGAAAGTAAATAACTAAGGGCGAGGCCGAAGGCCGAGCTGCGTTTAGGAAGACTATAAACCTTCTTGATGAAAGAAAGTAACTGAGGGCTAGGCCGAAGCCGAGCTGCGTTCAGGAAGACGATAAACTTTTCGAAGAAAGTAAGTAACAGAGAGCGAGGCCGAAGGCCGAGCTGCGTTCAGGAAGACCATAAACCTTCTCGAAGAAAGTAAGTAACTAAGGGCGAGGCCGAAGGCCGAGCTGCGTTCAGAAAGACTATAGAAGACTATAATAGAAGATATAGCGCACGCCGAGATAGCTCTCAGATGGCAGGATTTTTTCCGACTAACTTTATCGATATACCTATTTGGGCCAATTTACACAATGAATTTATAAATTATAGTCTATTTATGTTATTTTGATGTACTGAATCAGTTCAGTAGTTTTCGCGTGAAAGAGGAATAAAGGTCCATACATCCATCCATTTCTCGTTTATAATACCTATAGCTTTTGCCCGCGGCTTCGCTCCCTGTAGACTCGATTTAACAGCAAATCCGATTTAAACGCAAATATGATAATAAAATGTTTCTCCCTCTCCCTCTCCCTCTCCCTCTCCCTCTCCCTCTCCCTCTCCCTCTCCCTCTCCCTCTCCCTCTCCCTCTCCCTCTCCCTCTCCCTCTCCCTCTCCCTCTCCCTCTCCCTCTCCCTCTCCCTCTCCCTCTCCCTCTCCCTCTCCCTCTCCCTCTCCCTCTCCCTCTCCCTCTCCCTCTCCCTCTCCCTCTCCCTCTCCCTCTCCCTCTCCCTCTCCCTCTCCCTCTCCCTCTCCCTCTCCCTCTCCCTCTCCCTCTCCCTCTCCCTCCCCCTCTCCCTCCCCCTCCCCCTCCCCCTCCCCCTCTCCCTCTCCCTCTCCCTCTCCCTCTCCCTCTCCCTCTCCCTCTCCCTCTCCCTCTCCCTCTCCCTCTCCCTCTCCCTCTCCCTCTCCCTCTCCCTCTCCCTCTCCCTCTCCCTCTCCCTCTCCCTCTCCCTCTCCCTCTCCCTCCCCTCTCCCTCTCCCTCTCCCTCTCCCTCTCCCTCTCCCTCTCCCTCTCCCTCTCCCTCTCCCTCTCCCTCTATCTCTATCTCTCCCTACACCATCCCTCCCTCTTGCCCCACCCACCCCCTCCTCATCCTTCCCTCCTTTTCCTCCCCCCTCCTATCGCTGCTCTTCCTCCCCCAACCTCCTTCCCCTTCCTTCATCTCCCTACCTACGCTCCTCTCCCGACCATTTGACCACTTTCTTTTTAAATTATATTACCATGCGATATACACTTCATTTTCAGGAAAACCTAAACGATAATCCTAAGCCTTCAAGTTTTCACAGAAAACGCAGGATGGTACGGAACCCTCTTTACGCAAGGTCGAATCGAACTTGATCACTTTTTTTGAATATACACTTAATTTACAGGAAAACCTAAACGAAAATCCTAAGCCTTCTAGTTCTCACCGAAAACGGAATGGTACGGAACCCTCTTTACGCGAGCTCGACTCGAACTTGACCACTTTTTTTCAAAATTATGTTACTCCGGGATATACACTACCACTATATAAAGTTTCGTCAAAATCCGTCCAGCCGTTCAGGCGTGAAAGAGGAACAAACAAACAAATAAACAAACAAACAAACAAACAAACAAATATACTTTCACATTTATGATATTAGTGAGATGAGATGAGAAGTGAGATGAGATGAGATAGATGAGCCAGCCTGTGCTTAAAGAGTTATGCTAAACCACATTGACACACTCTGTTATTGAGTAACTAACTGTGGTATACAAAAAGTGTGTTTAAATCGAACGATATATTATGTGCATGAATGAAAAGATAAGTCAGAATGTGTTGTAATGCGACTTGTGAACAATAACAATCAAGAAAACTAAATTTTAAAATAATAATATGGTTCCAAGTAATATGTTCATGCAAGCGGCTATGTCGAGTAGGACGCTGTCGCTAGGAGAAGCCAGACGGGAGTACTCGCAGTATGACGAGGTATGACATGATAGCTAGGTAGTACTATACTAACTAGTAGAATAGTAGAGACGCCGTTCCTGGAACGACGCAAGAACGCAGCCGTTATCCCCGAGCAGGGCGAGCGAGAACAACCTTCTTTATATGTATGTACCTAATGTATATTTTCTTTATATGGTTTCGTGTAACTCATTAGAGGATTAATTATTTACAACATTCTTATGTACTTGAAATAAATATGTTGTTCAGATGAAATAATTATTTAACTAATGCATTTTAATATTTTAATTCGGAATACATGCATTATTTATACATAACATACTTAGATACATTTTTAATTATAACTTTGATTACTAGTCTAAACGGCTTCGAAGCTAACCCTTTGGAGTATACATGACGATTAGGTATGACATTTTGTTAATTCCCTGCGACATTATTACCAGTGCATTGCCTGATTTTAACACCCATCATTTCCACATCGCATAGATACCGAGCGAGGTTGGTAAGCGGTAAATTATATCTCTTAGTTAAACATCATTATCTCATTACATCCTGCAGTTAAATCTGTGTGTGCACACCTTGCCACACTCTGGTTGTCCGCGACACGCATTCTTGGGGCGTTCCCCTGACAACTCTTGCGCAACCTATCACGCATGAGAGGGAGAATATGGGGCATAGAAAAATGTTCCAAAATACCTTCCCGTTCAAAATGTTTCCGAAGAGGAATGATAGGGTAAAGAAAGCAGCTGAGAAAACGATAAATAAGACAGAAGCCTGCACGGCACTGGGGCTCCCATGCACAGGCGAATTCCATCCACAATGTTCAAATTTAGTTGGAGACAACTTTAGGAATTTCACAATTTATAGAGGTTTTGAAATTTTTATCTACAGAAATTATTGTTGGGGTGCAGGGACTTGGGAAACAATATTGAAACCGCTGCACTTACACGAGGGGTAAGTACAAGCACATTAGTAGATATGTACCTGTATTAGTGACTGCGGCTGATTATTTTGAGAGAAATAATCAACTATTAATATAATAATAAATTATTTTCAAACCGAATTCGGCACTCTTCATTTTTTCCCTCTACACACTCTTCAATGTCTGCTATTAATTTACTTTAAGAGTAATGGAAGTTTAAAAGCGGCGCTTTTGACCATTCCTGTCCATCAATAATCTTGTTCAGGCATTGATCCGTCGGATATAAGATAGAAGATAAATAATACTTGGCTATGGGTTATAAACTTATAACCGTTGACCGTCTCGGATAGCGCGCTCGAATCCTATCATTGATCATAATTCATGAGAAATGGAGCGATGAACAACGGCATAACTTGCATCTATACCGACATAGTTCCCTCGTTCGTATGCGGTTGTTCGCCACCGAGTACAGTCGTGCCTACAAGTGGGAATAAGCCCGTAGAACCTTGTCAGACCTACTAGCTTTCTGAGATTCTCCATAAATACTCCACACACAGAGCGAGTACCACTGTGACATGGTTCTAAAAGTATGTATTTACAGTTGCCTCATGATTGGGTGCTTTAGGCTGGAGACTCAGACGCAGCTAATTTCACCCCGAGCAGAAAAGTTCGGCTTCGAGAGAACATTAAACTCTGTCGAACTGATCTCTGCTCACGCTTTACACTAGGCAGACGCGGGCGCGCTGGCGGCGCGGCGGCGGCGCCGCCGACGCGGAATCGACGGAAGTGTCTATTCGTAGGTATACCTGCATGCAGGTATACCTACGAATAGCCCGGTCCGATCGGGCATGTCTATTCGTAGGTATACCTACGAATAGCCCTGTCCGATCGGGCATGTCTATTCGTAGGTAAACCTGCGTGCAGGTATGCAAACTGCACTATGGGAGTTTTCAACGAAATGTAACAAAAACGACATGCGCCGCCTCAACATTTAGGTCGCGTAGCGACGCATCTTCTGTAATTTGACCCTGGTTATTTTTTTTTAAACCAACTCGCATAGTGCATTTCGTACCTACGAATACCTCATACCTGCGAATAGCACTGTCCCGCCTGGTAGGTCTATTCGTAGGAAATCAAATAAGACACTCCCAGTTCTTAATTAATAATCTCTATTTGGCATACTCCGAGTTCTCAGTTAATAATCTCTGTTTGGCGTACCTACGAATAGCCCTCTGCCCGGAATCGACGGCTCGCCCGCCGACGCACACACAGTGTAAGTCGGTGGAACCTCATCCATCACATTTGCATCGCCTTTTTAGTGGAGATGATGGGAGCATGGTCCGAGGCTCGGTCCGAAGAAGCTAATCGGCTCACACAGGACATCGTGGTGACCTTGTGTGCTTTTTTCATGTAATCCGGTATGCGTCTCCGAGTCAGAGGGGCCAAAGCATATGCTCCGACCAGCCAATATCACCTCCGAGAAGGTAGGTGCCATACCGGACCCTTCCCTTTGAATTGCTGACTATACTTGACTAAACATAGACGAGGCTGCTATGAGGCCATCTTACATCCAGTAAGGTGGTACTAACCCGCGCAAGAGAAGGGACCTGTTGCTGCGCTGCTTCAGGCGGAAAGCGCTCGCACCGGAAGTTCCGGGACGGTGCCCACACCGTCTCCATTATTATTATTAAAGGTCGATTTTCAGTGTAATTTAGTTTTAAGTAATTATTTTACCTAAGCTAATTTTATAGGTTAATTTTATTTTTATTTTCCTTTTATTTTTTTATTCCTTTTGTTTATACTTTATTTAATATCCAATGAATGATTATGTTCCTGACAAGGTTGAATGTATACTCATAGTATCTCCATTTTTTGAGCTAACCGTACCGCGAATGTGCGCCTGCGTAGGTACAAGTCTCAAGTTAGCATGAATGATAGTTAATAACTCGGAGATTTATCACAATTAGTCTGCAGCCAACGCCTCGAATGATTGATGAGTGAGAACTCTCTCAGAGGCCGGACACACCTCTTGTACCAGAAATGACGCTACTGTTAGCCGCTGAGCTGCCGCCAGTCCCATCCGTTTTGTTTACGAGAACTTATAGGTACATACAATCATCCGCAACAGTACTTTGATTATAGAGATTTGTGCGATCATTCATCATTGCCTTTCTTGTTCTAGGTGTCCGTGTAATGTTGTGTAGATATATCTGAAGGCTTCTATATATCTGATATCTATCTATTGATGTCTGAAGGAATATTCGTAAGAATTAGGTCGACGAACAGATCAATTTTCTACCAACCACACTACTTATGAAGACGGGCTATATATTTGGTGAGCTACATAGATATACCTCTACAAAAGCCGCCGACGCCAGTAGGCGGGTTACATGTAAAAAGGAATGGTCGCAAGAGTAATTTGTTTCATAATTACTTCAAACTTGAAGTGGGCTAGGCAAATAAAATAGGTATCATGAAATCCAGTCCAATTAAAAAAATTGGTTGTCTGTAAAGTCGGTTTACGGACGATAGTTTTACGTCATGACGTGGAATAATCGTAGTACATAGAGCAAAGATCAGTAATTATATTTCCAGTAGAAAGATTAATCATCTTGTGACTGGCCATCAATAAACTTCTGTTGTCTGATCTTGACAGTTTTACTTGTTAAGACGTTTCCATGGTAACTTTGACTATACCGATTGTGCCTCTCTTACGCGCTCTCGCTTGCACACACAGGCTCAGATGGAATGTGACATTTTTTCGTGCGTGCAGCCGGTGTTCATCAATTTATAAGACGTGACGTCATCACGTCAAAAAATATATATTTAACTGACAATTCATCACTTATGCATTCCGGAGTAGCTGCAAGACACTGCGGTATTCGAACTGCATTCGGGGTCCAGGGAACATGGCTGCGCTGTTTAGTAAATGCACAAATAATGCAAATCCACAAGACATTTCAATAGATGGAATCTCGCGGTAGCCAGCGGCGCTGTTGTGCCTCCTCGTGCTATATGTATAAAATTTCCGACAAAGTGGCGGATAACCAGTGTGAATGGCAAAGAGCCCTCTTCGCATAGGTACCAAAGTGGGGGTTCAAAATGCAGATTTTTGTATACAGAAGTCTCGGATACTTATTTATCTTTCTTTGATTGTACTTTTATTATAAAAATAGTTTAATTTTGTGGCGAGTAGCGTGACATATTGCATTCCCCAACGCGGCTGTATGAAGGTAAATGCATACGCGCAGTTATTATTATTATTAAAGAAAATGACCGAGAATTCATGAATCATGCAAAGAAATGTGCATTCCCTTTGTCATTCAAACTCGGGAAGTCGGGAATGCACGGCACTGTGACTTAAATTACCAATCCTTGCCGAGCTCTGGCAATTTATAAAACTTAAGTAAATTATCCTGCCAAGCAAGAACAAATCATGAATTGTACAATATACCTATAGAGAATTCAATTCTATCCGATAGTATAAAGAGTAAAGAAAATTTACTACAGTGGTATTGTGAGTAAGTGGTAAGTGAAGCTTCAGTGAACAGGATACAAAAAAAAATACATAGTAGAATCTTACAAAACCACAAATAAAATAAAAGCATGAAGTGCATGCATCAGCTTACAGCTGGCGGTGCATATACAATTGATAATAATAATTTTCATCTCAAGTCACAATATATCAGATAAGGGTCTATATGTATTCCTACCCATCTTAAAATCAGCCACAGGCCACGGGTTAGTTCTCACGAGCCGCGGCTACAGTCGCTCTGCCAACAACATAAGCTACGATGATGCTAGTCTAGTGTTAGCGAGCAGCTGCTTATTATCAGTTGATTCTATGTTACATATCGAATCTGAGATTCTAAGACCAGGATGCAAGGAGATGCTTAAAAGTTAAGTTAGAATAAGTGATAACGTCATCATAAAAGGGCATATTTATGTATTACGGATTAGGTAACACTTTAATCGTAAACAATACCGTGATACTAACCATGTAGGTGCACAGGCAAACTTGAAATAACTTTTGTTAAAAAATGTGTGTACTGTAAACGATAGAGCAGAACAGCTAAGTAGTTTCTGTACTAATAATAACCGACACTCTCCTTATGAGTATCTCCTCGTAATACCTATACCTACGTATACCTTTATGTTAGAAGATGTCTAAGAATAGCGAGCCAGTTTATGTGCACGCTCCAAGAAGAGTGAATATAAAAAAACTTTGCATAGGTACGGACTTGCAAGCAAGTTCATACTTTTTGTTTTCGTATAATCCCAGGTGCAGGTGCAACATGGGTGCAAGTCATGTAGAAAATATTATTTCGCTCTCATCATTCATGTGCGGCTACTATTCAATACATATTGTCGTATAACCTGAATTGATATCCACATTTTTATATTTATTTATTTAATACTTGTTGCTAGTCTATTTATATATCCAGTTCTATAATTCTTCATTTCATCAAAGCATGGTAGTGTATGGATGTATTCAGAACTTAGGCATCTTTTTCCCTGTTTCTTCCATTGCTAGATGAAAGATTTAAGCCCGCATGGCTTGAAACAATATTCCTCAAGTAACTTCACCTATGGCCCTTTTGTCTTCGTCTTTATGTAATTTTTTTTTTTTTATGGAAACTGACACGGTTGGCTACATCACCTACAACGTCCGTGATGTCAGCCCATAACACCGGGCGAACTAGGTGCCATGTCAGTGGTTCCCCCTTTGATCGTGCCGGCTACACTGAACTGGTCGGAAAACACAAACTATTTACATAGCCGTTTAGACCGACGTTTCATTCAGTGCGGTGCTACCAACCCGGGCGAGTTAAACCCTACCACCAAGTAATATTAGGAGGGAAGGGACCTACAGTTTTACGAGGAATCCGAACCTCGGTCAGCCTCCAACGGTCAGCGGTCACCCATCCAAGTACTGACCGCACCCAGCGTTGCATTCAATAGCGACAGTTGGCTGTCACCACTGAGCTATCGAGGCAGACAAAAATGATCATAAAATTTAATTAATGTCATAAAATTATCCACTTACCAAACGAATCCTTCATGCTCTGAAAACAGGCACGAATATACACCACTCGAGTGTGTGGAAAAATGTGAAATAAAACGCAGATATGTATCGGCCTCTCCGCCATTGTGTAGGTAGAGTAATAATTGGTTGTCTTCGCACTTACTCCACGCACTTGGCGATAACTACAGTTGCTCTGATTATATTTATTTTCTACAATAATGACTACTTACTATATGGCTTTGGAGTTTACTGCGCTTTTCCGGACGACATCCTGAGTGCTTCGATTGTATTCCTGGAGATGATGAGAAAATGCAGAGATTCGAGATAACTTTTTCATATTAAGTAGCTGTCGTAACGGTGTGTGTTCTGTTCACCTTTCAATTTATTTTATTGGAACGAAGTTCCTTATCGCACGTTACACTCCAGACACTTGGCGAATGAGAGCTAGACCGAAAAAAGTGTAAGACTTTGACCGTCACGACACTTTTGCTGTTTGTGTCTATACAAGCGTATGTCTATGTATAGGTGGGCTTACCATAATTTCAAAATTTCAAACCGGGACGTCTGACCTTTTTCCAATTTACGTGGGCAAGTTTATGAAAAATAAAACCAGATGAAAGTTTAAATTTTTACTGCAACAATTTTATCAAGTTATTCTTTATCTATGTAGGTACATCATATTTTTCACTGGAGTGAATTTGTTTGAGGACATTTTTTTGGCTCTTATATTATCTATCATAGAACTCACTGCATGTAATATTTTCAAAATTAAGTTTACACAGTATGAGAGCTTTCACTGTACTTTCATCCATTCTTCCGCGATCGTCCGACCAAACGTTTTTCATGATGGAAAACGCTAGAAAAAGCAAATACGAGCTCAAAATCCAAAACCGGGACACGAACCCAAACCGGCCGGGACACCGGGACAGACACCTGAAACCAGGACTGTCCCGGTCAAACCGGGACGAATGGGAAGCCTACATATGTATAGGTAAATAATATTGTATCTAGGTTACAATATACAGACATAATATTTATAGGATAGGCTACAAATGTTACTGCAGTATAGACGTGGGGTGTCCCACGACACCTCTCGTTCTTGTTTGGAAATCGTGTTGTCGAAAACACGTTTCCTGTGTAAATTGAATGGTTAATTTGTTTTTAGTAATATGATAGAGTGCTACAGTCCTTTCGGTCGATGCTTAGGACTAACGATAAGTGCTATCTTCATTGATAATATGCAGACATATGTAAGCGACATCGTCTAAAGAAAGTAACAACCTCCCATGAGTCAATCAGTCAGCGTGTCATGCGTCCACTGCTGGACATACACCTCTCCAATTTTTCTCCAATCCACCCGGCCTTCAGCGGTACGGAACCACTGCTTTTCGTCGACGTGCTTGATGTCGTCGTCCCACCTGGCGGGTTGTCTTCCCACGCTCCGCACGCACGAGTAGAGCTTCCCATCTCCGACGATAAGTAGGAGTTACTGAAGTTCTTTCTGTGACTGATGGTCGGTAGATACGTCGCAGAATGGCAATCAGAACCGCTACTCACGCGCCATCAGACGGAACGGTGTCGTAATGTCGAGTTTCCTATGATGTCTGCCCATGCGACAAACCGCAGATTGAAAAAAAAAATCAAGCACAGATTTATTCCCGTGCAGTACCTACATTTCATCTTCATTATGCGGTGGTATGTGGTCGGCCGAAGAACGGAACATCTAATACTTACCACCAGCAAGACCTCCTTTATATAATTTTGCCTTCGGTGATATACTGCCTCTAGACGGGATTGCGGTGGCAGAGTGGAACAACCTGGCCCTTTCGTCTCGCCGCTCTCGCGAGATCGTGTTATAAAACGTGTCAGCCTTCGTAAACGAAGTCCGTACAATAATGTTATAAAGGAGTCTCGCCTCGGGATCGTGCGATTTTCACAGTCGGTACCGCTCGAACTGAAGATTTGAAATTAATATGTTGAAGAGCACTTCGAACGAGGACAGACATACCTACTCGTATTATTAGAAAATAGCGAATTAATAAATATAGCCTGATCTGTGTGCTTAAATTTGAGATGATGCTTGCAGAAAGACGCCATGACTGGCAACATAAAACGGACGCCATGACTGGAAACGTTGTTGTTCAGTACATAAATAACATAACATAACATAAATCGCTGCCATTACCGGGATGCTTATAAAAATTAAAGTTCCTTCAAATTCACGAAAGCTTAAAGCGACCATTTCGTTCATTTGCTAGAAACAATTTCAGATGAAATCAATTTAGGTTACCTAGGATAGCTTTGTTTTAGGTTAGTTATAGTGTTATTTTCTAGTTATCATCTATAAGTTATTTTTGTTATTGAAATTTTATTTTCTCTTTCTGTTCGTATATTCGTACGTTGAATTCGTACGTTCTCGAATAATTTAATATCCCTATACCCGTTTATTTTATTATATTAAATTATATTCTGTGTGTTTTTTATTTTCTTTTCATCAAGTAGATCAGTTTTGTTGTTTAGATTCGTGATGTCAACCTAGCGGAGCGCCGCCGGCGCCGCCGTGTCAGTCAGTTGCCCCTACCTATTCCCTTGTATTCTTTTTTACATGTTTACTCGGAAAATTGGCTCATAACGACATTATAATGGCAACAAGAGACAAGGACAAGCGCGAAGAACACACAGTTGTCCTTAGACACCTTGTATTCAAACTAATCCACGAAGCCTAACTAATTCGAGGTCATAAAAAATCTAATGTTACGATGTGACATTGCTCTCATCTACACACTTATTTGAGGGCTCCTGGTGATAAACAATGCCAACTATAATGAAAATCACTTCAAACGGATACAACGTTTCTTTTTATTGTTAATTTGATGTCAATTCAAGTTTTTAACCCCGACGCAAAAGGAGGGATGAGTTACGCCTACGCCTGTCTGTATGTCTGAGGCATCGTAGCTCCCAAACGGATGGAACGATTTGGATGCGGTTTTTGTATTAGAAAGCTGGTTTAACCTGGATGGTTCTTAGCTATGTTAGTAAATTATGAAGTAATAAAAAAAAAAACGTCTCACGGATGGACCTACATATTTGGATGAGTTTTTTTTAAAGCTTGAAATAAAAGTTAAGTTACAAATTTAAACCCGACCCTTCAATAGTCAAAAATAATTTCCGTTTACTTACTTAAAGAAGTCAGGGGACCACTAAGCAAATAAAATGTAAAAGTAATTTAACTTTTTGCTCTACTATCGTGTACTTACATAATTTTACAATATTATTAGTAAAAAAAAACTAAAAATAAGACTGCGATTTAAAAGACTTTAAAAAATAAAACTAAAAAACAACTTTTGATCTCTTTTAAGAGATTTTGTTTTCCGAAAAAAGTAAAATAAGGCGAGAAACAACGGACCTCCAAATGAAACAACCCTGTCGTCGCTTCCACACTCTGCGCTTGCAATAGTTTACATGCAGTGCAGCATGTAAATTAGAAATGAACCGTCTGTGAACCGATCAAAAGGCAAAATTGTATACAAGTGGGACGTCCAAGAAGATGGAAGCTGACCTTATGGTCATGTCATACCAGCAATCCACGACGACGACGCACGAGATGAGACCTGCCGAGAGGGAGTAAGAACATAGAATTGGTTTAAAGGTTTAAATGATATATATTGACAGCCCACAGAATATTGAAGCTCCCAATGTTGAATACTGAACTATTTAGTAATCTGTGACCGTACGGTAAGGTTTCAGCCGCGGTAGCTCGGTGGTGCTACGGTTCGGTGTCCGATCGTGAAGTAATTATAGGCGCAGTCAGATCTTGGAATATTTGGTAAATGGTGATAATTATCGCCAGACTGTCAAAAGACACACGATGCCAACTTTAGAACCTCTGCAACTTCAGACATTTTATAGGATGCCCGCCGTGGGGCCAACAAAATAATGTCCTGGTCCTGCCTGACAGACCGATATGGTTCACTAGGCACCTGGCCAAAACCACAACTAATCGCGCCATCTTAAAATGTTATTTCTGCTCACTTTATCTTTAGTGAGTTAGAGCGACAACTCCTACCAAACTCGACCCGCCATGCCACACCGCTGCGCTTAGTACCTGGTAAGTATGTTGGTCGGTCGGTGTAAGGAATTATAGGAAAATATCTGTGGAACGATGTTGACGTGTTCTGTGTACGGGGTCGAGTTGGTTCGTGTGAAGATAGTGTGGTCTCTTGTGTAGTGTCTCTGTGCTCGTAGGTCGCGGTACTTTCGTATCGCGGTATATTCGCGTCACGTGTCGGGGTCTCGGTCGCGCGCGGTACTACTCGACCGCGCTAACGAGCTACGAGACAACACGACACGACCCATCTCGCAGAGCAGAATACAACTTATGGGGAATTGTAATAATCTCTAGTGAGACATTATTATAATTACCCTTAAATTTAGAGATAGATGGATAGAAATGCAGCGCCACGCCATCCGTCTAATTGATAATTCCAAGCTCACGGAGGGACTTGAATAGAAGGGACTTGCGCCACAGATGAACAATCGGTTCCCTCAGCCTCTTTTATAGTACTATAAAACAGGTTCCTCCTCCTCATCCCCTCTGCCCCCAACCCTCTCCGTCACACCCGCCTAACGCGCTCGGAACATCCATGTTTTTGACACCCAACTTCTGAGAACACATCAATTTTCGAATCATTCCTGTGACGTACGGCGAAAATATGAAACGGTCTTCCGGTGAGTGCGTTCCCTGCCACATATAACCTGGGGATCCTCAAAAGGCGTGTATGGACACGCCTTTTGAGGTCGGTCGGTACTTAAAATGAATAGTCCCACTGCATCTCTCCCCGTGCATATCGTAAAAGGCGACTAAGGGATAAGGACAAGATGTCGTGCATAAGGGCGACAGGATAACCACCTCTCACCTTGGCACGGTCCTTCCACCGAGTCGAGTAGCAAGTCGGTCTTCTTGCCTTACTTGCTGCTTGATAGTTGTCTTGCCCTAATACTTTGCTAAATGTGGTGGTCGATGTTGTGCTGGAATTTACAAAAGTACTTGCAGCACAACACTGATTACTCTACTTACCCCGATTGTCGGGATACAGTGTACGTACGTGAACATACCAACAAATGAGAAATTTTCTAAATTATTAGATACGTATTTTAGTAATTTTTCTTTTATAAAATTGGCTGCTACGACAAAGAATGCGCGCGCACGTTCACGATTATGTTGCGTGCGACCATTTCCGCGGACAGCGCCGCCTAGCGGCGGCACGCCTGTAGTGAGCCCGCGGTCGCCCCGTACTCGCCGTACTCGCCGTGTCGCTAGCTGTGCTCGTGTCCCGGAAGTCCTCCACGACGACGATGTATGCATCGGGTGTATACCAACTTAGTAGTGGTACCAGACTAGTGGAATGGTACTCCGCCGTCGCTTTGTCGTCGCCTGCACGCCGGGAGGTCGTAGCTTAGCAAACGTGTGTGAATACGCCGACATTCGGTTTTAATATTTTAATATTGCTTCCAATGTGACATAAAATTATATTACCGAACCGGAAACTCCATCTCGCTCTCTTTATGTGTTTATTTGTAATGCTCGAAATATTACTGTGATACGGAGATATGAATGCCGGGATTTATGTAGAATAGGATATTATAGAATAGAATAGCATTTATTTCCTCTTAACATCAGTAGTACAGTACATTTTTTATAAAATAGAAATAGGAGGAAAAGGGAGCCAGCTCAGCTTGTATGCTGCGGCGATGAGAGCGCTGCGGCGCTGATCTTCCGCTGGTCCCAAAGTCCCAACACATGTAAGCATACAACATTGGGATATAGCGTCAGTTATCAATCACCACTTAAAATTACGTACACTACACTACACATGTACACTATAGTCTATATACCTTATTCTAAGTATTTTGTAAATGGACCTGAAAATAATGTACGTAATAGTAAATTACTTATCTAACCCTTAAATATACAGGATGTTGTAACGGCCACTACATTAAATTTAGGAAATGATTATTGGGATCAATAGTAACAAAAAAGTCAAATAACTTTTTTCTGAATTCCCTTTAAATAAAAAGTTACAATTTTCATACAAACTAAGTAATTGATTTATTTACTGTTAAAAGGATCTAATGTTCCGCACGAACGTGGGAATGAAAGGCGCGCGGTCTGTGAGCGAAGAGGGACGAGTGCGCGGAGAGAGATGTGCGGAGGCGGCACAGTGTGAGTTTTTCGTCCCTAACCGTTCCCGCGCCAGCACCTTCCCCCCTCACGCGTCGAAAACATAAATTTCAAAAATTAATATCTCTAAAACTAGACACTTTAGGGAAAAACTTGATGTACTTTTTACTATTAAAACATGAAGATTGCGCTGGCGAAATTAATGTACTGGCCGTTAAAACACCCTGTATCGAAACTAGTTTGTCCGCGACTTCGCTTCGCCTGTTTAGGGTTTTTCCTTTTTGCTCACTGCTCATGCCGGCGAATTCAGGAACGTATATAAGGGGGGGGGGGGGGGGGGTTTAGGGGGTCCGGACATCCCCCCCCCCCTTCGACACGCAGTTTACACTAGATATAATTACATTTTCAAACTTCTAATTCAAATAGGTTACTATATAAAAATTGTTTTTGTCGAATTCAACCTGCCTGTCACACAATTATAGAACTTTCAGTATAGGTACCCCTCGCGGCCGAAATACAGAACGACTCAACAGGAACACTAGAATCTTATTGAGTTGAGCCGATCCCTATTTCGTCAGAACACTCCCCATGTGGAAGCTATAAATACGTCCCTGCCGCCGATGACGTAGCGTTTTGATTAAAAGCGGCCTAAAACCATATTTGAAAGTGACAGAATGTAACAGTGAAAAACGTATGTAAATCGATAAAGTGGTTCGCGAGTTATAAGGGTATTCATTATATTGACGTACTTTACACGACCGTAGAAACTTCGCTTGATTTATTAGGATAGTCTCTACCATTCTCTACAAGCAAAAAACATGACATATTTATTACCTACATTACTGTGATCTCTTCTTGTCATCAATCTGAATTCTATATCTCTGACAAAAGGTTCAGTAGAGAGCCTGTGACCGCAGCCTGCTGGAGCCGCGACCGCGCCGCCGCCGCCGGCGGCTACATAAATAACGGATAATAAGACTCGATACCGCACCGAGAGCCTCTCTATAAACAAGCCATTGTGCACACTTCCTTATTCGATCCTGCGGGAAGCAGGCTCTCGACTTTACTCTTACTGCACAGGCTGAGTCAAGCAAGCCTGAGACAATTGCAACAATTTCTGATAAAATAACGTAAAACGAGCAACTCAAAGCTTAGCACCACTTTGTTGTCAACATCGGCCTTTTGAGAACTCATAGTTTCTAAACGTGTTTCCTTCGTCGCATGCCGCTAGGGTGTAAAATTGTCTATGCGCGAGTATGCTATCCGAAACTTTGAACCTGGCGTTACGGATAACCCTGTAATATTTCAACAATGTGGCTTGGCACCTTAGTGATGCGTGAAACTCAGAGCTGCACGGTTCAGGCGACGACGCAACGAACGTCACCGAGAGAGCAAACCGAACGAGGGTTGGCGAGTGAGGCATAGATCGGTTGTGTCTGTTTGGTAATTTTTTCTGAGTAAATTACTTGGGACTTGGATTTGGATGGCTAGAACCTATTCTGTTTTGAGTTTTATTTACTTAAACTTAGCGGTCTCCTGACGCCTTTAAGTCGTCTAAGCGCCGGGTGGTTTGGGAATCAGCTTCACATGCGAGAGGTCGGCGGTTCGAATCCCGTCGGCGTGTACCAATGAGTTTTTTGTGACGAAAAAATTTACGTGCATTCCTACACCTGCTGCTTCACCGTTCGGAACCGGTGTAAAACTGTAGGTCCCTTCCCTTTCCCCTTACTAGGAGGTAGGCTCAAATTGTAGCCGACTGAGTTGATACCACCGTACTGGATGTAAGATGGCCGCATAGCAGCCTCGGTTGCGTTCTCCTCTAGTCCAGTATAGCCAGAAATCCAGGGAACTCTCCGGTATGGCAACCTTCTCGGAGGTGATATTGGCTGGTCGGAGCATGCGCTTTAGCCCATCCAACTCAGCCACCCATACCGGATTACATAAAAAAAAAGTAATTAAACGGAAATCATTTTTGACTGTTTAAGGGTTCTTGATGTGTCGGGGTTTTTTTTATTTGCTATTTAAATTCATAATACTGTATTTCCGCTTTTAGAGCCGACTGTATATAGGTTGACTCACCTGTGCACATATAGCAGAGGTTCCGCCAGAATAGATGCGGCGATACCTGCCCGTGGGCGGCACTCAGCCCGTTGCATACCAGGTGCTTGTATTCCGTGCTTAAAGTTAATTGAAAAATGCTCTTGAATTTATGCGAGTGATTTCTGTATGTGTGGTTTCACTCAAGTCAATTAATTACTTGCTTAAGTTACTATTAATTACTTGTTAAGTTAAGAATAAGTGTTATAAAATAAGAGTTAGTTTAAACTATCATTGAGATAAACACTTACAAACGATTTAACGAATGACTTGTAAACACTAGCTGTGTACAGTGTAACCGAATATATGAGCATAATACCGAGTATACATACCTGCTTTACCCGCGACGTAGCACATTCAATCAATCATTACACCATCATCCTGCCGGAACTAGGTACCACTGCAGTACTTCCTATATCGTCACATCCTTTACATACTTGAATTTTCATAGTTCATTCAAGCAAAATACCGTGAAAGGAGTAACACAAGCAACACTGCTTCCGAACCGTTGCTTGATTGGTCACAGACAGTCACAGTGAGGTCGCGTGGTTATTTTGCACACCGAGACGGACGACCGAGTTCGGGAGCCCGCATCCCTTGTAACCATAGACCGGCGCGGTGTAACTTTAGTTTTGTGCTACTTATCGCCATTACTATATTATGTATTATATATTTAACTTAACTTACCCCTTCTCTCTTTTAAAACTATTAATATCTCATATTTTTCATTTATTATATTATTGTATTACGTCAATATATTATATTTTATATTTTGTATATTTTATTATATATAAGGTGTTTCGTTAGTCACCTCTCGTCGTTCGGCTTCTGAAGAGTTTAGACGTGTGCGTGCTAAGCTAAATCGCAAAATACAAAATTACCTCAAAAATAAATCAAGCTAGAATAATAGGAGCGCAGAAACCGTCAGGATACTACAAGGTGACTACGGTGTACGGGCTGCACTGCACTTCGTTCGCCTAAGTGTGAGTTACCTACTGTCCAACCCACAACGACTCTTGTGTACTGCTACTATCCTAGTACTCTGGTTGAGATTACGCGCCTACAGTCATGCCGATCAACCATACCCCTCCCCACGGAGGACTAGCTCGCTCACACTCTCAAGAAAACGTTACAGCGGACAGCGATCTAGCCCATGCATCCACCCAACTAATGGCCCGCCCTGACAAGAAGAGGAAGCCGGAGAAATCTCCTGAGCAAATACACGATAACTTCGATCTAAGGCAACTATTAGCTTCCTTCAAGGATGAAATCAAAGAAATGCTGAACCAGTCCTCTGACGCTCATACTTCCCGTCAACTTTTCTTGCAAAAAGACATCGAAGATGTGAAGAAACAGAACCTAAGCATTATGAAAACGAACGCTGAGATCCAGACCTCTCTAAGGGAAGTCTCAGAACAACACAAACACATGTCTTCAAAAATAGAACAACTAGAAGAAGAGAATATACAACTGAAGCAATCTACAGCATCCCTGGAAGACAAAATTGAAGACCTCCAGCGCCTTGCTCGACAGAACTGTGTTGAGATCAGAAACGTGCCCTTCGTGGAAGGTGAAGCCCTCCCTGTGATCATACGCAAGATTTATGATGATTTAAAAATGCCTAATGACAACCTCAACATTAAAAACGTCTACCGGCTCCACAACATCAAAAATCTGGCCAAGCCCATCGTGCTTGAGTTCAACAGCACTATAGACAAGGACCAACTTTTATCGAAGTACAGAAAATTCAACCGCGACAATAGAAATGCAGACGACCAAGCTGGCCCGGTGGACAAAAACAAGATGTACTACATATCTGATTTCCTTACTCCCAAAGCAAAGAGAATACACTACCTGGCACGGGAACTGACCAAGGATAACATCTACAAATACTGCTGGATTAGGCGGGGGAAAATATATTTGAAGAAAACCGAACAATCAAAAACCATCCACGTCAAAGACGACCAACAGATTGCACAACTGAACCAAACTAAGTTTGATACTCAAAAAAACTAAATAGCCAAACTGTTACTGTAAGTCTGTCTCCTATCACTTTGTATTATACATTCTGTGGTACTTATGTTTCATTAGCTAAAGGCCTGTTTGCGCATATGATTATGACGCCTTCCTGCTGTATATATAGTTTAGGACACTACCTTGTAAAGACATATGAAAATAATAAATACAATCGAATAGACTCCAGGCACACTCCGCCAACACTAGATTACCACACTCCAGAAACCCTATCAACAATGCAACCTCAACACAAATCTATACTCAACGACACAATACACCAAATACCTGACACATTGAGTCCATTCGCATATCTTTTTGCTAATGAAAATTTCCAATTAACTATCACTAACTGGTCAAAAAATAATTGTAAGAAAACCACATTAACATACTATGACACTCAAACGACACTGATTTCAGAGCCACCCACTTATATAATTACAGCTACACTCAAACATCCACTTACCTATCAAGCACCTTCCATTCAGCAGACATACTTCCCTTTCAATATCAGCCTATTATCAAGACATGCATTTCGTGGATGCAAGTTCACACATACATATTATTATTTTAATCTAGTATTGAAGGTAAACTGTAAAAAACACGCAACTAAACACCTACTCACTAACATCCAGAATGAAGCGCCTTGTAAAGTATCTGAACAAACAACAATCTTAGATTATTCAAAACGACGTTATGCTAAAATACCGCTACTACAAACCTACCTACATACTAACCACACCAACACTCTAACGCGCCTTCACAAATTCTCATTCTTGAAATATGAAATACAGCATTTTTATAACGAATTCATTAAACACCTATTGAAATATACAGCCTACTACTCATATGCCCCTGGTACTTCACCAACAAAAACCTACTATTTAAATGTCACATCTATCAACACCCCACCTGGGAAGCTACCTACACTAAAAACACACACATACACACACATACATCTTAATAACACCAATTCCGCAACAGTAGTAACTTCTTTCTCCTACACTCAATACCCTACCCTGGTAAATACGACTTACCTGTGCACTGTCCACGAGATCATTCCTTCAACTTTTACATTCGAAAATGGATAACAACATGAAGCACATCTTACACGATCTCGATTTAAATCCCCTCAGTGCACAGTGTGACACACCTGAGGAATGCTCGGATTTACTAGGGTTGGCTGATAAAAAAATTACGATAGTACTACAAAATATAAGAAGTTATAACTGTAATATAAGCAACTTCCTTGTCTTTTTGAATAGGTTAAATTTCTTACCGGATGTTATCATTTTAACAGAATGCTGGAATTCACTAGGAGCTAAGCAAATACCAATACGTGGTTACGAGTGTTATGTATCAGAAAAATTATTCAATAGAAATGATGGTATCATAGCCTATGTAAGAGAAAATATTAAGGCAAGTTTTGAAGAACCTAACTTCATGGACGCTAATTGTCTACAAATAAAATTGGATTCTCATCACATGATCACGGCCATATACAGACCACCATCGTTTACGAACACAGATCGCTTCCTAACCTCACTAGAAACAATACTAACTACCAACAATATAAAAAACCATATGATATTGGGTGATATTAACGTCGACATAAAGCCTCTATCCACCGATAGACATTCTCAAGGCTACCTGAATCTCATCTCGATGTATGGATATTTTCCGACACATACATCTCCCACACGTGAAAACAACTGCATCGATCACATTTTAATTAACACGAATGTCGAATATAAGTCAGTAATTTGTAACACAGACATAACCGACCACCACACTATACTCTTATCACTAAATCTAGATTGCTCACTAAGGGTAAAGGCAGAAGCTAAACATCAATACAAAATTGACTATGATAACTTGGAGATAGAAATAAAAAAATGCGACTGGGCAGAAATCTATGCAAGTAACAACCCAAACGAGAGTGCTAATACCTTCAACAAGACACTAACGGACATTCTTAATAGAAATAAAAAGAAAATTATAATCCCCCACTCAAAGCAGATCCGGAAACCCTGGATAACACCAGGACTCCTTAAGTCCATAAGAAAGCGGGATAGACTATATAAAAATTGTAAACAAAGCCCTAATGAAAATAGCCTCAAGGAACAATATAAGAAATACAGAAATTGCTGTAATAACATTCTCCAGAACGCAAAAAATGAGTATGATCGCCATAGGTTGGAAAGCTTTAGCAAGGACACAAAAAAACAGTGGGAAATCCTAAAACAAAGATACAACGGAGGTAAAACCCGAAACAACAGCTCGGACTTGCTAAACTGTAACCCAGCACCAGGGAAATCTCCTATTAATGAAGTAAACTCGTTCTTCACAACTGTGGGAGCAAAACTGGCGCAAGACATACTCAAAAAGACTGGGCAATCTGAAGAGACCCTAGCGTCTAATCTAACCAGCAACGAGAGCCCTCCTGACTCTCTATTTCTGTCACCTACTGACCCTGGGGAGATCACTAAATACATTAAAGCTCTAAAGGCAGACTCAGCCCCCGGCGGGGATGGAATCTCCTCAAACATAATCAAAAGATCAATGCCTCACATTATCTGTCCTTTGACTCACATTTTTAACCTCAGCCTTCAGACAGGCACAGTCCCCGACGCATACAAAAAAAGTAATGTTATTCCTATCCACAAATCTGGACCATCGGACGAAGTGACTAACTTCAGACCGATATCATTACTGAGTATAATTGCAAAGCTGCTCGAAAAGGTTATCAACCGTAGACTATGCAGTTTTCTGGAAAAAAACAAGGTTATCGCTCATAATCAATTTGGTTTTCGTTCCAAGAGGTCCACGGAGGACGCTGTTCACCTCCTCGCAGAGACGGTTACAAAACATCTAGATAAAGGTGAAAGGTGTATTGGCGTCTTCCTGGACCTCGCAAAAGCCTTCGATACCGTGTCAATCCCGATTTTACTGAAAAAAATGGAGCTAGTAGGTATCCGAGGAACGGCACTTACCTGGTTTACGAGCTACCTAACATCTAGATGTCAAGCGGTAAAAATAGGTGACGAAATTAGCGAATACTCCCCCGTTAACTTTGGCGTACCCCAGGGAAGCGTCCTAGGACCAACCCTGTTTCTAATCTACATTAACAACCTATGCAAAACCAAACTTACAAATGCCACTATTATTACCTTCGCTGACGATACAGTCATTCTATTCCATGCTAAATCCTGGACAAGTGTCGGCGAACTGGCTCAAAAAGGTATGAACGAAATCACTAAATGGCTAATGAGCAGCCTTCTTACACTTAATGTATCAAAGACCAAATACATTTGCTTCCATATAACCAAAACTAGCAAACCTATTGAACTGATCCTAAAAATTCATAGCTGCGGCACAGGGAACAACGCTTGCACGTGTGAATCCATTGCAAGAGTAGATAAAATCAAATATTTAGGAATAATGATAGATGAGCGGCTGAACTGGATGCCTCACATAGCGACCCTGACAGGCCGAGTTAGAAAGCTCATGCGTATCTTCAAAGATATTCGTAAAATTGCAAAAGATAACCTACTAAAAAATGTTTACACAGCACTCTGCCAGTCCATCATCTCATACTGTATTGGCGTTTGGGGAGGAGCAGCAAAAACTTCTATGTTACTAGTTGAAAGGGCTCAACGGGCAGTCATAAAGGTAATGTCTCATAAGCCCTATAGGCACCCGACAGATCTCCTTTACACAGAAACAAAGCTTCTATCCGTGAGGAAACTATATATTAGATCAATAATATTAAACTACCACAAGATTGCGTACACCTGCATATACACAACAAATCACCGCTCTAGGAGACGCGATTCATGGAATATACCACAAATGAAAACTGTCTTTGCGCAAAGGTCTCAGAATTTCCTTGGTCCCTACGTCTACAACAAAATAAATAAAACATGCAATATCAAGAACTTATCAAAGTTTCAATGCAAAAAAACTATAACCGAGTGGTTAAGCCGACTCAATTACAGTGAAACCGAAGCCTTATTAAGAATAGCTACTTAAACAAATACTAAAACTTAAAACTTAAACATTATAAAGAAAAAAATAAATAAATAAATAATAAAATCGAACAAACGGCAACTAACAATAACTATATTTAATATGTATGTGTGGTGGGAGGGGAGGGGGAAGGGAGCTACAAGCCAGGTACACTAAACACAGATTATCCTTTAATCACTTAACTTTCGACTCTTACTCCTACATCCCTGTACTACTTCTTTCTTGCCCTGCTGGGTTACTCGTACCTACAATCAACTTTACTCACAGGCAACTAATTACTCATTACTCAACATCTCTTTTCCTATTTTTCCATTCTACCAATAAGCGTACCTACAAGAGGTAACATAACCTGAGATACAATAGCTCACCGACTATTAGCTGTACTGCCTAAACTAAATCATTCAATGGTCTTCTAACTAAATACACACTCACTCACACGCACAGACAGACGCTACACAGCCTATTTTCGCACACACACCACTCCATCATCTGGCTCAGTTATGGTACGGCCAGTCATATTACGGCCCTGCTGCTTGCCTGGTGTGATGTCCGGTGAGGGGAGTGAACAGCGCAGTCCACACTGCCTGCCCTCTCCCTCGCCCAGTGTGCAGTTAGGTACGTGCTATTATATTATACGATAGTACCTATTAAGTATCATGTGCTATATTGTCTTTCTTCTCTCTAACCGAACGATGGACCCTGTTTCCCATAGCACAGGGAATCCTAAAATGGGAAACAGGGCACCACTAGAAATTACGTACAATTATAAGCAATAGTAATTAACTCTAGTTTAAGTTGATCCTATCCTATGCATTGTATGTGAAAACTCTTTATTTATGCAATAAACGATTTCTTTCTTTCTTTCTTTCTTTCATGTCATTAACTTCGGAAGGGTTACATACGCACTCAAACAAACACTTTAAGCAAAAAAACATATGTTTATAGGAGCATTTTTTCTCCTAACAAAAAAATTTAATCAAATAAGTAGCTGTAAAAACCAATCATAGTGACCTTGTGACTCACTTACAACAAACAGCTGTTGTGCATTTGAACATAGTATGGTCATTGACCCCGTACAATGCATGTTACCTACTCTTACACACAGGTTAATGTTTAGGTAGCAAACATGTTTTGTTAAATTTCTCGAAAAGTAATGCTTAAAACAATTTTTTTTTTGCCTTACCTGTTTTATTTATGTGTGTACGTGGGCTGTTCCGAAAATTGTTAGCCACAGAATAAATAAAAATTTTTTTTTCCTGAAACTATTTTGATTTGACGGCTAATTTAAATACAAATCTCCTTGATGAAAATTATTGGCCACCTATCTGTAGTTCTTTTTTTAAATATTTTTAACGGTTATCCGTCACTCATATTTTATTTGCCAACAATGGACGTCTCGCGAGAAGCTTTTCGTGTTATGATTTTCTATGCTTATAAACTAGGGTTAACCTTCAAAGAATCTCACGAAAATTTGCAAGCTGCTTTCGGGGAGTCTGCTCCTGCGTTAGTAACAGTTACTTATTGGTTTCGTGAATTTAAACGTGGTCGAGAGAACCTAAACTATGACCCCAGACCCGGCCGACCATCAACTGCAGTCACTCATGAAAACGTCATCAGGGTAGAGTGGCTATTGCGGGAGAATAGAAACATTACACATCGGGAGATTCAGGCTGAACTGAACATTGGTATTGCGAAGTTTGTCTGCCTCAAGCTTTCGGGGAGTTGAATAGCGAGCGCCCAAGGAGCGGCGTCCGTGGCATTCTTTTTCACCAAGATAACGCGCCCGCTCACACACCGGTAGAAACATGGACTATTTGACCACTTCGGGGGTACAAAGGTTATCCCATCCTCCGTACAGCCCAGATTTAGCTCCATGCGAATTTTTTTTATTTCCCACGTTAAAAAAAATGCTTCGCGGGCGAAAATTTAACACTGCAGACGAGGCCGTCGAAGAATTTCGGCGGTTATTTTTCGACCTCCCGCAAGATACGTTTTTTAAATGTTTTGAAACCTGGTTCATCCGAATGCATAAGTGCATAGGGATTGGAGGGAAATATTTTGAAAGGCTGTAAATAATTTTTTTTCATATTCTAACTATTTTTCATTTCACTAACAATTTTCGGAACAGCCTATGTATGTCACCGTCCCGAAGTTATTGACATGACTAACGAAACACCTTATATACTTATATTTTAAAATTTCAATTTAAAATCTTCAATATTATCTTTGCTACTAGATACCGACATTCCTTATTTCACACAACTAAAGGTTGTCTGTAAGAAACTCCAAGGTTCTCCAAGGAGAAACTCCATAAGTCTGCCTTTGTACCTCATGTACCTGTATTCATTGTGTTATTTTTCATCTAAAATATTTGTGGAGCAATAAATTATTTTCTAGCTACCTATCAATCTACTATCATCATCATCATCATCATCAGCCTGTATCGGTCCACTGCTGGACATAGGCCTCTCCCAAGGCACGCCACCACACGCGGTCTTCCGCTCTTCTCATCCATCCACTCCCGGCTACCTTTTTTAGGTCATCTGTCCACCTATCAATCTACTATAATTAATACTTACTATATATAATACAACATCATCATTTTCTATCCCATCGGCCTTCCCTGAGCATCGCCGCCCTGATGCTGCGCGGCTGCAGAACAGTTTGGTGTGAGCGCCCGTAGCGCTGCTGCACTGTGCGGCTGGAGGCGAGCGAGCGAGCGCTAAGCTGACTTCACACAAAGGAATTACAGGCACGAGCTCTATAACGATTTACCGCATTCGCTATTTATGATACGAATTGAATCTCTCGGAAATTGTGCATACAAATAATTTTATAACTCGGGTTTTATGCAAACTGTTCTGCTTCTATCTATACTATTCATGTATCGGCGCATCATATAATACTTCAACTGTGAATAGAAATGTTGGGCCGAGAATGAGATAAGCACAGCAATATTCTACTAATGTAATAGAAAGTAGGGAAATACTTGATATAATTAATACGTTTAGAGTCCGTATTACCTCAACTCGAATTCTAATTTCGCCCCCACTTCTCCGCGCCACCGCACCGCCACTATACTATTGTCGGACGGGTACTATGTTATGTAATAAAATTGTGTGTAAAATATAATGCAACGGGCGATGGTTTAGGTAATTGTTTTTTTACGGTCAAAATAATGGTAATTTTTTTAATGTAAAAAATATAGCTCATATTGAGATCAGTTATTTATTATGCAAAGTTTCATGATCTAACTTAAAGTATTTATTGAATAATAACGGTTTTATTGTTTGGAGATAACTTTGCAATCTTTTTCTATCGCGACAAATTTTATTAATGGATTAATGTTAATGTTAACCTAGCATTAGTACTCAACTTTACCATATATTTATTACAGAGGATCGTGTGAAGCAATGTCATATTACATAAAATATCGACCTTATTGATATATATAGAAAATGTTGACTTACATTAGACGAGTTATACATATAAGTACTCACGTCCGTAAAACCATTTGTGGGCATTGATCATTGAGCACGGGCATTGGTGCTGCGGGTGAACTCGGGTACTGCTCACGACCCTGCCGCTTGGGGATATCGTCGTCCCCATTTCGCTACATTCAGTCGGTTCGTCAGTCAGCCTTTATTTGTCCAGTGTTCGACATACGCCTCTCCAAAATTTCTCCAGTCCTCCCTGGAGAACTAGAGAAAGATTCGCTACAAATGTAGCATTCACACTCTTTGAGTTGAGTAAGCCGTATTATTCCCCAAGCATTAGAACAACCTATACATACATAAATGATAACTTGCTATAGATAATACATGTATAGCTATTTTAGACAGTAGACTAATTATGTTTACTATAGTATACGTACACTCGAATTTTTCAAAGGCTGTCCTAAACACCAATGCATGCATCCATACCGAATGTAAGAACTTCAACAGCTATCTAGGCAGGTAGGTAAGACCAACTAAAGCCCCTTAACCTTCACATTACACTCTTAACTTTCTCTTTTAACTTACGTAAAATACGTACGGTTATGTTAAGGGCACGTGAGAGAAAATTCTCTTTAATAAACGCCCACGTGGATATGTCAGGAGCATTCACCGCTTCCGTGCGGACAAATTGTAGAAAGTTTCGAGCGGGAACCGGCTGGTTTCCTATACATATACAGGCTATACATATAAATGCGTATATCGTGGCACAGATAGTAAGGCTGGATACTTCCTGGCCGGTCCGCACCGAGTGATACCGGTGTGTAACGACAGTTTGATCATCTCAGCACCCGAGGCCGGGCACCCACTCGCCCCGCGATGGCGCACGGCGCGGCACGGGGCGGCAGCGGCGCGCAGTCGGGGGACGAGACGGTGCGTCGGTGAATTCTTTAGATAAACTCGAAAGGATTTTTTTAAGACCGAGCAGTTCGAAAAATCGGTTTCTCTCGATTGACGTTTCTCGTAAACCGCTGTGACTTTGGAGGACGTAAGTGCAGAATCGATAAATATTTAATTGTAGGCGTAGGTATCTATATTATTTAATAAATGAAATAACACTCTCCTCGACGGGAAGGAATTTTATCTACTATAGCTTTTGCCCGCGGCTTTGCTCGCATAGCCTGTGTCCATCCTGAAGGTCCTTGGTCATATAATTTTTTTAAACCGGATAAGTATTTTCGAAGATCACCTCCTAAATCCTAACTTAAAAACTTTACCTCTATATCATATTAGTGTAGATGTATAAATTACAAGACTATAACAGGAAGAACGACATGGAAACATGGGATTTTCGAATTTTGGAGGGCATAAAAAAATTGGTACAGAGAAAACAAAATAACAGATACATACATATAAGAAAGTGGCGTTCACACAAGCTCCTTCCTTCCAAGGCACGTCGCTTAAATTAAGCTACCACCTTGGGGTTCTCGGAATCGAACTGTCGCACGACCTAAACTTTCGTCGTCATATCGAGGTCAGGCCAAGTTAGCTTCTCAAAAGCTTAGCGTACTCAATGAGGTGCGACGGTACTTCACGCCGGACCAAGAGCTACTTTTGTATAAATCGGAGATCAGGTCCTGCTTGGAGTACTGCTCGCAATTGCAGACCAGCATTTACTAACGCGTAAGCTATTAATTAGCTTACGCGTCGACACAACATGACAATCTGTCATTACATGGTACGCCTGATGCAGCATGGCTTAATGGTCACACCGCAATGAACCGTGAAGACCTCGCATTAAATAAAGATTTGCTTACATTATCCTAACTAGTAACTATATAAAGACATACACAATGACAAGATGGAGCGAGAACGTTGGCTGACAGAAACCCGGAACTAAGTGTTGCACTAAGCATTCGAGTTGAATACAACTTTGTTGTCTGGGAATAAGAACAGCTAGGTGGAGCGAGCGAGTGATGTCGGCTGCTCACCATGTCAGGTCCCATCAAAAAATATCCTTTCCATTTAACGTTCTGGATCATCTTGAGAAATTAACTCCTGAACCGACAATTATCTCAGTTTCATATTTGTGTATTTCATTTTTAGCTTGTGTTGCTCCTTTGAGTTTTTCACCTTCAGCGTGGAAACTCTTGGAGTGTGGTCGGCCGACGCATAATGCTTTTGCGATCAGTACCCTAATCACGAGATTTAACCTACTACGCTACGCTACGCCATGTTCTCCGCATCATTTTGTATGGAGAAACGAAGTTCGCAACACTATCACTAGAGGCGCTGCTCCGTTTCTCCATACAAATGATGCGGAGAACACGGCGTAGCGTAGCGTAGTAGGTTAAATCTCGTGATTAGGGTACAGGTCGGCAAGCTGTTGATCGAAACGTCGGGCTACCACAGCGCCAAATCTTTTTTTTTTTGCAGCGAATAGGACACGTGACTAGTGTTTTGGGTCGGTGGGGGAGTCGGCGGAGATAGACGAAATTGATTTTATTTATAATTTTTCTAATATTTTAATATTATTTCCACCGCTGTGTAGAATATGTGTATTTTTAATTAATATACTTACCTAGTAGTAATGTAGGCAAATTTTTCATTTCATGTTTTGTATTTTAGCCTTGAACAAAAATCCCGAACAGTACAAATTTAGAACTAAAAAATAAAGAATTCTAAAGGTATATCTAAGTTGTTTGATATTGAAATTGTACCCAATAAATGGTTAAGTACAGATTTTTCGGGATGGTGAAATTAATTACATATTTTATTTACATTTTGAAGTAATTATAAATTACCTTTCCCCTTACTGCATGGTAGGCTCAAATTGTAGCCGAATGGGTTGGTACCCATATTGGATGGATGTAAAATGACCGCAAATCAGCCTCGGCTGTGTTTTCCTCTAATCCAGTATAGCCAGCAATCCAAAGCGAAGTCTCCGGTTGGCACCTACCTTCTCGGAGATGATATTGGCTAATCGGAGTATGTGCTTGCTATGGTCCCTATGACTCAGCCACCCTTACTAGATTACATAAAAAGATAGATAGATTACATAAGAAGATAATAAATAAAAAATATTATAAAGAGGAAAAAGTTTCACCATTTTGTTGCATGTTGTAGTCGCTCATGCTAAGTTTCTCTTTGGTTTTGAAATGATATTCATTAATAATTACAGCGAGGATAAGGAATGAATACAGATTGCCTCACTATCGATATACTCCGCACGAATGAGGACTAACTAGGATTAACTTGTAAGTGCAAGCAACCGCGGCGCAGTGCGTCCGCGCAGGCGCCGCGCCGCGCCGAGTGCGGGCTATCCGCTCTACTTTTGCACTCGCATACCTACACTTACAAAATCCTTCAGACTTACTCGTAACTACGCGATCTGTCGTAAGAGTATGAAATTGAACAAGTCTGTAACATAATAGAATAGGCTATCCTCAGGCAACGGATAGCCCTTGCTCCAGCGTGGAAATGCAGCGAGTGTTTTAGGTACCCTTCGTGGTTATTTCGGGGACAGGTTAAACGAGATTTTTTATATATTATAGTTTTTAGTTAATTGTCTATTATGTAATGGTTTTTTTGCTGTTTAATAAATAAATTCACCCCTATAGAATAGAAGTATTTAAGTATTGTACTTAAGTAATAGAAATACAAGTCAAGAATACAAAAAACGTTTTATGAAAGGCTGACTTATCACTAGAAGCGATTTCTTCCCGTCAATGTTTATGGTTATAATTTCATTAACAAAGTTATGCTAATATTTCGTATGTTGTAAGTTGTAGTTTTGAGCTCGCATTTTTGTTCTTCAAAAAGTGGCGCACGTTTAACGAAAGTGTTTGCCTTCACCAAAACTTATCCAATCGCATACATAACGCAATTGTCGACTTAATCAATATTCAAAGCTACCATCACCGATAGAGTCAACATCATGATGTAGAAAGTGAACGTAATGGACGGTTTATTGACTCGAAAAATTAACAATAATGAGGTAAGTATCTTGGAACAGGAAAGCATGCCAGGTCGGCGCACGCGTGGTGATACCACGCACGCTGGGCATTCAACATTTTCAACATTTTATTATATTTTTACCGGTTTGAGTGAAAGTGGTTCACAAGTTCTTTAATACTTTGTGAGCTCGATGTCTCTCGCTGTGCAATCACTATTACAGGAACAAGACATTTCCATCTCATACGGTGATCGCTGATGAAGGTACATCGTTCTAATTCTTTACTCCTTCAGATTTTGAAAATTTTACAAACGCTGTACACGAAAAAGTTCTGTGGCTTGGTTCTGTTCTGAACACAAGTTTTTTTTATGGAAACTGACACGGTTGGCTACATCACCTACAACATCCGTGATGTCAGCCCATAACACCGTGCGGTGGTACCAACCCGGGCGGGTTAAACCCTACCACCTAATAAGGTAAGAAGGGAAGGGACCTAGAGTTTTACGTGGAATCCGAATCACGGTCAGCCTCCAACGGTCGAGCGGTCACCCCACGGTACAAGTTGATCCACGCAACACTGTAAGTCCCTTTACCTTACTGGTAAGAGGATGGTATATACCAAATCGATATGATACTCAACTTCTGAAACGGAAATAATTATGAAAACAATTCTTGCTTTGCATTCAGTTCTGTCACGACAAAACGGGAATTGACATGGCTTCTACATGGCACCTAGTTCCGACAGGCACATGGTGCAGTGGGCTAACACCATGTCGGCTTCCATACAATAAATAAATAAAAGGAGAACAAGAGAGACGGTGTGTACCTGAATAATGCCTACCAATCGGTTCTGCAGATCTTTGCTCCACAGAACTGGTAAACTCTGGAACGCGCTCCCTGCCCGCATATTTCCCCCTAAGCGCAGTCTCGGGTCCTTCAAGAGGGGCGTGAATAGGTAACCCCCGCATGACCAAATGTCCAGGATCGTCGTTAGGCATCTTAAGGGTGGCTCGGCGCCCTATGTCTTTCTACATACATATACATACATATCACACACGCTGAATCCCGACAATCAGGGTAGCAGAGTAATCGGTGTTGTGCTGCAAGAACTCTGGTAAATTACAGCACAACACTGACCACCACGTTTCGCAAAGTATTCGAACAAGATTCAATCGATCAAGCAGCAAGTAAGGCACGAAGACCCACCTGCTGCATGACTCGGTGGACGTACTGTGCGGTGGCGAGCCTGTCGCCCTTTGGCACGACATCTTGTCCTTATCCCTTAGTCGCCTTTTACGACATGCATGGGGAGAGATGCAGTGGGGCTATTCTTTTTAAGTACCGGCCCCACATGTCTTTCTATTTTCTATATATGTAAAAAATGTACTGACTGTTGGTGATGTGGTTGGTGGTGTCGTCGGCGAGGTTCAGCTCCTCCATGCGGCGCAGCTTGGTGCTGAGGTCTCGCGTGTGCAGGAACAGGAACAGCGTCGAGGACAAGGCCAGCAGCGCCACGAGCTCGCTCGTCCTGCACCAACACAAACCACACGTCACCAAAACTACCTACATTATTTTATTCAACAATTCAGTAATAGATACAACATTTACACAATAGTTATCTGAAATCCTTATATATATAATTTTTCTGTACGTGTGTTTGTCACCTAACTTCGCCTAAACGGCTGAACCGATTTGGATGAAATGTTGTGTGTATATTTGAGTGGGTCCCTGGATGATTTGAAAATACAATTGAACCCGGTAGATGGCGTCGTCCACGCGGACGAAGTCGCGGGCACAGCACACAGGTAGTTGTATATAAATATTTATAGTTTACATTATTACAGTAAACCTAAAACCCTAGAATGGAATACTTGAACTGAATGGCACATACATCGAACTTTACTTGAACTTTACAAAGAATGTGACTGTGTGTGTAAGTAGATTAGCTTTCCTCTCTGCCCTACTGAGAGTAAGATGACCAAATAAGATAACATTGCCATCAAATCTGTGACTATACTGTACTCCACAAGTGTGAAGCATTAATTTAAATGCCACATTTCTAAAGTGTGCTGCCGGTTAATGTCGCAAAAAGTTCTCACCGAGAAAAACTAAAACATAAAAAATTCAATTGTCAGTGTGCGTGAGAGTACAAAGTGCGCTGTAAATGTCGTGTTGAACCGGTGCGGCGGCGCGGCGGCGGCATCAAGTCAACAGACCAATTTGAATCTATTTTCTTGTTTTAATTTGCAGCACGCACTCTGCGACCCAAAAACATTATTTACAAGAGCAGCTTCCCGCGCGTCGCGTCGTCGCCTCGCCACGCCGCCCCCGCCGCCGCTACCGCGCCGCCCCGCCGCCCCACCGTCGCTAGTCGGCGTGTCGTCGCCTCGGTAGCTCGTCTCAAGCAAGACACATTAACATAATGTTCAACAATACGAAGAAAAAATGGCGAATTGGTGTCGACTATACGTTAGAAAAGATTAGCACGCTCGGTAGTGACGCTTCTGTTAGATAATTCATTACTATGCTGGTTAATTGTTGAATCATTGATTAGTTTTATAGTCATCATTTATTGATTTTATTAACTGAGATTTCAGTTATTTAATTTTAGTTTATTATTTGTTTGGAGTAAAAATTAAAATATATGTATTTTGTGCTCTAAAGTAATTAATGAGTATTTGTCGTGATTCTCAGTGAGCTTAAAACTGACTCAAACTATTGCTTGCCACATTAATGACAGTTTAGATGATGAATTTTTGTCCGTCGTATATTTTAGCGAAACATAATTGAGCAACATTAATCAGGCGAATTCCTGCGGTGGACTGGACTGACTGCGCCGACGACTGTAGCCGGTTGATGGATGTATTATGAACCTGCCTCAAACTAGACAGATAATACAAATCCATTGTACTTCATAGTTCATTCGTCTCTACCATCTCGTTCAGTGCAAAGACGTATAATTTGGTGAATGGATCTGCTAATAAAAACGTATTTATTTCCCGTTACGTCTGTATGTATTTCCGGGACAGAGCGCTGTGTACTCCAGCTCGCCGCCTCCGCACCGGAGCCCTGTCATTATTTGTTAAATCAATTCAAATTCTCTACGGAGTGGTGCATTGAGCTTCTATACTGGCTATGTATTTATTATGTCTAATTGGCCTAACTAGTACAGTCAGAGCGTTCTAAAAAAATATATACACCCGTAGCACGTCTCGCCTCGCTACTGAGTGAGCGAGACAAGGTTCCATAGGTGGAGTCACCCGCACCCGTACCGGACCAGTGGACAGTGGAGTTTATACATATACATTAATAAGAATACTATTTAACCCTACCTACATATAAAACGAGAGAAAACTTTGAAAATGTATCCAAATTAAGCTACTGCGAACTCTTAAGACAGTCCTGTAGATTAAAAGTGTTACGTTTGAACATTAAAATTGCGAATAAAACCTACACGTAGCGCATTGAAATCGTTTACTGCGGTCAAATACAATTCACTCTAATTTCCGTCTCCAGCATACAATGAAGATGGACGGGTCTCGTCAGTGATCCATACTAGCGAGGTCTTTGACACGGCAACATTACGTACGCCACCAGCCACCGCCGCGCCGCCGCCGCCACCGTGGCTGCTCGATTAGGTCGGCGGCGGGGCGGGGCGCAGCGGCGACGACGCGACGGCGGCGGCGGTAGTACGGAGGGACGAAGGCGGGCGCGACGCAAAAAACTAACTTGCTAATTGCCCCTTCATAATATTATTATGCAACAACGCCAGCCCGTATCGAGGGCTTCTTCACACGATGATGGCTTATTTTTCTCGCCATATGAAGATTCATGCTTGTACGTTCGATCCCTAATATAGATCGACTAATGAAGACTGTTCTTTTACTTAAATTCAAAATAATGTTTATGTTCCAATTACAGATGTTTTTACTAACCTGCATTTACCTACTTTGTATTAATTACAAACCCACCAAAACATAAAATGTGAAAAGGAGGGCCGTGTTCGGTATAGACGAGTATAACATGACAAAATAATTAACATCAAAATGGGTAGCAAGTTCTATCTATATACAGAAATGTACAAAGTTCTTCAATTGCTTTAAAAGGAAATTTGTTATGTAAATATTTAACTTGGCTAGTTTTAATTAATTGCATTAACATAAAATATAATACAAGCTTGAGATTTAACTTTGCAAGTTGTCATATTACTGAAAATTATTTACTTGTGTGTGAAACAGGCTACTAAAATATTTAAAAGACTAATTGCCATCCAGCGGGGTAATGCCGCAAGTGTTCTAGGAACATTTGAAAACGCCCATTTAGATAGTTATTTTAATGTTTGCTTTAATTATTTAGTAATTTGTATGACTTTTTTAAATTTTATTAATTAAACAAAAGACTAATTGCATTATAATACTACAACCTTGATAGATAAACAACAAATACAATTATAGGGTAGGTAGAGTTATAGGGGGCGAAAATAGTTCAGTGCTGCGGCCCTCTCTTCCGAACTATGCTGTCACACTACCGCGTGTAAAGTTTCTAAAGATTTATTAAATTAGGTAGGTAGTGTGTAATTGGCAGAAAATATATTTATTTACAGAATGTTGCAAACAAAATACTTGCATATCAAAGAAATTTCGTCTGCATCGAATAAATAATTTGTAAAGATTTGTACAAAATAAAGTTTTCAAGTGATCGAGACAATTATTGGTTATTGGTTATTGTTTTGATCTTGTAGAAGCTTAAATAAATGTATACCTACACAATGTAGGCGTCCCGTTTCATCGTACCTAAAGTCTCTAGACAGAAGCTATTATACATAAAGCGAATAGCAAGAATCACTTCCATACCTTGTTTTTCGATTGCTTTTAACGAAATTATAGTTATTACAGTCACCTACTGTACTGTGGCGAGCAGATCGCGTGGTGTCGAGAGATATTTGCATTGTAGAATAATGAAAGGACATACTTCGTTAGTATTGAATTAAATTATATATCTCTGTATGTATTTAGAGGTAATGGACCTTGCGTGCGTTAGTCCGACTGGGTAAAGTTTCTTCACATATTGACGCTTCTTAATTTTACCCGACTGTGGCGAGCTCAGAGACAATGTGTTCATTTTGACACTCTTTGTATTTATGTATGCAATGTTTACATTCATGCCCCTTCCAAGAATTGCATCTAATTCTATTAATCTCAGTCTCGGAAGCGATAGCGAAAATTCCAAATGGCTGACTATAAAAATAAACCTTTTTATTTCCACTGAAAATATATTTGAACATCATCGAGTGGTTTATAAAGTCATCATCGAACTTGAAAGGGGCATTCCAAGAAATACATACAATGGGTTGAGATGTAGTTAACATTAGTAATATATGCCGTGAATGAAAAAATTTAATTCAACTTAATATAAAAAAAAACAAGTAGTGTGTATAGCATAATATGATGAATACATATACATAGAATGAAGTGAATCTGCGAAAATGACGTATTACTTATTCTAGTTAGTATAGATGTGTCAAGTATGACAAGTATGTATGTATATATTTAGGTATTATGTATTATATAAACTGTAATTCATATATATTTAATTTAATCTATAAATAGTAATTTATACGTTTAATAAGTATTAGTTACTTATTAAACGTATAAATTATTAATAAGTATTAGTTACGTTTAGTAATCTAGTACGTACTTATATGTAGTGTATATTATAGTATCATAGTTATTTTCCTTATATTATATTTTAAATTCCCACACTCAAGTCTTTTGCTACTACCTACTTATATCTCACAACATACGACTCTCAAACATCCAAAGGTTGTCTGGGAGAAATCCCTGTAAGGGATAAGTCCGCCTTTGCCCCTCATGTAAATTACTTATTGTTTGTTTATGTTAAATGGTTTTTTGGAGCAATAAAGTATTTCTATTTATCTATCTATGTGTCGTATTTAGTTTCTTTTATTTTATTTATTTGAGTGCTAGAGTACATTACGAAGAAATACGATTCTAACTAGAGTCGTACTGCCTACCTAGGCGTGACACAGACAGGGGCAATAATACACAACATACTCATTTTTTAATGTCTTTTGTTTAGGTGGGATACTTGTGTGTGTGGATACTTCGAATTCTATTATATATTTTTATGGATTAATAGTAATACTTCCAATGGAAGGAAGCTACATTTTACATGGAATCCGGACAAGGGAGCGACTCGTGCACATCAAGAGAATGAAAGCGGTGAATACCGACCGAGACGCACTCGAACCCACTGTCTCCCTCCCGTGAGCGATTCCTGCTCTTCCCGCGTTGCTGCGATCCGCTCAGTATTATAATGTACACAGTATCGGATGTGTAGTATACGATGCTCCCATAAAAATACATTACGGATGGGAATTATATCGTCCGTTCTCTTTGAAATGTGATAAATTAAAAGGAATATTTAATTATACAAACATGTAGTTCTCATACACAAACAAGTTTTAGTTTCAATAATATTTGATTCAATAATAAATTACAGCACGTTATCATTAAGTATATTAATTATAACGAACATGCGGTCCACGCACATTCCAAGTAAAATATGAACACAGCTGAAGATGCTGTTATGTTATCGAAAGTCGAGTTCATACTAACTCAAATAACTAAATCTCAAATCAATCAGTTTCAGTTCATTTGTTGTGTTGATACAGTTGAATACAATGCAGGCAACGACGTGCGCGTGCGCTGGGGATGGTGCCTCCAGCGCAACCGCCACGTGCTACTTGCCCGGCTCAGGCGCCGCCGCGGCGGAGGCGCGTGAATACCAATCATTATCAATAATATAACACGTAGGTAGATAGACCTAACAAGAGATTAAGTGCAAGAAGCGCTTCCTATCATTATTGTGTTTGCATGTACATAAGTATTGCCTGCTATTGCTAGTGAGTTTTACAGCTGTTGAGATGTATGTCTTGTTAAGGAGAAAAATTTGTTTTCGGGATTTATACGGTTCAATATGACAGTATGTAACTATTTTTTTATAATTTTTTTTTATGGGAAGCACGACATTTAACCAATTTAGATTTTTATAATTCTAGGTCATTAGACCGAGGTCGCGCTTGAACAAGGTGCCACGCCAAGGTCCTCCTCGGGATCCTCATATGATGCTACTAAACATAGATAAGTATAGATAAAGCTTCAAAAATCTATGTTTTATTATGTCGATTAAATAAGGGACGGATAGTTTTCCTCGTGATATAAGACATATGAAGAAAAACTAAGAGTGACATGTGAGCACATCAGCGGATGGATGGTATAGCCTGTATGAACACACGCTTACTGCTCGATGAGCCAGCGGTGGAACGTCCGGTCAGATCTCTAGTTGACATCTGACAAATGACAAACATCTACCGACCGCGGCGGCGCGGAGGCGAGCTTCTCCTTTCGGTCCGTTTGTGATTATATATTCCTCATGCCTCAGTGCTCCATTTCTAATGCAGCGCGAAAGCAACGTGAACTTGCGTAAACACACACTTGCCTTCGGCTTAGTTACCTTCTGGCAATAACTGGATATAGAAAACATGTGTACTTAGCTGGCAGCTAAGTACATATGTTTTATAACCCTTTGTGTTTTAGTTTCCTTATTGTGAAATATTTGGACATTGCATTTTTGTTTTAGATCGTTTACCTAAAAGTACGGAATCACTAGACCTGAGCTTTCAAAGGATTAAACGGCAGAACAAAAAATTTAAAATCCCTATCCCTACATATTATAAGATCCAACATCTGCGTTTTGTGTATATGTATGTATGTTCGCTTATAAGTCAAGAAGGGTTCAAATGTTAATGCGAAATATCTCCGCCAGGTTATAGGCTATATAGTATCACGCTTGCCTAAATATTATCGATTACCTAAAAGTATGGAATTATTCATATGAGATTTGTCAGCGTCGATAGTGGTGCAGACAGTCAACTGTCGCTATTGAATGTTAAGCAACGCTGGGTGCGGTCATACTTGGATGGGTGACCGCTGACCGTTGGAGGCTGACCGAGGTTCGGATTCCTCGTAAAACTGTAGGTCCCTTCCCTCCTAATCTTACTTGGTGGTAGGGTTTAACCCGCCCGGGTTGGTACAACCGCACTGAATGAAACGTCGGTTGAAACGGCTATGTAAATAGTTTGTGTTTTCCGTTCAGTTCAGTGTAGCCGGCACGATCAAAGGGGGAAGCACTGACATGGCACCTAGTTCACCCGGTGTTATGGGCTGACATCACGGACGTTGTAGGTGATGTAGCCAACCGTGTCAGTTTCCATAAAAAAAAATTGAAAAAATTAAGTGTTTTTACTCAACCAATTTCTAACCAAATATAGAACTAGACGTTACATTTGAAGAATGTAGAGATGCGTGAAAGATACGTAGGTAGGTACCTAATACTACCACCGGACCCGGTCTCGTAGCTTGAGGCCCTTGTAAGGCAACTAATGCGACTTGCCTTAAAACTATTACCTAATATGACATGGATCGAGCGACATACATAACACACATTCTTGTAGTTACCTACATACATTTTATAAAATGCTGTGAAACATGTGTGTCAATCAAGTTGGAAAGGAATATGAATATTACTGCTTGGGGGTTTATTGAACCAATTAACATTCTTACGTTCGCTATATTTTTTCTAGTACATATGTGACCGTAACATTTTCTGCAGTGGGTTGGGGAGTGATATACCTACTTACTTTTAAATATTTATTATTGAACTACATAATTATTCGTTACATTCGTTTGTCTATCTATAGCAAAGATAATTAGGTGTTCTGTGATCTATAGTATGAATTGAGAAGATCTAACTAAGCCAACTAGTGTCGGGTAGAGAAAGTCGGATATACTAAGTTTAATACCTAGATAAAAGTGTTCCGAGCGTAGCTGGCGGATAGGTGCGCTTGCATCGCGTCGGTCGGGCTGGGAAAGTGGAAAGCGGTTGAGGGCAGTGTAGAGCTTTGTATCAAGTAACTCACTTGAAGGAGCTTTCTATCTAACGCCCACGGATCAAGTGCAATGCGAACGACCAGACCTACCAGTAGTTCTACACGTATTTGAAAGTCAATTTATAAATACATATACAATTTAAAGGGAGCATGCAGCGAGGTTTACTTTGGTTGGAATATGGTTATGCTTATTTTTATTATTTGTTATTATATCGGCCATAATAACACATACTCTGTGAAAATTTCAATGGGCTAACTATTACGGTTCAAAAGATACAACCCTCGGACAGACAGACGGACAGACAGACAGACGGCGTAGGCTTAATAATAGGGCGGGACCCGGACGACGGATACGGAACCCCAAAAAAGGCAGATTATTGTTGTAGTGTGAGTGAAGTTGAATTATATGACGAACAATTTAATCCATTACAATTGGAAACTTAATCTCACATGCTTAGACCATACCTATACATAATAAATATGAAATGTGCAGTTAAATGTGAAATAATATCTTGGTACGTCGAAACGATGCGTCCGAGCGGCGCTGGCGCGTGCGCGTGCGCGGACTTGGCTCGGACTGTTGATCTCAGGGTCCGAACTGAAATCAGGTCGACATGTACCAATGAATTTTTTAAGGAAAATTTTAAAACGTGCATACCTACGTCTTCTGCTTCACCGTTCGGAACCGGTGTAAACTGCGTAGGTCCCTTCCCTTGGCCCTTACTAGGTGTTGGGCTTAAATTGTACCCAACTGGGTTGGTTGGTACACGCATAGCAGCCTCGGCTGTTTTCTCCTCTAGTTCAGTATAGCCAATAATCCAAAAGGAAGTCTCCGGTATGGCACCTACCTTCTCGAAAGTGGATATTGGGGAGGATGTGCTCTGACTCCGCAGACTCCATACCGCATTACATAAAAAAAAACTGTAACATATTTGGTGACATTTGTACCGTATTCTCGTACAGTAGTCTCGCACTCATCTCATCTCGTATTCCTAATGTCTCGACGAATTAACGGCCTAGAAAAAGTGTGAAACCAAAGAGCGTATAGGTGATGAATGTTGCTCTAGAAGTGTCTGCTGCTGCAAGCGCTTGCGCACGGAAAGTCGTGTGCCGGGGTCACGTGCAGGCCATCTCGCCAATTTCAGGTTCTAACGGGAAAACTTCGCGTGGACTATATTGTCTATGTATGCACTTGCTTAGTCTTTCAAATTTGAATAATTTTGTTATTATACACGGTGTTGCAACCCCAACCGTAAAACCCGAAAGGGGTGATTCTGTACGTGAAATAGAACAACTTTTGTTCTACGACTTTTTTATTTGAAAAAAAATTTTTTTTTCTCCGTACTTACATTTTGAGAATAGGTATTGTAAAATTTGTATGGAAAACATTTTTTTTTTGTTTCAAAAAAATTTGTTTCTTCACAGAAGTTGTTTAGTTTCACATATAGAATAACCCCTTTATGTCAGTTAAAAATATTACGGGGGCAACTGCAACACCGTGTATACTGTTCTATGTCAAATAAGAATACGTGTTTAAAATTTTAATTTACAGTTTTGACACATTTTAAGGAATTTATTACGTAAATAGACGCGTTTTTATGGTTTGTGCATGTCACAACATAGCGGGCGCGCATAGTTGTGTACCGGCCTCTCAATTTTTACCTGACTACGGCAAAGCCAAAAGGAAATGTTGGAAGCCTATTTCAAGATAGAAAATATTTTAATTTAACCAATTATAATATATATGTGCAAACTTCATCTGTCCGTTTTTTTATTTATTAACGGTCTTTATTGTCGACGCAGGCATTTCTTAAGTCATCTGCCAGCCGTGTGGAATAACCACCTCCATCGATTGCACAATACACTCGTGCAAAGCAAATGGCAGGAGACAGGTGTCGGTACAATGCGCCCGCTAGACAAGCACTCATCATCACCCAAAAATCATCTACCACTCTCCCTTTCTCCGTCTCAGTGTGCGCATGCGACGCGACGCGGTGCCGGGCGGCGGCGGCGGCGGCGCGGCGCGGTAGACCGAGCCAAAAGTATTGTGTGTACATATTCGTAATATTCAAATTTTATATGTACGAGCATACGTGCATGCGTAATGTCGACATAAAGTGCTTAATTTATTTTAATGAAAATGACAATGAATAATAACCCGATGATCCACACTCCATTTCCATACTGAATGTGCGTTTTAACAATGTAATTATTATGCTCAAGTAGACATATGAAAATTATTTGATAATGCATTTAATATATCTGCATAAATACAAATTCGGAAATATAAATAGGATGGGCACAAATGTATGGAATCTGATCCTGGCACCAATCAAGATGAGTGATACGTCGTTGGAAAGGTAGTTTTTTGTATAACAAGAATAACTGAGGTGTTAGTCCCGATTCGCTGTCCATTTTGAGTAATCCTACTTTGAAAGTATTTTTTTATTGTTTCTGTTGTGTTTATTTTCTATATTTCTTTTTACTTTTTGAAAGTTTTTTTTTATTATTATGTCGCTGTCTCCGACCGAGTATGCAGCGAGTCGATGAACATTGGTTGTTAAACCGTAGATATGAATTTTTATAATTATCGTCGTAGTAGAGATAAACAGAGCTGAGCCACACATGCAACATTTCGAGATATGGACGATTAAAGATTTAAAGTCTCGAAAGTTTATATGTTTTTAGTTGTATCTTTCAAACTACATATCATATTTTCGCAAAATTTTTACACCTGGTAGTAATATACATATTCTAATGGGATAATATGAAGTTTGGACCCTATGATTTGTAGTTTTTTAGTTATTAAGGGTTTAGCACTTAACCTCTGTTTACTACTGAGAAAATGTTCTATCGCGTAAGCAGGATTGTGGTGGAGCATAATGAAGCTGTTGGTTATCTCAGTTATGCATTATAAGTTTCATCCATTTAGAACCAATTTTCTGTTAATGTTGTTGGTCAACAGTATTTATGTGGCTAGGCTTCGTTCGGTAGTACAGAAATATTGAAAAATTAATTGATAGTAAACCAATACTGTGACGCTTGAAGTTATTTATCTTTTAAAAAGTTTATATGGAATTTCAGTTAACATCCCTTTATCATTATTGAAATAACGTACTTCTAACCTCGTAATCGCTTGGCTCTCTTTTCCACTATAATCTCCGTCTCATTCTGAGTATTTTGGCATTAAAAACGCATTTTCGCTAAAATGTGGCTCGGCTCTGTTTTACTCTACCACGACGTTATATTTAGAGCAAAGAAATTGGTATTTTCTGAACAGTATATTTCAAAATGGACAACTCTTACGGGTTTGCCGTCATAGTATTTTTCACTTGAAAAGAGCTATCCAACGATGTATGAGTCATCTTGATTGGATATGTGCGTTTTGGTCCTTATGTCACATAAGAACCAAAACGCCCATGGTCCATCACATTATATTTATGGTATACAATTTGAAAACAGAAAGATTAGAAAGAGGAACTTTACTTTAATGCACATATTATTGATTAAATAGCTCGATCTACAGTCTGGCTACAGTGTGTACGCACGCAGCACGCAGTACGCCACTTCGCACAAATGTTTATAAATGGAAGACGCGCTACTTCACATTCACTTTTACTTTTCTCCAAAATGTATATCTGTAATATCTGCTCATGTTACGTGTTACACACACGATCGGATTGGCTGTGTATTGGCACACGTATTGGTGGCTATTACTTTACAATCGTCATTACGTTTCATTTTCTCTTTATTCATATTGATTTCATAAGACGATTTTGCATTGGAAATTTCTAAAGCTCTATTTATTTGTTTTTTTATTGAAAGTGCAACATGTGGCGCCGAGCAGGGTAAATTATGAGGACGGAAAAAGTTGTATAAACGTAAATAATATATCTTATGCACCTATATTTACTCACATTCATTCATTAAAATCTGCCACTTTTAAAAATGTTAATGTACTCTTCAAAAGGAAGTTAGTCTGATTTTACATAAAGTATTCCCTTTAACGAGGCCCGCTTTTAGCAGCTAAGCACTATTTCCTCTTACGTTAGGGTATACTATAAAGCGGGCTGTTGTCGCGTGGAGAATATTGGAACACCTACTTACGCAGTTTCAAATAGATGGTTTCACCTCAAGTCATTCATTTTTTGCAGACAATGTGATGATGTCAAAGGTCACGGTGTGTAGGGAAGACAAATGTAAATGTTCACGCTGCATTACGCTGTATTACGCTGTCCGAATAGCAAGAAATGTTGAATAGCTGACAGACAGACAAAACAATAAACAATTATTGTGGAGCACGGCCGGGTGCCTCCTCTAATGGTGATGGAGGCTCTGTGTGCCGGAACCGGATGCACTCAACGAGATTGATTTTCTTGGAAACAAACCTTTTTTAGATAGTGCTGATTTAATTTAAATGAACCTATTCATTATTTAGATATTAAACTATATTAAACGGTTTTATTTTATTTAGCTTGACTCCGTATATTTGTTTGTTTGTTTGTTACTATCTTTGTTTCAAATCTTGCGACAACTTTTTCAACTACTTCTACTGAACCGATTTCTATGAAACTTTGCACACACATTGAGTTCTCGTGACAATATAATATTATGATAATTTCAACTTGGTAACGAGGGTCTGATGATGGAGTCAGGAGGAGGACAGTGGAACTCTTCAACCGTTACTAGTAACCCCCTCGAGTTTGGGCTCATATGGTTGGTTTGGACGAGTGTTCCATACTTCTACCAATACACTTGGTGACGAGGGTCTGATGATGGAGTCAGGAGGTGTACAGTGGAACTCTTCAACGGTTACTAATAACCCCCTCGAGTTTGGGCTCATATGGTTGGTTTGGACGAGTGTCCCTTACTTCTACCAATACACTTGGTGACGAGGGTCTGATGATGGAGTCAGGAGGTGTACAGTGGAACTCTTCAACCGTTACTAGTAACCCCCTCGAGTTTGGGCTCATATGGTTGGTTTGGACGAGTGTCCCATACTTCTACCAATACACTTGGAGACGAGGGTCTGATGATGGAGTCAGGAGGTGTACAGTGGAACTCTTCAACCGTTACTAGTAACCCCCTCGAGTTTGGGCTCATTTGGTTTGCTTGGACGAGTGTCCCATACTTGTTGAACGCAAAAGTATGAAACAGACATACCATCTGTTCAAATTAATTTTGAAAGAGACGGCGGACACCATATCCATCCTAAAGCCATACAGTTTCCAGCAATGTTTAATTATGGAACAGCTGAGAGACGGATGTTACCGATAATTTTGTCATGGGCCTCCACTCTCCATAAAATGCAGGGCAGTACTCTTGACCGTGCTGTCGTGTATTTGGGCTCCAGACTATTTGAGGAGGGTCAAGCGTATGTTGCATTGAGTCGCGTAAAGTCTTTAGAAGGGATAGTATTGAGGAGCTTGATTGTGAGTAATTGACAGGTAAGAAACCTAGTAACAAAGATGCAATGAGAGAGTTGGAAAGGATGACGAGTTTACGTAATGAATGATACGAGCCAAAAATCAAACTAAAAACGAGTAAATAAAAAAATAGGTAAAAAAACTTTTAAGTTAAACGGTTTTATTAAAAATAAAAAACTAGAAAAAAAACACCTGTACAAAAAACTAGAAAATAATAAGGACACAAGCCTGGGCCTTCTTAAGATTTTACGTCTGGGTAAGAAATCGTGCAATACTAGCGTGCTGTCTTCTCATGTCGGATGCCAAAGGGCACATTGTGTCGCTGCGTCAGCGGAATAAGTAATAAATTGAGACTTTTAACAGACTAATATAAAAACGTGGGGCGTATAATAAGCGTAATAAATAACATGCGCCCCACGTTTTTATATTAGTCTGTTAAAAGTCTCAATTTATTACTTATTCCGCTGACGCAGCGACACAATGTGCCCTTTGGCATCCGACATGAGAAGACAGCACGCTAGTATTGCACGATTTCTTACCCAGACGTAAAATCTTAAGAAGGCCCAGGCTTGTGTCCTTATTATTTTCTAGTTTTTTGTACAGGTGTTTTTTTTCTAGTTTTTTATTTTTAATAAAACCGTTTAACTTAAAAGTTTTTTTACCTATTTTTTTTTTTAATTAATTTCTCAACTCATTCGCGTACGTTAAGCTCATCCGTTTATTCCAATACAATTTCATGATTCTAGGACAACGGGAAGTACCCTTTAAAGGTTTTGATGAGTGAGTTTGCGAGTATCAAAATATGTGACATAAATGGCCGTATCTTTTGATTGCGTTGACGTAGAGCTTGTAGTACTTATTTGTTAATAATTTCTCGATATCTCGACCTGTTCCTAGTAAAAAGGGTCTGGACAGACCGACAGACAACAAAGTGACCTATAAGGGTTTACTTTGAGGTACGGGACCCTAAAAATTAGGAAGACAATATGACTTACAAAATGAAACAAGGCTTGAAGACAAGTGGAAGTGGCGATCTTTAATATTTCTAAGAAGATATATTTGAAGTTTTCAAGAACTACGCATTATAAACTACTATTTGATTTGATTTGATAACAAAATAATCGACTTAGTACAACCAAAATATAAATTAAGGCTGAGCGGTCAGGCCGCGGGCCGCGGGCCGACACACACATAGCAAATAGTTTTGTAATGTTTTTGTAGCTCCAGCAATCTTGGCAGTTAATTAACAACTAGCCAATATATCATAGCGGGCGTTTGCTACGTTTTTTCGCGCATTAACTTCGCTAAAATGTTATTTATAAATGAATCGATCATTGACACTGATGTCTTCATGCGGGGGAGGCGCGGCGCGGTGCGGCGGCGCGGGCGCGGGGGCGGTGTCGGCCGATTCAAGTGCACATATTTATCTTCACTGTTCGTTAATTATCGACACTGAGTGCCTGCGATAAGGTAATACGTTCACTTCGTTAGCCCTATTTTAATATCACGATTTAGTTTTTATAAAATTCGTTTTCCAAACGCAGTAATTGGTCTTTTTCCACTACCCTCATACATAAACCAGTTAAGCAATTACTCGCATTAGTACATTTTATTATTTTATACGAAATACATTACAATTTTAGCTTGACCTTACGCTGAGGCGAAAGCTCGTTTTTTCGCTTGATAACTACCCGAGGACTACAGAGTAGGTTTATTTATTAAAAAAAAGTATGAACGAATTGCTTTCCGCGCTTAACAGCAGCGATTTTTATATTGCGAGATAAATTCAAGTCCTTTGAATTTCCACACGTAAAATATATTTATTCGCATATATTAATTAATTTTTGGTTAAATATATTGAAATTAATTATTACCAATTCAGCTATAAGATTACCAAATAAATAAGTGATTTGTATGGAAATCGGTCATACATTAAAATTAAATACAAAATCATTTTTTCTCCAGCGAATAGGGCTGATTCAGGCGGGCAACGTGTTTTGGGTACGGCGGCGGCGGCGGTGGAGTTGGCGGAGATGTATTGAAATTGATTTTATTTAATCTTAATTTTTGTTCAATTATATAATCTAATTATTGTTAATTAAATATTCATTACAACAAACTATTAAATAAATCTACGTAGGTAAATGATATGTTATTAAAATCGTTATTTAATATGCTAGCGCAATTCTATTTTGTAGAGATATTTATCTTTCTTTTAACTATTAAAACTTTTGATAATTTTTACAAGATAAAAACATATTTATTACCAGTGCTAGATTAGTTTGGTTAGATAGAAATATAAATTTGTGATTTCATAACCAAAGTTAGAAATGTGACGTAGATACTGTTCACACGAGAAAGTAAAGTAAACGACCTCAGACGCATAAACTGATCATATAGTAATATTAACTGATTATTCATGAATAATGTATACCACTCGCACGCACATAACCGTTCTATCTCTTATACTAAGATATAGATCGAAATATAATAGATTGTTCATATAGTGAACGATTTTATAGTTGAATAATTCAAATAAAAGTATTTTGTATTAAAAGTTAACAAAACTGGCAAAGGGAATATGTATGAGTTAACAACTTCTCACAGCAGTCACAGCACAGCACAGCTACGAGTAGCTATATGATGTCACCTCTCTTCTCTTTTACTTGTTGACACATTTCTATATACACTTCCGAGATGAACTAATGGTCGCTCCATTAGTTCATCTCGGAAGTGTATATTTTAAAACAGAAAAAAAAACCATGTGCTTCCACTCAAACGTTGTCTACTTAATATAATAATATAGGTAATAAATAATATAATATAATATAATATAATTTATATACAGTATACATACTATGATATCATATCATAGTATTATATGAGCACTATTAAAATAAGTTTACCGGTGAAGGGAAGATGCCAATGGTGAAAGGTGTAGACGGGCTGTAAGTGTCTCTCCGGACAAACGAGACACGCTGTGACGGCGACGACGACGACGGCGCGGCGGAGGCGGCGCGACGGCCGCGGCGGCGGCGCGACGAGTGAGCGGGCTATATGAAATCGCAAAACTATCATCGGCCGCTCCCTATCATTATAATTAATTATTAAAGAAACATATAATTATTTGTGTTTCGAGATTCGCTCTCACCATATTGCTGCGCTTGGAGCCAGTGGAGATCCGTCCTCGTTTACTTCGTGTCGAGCTGGAACTAACTGTAGCCAGGTCGCGAGAACACCGAGAATGCCCACGGTCCCATAAATTTAGGACCAATAAAAATGTTAATGTGATAATGATAACATTAATTTGTACATATTCATTAAGTATTTAAATACATTTATGCAAATTGTCCCAATTTAATAATAATGCTTATGATTTTAATTTGCTTGAAGTCAAAACAAATAAATATATAGCATCGCGATGGTATTTGCTGTTCTTCTGATTAACAAATTCACTTATAGTTATATCTGGTGTAAACTAGATTTTTTATATTTAATTATAAGTGAGTTTATAAGTTTTGAATCATTTTTACTAAGAGCATGTTTAATTCTCTACATTAGATATGTAAGTACAAATTGTACTGTATGTATTGTACCTAAAATGCGCACCGCGCCATCATTTCTATTCCACTGCTGTCAAATCGTAGGTACGAGTATATTTTATTATACATTATTTCGAGTAAAATCAGGCCAGCCAGGCGCACTGCGCACTTTAGGTATGACCCTACAAAGAAGTACATCGGCGGGCCCGGCTTGGCGAGCCAATTCTGTCAAACGTGCCGTGTCACAATCGATAGAGTTACGCGATAGAAAGAGAAGCGTGTTGTAGGTGCATATAAATTTTAGGAACGCAATCCTGTGCGAGCTGAATTGCACTTTAATGCGTCGTAGTAAGAGTAGCTATTTATTTATGTATCTTTGTAGAGTGATCCTTCTGCATTTTAGTACTATTAATGTATTCTGTGGTAAAATTAAAAAAAATATCGCTACAGAACGGTAATTATTTATACATTTTACTAGAAATAGCGTATACGATGTATGATTTCACAGCTACTGAATTGACTTGCTGTAAGATGTGCGAAAGTGTGCTTTTAGTGTTCCGTATAAAAATGAAAAAAAAAAAAAAAATAGTGCACTATTTGTTTATAGTTAACGATCCGCAATATGTATAACTCGAGTAAACCCGGCCAGAAACATAAAAGTAATAATTAATATGAAACGATTAGCAATTAGTTAATTGTTCATTAAAATAAAAACATTTACACAAAAAATATACACCGAAGATTCACTTACTTACTAAAAACGTATTAAATGTATTATTACATTAAAATTAACTGAATCTACTTAATAAAACTTCTTAACACTGACTGACAGATAACGCACAGCCTAAACCGTTGAGCCTAGAATTATTATGAGTGGAAGTGCTATAGGATATAAACAAAAATCTGAAAATTCAAAATGGCGGCCGTCTTGTCAAACTTTGAAAATAATTTTTCTTCAAACCTCATCGAGTGGGGTATCATTGTTAAGAGCTCGAAAAAGCGATAAAAAAAAATTTATAACACTCGACTGCTAAAGAAATTCAGGAAATAACGAAAGAATGATCAGTAGAAAATGCTGTAGTTGGGCGTATAGTATTCGAATAGACCGATAGCCCGACTACATCATTTTCTACTGATCTTTCCTTGTTATTTCCTTAATTTTTGTTTTTTAAACCTAGAAATATGGAAATTTGGGTTTAGGCTTCTGTTAAATAAAATTCAGTTGCATCAGCGTTTTGGGAAATTCATGCCCGAAGGAGGAAGGAGGGAGGGAGGGTGGGATGGAGAGAGGGAGAGAAGAAGTTAGAGAGGGCGGGAGAGAGAGATAGAGAGAGAATATATTGCGCTGACTCAAATTAAGCATAACCTACCGATGCCGCAAGCGAAGCCGTGGGCGAAAAGCTAGTTATATAATATTTATCCAACTTACAATACAACGCATCACGATAAAAAGGCTAATAAATAAAAATATTGTATCATGCAATAAAAGCTTATTTTGCGCAAATGGCGTTAATTGAAGCGGTAATCGGTTTACATTTCATAAAAGATGCTCGTACAAAACACCTTGTGAAATGGAAACACTTTCTACTTTTAACTACTAATTTAAATGTATATTTTATGAACCAATCACTTCAAAGGTGATTTAACTTCAAATTTATTTCTATTCAAGATGCAGCTATAAAGGCAGATAATGGAAATACAATTTCTCATAAGTAGTGATCAAATCGAAAATTTTATTAGGTACTTTAAATAAAAAAAAAATACTACATTCGTGGAATACAATTATATACCTATATATATTTTATTAAAATAATTTAAAGCGTTGTGGATAGATGGTGCGTGCGTACCTATTATCGATACGTGTTTGGTTACATATTATGTATACCTGGGAAAATTGTTTTATTTTTCATTGGTTTATTTCTTCATTATTTCATAGGTTGTTCATATAAGCGATAAGTAATTCGCTATTATTATTTTAACTTAATTTATCGTTTGATGTATGCCGTTATTATCACAATGTTTGAAGGTACCTTATCTCATTTTGTTTGTATGCCGAGCCTGAGCTAATTAAACAAACTGAATTCAAAATATGGTCATCTCATCATACCTTTCAATTCAAAATAGCAAACCAAACCAGCCAGCAATAGTGAAATATTTAACTGCAGAGGATATTTGCATTATCGTTTTCCAATGCAAATAACCTCAGGATTTGTTACGAAATCGAATGCCTTATATAACTAGACTATTTTATTCGTCATCAAATGCAGTTTTAGCACCATTTAAAGATCGCAAATGGTACATTACCAATTTCCTCATATAGTTAATCTGTCGTACAGCGCATTCTATGAGGTGGTATATGCAGAACCAAACAATTCTAATGGATAGAAAGGCCGACAACTCGTTGAGCAGATGAAGTCACTATGAATGGTATAAATATGTTTATGTATTGTAATTTAGTCATAACAATATTTAATATTTAAAAAAATTAACTAAGTGGAAATTATTTTTTACTTTTTAACAACAGTTGGGTCATGCCCGTTCTTATATAGAGAAAGAAAGAAAGAAGTCCCGGATGCATAACCCACGATCATCGGTCATGAGATTGTATATCCCGCGGAAGTGTGGGGGTAGAGGTATGCTAAATGCCAAAAACCTACACAACCGCGAGGTATGCAATCTCCGTCAGTATTTTATGGAAAAGACTGATGTTTGTGAGATGCACCGCGATGTCGTCGTCAGTGATAAAGGCCTTACCCCGTTGGACATGGGAAAAGAGGACTGGCGGAAGCCAGTTGTACTGAGCACCGAGGACCGCATGGAAGTATGGAAAGGCAAGGCGCTGCACGGTAGGTACTTCCGGTCTCTCACGGGGCCGGATGTAGATCAACTCGCCTCCGTGCACTGGCTACGCTTCGGGGACCTCTTTGGGGAAACCGAGGGTTTTGTCTGTGCAATACAAGACGAAGTTGTCAAGACCAACAACTACAGGAGATTCATTATGAAGGATGGCACCATTGACATCTACCGCGCCTGCCACAAACCTGGCGAATCCCTCAGAGTTCAAACATGTAATCTCCGGTTGTTCGCAACTTGCCAACTCCGAGTATTTGCACAGGCACAACCTAGTAGCCAAGATCATCCATCAGCAACTTGCTTTGAAGTTCAACCTTGTCGGCTCGGAGGTGCCTTACTACAAGTATAACCCACAGCCAGTTCTCGAAAATGCTCACATCACGCTCTACTGGGACCGGTCGATTATCACTGATAGGACTATTATGGCTAATAGACCTGACATAGTGATAATCGACCGGGAGGCGCGGCGCGCAGCGCTCGTCGACATCACGGTGCCGCATGACGAGAACCTTGTGAAGGCAGAAAAAGACAAGATGTTAAAATACATCGATCTGTCTCATGAGGTTACCGACATGTGGCCCGTGGACACGACGATCGTTGTGCCCATAGTCGTGTCTGCGCATGGGCTGATAGCGAAGAGCCTCGACCATCATCTCAAGAGGCTCTCACTAGAGCCACTTGCTTGGATCAAGGGTCAGATGCAGAAGGCGGTCTTGCTCGACACCGCTCGAATTGTCCGAAGGTTTCTCTCTCTCGGGTCCGACCATCGGTAGCCTGGGTTCGCCCCGCCGCCGGTGGTGGAAATTCCATTTTGTTATTTTATATTAATTTTAGATTTAAGTTTTTTATGTAAAATTAATATAAAAAAAGAAATGTGTCAATAAACGAATAAATAATAATTACCATCATGCGGCTCGTCGATATCGCCGTGCCGCATGATGGTAACCTCGTCAGTAAGGAAGCAGAGAAGATGTTAAAGTATCTGGATCTGCAGCACGAGGTTACCAAAATGTGGCGCGTATATATTAATTCCATAATGCAGTCAGTCAGTCCGTCAGTAATTATATCTAATATACAATGAAAATCAAAATTATCAAAAATTTGACCACACCCTGCCGTACCTATACTCTATAGCTGGCAAATGGCAGGTGGAGTTGGGTCCAGAATTTAAAAATATGACCAGCGCCACCTTCCAGAGTGACGGACAGGGTATGGTTCTCAGTTAAATACATTTTCTTTTACATCCGGGGACGGAGAAAGAGGCGTCAAACTTATAACACCCCTCCTTTTGTGTCGGAATAAAAAATGAAAATATTTTACATTTACACTCGTTGCCTCTAAGTTTACGGAAATGATTACAAAACGTATTTATAGACTTGTCACCTAACATAACCAAACCTAACAAAATGATTACAAGTTCAAATTACGTCTCTTAAAAAGCTTGAAATAAAAGTTGAATTACAATATTAAAGACCCTCGAAACAAAAAAAATACTCAAAAAGTAAAAAATTATTATTAAAAAAAATTACTTACTCGGTCCCCCGACCCCTCATTAACTAAGCGGAAATTATTGTTTACTTTTTGAGAGTGTTTTTATATGTCGGGGTTTTTTTTTTTAATTTAATACAGCAGATTAGGAAGAGCCAAATAGGAAAAGTGTAGATGATCTTCGAATCGGCTGACCTGACCTTCATAAAAAATATCTAACCCTAATAAAAAAATTGGTTGTCTGTAAAGTTGGTTTACGGACGATAGTTTTACGTGATGACGTCATAAAGTATATAAAGTGCGAAGTCAGATACAAAATCAGTTTATAATACTTTATCTTGCTTAGAAGTTTAATTCTTAAATCGCAAATGTGAGTACTTTAAAAACTAATCATATTAATTATCAATATAAACTTTTAATTTACGCCATCTACATATCGAAGCGCATACTACAACATTGCAACACCTTCAAGTAGACTACCGCTGAACTCGTCTCAATTTGGCAACTAAAAATATAATAAGAAATAGGCATGCCATCTATAGACAAATAGGACATGTGGGGGCCATGCCAGGTCTGACATCTATGATGCAGAACAAAACATGAAAATATTTATTGGAAAAATTATGAAAACCTTAAAATGCATAATTTCGAAATTTCAACATAATATAAAATAATCTTTAAATTTAACTATGCTGTTCCCACTTGGCACCGTTCTATAATTAGCTGATTTAAAAATACAATAATTATTTAATTCAAATTCGATACTTCTGGCGCCATCTTAGGACTTAATTGAAGACTAATTTCATGTTACCTTCCGAATTTCGCTTCAATAGTACATGACCGATTAGCCGGATGGTTTAAGATGTCTGGCCGGTCACAATATATTGGTGGCAGGGACCGCGGGTTCGAGGCTCGCAAAAGACGGACAAATATATTTTGTATTTCCTACTATTGTATATGCCTCTCTATCGCTTGTAACGCGCTCTCGCTTGCACACACAGGTTTAGATGGAACGTGACACTTCTTCGTGCGTGCAGCCGGTGTTCATCAATTTATAAGACGTGACGTCATTACGTCAAAAAACCTTTCCAAATCGGCTCATCCATTAAGAACTACGATGCCAAAGACAGACAGACGGAGGCCTCAAAGCTATAACCCCCCTTTCGCGTCGGGGGTTAAATAGTAAACTAAAACATAAATAGTTTTAGTTGACTATTTAGCTTGTCGCGCGAAGTGTAAAGAAAGTACATACTTAGTTCGAAAACATAAACTTATTTGTTTAATTTTAGCACATTTTTTTATAAAAGCTAGTTTAAAAAAAGGTGTTTTCTTATGTTATATTTTGTGCTTTTTCGTTTTTTGAAGTTTTTTTATATTGAAGAGGGGTCGAGGGTCGAAGAATCTGAGGGCCGAAGGGGGTCGAAGGCGTCGAAGGTTTCCAAGTGGGTCGGTTCTTTTTATTACGCCAAAGAAATATATCTTCTAACCGCGTACATAATTTCACGCAATTATTTTAAGTATTTTATTTGAAATAAAGTATTCAAGTGCCTACATGTTTCAATGTAATTGCAAAAATTAATAATACATATTATGTAATTTTCGTACAGAGAATATTATGTAAGGTCATTTGTTATCATATCAACTACATCGTAAATTATAAAATATTGAAAAAAAAGTTCACGCTACAATTTTTTTTTTTCACAATTTTGAGTGTACTACCGCGAGTTTATTCTCACCAGAGCCAAAAGTATGTGCAAAATTTCAGCTCAATGTGTGGAACTGATTTAAAATTCAGTTGCAAGATTTGAGCCATACTAACAAGTTAAGTTAAATAAAATCTTGTAATAAAATATAATAAATTAAACCAGCGCGTTATTGTGTTTTTTGTCAGCGTGTTTGTGTGAATGAAGCGTACCGGTGCTGTGCGATACCGCAGCCCGCCCACCTCAACTCACGCCAGTATGCGGCCAGTTCAGCCGACACATAATCAAACAATTCGAAATGATAGAAAGGCGTCAACTCGACGAGCAGGTGAAGTCATACAGTTGGACAAGATTACGTTTTTAATATAATTAAATTTTTACCCCTCAAAAACGGATTATGGCAATGTTTGGTAATAAAGCTGACTCGCGTAAGCATTCTGCGATTTACAAAATAAATTCCGTAAGTTTTTTTTTTCAATGTAAACCAACATGCGAGTAGGTGGCTGTGCCGAGGAAGCAAATGTGTAGTGGACATTGCCTAAATCACCTGTCCTCGCGAAACCACGCTTAGTGAGGTGCCATGCCAGCACATTTGCGGACTGTCGCTGGGCTGTCTAGACTGTTAATAATAAAATTATATATACGAGTAAGTAGGTAAATGCATATATCGCTGTCACATCACACTCACAAATATTTATCAAGACGCGTGTTAAGAGCATTGTTGGTGTGCATTTATGGGAGACGAAGTACATTGTATGCAAACTATAAGAGGCAATGACAGTGCTGTCATGTTTAATTCTTCGGAGGAACTAGTGAGCGCGTGGTGAGTCGCTCAGTATGTTTACAATTTACGTGAGCAACGTGTTTTATATTCATGTAGTAACGTAGTTTTACGACAGAGTAGGTGTGGGTATATCGACGGGTCCAGGTATAATGACCTGGTGAAACTAAACGGGTTATAGCACAGGAAAGCGTTACTTACTCTGTGGGTTATAGGTACGTCGTCACTAAGCTTTTGCCCGCGGCTCCTGGCAAAAACTTAGTTGGGTTTGAACCACTAACTTAATAAAGAGGTAGACATACTTAGGTATTTATACTCGTAGAAATAAATACTAATATTCTTTACTTGTATATAATGAATGAAGGAAGTTTCTTCAAATATTAAATCGACGCCTATAACCATTTCGAAATATGTCAGATTCCAGTATAAAAACTTAAGGGAGCTATACACCGTAAATAATTATTGAACCATTATAAAGCACATTTTGTTATACAGGTTGGCCCAGTTATATTGGTCCAAAATTTTTTTTTAGATGGAGGACATCATGTTGGCTCATTTAAAAAAAAACGTTAAATTTTTATAATCTAATTTTTTTTCACGTTATTTCAACTACAATTTCACATTATTCACAAACCTGTCTTTAACAGCGCTAATCTACACATAAAAAACTGTTTAGTAATGTTTAAAAATAAACATTTTAAAAATTAAGGTAATCGTCACTTTTTAATGTGGTGATTTTGTACAAATGATGTTAATTTTGAATATGTTACAATTGTAACACCACTAAAATTTTTGGTCTGGAGAATTGTGTATTGTATTGTATATATTTATTGCACTCAAATAGAATATGGGCAAAAGGTAACACTTAATGCCTCTAGGCATTTTCTAACAGGGTACCTTTGGGGTATGATAACTGCTAGGTGAGTGGCGGAAAGAGAAATTTAAATATTATGGTATGACAGATGTACGGGAATACAAAAGATAGATAAACTTAAATATGAATAATTAAATACTATACCTATATACCAGATATATACATAAGATAGACTAAATATACTTAGTTTTTACATATCATATATATTTACTAACTCTGAACATGAGAGACATACTTTTGGATCAGAGAAATTAAGTTGACAAAAAGTGCTTCTTTAAAAGAATTTTGAATGTGTGAATGGAAGAAGACAGACGGAGATTGACAGGGAGCTGATTCCACAGACGAGCTGCATGTATCGTGAATGAGTCCGAATATGATGTAGTAGAATGGGAAGGAATAGTCAGCACCAAGTTATCATTTGACCTTAGCGATAGCCCGTGGGAGCTGAGAAAGGAAAAACGATCACTTAGGTATTTAGGAGCATTGGGGTTAAACAATGTGCAGTAGAGAAGTGATAAGACATGACTATTCCTCCGAAGGCGGATATCGAGCCACTGCAAACGATTTCGAAAATCTGATATATGATCAAACTTGCGCAAACCAAAGATGTATCGGATACACAAGTTGAGAAGACGATCAAGTTTGTTAAGTAGCTCTTCATTAAGATCAAGATAACACACATCGGCATAATCGAGTAGGGGTAGGAGTAGTGATTGTGCAAGCGTAATTTTGGTAGAGACCGGAATAAAATTCTGAAGGCGTTTGAGATAATGCATGCCAGCAAACAATTTCCGGCTGACCTCACCAACCTGAGTATGCCAGGAAAGCGTCTCATCCATGACGAGACCAAGATTTTTTACCTGTTTACTGTATGGAATGACTACACCGTTGAATTCCAAGGTTGGAAGCGCAGCACGGTCCAATTTAGCAAGTAGTTTTGGAGTACCTAACAAAATTGCCTGCGTTTTTGTCGGGTTCACCAAGAGTCCAAAACGTACAGCCCAGCTAAAAGCTGAGTCCAGGTCAATATTCATAAGGGCTACTGCCGTACTGATGTCATCAGGGTGGAAACGCCTATACAGCTGCAGGTCATCAGCGTATAGATGGTAGAGAGATAGATGGTAGAGTATAGGTGGTTGTGATATGTATAGGTAGTTTTTAAGGGCATGGAAAAATCTCCGGTAGTACTTTTTTTTATCAGTTTTAATGTAAACTAAACAAAAATTCACTGAAAGGGCTATAGCAACAGTACAGTCTAGGAGTAAACCTAAAAACTATTCATTACGTACTAGCTACATGTCTCCTCTACTTCCATACCAATTTTCATTCGATTTTATGGAATAGATATCCAACTAGAGCGGTTAATGTGACTAAAATAGAGAAATTTAAAAAAAAGTAAAAAAAAATCATAACTTCAAAACTATTGATTTTCGCGGAACTAATGTTTATTTTAAATGACTCAACATGATGTGCTCCATCTAAAAAAAATTTTGGACCACTATAACTGGGCCACCCTGTATAAGCTATATTATCTCCATACTTAATTCCGATGGCTGTTTTCTTTTTAATTAAAATATAAAATATTTTGGGAACGATAAATCGCGAAAACGGTTAAATGCAATAATTAATACATTTACCGGCATTTATGGTCTAGCTCAGCGGTTCCCAATTGTGTTTTAATGGTGTGTAAACCCTTCGCGAATCCAAGTAGGTACCCCTGAGTAAAATATTTAAATAAAACATGGTATTTTTATATAGGTAATTATATTTTTCACTCCATCGTATCAGTTCTTTATATATACTTAGTACTTAGTAATCACAATATAAAAAAACTAAGTTGGTCCTAATCAACAAATTCATTATTTGAGATAACTTTCGCTAACAAGAGGGCCCCTTTCTCTTTACTTATGACTAGCTTTTGCACGCTGCTTCGCTCGCATAGCCTATGTCGATCCTGAAGGTCCATTCTAAATATTGGTCAAAGAATTTTATAAATCGCATGAGTATTTTCGGAGATAACCTCCTACATAAAAAAACTTAGAAACTTTATCTCTTTATAATATTTCAAATCAAAAATCAAAAAACGTTTATCTATACATATCTATACATATAATAAAATCGTAAAGGTAAGAAAGTCTGTACATTGAATGTATTCGGAAAAAAACTAACCAGGGTGGCTTAAAATGAGATACTGAACATGTTAGAACAGTTTTTAAAATTTTTGTTTGTTTGTTTGTCTGTACGCGCATCACGCAAAAACCACTGAACGGAATTAGACGAAACTTTGTATAGTGGCAGTTTATATGCCGGAATAACATAAAACACAAAAAAAATATCAAAAAATAAAAAAAATATATTATTATCATTAACATTTAGAATCACGTCAGCCAAAGTACAGGTTTCTTGACAGTTACATTGGCGACAGCTGGCCGGTGACGAATTATTTGATTCATTAAATGCAAAAAAATTAAAAATATCAAATTGACAACGGAGAACTGTCATATCGACGTCTTAGAGCTGGCCGGTGAAAAAATATTTTATTAATGGAAAAAAAATAATTGAAAATTCACGTTTTGTCGATGTCATTGGTGCAATTTATACTTCTGTTGCCTGCGACTTCGCTCGCGTGAAATTCGAATTTCAAAAGAAGAAAGTATGTAACTGAAGGCCGGGACGAAGGCCGGGCTGCTTTCAGAAAGAAGAAAAACATTCTTGAAGAAAGGAAGTAACTAAAGCGAGGCCGAAGGCCGAGCTTCATTCTGATAAATAATAAACCATCTCGAAGAAAGTAAGTAACTAAGGGCGAGGCCGAAGGCCGAGTTGTATCTATCCTGAAAGACGGCAAAGCCGTCCAGGCCGAGCTGCGTTCAGAAAGAAGTCAAACATTCCTGAAGAAAGTAAGTAATTAAGGCGAGGCCGAAGGCCGAGCTCTGATCACGTAAACGATATTCTTCACGAAGAAATTTACCTAATGACGACGCCGATGGAGGAGCTGCGTATAGCTAAACCATATACTTTCTCAAACAAAGTAACTAAGAGCGATGTCGAAGGCCGAACTACGTTAAAGTAAACAATAAACCTTCTCGAAAAAATTAAGTGACTAAGAACGAGGCTAAAGGCCGAGCTTCGTTCGCGTAAATGATATTATATTATATCGAAGAAAGCAGGTCATTAAGGGCGAGACCCGAGGGCGGAAGAGGATTAATTGTTTACCTGAACGCAGCTCGACCTTGGGCCTCGCCCAAAGTTACTGACTTTCTTCGAGAAGGTTCATCGTCTTCCTGAACGCAGCTCGGCCTTCGGCCTCGCACTTAGCTACTTACTTCTTCAAGAAGGTTTATCTTCTTCCGTTATCTTCTTCGCCATTAGTTACTTACATTCATCGAGAAGGTTTATTGTCTTCCAGGATGCAGCTGGGCCTTCGACCTCGCCGTTTGTTACTTATTTTATTTCAGAAAGTTTGCTCAACTTAAAAAGGTAAATTAAAAAAGGTAAACGACCTGAACGTAGCTCGGTCTTCGACCTCGCCCATAGTTACTGACTTTCTTTGAGAACGTTTATCGTCTTACAGAACACAGCTCGGCCTTCGAACTCGCCTTTAGTCACTTACTTCTTCAAGAAGGTTTATCTTCTTCCGGGACGCAGCTCGGCCTTCGGCCTCACCCTTAGTTACTTACTTTCATCGAGAAGGTTTACTGTCTTCCAGGATGCAGCTGGGCCTTCGACCTCGCCGTTTGTACGTAGTAGTACTTTATTTGTAGTACTTTATTTGAGAAAGTTTGTCGTTTACCTGAACGCAGCTCTGCCTTCGGCCTAGCCCTTAGTTATATACATTCTTCTTTGAAATACGAATTTCACGCGAGCGAAGTCGCGGGCAACAGCTAGTTGCACATAAAGTTGTACAGAAGGTAGCACTTAATGCCTATGGTATTTTCCGCCAGCCTACCCTTTTTTACATATAAAAATCCAGGGTAGGTGCAACAAAACAAAGTATTAAATTATAGAAAAATTGAAAAACAAAAATGTATATGTCGGAGTGTGAGCTCAGGAGCGTTTGACAAGGTTCCTGGGCATGGTCGTGAGGGGTGCGGCGTGCGGGGAGAGGAAAGGTCCAGCGCGCGCGAAGCGTGGCTGAACAAACAGTCTTACCTCGGACGTGCCTGTGACGCGGCGCATGCCTCACGAACTTGCCAGCTTACACCTGCGACTGTGGTCTTCCTGATTGTATCTGTTGTTAAGTGTACCTACCTGGAAAGTGCATAGTGTTTTGTGTAAGGGTTGCTCGAGCTACAGCGCCTACACCCTAGTTGAAGAGGATTGGGCGGAAATGAAGGCTGTGCTGCCGCCCAACCCTGCCGCCCAAGAAGCCTACCCTGTCTGCTCCGACATCAGAATGTGGGATAAGTTCGGGCACCCTTTCCTGAAAGCGGAACATCTGGCATGTACTGCTCGACATCAAGAACCGGAGGATGCAATGTGTGAGCAGGATCGTAAGGAGAGGTGTTTTTCGGCTGTCTGAGTAAGCGATAACAGTTCTGATGTGAGATCTCTAATGATAATGGCAGATCATACAGGTACTCAGATTCTATTTTTAGTTTTAACCCTCTAATGTGTGCCTAAGGTATGCAGGACCGATGAGAAATTATTTAATTATGTTCGAGTACATGTTTGTTGCGGGTAGACATAGCTAATTTTAAAGTTTTGCTAAGTAAAAATTTTGTTAATACCTGATAGGTACATAGGTACGTGTCTGAAGGGAAACCTGCATATCTGATTTCGCAATACGGTATCAACGAAAAGCAAAAAGGTCATTGTGTCTTTATTATTTTGGACTTATTTATCGTACAGAATTATTTGTTTTATTGCAAATAACATTTGATTGTGTTGGAAAATTCTTGGAGAGAAAAATAATTACAATCTAAATGAGCTGGGCGAGTTCAGTCAGTACCACTAAACCTTCATTAATTACAGGACCATATCTGATTATTAATTTTCCATTATAGTTCTGACGACTATTTCGTGAAAGTTATTTCAGGGTTAAAATAGTTCGAGCATATCGTTCCCGTTTGCCATACCATATATGGTTCGCTGCGGGATATCGTCACCGGCCGGGCTTGAACACAGGACCCATTGTTTGATTCAGGGTCAGACAAAGATTGTTTATAGTTTGCAATCATTACTTTGGTAGTACCCACATCTATAATACTCTACTCTCGCGGGGAGTTCAATCTCGGGACGCCAAGATACAATTTGATTACTTTAACTTGCATGAAGTACCAGTGCCGTTGACGTGGTATGACACATTGCGCGATGTTTAGTTTGAAAAAAAATACTGAACGAGTGTGCTTCTGGGACAACATGGTTGCTCCAGTCCAGTGTGACCAAGGTTGAGCACGTATTTGAGCACCTATAATAATGAAAGAATACGTAAGTATAGATTTCGGCATGGAAATTCTGATGAGTTTGTGTAAGTTCCTATGTACTATTTTAATTTGAATTTTGTTTCTTTAAACAGGTACTGAAGTTCTGAAGAGGTAGATTTACGTCTTGACCAATATTTGATGTTAATTTGAAGTATGAAAGATATTCAGATTGATATTAACTATGACGAATGAGAATAAAACCAAATAGAATGAATGCATGTTCTATGTAATTTATGATAGGTACCAGAGGAGAATGTCAAGTGCTACGTTGTGAAAGTAATGAATTGTCCATGATGGTGTGATCGCTTTATCGTTAGTTGAGTTACTTGAGCAATAACTATTGTAAGATTGATACTTTTCAAATGCTTGAAGTGGATTATAGAATATAGTCCAACTTAGTGGTGGTGCTGTTTATGCACTGTGTGAAGTATCGTCGTGTTTTCATTATTCTCGAGATAGCTGATCAGGTGGTCGTGTGGCTAGCCTGTAAGCCTGATGTCATCGGTGGGTGGCAATAATATTTTGATTTGGCCGGTCCGGGAATAACGGTGTTGTGCGTGGATCATTGTTGAATTCCAGCCTACAGACCGAATGTGTGGATGAGAAAATAGTGAAACCGACGACGATATAAAGTGAACATAACTTTGAAAAAGTTGATGCTCAAGTACTTAATGTGATTTGTGTATGATGTAATGAAACTGTAAATCTATACAGTGAGATTGGAAACTAGCAGTTCAGTGAAAAGTCGTTGTAACAAAACAATTGAGAGCGAGAAAAGTACTGCATGAGTTTTGATTCTTATGGTAGCGAACAGTTGCTATTTTATAGAACAGAAGAGTTGACAAGACTGCATGGACTTTAAGCAGTGAAGGCTTATGTTGCCTCTAAACAAGTATTCCAAAAATGAATTTTAGTTGCGCCGACTCACACTGTGTGCAAGGTGAAGAACTACCTACGGTCCGAGCGAAGAATATTGTTGAAGTGGCTGCTTATTTTCAACTCGTGCACAGAAGCACACGAGGCCGTGTGTTGTCAGGACGGCCGTGTTGGTGCATGAATTTGATACAAAATTCAAAGTTTCGCATAAGGTATTACCTAGAAGTATTAGAATAATGTTGCTTTAAACGCTTTACAATACTTAATTACGAAGGAAATGCCTGAATGTATTGCTCCCATTGAATTAAAACTCGAATTTCCATTCTGATTTGAATGATGCAGAGTTAGGGCGAGCCACTGATGGCGGCGCTTCTGACTGAGAAATGAACACGAAGCTAAATTGTGTGTGTGGTCGACGTGCACCCACTATGCTTATTAGCCGCAAGTCACAAAGACCCTAACCCACCTCGGTGGACGGAGACGGCGCGGTGTAACGGCTGCTGGGGTGGTGTACGGAGACTTGTTCTGCATGGGCAGATGGAATCGCATGGGCGATTGGTAGTCACATGGGTGACTTGGGCCGTGTGATCGGCAGTGATAGTCACGTGTTTGACCTTATGAATCGCATGGGCGATTGTGTGGTGGTCACATGGTTGACCGGCCGTATGTTCAGCATGGTTCGCATGGGCGACATGTTGTTGCATGGGCAACAGTGATGAGTGGTGGAGTGTTCATCGTTATGTTTTGTTTGCTGATATTTTTGGAGCCGGAATTTGGGAGCAAGGCATTGTTGGTATGTTTAGACTTGAAATCTAGTCTTTGCTTACTTAATAATTTGAAATCACTTTGAATTAAAAACTGTGTTGTTTAGTGTTAGCAACCCAAGTTTATGCTGATGAGCTTTAGCTTTTCATTGCTTACCATTTGTATTTTCAGTGTGAAGTTCTACTGTGAACTCAACAGTTTGAGTATCAACATGAAAAGAAAAGTTGCAGCCTCTGCAGGCTTTACCCCATCTTTGAGGTCAGGATTGGCCGAGGCGGGTTTTCTTTTTGTTTTATTTGTGCATGTGTCTTATGTTGCGACAGGCATTTCACACGAGGACGTGTGATGGCCAGGATGGCCGTGTCGGAGTGTGAGCTCAGGAGCGTTTGACAAGGTTCCTGGGCATGGTCGTGAGGGGTGCGGCGTGCGGGGAGAGGAAAGGTCCAGCGCGCGCGAAGCGTGGCTGAACAAACAGTCTTACCTCGGACGTGCCTGTGACGCGGCGCATGCCTCACGAACTTGCCAGCTTACACCTGCGACTGTGGTCTTCCTGATTGTATCTGTTGTTAAGTGTACCTACCTGGAAAGTGCATAGTGTTTTGTGTAAGGGTTGCTCGAGCTACAGCGCCTACACCCTAGTTGAAGAGGATTGGGCGGAAATGAAGGCTGTGCTGCCGCCCAACCCTGCCGCCCAAGAAGCCTACCCTGTCTGCTCCGACATATATATGTATAAATGTATAATGTATATATGTATGTATATACATATAATAACCATAGTATCCATAGTAAATATATATAAGCATATACAAAAAAAAACTCAGACAATAAATATTATGAAATTCTTAACTCAGAAACCAGGGACACGGAAGAAGGAGATAAGGTTTTACGGTTTGAGGAGATGGTCTTTCAAGAGCACTCTGAACGTGTGGATCGATGCACATTGTCGTAAACGAAGAGGAAGTTCGTTCCACATGCGTGCAGCGTGCACTGTGAAAGAGTCAGTGTAAAACACTGAGGAGTGGGACGGGATAGCAAGAACAAGGGTGTCAGAGGATCTTAATGATACACCGTGGGAGGAAAGCATTTGGAAACGGTCAGATAGGTATTTAGGAGCAGCAGGGTCATTCAGTGTGTAGTACAAGAGAGAAAGGACATGGGAATTTCTGCGACGACGAATGTCGAGCCACTGAATATTTGTGTAGATTGTAGAGGTATAAAGGCCTACGTTATGCGTACCCCTTCTCTTGAGCCCGTGTACCCCCGGGCCCTGGGGGTGCGCGTACCACTATTAGGGAAGCGCTGGTCTAGCTGATGCCGATATAATACTCACGCGCAGTAATCTGTCCAATGATGTATGTAAATAAGTCAATGAATCTGTATACAAGTTCACGGCCGCAGCGCGGGGCGATGCGCGCGCGACCTCGACGGAACACTTTCCACGACCTACCCGCACACCCCGCCCCGCCTCCCGCGACGTGCCCCACTAGGCAAGTCGTCACCACCAGGCCCTGGAGGTAATTCTGCCTAATTTCCGCGCTTCGACCCTGTAGAGTGTCAAACTTCATGTACGTACCTTTTTATGAAAGCTGAGATGGTTGGCTACATCGCCCGTGATGTAAGTCAATCCAGTGTTCCCTTTAGTCGTAAAGTTGATTGTATCACTCATTAAAGTTATAAATTCTCTGCAGCCCTTAGCCTGATCACATAACACGGTGTATATGGCCAAATACTCATACATGCAATAAATAAACAACTTTAAATTACAAATACTGTATTATCCTTTGAAATTTACATCTATAAGTGCACCCGGAAAGAACTTGGAAATTACTAATGGCACAGATTGAATAATAGTTACTTTCTGGTAGGCAACCAAGTCGGGTTCGTCCATAATAGGCGCTCAATTTAACTCAATATATACCTACTTACCGCATTGTAGTCGATATTGGATACCGGGTGGCTAAGCTCAAGTGGCAATGGGCTGGGCACGTCAGCCGAAGAGACGACAAACCGTTGGAGCAACCGTGTCCTACACTGGCGGCCGTGGACAGGAAAACGGAGTGTGGGAAGACCACCCGCCAGGTGGGACGACGACATCAAGTACGTCGGCGGAAAGCAGTGGTTCCGTACCGCTGAAGGCCGGGAGGACTGGAGGAAAATTGGAGAGGCGTATGTCCAGCAGTGGACGCTTACACGCTGACTGACTGACTGACCGCATGAGGATAATTTCGTAGAGGGGGCCCAAACTTATTGAGGAGGTGAAAACAAAAACTCTATTATTATAATGTTTATCTCTATTCCCCCCTTGTTCACTCGCGTACATACGATGTACGAGCGCATCCGATAAAATATCGGTGATCACAATGTAAAACCCCCGACTCTTAAAAAGTCAAAAATAATTTCCGTTTACTTACTTAAAGGAGTCGGTAGACCGCTAAGTAAATTCCCGCGCAACTTTTGAGTCTTTATATTTAATTTGCTTAGCGGTCCCCCGACTCCTTTAAGTAAGTAAACGGAAATTATTTTTGACTTTTTAAGAGTCGGGGGTTTTTTAAATTTGTAATTTAACTTTTATTTCAAGCTTTTTAAAAAAAACCGCATGCAAATCGGTCCACTTTTGAAGATAATAATTTTTTTTATTACTTAATTACTTAATTACTTGATTACAAACATAGCTAAGAACCATCCCGATTAAACAGGCTTCCTAATAAAAAAAACCGCATCCAAATCGGTCCATCCGTTTGGGAGCTACGATGCCACAGACAGACACACACACACACACACACACACACACACACACACGTCAAACTTATAACACCCCTCCGTTTTTTTCGTCGGGGGTTAAAAATACAGTTAAGTTATGACTATGCCGTTTCTGATATACATTTCCATGCATGTATTTGTATAGCGATCGACATACTTGCCCACAGTAGAGTGACGCAGCAGTAGCGTGGAGAACAATACCACTATTACTGTTATCGGCTAGACAGATCCGAGACATCGATACTACTCGTACAACACCGACACTGGACGTGCTATACAGTCAACTTGCCTAGACTATCCTTGCAGTCGAAATCCTGCTTCCTTGATTACAGTGATCGCCATAACTTTACTGTTTCAGTATATACATATTTTTTAGAAAGCGCGACATACAGCCTTAGCCACCCATAAGGGTGTCTAACGACGCTCATGGACATTCGGTTAAATGCGGGGGTTGCGAATGCCGTGCCGGCCTGACAGGTGCCCGTTCGCGCCCCTCTTGAAAGATTCGAGACTGATGTGGGCAGGGAGAGCGTTCCACTTCCCGTTCTGCGGAGGAAAGATCTGCAGAATCGATTGGTTTTGGTACGCATCCGCGGTAAGTCCAACGTGTAGAGATGCAATCCCTGCCCAGTGCACGTTGTGTGGAGGTGGAAAGGGGACGGCGGGATCGCGTCCGAGACGCTCCTCCGAGTACTCCCCATGGAATAAACGATAGCACACACTTAGGGCAACATCCCTACGAGGTTGCAGTGGTTCTAGATATATAGATATAGTCATTCTGGCGACACCGTGTTTTCATACACAGCTCTCCTTGGTGGTCGATGTCCTTGGTGGTTGGTGGTATAGCCGTGTATAAGTTAACTAAGACAAGACTCATACATTTCGGGTATTTATAATCAATTATGATCAGATAGACTAGGTTTAACGGAGTGACTGCAGCATGGTCGACGTGGTGTGTATGTAATTTGTACGTGTTCGTATTTTATCTTCTCATTTAGATTTCAACGGCGATTCAATTGAAGTTAACAGCGAAACTAATGAGGAAGACACGAATTATTGATTGCCAATCGATATACTCGTATATGTTAGGTGATTTGATTACACAGTAGATCAAAGAACAGATACACTGCCCGATCGAATCCGCAAAGAAGACACAAATTATTCCAAACTAAATGTAATGTTCCCTGTCAGCCTCGGTAGCTCAGTGTTTGAGCACCGCACGGTAGGCAACGCTGAGCGCGGTCAGTACTCGGATGGGTGACCGCTCGACCGTTAGAGGCTGACCGTGGTTCGGATTCTATGTTAAACTGTAGGTCCCTTCCCTTCTTACCTTACTAGGTGTTAGGGCTTATCCCGCCCGGGTTGATACCACCGCACTGAATGAAACGCCGGTCGAAACGGTAATGTAAATAGCTCGTGTTCCGTGTAGCCGACATGTAATGAATGGAAACACTGCCATGGCACCTAGTTCACCCGGAGTTGTGGACTGACATCACGGATGTTGTAGGTGATGTAGCCAACCGTGTCAATTTCCATAAAAAAAACTTAATGTCGTATGTACTAATCATCTCTTGTCTGATCTCAAGCGATGTTTAGCCGTTATGTTCCAGCTAGCGTAAATACAATAACATGAACAGGGCCCTTCTAATACTTACACACAATAGTTACATTAATTTTATTATGCCAATGAGACGGTAGCATCGAGTAGAGTGCACTACTTTAACCACTTGCGTTGCACTCTAGTTTACAGCCCTAGTGCCACAATAGTATTGCAATGTTAATGTAATGTTGCCGTGTATACCTAAATACAGTAATTACGTAATAAAGACGATCATATATGAAGGATCGAAATATACAATGGACTATGCAAACATTATCATAATATAGCTTTAATATTGATTGCATTCCTGAAATATCTATCTGTATACAGGGTGTCCCCGGACTGGTGTTGTTCCTTTAAGGAGGCTATTCTATGTTTTGTAACAAACATAATTAGTAAAGGAAGTAGGGTTCTAGGTACGCCCGCTGCGGAGATAGGTATACATTTTTTTTAAGTTATTAATGTAGTGTAATGTAATGTGGTAATGCTCTAATCCTAAAACTTTAATGAAAGGACATATTTAAAAAATTCTTTCACCAGTGCTTTTGTTAACAAGGCGTAGAATAGCCTCCTTTAAGGAACTACACTAGTCCGGGGACACTCTGTATATAAATACAAATTAAATGCTGTTCGTTGGTAAGCGCATCACTTGAGAATGGCAGGACCGATTTGGCGATTTTTATGTATGTAATAGTCCCAATAAGGTTTTTAGGGAGTTTGAGCAAAAAGTCCCACGAAGCGAAGCCACGGGCAAAAGTTAGTATGAAATATATAGTTAATGTATTTCTTTAAGTTACATTTAAATTATCAATATATTAAATAGTAGTAAGTCAGTGTTTACCATAATTTAGAGAGCAAACTGAACGTGAAATTTCAACGCAGCTCTGCTATTAAAATAATGATCATGAGGTGACAACTTCCAGCGAAGAACATAATTCAGCTGAAAATGAACGTTATTGTTAGCTGTTTAGGTCAAAACTGCAGTGACACATCACGGCTTGGTACATATTTCACACGTCAAACGATTTTTTATTCTATGCTAGTGTAAATTAGGTACTGTATCTATCGGCATAGGAAGTGAGCCGTCAAGCAACGCAATCAGAGCGAGAAAGCTGAATTTTCTTTAACACGCTATTACTGTTTGTTTAAAAAGTTTAAATAATTATTACATACTTACCTAAATTACCTATTTATATCAGCAAAGCACCTTGGTATTCGCTCGCAATACTGAATGCAACACTACCTCGGCATACTCACCGACGAGATCAGACTCTACAGCGGGGCATACAGAAAACTACTGAGTGTACATGAGCTGGCCCTTGAGCGAGCTACTCGAGCTACTCGGGCTACTCAGACTACTCGGGCTACTCAGACTACTCGGGCTACTTGGGCTACCCGAGCTAGCTAATCGAGCTGATTGAGCTACTCGGGCTACTCGTTCTACACGAGCTACTCGAGCTACTCGAGCAACGTGCTGTTATGCTGTTAAGCATCGAATTGCGCCCCGACAATCCTGGAACTGGACAACAGGCTGCGAAACATTCCGACCCTCAATGATCAAGCGTCAATGGAGGACTGAGCCTACGCGTCATCTAAATGAAACAACACCTGCTTACAGCAAAATCTAATCGCATGGTGAACAAGAAATAGGAAAATAATATTTATGCTTATTTTTCTGGCAAAATTAGACTCAAGGGTTAGTTCCTAGTAGGTACCTATGCACTATAAACTTAACCTTGCCAAACTCCAATTATGCATTTATTCAACAAAACAGACTTTAACAATGGTGCATATTTTTATAATCAAATTAATTAGGTATTTGCCAGAGTAATTGTTAATGAAATTAAATGAAAATGAAATGAAAATATTTATTAACACATAAAATCATACAGTGCAATAAACGAGTCTCCTGCACTAGACAATTTGTGTCTCGCCGAAAGACTTGTATAATAAATAAAGTGGCATATTCATTCTGCGCTACTAGAATATTTACATAATGTTAATGAAATTGGTAATTTAAGACATGCAAATTAGTCATAATAATAAATAAGTACCTTGATTGAATGAAATATTATAAATAGATTTAATTTATGCATAATTTATTATCGTGTTTATATTTATATATATATTATTATTTTAGTATTTAAATTAATTTGATATTATTGTATAAGTTAGTTCATAAAAATATTCACAATATAACCTATAAAATGAGTTTACGTCAATCAAGCAATAACAATAAAAGGTCCTCTGTATTTTTGTAGTCAAGTTAGCCGTGCATGACTCAACTGCATTTTTTCAATCTCTCCCAATTTTTTCGTCAAAATTGCAGTTTTTCCGACTTTTTATGTACAGGGTGTTTTAATTGTTTCGCATTAATTCATTTGTTAACATTAATTTCGCCAGCGCAATCCTCATGTTTTCCCGAGACAGAAAAGTACATTTATTTCGAGATATAAATTTTTGAAATTTATGTTTTCGTCAAGTGTAATTTGACGCGCGCGCGGGGAAGATGCTGGCGCAGGAACGGTCGGGGGCGAAAACCTCACGCCGCGCCGCCGCCGCCGCCGCCGCGCATCTCTCTCCGCGCACTCATCCCTGCTCGCTCACTCACCGCGCGCCTTTCATTCCCACGTTCGTGCGGATCATTAGATCCTTTTACACTAAATTAATCAATTAGTTGGTATGAAAACTGTAACTTTTTATTTAAAGGGAATTCAGAAAAAAGTTACTTATATGACTTTTTTTGTTACTATTGATCCCAATAAGCATTTCCTAAATTTAATGTAGTGGGCGTTACGACACCGTATAAGCTTAGCAAGGAAGGTATAGAATCGCTGTGCAAAACTGTTCTAATTGTTACGATGTTTATTTTTGTGTCTGAATTTTTTTCTGACTGACTTCATTGCATAATGTCTGTCGGCCCATCGCAGGCAGGAATACATCAGTATATTCTTCCTTTTATTAATTCACTGAACGTCGCCAACATGTCATGCGAATGCACATTATCTGCATAATGCATGCGCGGGGTCCGTCGCGTGCGCTCGATACCTACAGCAGCGGCCTCCGTCTGCTTCTGCGCAGTCGGTACACTTTCCACGACCGACTTCACTTGCCCGAGCGCATCCGACTCGCTGCACTCAAACCATTCTAAGTGATGGAGGAGTCATCATCACGTTCGAGCAGGTGAATGTTGAAGCACGCTCAAGCACGTTCAGGCAAGTTCGAGCGGGTGAAATATTTTTAATGTTACGTTAATTACAAAGACGAAATTACAATATGCATGTCACACTTGTGGACTCAGGTATCTTTATTAAAGTATGATCAAAACGCGTGTTGCGAGCCGCCGGCAAACTGCGAGCATTGGTAGAGAGTGTTGGAGAGCAAAAGTAAACACCACGAATAACTAAAGATATCAAATCAATCAATTTAGGTTCTTGATTTTTTTTTCTTTATTTACAGATTTTTATATTACTTATTAAAAACATAAAGGAAAAAAATACTACGGAATGTAATCAAACTGATAACTAAATTAAAATAAAAATCTCCTCCATAGGAACTGGGACAGCTGTCCCAAGGACTGAAGCAGCGTTACCCCGCTGAATGGCCAAGCTTAGTTAAAATTATGTTAAATATAATTTTTTACACATTGATAAACAGTTATATTTTATATCTTATTTAAATACAAATATAAATTATGGTTCCATAATCTTGAAATGTTTGCTGCACCTCCACAAACTAGATAGACTGGCCTTCCTCACCCTCCCGCGCGCTTCTCTCCTCTGTACATGCTATTAAAGCTATAAAACCAACTAGCTTATTAAATATCGTATTTATACGGCAGGTGTAAATTACTAAGTAATAAGGTGATGAAGAGGCTATTGTAATTTATAAATTTACTTCATACCTTTCACATTACTTACTTCACTTACAATTTCGCGACGATTTCAAGAAAAGCGGCGGGTGGCCGAGTGGTTTGGGCATCGGCTTCTCATGCCAGAGGTCCTCGGTTCGAATCCGGTCGGCTTGTACCAATGAGTTTTTTCTGACGAAAAAATTTACGTGCATACCTACACCTGCTGCTTCACCGTTCGGAACAGGTGTAAAACTGTAGGTTCCTTCCCTTGCCCCTTACTAGGTAGTAGACTCAAATTGTAGCCGACTGGGTTGATACCACCGTACTGGATGTTCCGACTCAGCCACCCATACCGGATTACATAAACAAAAGTTGGTTTAATTGTGGTTATCAGTTCTTGAAAACCTAAGTCAACTGATCCATATTGACCGATTTTAATTTAAAAATATTTTTAATTTTAAATTTTTTTCATCGATGAGGATATGATCATCTTTCATTCATAAAATTTCACTTTTGAAGTGGAATCAAAATTTCACAAAACTCCCCCAAAGCCACTGGGAGATAAGTATTTAACTGTTGTAATGTGAACTTACTTAAGTAGTTGATTGAATTGATTACTTACGAGTACTTCAGTAAAATTAATGTTCCGGTACTTAACTTTTAATGGAGTTGATCCGTTAACCCAAACCGTAGGCTTTACCAAAACAAAGAATTCGCTTTAATTTAAACCGAGAACAGTTAAATAAGTTGGCAAAATTCCGGCGAAATTCTGTGTGAGAGCATCTTACTGAGTAGATGTTATATAATGTTAAAGTCTAACTGCCTTATTCAGAGTCACGCGGTTAAACGAAGACTAGATCGGTATAACTTAACACTTGTATTTGATATAAAACGAACATAACATTCTTATCTATTCAGAGTGCCACATCAACCGCGAACTAAACTAACACTCGAATTTAGTTTTCGTGTGGCAACACAGCATAAAATAACCATTGTCTACGACACAAAATGGGGTTTGTTCATAATGACAGTTTGCGCGCGTATCGTGCTATCTCATTATCTGACATATGTTAGAAGAAGACAACACTACTGTTTAATTAGTTAGGTTAATTTGGGTATTCTGTGACAAAGTAGGCACATGTTTAGTGCTAGCTATATATTAAAAATATCAAGCAATTGTATGTTGTACGTACGTATGTAGCTTACTTGTGTGTTGTACTTAAGTGGCAAAACCACTTATGCATGCCAAAATCTTCAGAACACACAACACTTCTCGTACTCGTGAATTTCCGCGAGTTCTTCCATTACAACACTAAAACGAATCAATAACACTTGTGATCACCACAATTCACAAATTCACCAACTCGAAATCACGCTTCGAAAAATCAACACAAGCACAACAGCTGTCTAACAATCATGGCCGCCGCCATTGTAATTATATGACCGCCGCTCGTTAGATAGGGTTTAAACCCGCCTCTACCTGCTTTAAACAATGAATGGAGCTAACTCGCTGCAAATATGCCGAATAAAGATAAAACTGCTCTCTGAATAGCTTTTTTGTTAACACGGTCTAAATAGCCGATATAACTCTGTGTTAACTTTAACCTGGGAACTCTGAATAAGGCAGAAAGAGTTTGTATTACGTCGCTGACAAACTCTTTGGTTAAAGTTATAAAATACCCAAGATATTGATTAAAATTGATTATTTTATAGATTACTGCAAAATATATCAGTACTTAAAATTATTAACTTTAATAGGGCCATAAAATCAACTAAATTATATGAGAACACGACAGGTCTCTACCGTGGTGGGCTGCCAACCAGGATGTCTCGTTCCTACTACGCGTGTGGAGTAATTAGTCGCGAAATACTCAGGAAATTATTATTTCTGATAGTACTCGCCGGCGGCTTCGCTCGCGGCATTGTAGGTTATGCTTAATTTGAGTCGACGCAATATATTCTCTGTCTCTCTCTCTTAAGTGGTTTCAACTTAAAAAATGAAGCACTTCCAATACAAACTTTAGTCCCCTATTTAACCTTTCTAGGGTAGGTGTGCATTTTTAAAAGACCTTAATACTTTCCTAGTGGTCACCTACGTTATATAAGGAACTCCTATGCAAAATGTCATCCTAGCTAGACCCACCACCGGTTTAGGCTGTGCGTTGTCTGTCGGTCAGTCATACTTAGTATTGAATAAAATAACCGTTGTACTGTTTATACAGTCATACACAACCATTATTGGTTAAACGGAAAGTTTTACCGAAACGATTATAAAATAAAGTATTAAGGTGAATGCCTCGGTACCGCAATGCACTCCAAATAAGACTTTCTTTTAACTCGAAACGTTATTGCATTCACGTCCCTAGGTCGTTTCAATGTTACCGATTGCGTTGCGACAATTCTCGACTTTCTACGAATACGGAGGCCCTTTGATGTTAACAATTCAACGCTTTCTCCGATTTCGCTCTGAATTCTTGGTTTTAAGCGTTCTGTAGCCAGCGATTCTGGCAGGGACCCTTAAACAATCTGTCAGGTGTCTGTCCGTCCGTCCGTCTGTCACACGCGCTATCCGAAGTGATTATTCCATAATGTAAAGTTATATATTTTTTAGATTTATCTAACTTTACATACATACATAGATACATACATACCACACGCTGTATCCCGACCATCGGTGTAAGCAGAGTAAGCGGTTTTGTACTGCAAGGACTCTCATAAATTACAGCACAACACCCACCGCCATGTGTCGCAAAGTACGAGATAACTATCAAGTAATGCATGAAGACCCACCTCCTGCATGTCTCGGTGGAAAAATCGGGCCAAGGTGAGAGGCGGCTATCCTGTCGCCCTTTAGCACGGCATCTTGTCTTTATTCCTTAGTCGCCTTTTAAGACATGCACGAAGAGAGATGCAGTAGGGATATGCTATTATTTTTAACTTATCGCGCGCCGGTGGGCCTAGGTATATTTGCCCAAAATGGCGCGTAGTACCGGCCCCTAACGATATTGTGTATTCCTAAAGCTGTGACTTCATAATTACCGACTGCAACTCCTACATATTGGCTGCACAATCTCTCGCGAAAGTTGGAAGTGGTGGGGATAAATGCATGGACGGGATAAACTTTGCACTAGATTGCTTACCTGCACAAGTGCTGTCGCTCGCAATCTAGTACCAAATGGAGACATTCCCTGGGCAGTGAATAAGATCGGGGTCGATCCACAGCCAATGTGTGTGTAGAGTGTAGACGCTTTACGGCTTTGCCAAAAAACAGGCCAAGTGCGAGTTGTATTCGCGCACCGAGGGTTCCGTACCACAACGAAATTGGCCGGTTTGTATTATTTCTTGTTTTACTTTTAGAGTTTTCACTATAATCACACAGTTTGGCGCTTGTATGTATAACAATTTTTACTATAAAACAAAAAAAAAAATTTTTTTTAGTTTTTTTTAATTGCTTCCGAACTGGGTGGCTCTGCCCGAGGTCGAAGCCTCAGGCGCAGCCAATTTCACCGCCGAGGACCTCCTCGCCTCCAAGCCAGTCCGGCTTGGAGGTGGGCTGATGTCGCTGGGGAAAGGATATTAACCCGTGATTTAAAGATCCGTGCATTGTAGGAGTGGGTAAATATATTCCCTGGGAGCCCGTTCCACACCTTTGCAGTGCAGCACAAAAAATCTTGTATGGAGACCTTTCTTATTTTTTTTAATGGTATATGCGCTATAATAACTCATATTCTGTGAAAATTAGAACCTGCTACTTATTACGGTTAAAAATATACAGCCCTTTAAAGATAGGATATAGAGAACAGACGGACGCCACGAGCGGTCAGAAGGCCTAGGGTCACTAATAGAGTCCTGTACGGATACAGAACCCTAAAAAAGGAGGATCATATTGATTACTAGCTTTTGCCCGCGGCTTCGCTCGCGTGAAATTCGTATTTAAAAAAAGAAAGTAAGTACGTAAGCCCGCGCAAGTACGTAAAAGTACGTAAGTGCGTATTTCGGCGCGCGGAACAATTCGGTTTGTCTATAAGAGCCACATCTTAGCGTAACCGGAACAAAATTTTATCCTGTGTCCCTTATAGTAAAATGTGCTTGTACTAAGTTAATTCGAATTCGGATGATCGGTTAGAGAGTTATGGAGGAACATACATACATACAGAAAATATTTCTAAAAATCTTCAATTTAGTTTTAGTATCACACGTAGGGTCTACAAAAGCAATATCTCATAAAACAAAGTAACTTACTCCATGACCATCCTCACAGATTTATTATTAGTATTCATTGATGATGATTATTGATGATGATTGATGATGATGATATGATAAATAGTTTTGACAACAGTTTTTTGTTTCACAGTACTTGTATACTTGTTTTGGTAATTTTACTCACGGACTTGGCCCACATGAGTGGCTCGTGCGTCGGCGCCGACTTTTGAGGTTCGATCACCATCATTATTCGGTTCAGTCAGCGTGACGTGTGCTACTTGTACACGCTTAATTGCATTCCGATGTAGATTGACGTTAGTATAGGTACCTGCTGGGCGTATTCTAATGTTTGCATCAATATGGCTTTCATTTACTGACCTTAGAATAATTAATTGACCCTCGTCTTTGTGTCTCACTGGTTTTCGTTTATTTGGCCATTTGTTGGTCCACTACGTTTAACTGCTGCTTTTCTTAACGTTTAGACATTATTCAGACCTATAGATCAGCCTAATCGATATAATCCAGTTTAGTGTAGCCGACATGAAATGAAGGGAATCACTGACATGGCACCTAGTTCACCCTGTGTTATGGGCTGACATCACGGATGTTGTAGGTGATGTAGCCAACCGTGTCAGGTTCCATAAAAAAAAAATATATAAAAATGTGGGTTTTTTTATTAACCGACTTTTAAAAAAAGCAGGTTATCAATTAGACACGCATGTAGGTATGTAATATTATTGGAACTGCAATATATTCACATATGATAATCTATTAGGGCTTCCAAACAAATATACAAAATTGTATAGGTGTATTCAGTAGTTTTCAAGATATTGATTTTAAGTGTGTACCAATCACTGGAAAAAAACACGTCGTGGCGTGCGTCGGTCTGTTTAACGCCCAATTATACGCAGAAACGGTACTAAAAAGAGTGAAATAAAAATTGTTTTACTAAAAAAAAACATTGCACCGACTTCAAAAAACAACTAGAATAATATATTTATTCATATTCGGACCCTTGAGTTTAAGGCAAAAGCACACCTGCAAATTGATAGATAGACCCCTTTTGTGCTTTTGTACCGCCTTCAACTCAAGGGTCCGAATATGAATCAAAATATTATTTAACACCTTTAAGTTCTAGTTGTTTTTTAAGTCGGTGCAATGTTTTGTATCTTGAAATTTTATCCAAAATTATAAACAAAAAACCTACATTGATAGTAAACAGCACTTCTTGAACCCGTTTAAAAATATTCATTGTATTATTTTTCTAAATGCACCCTTCTGCACTGGAAAACTCGAACCTACCGCTTATTAACACTCACTCGTAAACCAACGTTAAATTACAACGCGCTCTGAACACTATAACGAAAGTACCAATGAATGCTGAATGGTGCGCCTTGTGCGAGTGAATGATTGATGATTTTGCATGTAACGAAATGATGATTCACGCTGCATCTATATTAAGTATCGACATCCGTCATCGATGATATTTATCTGACCATCATTACGCACTGCTTTCCGATTTCATGCTTTCCCCTCCGATCATCGCGGTGTTTGCTTACCCGGGCGGCCAGCAGCGCCCCGGCACCGACGCATCGTCGTGCGTGTGTACGAATTACAGACTGCAAAGATGTGGAACAAGGTTCCGGCGAAGAAAGTTCCGTCGCGAACAAGTGTCCCTTTCCCCCGAGACAATAGTCCGCCTTGAACCCGCACTGGCAATTTACATACTCTGGGGTTAATTTTCTTGTGTGTGTGTATGTGTGTGTGTGTGTGTGTGTGTCTGAGACTCCAGCCTCGATCTCAACTAGCTACTATAAAAACACTTGCAGCAGCTTCAAATTGCTCATAACTTATGAAGTTTCAGCATTTTAACCGTTGGAAATATTCTTCATACAGCTTTATTGGTAGGCCTAAAAACAATAAGTTATTAAAATAACTTACGTATGAACATCTTGCCCATATACACAATATTTGAAAAACATGTCATTTTAGTAAATAGGAAGGTGTTGAACTAAGCTTGAGATGGCTTCACAGAACATATCCGGGCCCATAGGTAGTGCCTCAATCGAGGCCGGGACTAGCGAGTGGCCACTCTAGAGTTCTCCAGCATGCGTTACGTTTCAGCTCACGGCAAGCATTCTTCAGCTAGTCTGAAGAAGGCTTGCCAATTTCAAGATCATCTGTATTTCATTCATTGTATTCAAATCATAAGTCTAGACTTGGCATTCGATATGTGTCGCACATCGCACCATGTAGTACTACTTACTAACTACTGCAATTCGCAATAACTTTCGCGGTGAGAGTGTTTCAGTATGTTTACGACAGTTCAAGAAGACATGGCCTCATACATTTTCTCCGACCCAGTACCTAACTGAGAAATGTGTCGTTGCCCCGTGCCGAGACATAGATGAAATGTATACAAATGTGTACGTGGGCGTGCTGTTAAGTTGTCGCAAAAAATCTCTCAAATAGTAACCTATATTTGTGTTGGCTATCAAATGATCAATAATTATTCTTATTAACATAAAAGAAGGTAATAAAACACTCCCTTTGAAACCAATCTAACGGTTACTCTGCAATTATATTTTTGGATAAAATGTGTGACAGTTTATGGATATTATAGGATCTTAGTTTCATACCTATGTAATTGTCAAATCAAATAATACAAAACTCGAATTTTTCTTATTTCTTCACGGCCGTGTGTGCCACTTTAGAACATCTGTGAAAACGAAAAGTCACACAAATTCTGATAGAAACTAGAAATCATATCCGGACTAGTCTCAGAATTCGGACGCGACGAATCGCAGATGTGGTGTCGCGTGAACAGCCTCTATCAGACGGAATCTCGATGGCTATCGCGAATAGCTAACTGTTCCCGAGCAACTCTTTCTATTTTTTTTAGCCGTTCATCCTCGACGCTTTCGGGAAATGAGAGAGGTCGATGGTTATCGAGACACCGCTGGTTTGCAAAGCGCACCGCACCGCGCGTGTCACCGCGCGTCGCCGCGCGCCGCCTCGAATCTGGCTGCATAGTTGGGTACCTACAAAAATCAACAGAGAACAATCCAGCCCGCTTACTGGCGCTAAACATAACGTTGCCTTTCTGTAAAAGAAATAAAGGGTTTATATACTCTACGCCGTGATGTTACTTAGCAAGACCAGCTAGAAGACAGTGCTCAATTTATGAATGTTGACTTGGAAAAGAGTTCAATGGGTGGGCCGCAGGAAACCCATCGCCGTTTTATTTGAGGAAAATATATTATATTTTTTGTTTTTATTTATCACATCAATTTGTGTCGTACAATGGTACTTATGAAAGGAAATCTTTTAACTTAATTTGTAATTTTTCATGCACGTTGACAAATTCCATTTCATACGTTTTGGTTTTTCTTATTTTCAAGTAAATTATATTTATTTTTAAACAATCCGATATGGACGGCTGCGTCAGAGGGGCCAGAGTACATGCTCCGGCCAGCCAATATCACGGCTGACATAATATAAAAATCACCTACACTTTCCTGCTAACTATGTTATAATAAGTTATCTATTTAGAATTCATGTGAGAGCAGTTGGCTTTTTAAAAAATGTTATGTAAAAATTTAACACAATCGTATTATCAAATAAGATGCATCCACAAAATAAATAAGGATTTATTAGACTATTAAATTTGAATAAGTAAGCTCGCGGGCGGAAGAGAAAGTATAACGACAGAGGACACGATGCGTGCGCGCATACCAATAATATATTCATAAGGCTATTTATATTTCTTTAGAACGGTCTGGTATTGTTACGATGCCTGCGAAAGTTATCTAGAGTTTTTAACACCTACGCACTATGCACCTAATACTGTGTTCGTCGGAATCTGACATTATGTCCAAAAGGGGATGAGCGTTCCTATTGCAGATGTGACACATAAGTGGTACTGTCGCTTTGTGCAAGCATCATATTCTCATTTCCGACTTGCCCTAACTAAATGGTAGCAATATTTTGGTTCAAAGACGACTAAAGTTGGGATAGCCACGCAGACAAACACTACGTTTTAACCCCCGACGCAAACGAATAAGTTATAAGTTTGACACCTACGTCTTGCTGTCTGTGTGTCGTAGCATGTAGCATTGTATTATAGTAGGCATCGTAGCTTCCAAACGGATGGGCCTATTTGGATTCCGGTTTAAAAGGGATGTTAGCTATGATATTAGCTTAGATCTTAGCTATGTTTCTAATTAAGTAAACAAATATTACGTCTCTTAAAAAGCTTGAAATAAAAGATTATAAATTTAAAATAACCCGACCTTTAAATAGTCTAAAATAATTTTGGCGTTTAGCTACTTAAAGGCGTCAGTGGACCGCTAAGTAAATAAAATACGGAACCTTAGAGCTGGGCGGTTATTTACTTAGCGGTCCCTCGACGCTTTTAAGTAACTAAACGGAAATTATTTTTATGTTTTAAGTTAAAAAAAAAAATTATTTAACTTTTATCTAAGCGGCGGGTGGCCGAGTGGTTTGGGCATCGGCTTCTCATGCGAGAGGTCCGCGGTTCGAATCCCGTCGGCGTGTACCAATGCGTTTTTTCTGACGAAAAAATTTAAGTGCATACCTACACCTGCTGCTTCACCGTTCGGAACCGGTGTAAAACTGTAGGTCCCTTCCCTTGCCCCTTACTAGGTGGTAGGCTCAATTTGTAGCCGACTGGGTTGGTACCACCGTACTTGATGTAAGATGGCCGCATAGCAACCTCGGTTGTGTTCTCCTCTAGTCCAGTATAGCCAGCAATCCAGGGAAGTCTCCGGTATGGCACCTACCTTCTCGGAGGTGATATTGGCTGGTCGGAGCATGCGCTTTGGCCCCTCCAACTCAGCCAACCATACCGGATTACATAAAAAAAAAAAAAATTTGACTGACTTATCAATGTATGCAACAAATCCTACATGATGGGTAGAGTATAGTTTCAAGATGGCGGTAGCTGTACTGTGTACCTACCGGTTCCTGCAGAGTGGAGTAAGTAAGTAGTGGTTCCGGACGCAGCGAGCCACCACCGCCGCGCGCCGCGGGCTGACCTGCTCATCTCGGACTACTTACCGTCTCGTCATTCTGCGACGTTCTCTATGCTGCTCTACTGACTACCACGTGGGAAGCCTGTGATATATGCAGAGTACACGCTAAGCTGGCATACTTACTAATCAAACTAAATAAAATCACTTACTTCCAATTGTTGTAGAGTTTACAGTTTTTTAAAGAAATAGCTATATTTTACGCCGAGCCGCCCATAAGGTGTCACACGACGCTCACGGACATTCAGTCGTATGCGGGGGTTGCGAATGTCATGTCGTCGGCCTGAAGGGTACCTATTCACGGCCCTCTTGAAATACCCGAGACTGTACTAAAGGGGGTTTATATGTGCAGGACAGGGAGAGCGTTCCAGAGTGTACCAGTGTTATTTACTCTCCTTTTTGCTTCGCGCAGCCGGGTAAAAAGTAGGGAGCCATGGTTCAGATACAGATATTCATTTTACCTTAAAAAATCACTTATAGTTGTTTCAATGTGATTACGAGCGCGAGTGCGGATTTCCTTTACCCCGAAATTAAAAATAAAAAAATAAAAATAGTGTTTATTGGTCAGGCACATAGAGATACATATAACATATTGCAGGTGCTTTATACATTGTGATAATTTTTTTGAAATAGTGATGTACTATGTAGACAGTGGAAAACATTTTTCTAAATGTGGACTAAGTGGACGTAAAAAAAAGTATCCAGCGAAGTTTCTTGCCAGTTCTTCTTCGCTGTGATAATCGAACTGGCTAAATGATAAATGTTAAATGTTAAAATATGACGAACTCGAGTGCAGCGTACTTTGTACTGTCTAGATGAATAAAGAATAAAGAACCTTTAACAAATGCATGAAAATACTACCAATACTGTACCCACGAGACTGTGTATTTATTGGAGACTGTCGCCTAACCTGGCTCTAAGGCTGTTTCACAGGCGACATTGCTAGTCAAACCACTGGTGATATGATAACATTTGGGTTCTACTTATTTAACTCTGGTGTATGATTTAATTTAAATGTTATAAGCCTATATTATTAATTATTGCACTTATGTAATATTACGTCTATAAACTATATTATATAGTTTGTTCAGATGATAATAAAAGTGAATGTTATCGATGTAAAAGTGCCTTTAAATCTGTATGCTTCCTTATAAATAAAACAAATCCTCAAAATATCGAAGAAATTACCTTCACAAGTAGGCTCCTATATCGGTCGCTAGAGCATTAAGTACTTAACCAACCATATATATTATCCAGCTAGCGGTATGCCCGTACGAACTCTCCCGATAGCCTGTAAAATTTTATTACCAAACGGTTAATTATTTATCATCACTTAACCTAACGTGCCTATCACTTTATAGTAACACGTCAGACACGGCTCGTTCTACATTGCCGCTATACTAACAATGTACAAAAGACAGTCAAGGACTGGCAGCGAAAACAATTACATTCCATGAAATCTGGTTCAAATCACAAATATTACCTTGATATTCTTAAACATTACCCTCCTGTTGGTTTCGCCGTGTCGGTTAAAAATGCAATAAGTATTAGTTTTGTTCAGAGATAAATTGATTTCCTAAGGGACAGCAATACAAGAAAGAAACTGATTTAATCCATGCGCAAACCACTGTGAGTTAGATGTTAGAAAAAAATAATTGTATTTTGCAATATAAACGGCATCTAAATCATAAAACCTAATTAGATTTATTCGGCTAGATAGAAAAAAATGCGATCTATGCTCTCGAAAATTAGGACACAACTCTATCCAATCAAAAACAGTTTTACGAATTTCAGTAAATACTACGAGTTCAATTAAGTATTTATTGATACGGCACTTACGTCCTTTTCTGAACGATCGATCTGGTGTCCTCGCACAACTTACATTTATTTGTATGTTGCGTCTTGTTCGCAGTTAGTTTGCGATCTCATCATATTTGTATGAAGCTGTTCTGACCCTTAAGTTTCAAACATTTTAAAAATAACTTCGATTAAAAAATATGTTAAGTATAACTACGGTTCACCCGAGATGGTGAAAGCTTAGGAATTTCAGTTTGTTTCTTTCTTCTCATTGTCCAGAATTGTTTTTTTATTTTCTTTCTGTTCAATAAATGTATTTTCATTAGTAAATAAAGCCACTTCAACAAGAGTTCATTAAAATTTATAATTGTCTATCTACCCATTCTGAGACTGAGATCACATCGAATGTGATGTAGGATCACTAAACAATGTAACTTAAGCGCACCATACGTCGATACATATTGTACACAGACTTGCAAGTTCCTCGCCAGTAGCGGATCTTGGTAACTGTTAGCGATCGCTTACTCGGTGCACCGAGGCGAACATGCACCAATTAGCATCGACCACAATGCGCTACCGTTCGATCGGAGCACGACTGGACTACATCTCGAACCGTGCATCTATTCCGTATTCTATGGTCTATCTATGGACAATGGGACAGCCGGAAACCGAACTAGGCAGATTATAGCTAACGAGAGATTGGAACATGGTGTCTCGTTAGAGCTAAGGAAAGATCTCTTCAACTACTCAATTTTCTTGTATGGAAAAAAAAAATGTTACATTAAAGTGTGTTTTTGTACTTAGGTATTTTTGAGTAATTTTTATAATACATTTATTTATTCATTCGTAAATTATATCGACCGCCTCGTCTTTTTTGTCAAAATTTAAAAGAAGAATTTTAGTTTGTTCTATGCCCGCTAAATAACATTTCTCGAGCAGGCTATTATTATTGAATTTCTTTTATTATTTAGTTTTATGTACATTTTAGGTAGATAGGTTTATTCCTTATGCTATTTATATTTTATATTTAGTTTAGATTTACTAGGTTAGTTTTATTATATTTTTAATTAAATTATTTATTTGTTTATTTTAAGACATGTAGTTTTAATTGTTCTTTATTTACTATTAAATTGTAAATAGGTTACTTTAAAGGCAAAATAAACATATGTTTATTGCATTTATATAAATATTTAATATTATTAGTTTGTATTTCGATATGTTTATTCCGGCTTGCCGCCGCGTGTATACCGGTGTACGTACATCGGTGTACATATCTGTTTAGCGTGATGAGTTGACGACAGATTATGACTGATTTCTCTTGAATGCCTCGTGCAGTATAAATTAAACTAGTTACACGTTGTACATTATTAACGTTATTTCGTTTTGTAGTTTTCAGAATTACTTTCGAAATTATACATTAAAAATAGTAGTTTTTTTTAGCGTAACTTAATAAAACTGACTTTGAAATTTTCATAATATATTCCATTTATGTGCATTTAAAACGCATGCCAGTGTTAATAAAACTAATTAAAATGTTAAATATAATAGAACCTACATACGAGTCGCACACACAAACATATTCTTGGACAATTGGACATATGTATATCTAACAGCTATATACATATATGTACATATTTTATTTTTTATTTTCGTTTATTTGGGAAATCAATAGCAGTTTTACAAAAGGTGATGATTACATTTAGGTTATACCATAAAAACCAATTATAGATTTCCGCTGCTTATTAAAATTATAATATGTTATGCCTTGCTACCTTACTGTAGGTAGATATATAATAACTCTGTGCACGTATGTGTGTGTATGTGCATGTGTGCGTATGCATCTGCGTGTGATATATACATAGTACGCTTTACAATGAATACAAATTCATAATGATTACAAAATAAAGGGTAACACTTATGAATATGCAATGTTGGCTTACACTGCGCACAGCTTCGCTCGGGTGAGTTTCAGGCGCACTCAGCGAGCGCCTCTCGTGTATTTATGTACTAAAGTTGCGTGACATTTTTATACAGTTTGCGCCGCAAGTAGTGGTAGGTAGTACGGTCAGATAGTCAATGAAGATGTTGATGTAGAACCTTATCAAATACCCGGTCTTCTACCTCGTCAAGCTTTCATATCGACTTCCAGCAAGTTAGTGAAAATGACGAGGTAGTCTGCACTGTTAGAGTCAGACGGTATGTATGTATGTACTGGTTGTGTGCATGTCCTAATGTTCGTATGCGCAACAATTTGTATATAGAAAGTGAAATTCGTTAACGCACGGGTACTGAACCATGCATGTTTTACATTGTCTCTGGACGTCGTGCAGTTTTTATCATAATTTTGAATGAATTTAAAACTACATTTGCGTACCTACGTACATTATTTTATTTTATTTTTATGGATTTGACTGCTGGACTTTTTAATGGTGGCCGTGGCCGTGGTTCGGAATCCACGTAAAACTGTAGGTAATAAACCTACCTAACTGGGTAGTAGGGTTTGACTGGATTGATACCACCGCACTGAATGAAGGTCAGTCGAAGCTACTATGAAAATAGTTCGTGTTTTCCGTCCAGTTCAGTGTAGCCGGTACGGCCAAACGAGGCGAGGGAGACATGGAGACTGATAGACATGGCGCCTAGTTCACCAAGATGCCCATGATATGTTCCATAAAAAAGCGAATGTAAGTGAAAGGGTCGAATAAGATGACCGTAGCCAATGACGTATCATGTATTCTCTCTTTGACCGTAGCGGTAATACGTACGTACTAAGCTAGACTCAGGATCATACATGATTACTCCAAGATTAATGTACCGACAAACATTTTTGTGAAAAACATTATGAGTACCTACACATCCGTATGTTGTTGTTGAAGGGGCATCCGTCATCACATCACAGTTGAAGGGACCTCAGAGGTTGGTCGAAGCGGTTATGCAATAAATAGTTCGCAATTCCCGTCCAGCGGGCATGTTCTCTATGGACGTGATATTGGCTGGTCGGGGCATGTCCTTTGGCCCCACTTTTTTTTTTTTTATGTAATCCGGTATGGATGGCTGAGTCGGAGCGGCCAAAGCGCACGCTCCGACCAGCCAATTTCACCTCCGAGAAGGTAGGTGCCATACCGGAGACTTCCCTGGATTGCTGGCTATACTGGACTAGAGGAGAACACAACCGAGGTTGCTATGCGGCCATCTTACATCCAGTACGGTGGTACCAACCCAGTCGGCTACAATTTGAGCCTACCACCTAGTAAGGGGCAAGGGAAGGGACCTACAGTTTTACACCGGTTCCGAACGGTGAAGCGGCAGGTGTAGGTATAGCACGTAAATTTTTTCGTCAGAAAAAACTCATTGGTACACGCCGACCGGATTCGAACCTCGGACCTCCCGCATGAGAAGCCGATGCCCAAACCACTCGGCCACCCGCCGCCACTGACGCAGCCGGAATATATATAAAAAAAAAATCAGGAAAAGTTGCAATTAATCGCTAATAGCAATTTCTCATGATCCGTCTCTCTCACTACCTCCAACGGGCTTCTCAAATTCGTCTAGTGAGACAGAGCTATTTTTACTATAACCGCTAATAGAGAATAATAATAATAATAAATTTTCTAGTACCACCACCTATCGCTCGTAGCTTGCATCGCGTCGTCTCGGAGAGCTCCGTAGCCACGGCCTGCACCCGCCGGTGTGCTTGGAGGCCTGCCTCCCGCCGCCGGCGGTATTACCGTTTTTAATTTTTTTATTAATTTTTGTATTTTTATTACTTTGCATTTTTAATACTTGTATAATATATGTAAAATTCATAGAAAATTTTGAAAATGTGAAATAAAGAGAATAATAAATTTTATGTCACTAATTGCGTGGCAAGGGCGGGTTTATTGCATGAGGCAATTTCCTTCAGTGAACCCAGTGGTCCTACATTTTACATGGAATCCGAACCATGGATCAGTAGGTAAAGGTAAGGCAGAGAAGAGAATAGGCAAGCAGTTCAGTGTAGGCGCGGCACAACAATGGGAAGCACTGACATGGCACCTAGTTTACAAAGGTATGATGGGCTGACATCACACGTGTTAGATGATGTAGCCAACCATATCAGGTTCTTTAAAAAATGTCAGATCCGTATGTCACGTGGCGATCCCTACCTACCACATTGGGAGACAAGAGTAGTTGTTTTTATTTTATATAATCCGGTATGGGTGGCTGTGTCAGAGAGCTAGACCACATGCTCCGACCAAACAATATCACCTCCGAGAAGGTAGGTGCCATACCGGAGACTTCCCTTTGGATTGCTGGCTATACTGGGCTAGAGGAGAACACAGCCGAGGCTGCTATGCGGTCATCTTACGTCTAGTACGGTGGTACCAACCCAGTCGATTACAATTTGAGCCTGGCACCTAATAACTGGCAAGAGAAATCAGATCTTCAAAAGGCTCGTTAATAAATTAGACGACGCGACCTTTTTGTCCTCATAACTGGCATGGCGCCTCTCTGAGCGTGGAGTAGCGAGGAGTGGTCTTTTTGGCTCTGTCTGAACTTTCTCCGAATTTGTAGGTACAGCACGTGCCGGCTGACGCGAAAGGGGGAAAAATGAAAGAAATCTCAGTTCCTGATCTGAGGAAGAAATCTACAATTTTACACCGGTTTCGAACAGTGAAGCAAGTGAACAACATCCAAGTTAACATTTTTCCGTCAGAAAAAAACTCGTTGCATGTTGGCTGGATTCGAACCTCAGACCCTGATATCAAGAGCCCAAGCCCAGACCGCGCCGACACCGTATATGTATGTATGCATCTGTAATTCAATTACTCATGATGACCCGCAAACAGGCAAAATCATTCAACATTTTACATCATGTTCCACACTTTGAAAAAAAATACACTGACGATAATTTAACGGTCGCTTCCATCAGATTGACGGACAAAGTGACAGACAAACGGGCCGCCCGCCCGCCGCGGCCGCGGCCGCCTCCCGTGACGGACAGACAGACTGTCGCGTGCCCCGAACGCTTCCGGACTGACTGACTTGCTTGGGTAATCAGAGCGAGGAGATCTCTTCTTGCGACCGACTCGTCCGCACTCCGACCGTGACGACTGTCGGACGATATTCTGTCGTTAGGCAGGACATCCTGGGAAAGATCTTAGCGATAGAAGTTATTTATTACACTTCCCTGCGGCGACTTATTGCAGTATGGATTTTCTGCAAGTCCTTCCTTCATCGAAGTGACACTTAATTTGCGTATTTAAATCCTTCGAAACCCGAAAACCTCATTGGGATGCGAACCTTGAACCTGTGTCGAAACCACTAGGCTACCCGCCCAATGTAGACACTTTTGGCGTATACGTTGGCCGCAAAAGTAAATACTTTTCTGTCATTTTCATAAATATATAATAAAATACAAACAGGAAAAACATAAAACACCTAGATCAGTATGCCTTCCAAGAAAATCGTAATAGCTCTTTTTAATACTATCATAAACTGGATAATAAATCATCTGTCAAATGTCAATAAAATAAGAAAATTGCTCAAAACTTATATTCAATTACACGTGCTTGTGTATAAGTCAGCACTAAGAACAGACCACTCTGAAGATCAGAAATTAACCCGCAGTTTATGCAAAATCATTAATATTTTCTCAGACACAACAGAATTGTTTCCTGCAAGAATGTTTCGCAAGAAACTACATGAAATATAAGAGAGAGAGAGAGAGAGATGTCATTGTTATGGCGCATTGACTTGTCGATACAAATCAATAACAATGCATTGAGTAAAAAGTGTCGTACCGACTCGTCGACACTCAGTGTCACACAAAGGATTGTCATGGAATCGTCGAGTAGGTAAGTCATTCATTATAAATGGTGTGACATAAAGTCCAAATTACAAATCTATCTCTGACACACTTCCAAAAACACGGGCGACAGCAGTTACGATATAATTTCGTTCTTCATTCAACGCATTGGCGTGGAGATTCAAAGAGGGAACGCAGACAGCGTGCTCGGTACGGACGGCCACGCACGACCCGTGTGCAGTCGGTCGGTGCGACCCCGACCCACGCGCAGTTTAACACTCCTGACGATTTTTGCCCCTAACGATTCGATGAAATCGTAGAGTAAAACTGTTGTTAGTGGTGAAAAACTGTTGCGTTTTATTCATGTTTAGCACATAATACATGTCCGTGTTACATGAGGCGTGGCTGCCGTTTACTTTTTATATACTTTATGTTCCTACTTGTAAACATTTACTGCTTGCATTTATTAATAATATAGAACTCCTTATACTCAAATAGTAAATAGTTGTTTAGTGTAATTTGGTGGCGTCGGTTGTGGATGACGATATCCACCTGTCTTCTGCCTGTCGCGCGTCATCATGGTTGTTAGAGGACGTGCCGACTTATTGAATAAGCAAATTTTTTTGAAACTGAAGTCACAACAGCGTATCCGTGGGCAAAACCTCCGTATTATAAATTATAGTTAAGAGAACAATTATACAAATATAGGTAAGCCAACCCACGGATGAGTAACCCTTGCATACATAATTTTAATTTCCCAGTTTAAATATATATAAGTAGTTAATAGCAAGCTGGAAAATTGCTCGATCTGTTCTTACATATAATTACGAATGATAATACGTTCTGATTCTCATGTCCGAGTAGTTGCAGCCGCTTCGACAACGAGGTACATCTCATTTTTTGTCTCAACATTGACTCTGTAGGAAAATTCTTACATTACAATAGGGAAAATCGGAACAATAACTGTACCACGTTGCTGTGCAACAGCTAGCCAGTGTCTGTGTTAGAAGTTATAGTGTTTACCTGGCTTATCCAATCTTGCTTATCTTGACGAGTTGAAACAAAGACGAAAAAAATAGTTACAAAAAATAAATTATTTAATGATCGAAGTTGATTGAATGATTGAAAACTCAACTTATACTATTTTGTTTAAAACTTTTGATTTGTGGGGTAAAATCATTTACAATTTTTTTTATAAAAATATTGTTAGACTAACTAAATTCCATTAAATAATGTGGGCTAGTTGCCCAAAGTAATTGATAAACTAGTAATTGATATTTGAATGTGCTGCGTCCATGAACAAAACTGCATATACTTTATACCTAAGTATGCGCTGTAGTGTATATATTTGCACATATTTTATTAATTTTTTGTCGGCGCGTCAGTGTGGCCGTGCAGAGGGGAGCGCTGCGAGCGTTATGGGGCCTTTCCGCCGTCGGTGCCCATGGATGAGATTTTCTATCTCGTTTAATGAGCACCGAGACGCCGTCGTTGGTGGCTCCCGGCACCGCTTCACTTCCGGCTCGTCTGTCCCTGGACAGCTTTTATTATTTAGAATGTTTTTTTCAGGCTTACATTTAAAGTTTAAGATTGTTTGTTAGTTTAATATAATAGGTTTATATTTTATGTTATTTTTAGTAGTTAAAAAGAAAAATAAAGCTATTTTTCTTTTATTGTATATTTAAATATATATATATTGTATATTTGTACATACCATCGGTACATACATGATACATAATTAAAGCTTTCTATACACAGTATCCAGAACGCATTCTTCAAATATCACATGTTAGATGGTAAGTAATTTGGAAGACATTGACCACATTTCGCGAAGTAACTCCGAAGTACATAATATAATAATAGGGTGTAGACAAATAATTTATCATCGTCATACCTTGCCCCTCACTAGGTGGTAGGCTCAAATTGTAGCCGACTGGGTTGGTACCACCGTACTGGATGTAATGGCCGCATAGCAGCATCGGTTGTGTTCTCCTCTAGTCCAGTATAGCCAGCAATCCAGGGAAGTGTCCGGTATGGCTGGCACCTACCTTCTCGGAGGTGATATTGGCTGGTCGGAGAGTGTGCTTTGGCCCCTCCGACTCAGCCACTCATACCGAATTACATAATATTTTTTTTTTAGATTTTTGCAGTTGTTCAAAATATTTGCTTTAAAATTGTTATTTGAAAATTTTGAAAAAACATATTTTTGGATTCTTAAAGCCGACCCGGTTCCAACGGTGTGCCACTTACCATATAAAAAGTATTTATATTATTTCAATTTACAGTCGACCCCCCTGTGGGGGCAATTTCTAATACATTTTGAAAATGTCTTCTAGAGTTTCTGCAAAATAATATGCTCTGAGATCAACCGCGTAGAAAATGTGACGCACGGTCGCATGTGTTACAAAATTAGATTCTTTTTAACCGACTTCAAAAAAAGGAGGAGGTTCTCAATTCGACTGTATTTTTTTTATGTTTGTCCCTTCATCACTTTCGACTGGGTGAACCGATTTTGAAAATTCTTTTTTTATTTGAAAGCTCGTGCTTCCCGTGTGGTCGCATTTTAATTTGGTCAAGGTCGGATTGGAAAGCGAGTACATTAATAGCAAAAAAATACAAAAATAAACTGTGAAATAAAAAACTATTTAACAAAATATAAAAACCGCCTTAAAAAATGTATGAAATAAAAAAAATCGAACCCTAGAGTTGAAGGCGGTGCTAAAGCAAGCAAAAATCACCGACCGCCTTCAACTCTAGGGTTCGATTTTGTTTTATTTCATACATTTTTGAAGGTGGTTTTTATATTTAGTTTAATAGTTTTTTTTTAGATACGGAACCTTAAAAGTATGAAGTTACAGAGTTATGTGAACTCACCTCTTGGGTATAGATATCCGTCGCTGCCGGAACATGGTGTCCATTGTCGGTGGGGACACGAACCTCCGCCCTCCTCACTCCGCCGCCTCCGCCGCCGGGCCGCACCGCATTCAAATTGCCGGCGATTCACAAAATACCGTAACTTTCACTTGTTATTTAGAGTTTTATTGTCTTTAGCATTTACCGCAATTAACTTCGTATGGGAGATTACTCCGTGAACAATACAGCAATTTTCACATCGGAACAGTCCATTGTATCGGCTCAGAAGACGAGACGAGGCCGCGGCGGTCTCCGCGCCGGCCGCTGAGGCTATCCTGTACGTTCAACGATTTTGGAGATGAGTAGTGCTGTTACTCGGAGTAGAGGTGAAAGTTGATCTAACGATAGTGAAGGTGAACGTATTCGACAAATAAAGCACTTTTATTGAGTACCTTCTCTCTACTCTCGCGTCAAATATAAAATTACGAACGCTAAGTCGTCTTCGACGCGACGACGACGCCCCGCACCGCGCCGCGCCGCGCCGCGTCGACGCTCGCCAACTTCATTATTCTAATGTTGGCTTACCTACCGGATACTTAGACATTATGTTTGTAAGGTTTATGTAAGTGACGAAAAATTCAATGGTTATGTGAATACGCATTATATACAGGGTGTATCAGGATAGGTTTGAGAAACTTCAGGAATAGAAAGTACTCATTATTAGAAGAAAAAAATCCTTATCTATCAAATCGAAATTCCGTTGTTTTTTTTGTCATACAAAAGTTGGAAATTGTAATAAAAACCCGATGGACAGTGAGACTGGAGAGTGCAGTGAACTAATTCAATCCTCTTCTTCTTTTGAGGTCATTGAACTTTCAGTAGTTCAATAGTTAGAATTTATTTTTTATTTAATAAAGGCGGACGTTAACCATCCACCAAATTTTGAAGAATAGATTTTCACCAAAAAGTATTGTAAAATGATCGAATCTGGGAAAAAGTTTCAGCGCTTTTCGTCTTCAAATATGGGCCCTTTCGAACCCTGAAGTTTCTGAAACCTATCCTGATACACCCTGTATAGGTATATAGTTCTTGGTGGGAGGACTGACGGAATTAGTCCGGCGATCAGGAATGCAACTTGAGACTATATCGCCAATCCCGGAAAGGGGGGAATCTTCGCTGCGTACTACAATATTTTCTTCCACCCGACTTCCACGTTCTTCCATTTCGAAGTGGTCCTTTCCCAGTGCCTTCCACTTTGGTCCTGCATAAATGGTGCATTGACCAACGCAAAGAGCACTGGTTTTTACTTCCCCGCATATTAGAATAAATCTTTGCATGGCGGTTGTCGCCAGGGTAGGCCTTTCCATTGTCCCAGTACAGAGAGTTTGCACCAGCTTATCGACGCTTGCTTCTCCACTTCGATGTGTAGTGGATTTAACTACATGATCACTTCTAGTGCGGCCGGTGCACTCCTCATTGCATCAGTTATGAGGGATGCTAGTCTTTGTAGTTAATGAAGACGCATTAAGTAGGCACACAAAAATAAAGAAAGAGGAAAAAAGTTTACAGATGGAATTATCTTATTGGATGGTTTTTCGTAAATTGGTACTATAATTAAGTTTCCATAGCATAGTCAATGTACCTACGTTTTACTGTACGGAAAACTGTCTCACAAACATTTGTCAGCCTCGATAGCTCAGTGGTGCAGACAGTCGACTGATGCGCTGGGCGCGGTCAGTACTTGGATGGGTGTCCGCTTTCGGCCGTTGGAGGCTGACCGTGGTTCGGAATCCACGTTAAACTGTAGGTACCTTTCCTTCTTACCTTATTAGTTGGTAGGGTTAAACCCGCTCGGTTTGGTACCACTGCACTGAATGAAACGTCGGTCGAAACGGCTATGTAAATAGTTCATGTTTTCCGTCCTGTTCAGTGTAGCCGGCACGACCGAAGTGAAGCACTGACATGGCACCTAGTTCACCCGGTGTTATGGGCTGACATCAAGGATGTTGTAGGTGATGTAGCCAAACTGACACTTCCATAAAAAAAAAATTATGAAGAATATTTTATTGTTTATTATTTTTTTGTTTATTTATGTACTCGCTTTATATTTCTTCATTAGATAAATGTAAAGCCGAAAATTAAGAGAAAAAATACGTCCCGACCAGGATTCGAACCTGGAACTCGGGCTGGAACGCACGAGATTTCGTCATACCTACTATAGAAGATGCCATAATCAACATTTAGAGAGAATAATGTCATCGACCAGATGGCGAAACAGTACCGCGGTGGCGGCTCAAGCTGGTGTTCCAGGTTCAAATCCTGGTCGGGACGTATTTTTTCTATTCATTTTCGGCTTTGTATCTATCTATGAAGTAATTTATGAAAAATTATCATCAATTTCAAAAGAAATTCAACAAAAAATACAAGGTCCATCAACATTCTACATAGTTCTTCATACATTCTAATTGGTCTCCAAATTGCAAGTTAATGTAATTTTGATCATAGCTATTAAAACCCAGACGACTTCATCTCTCCGTCTTTTTAAATAAAAACCGTAAAATGGAGCAACCCACCGCGGCCGGCCGCAGCCGCGCGCTTAGGTCTCTCGTCACACTAAACAACACAAAATACAATCTCCATTATGTCCATCGCATTAGCGAATTCTCTGTTCGTGTAGAGTAGAGAGTAGAGCCCGTGCCGCGCTAATGTCTGTTAGTCGGTGGCCGGCGCGGCCGTCAAGTGAACTTGACCCTACAGTAAGCGAAAAGCTCGATTAAACTCCGCGGCCTGTGATTACCGCTTGCGTGCTTTTAAAAATTAACAATTTTTGCACATTTGCTGTGATAACAGCTATTTAATTTAATTTCAGGTTACTTCCCAAAGCGTTAAGCGGGTCTATTGTTTTCTGCTTGAATTTCTTATACCCCGCTCTGTGAGCTGTGAACTTTTGGCGCTGGTACATGAGATAGCAAAGACTAGAGGACACCTGTATAAACTTTCGTAAGTGTGTCGTTGCGAAATGTTGCATAATTTTCAGAATATTCTATGCATAACATGTTTGTCCAATTTTTACTAATTAATTAACGAAATTTATCAAAAAGCGAATTTCACACCAGATCTATTTAAATTAAAACGATAACCAGAAAAGCGTGACATGGTGGGGCAGGGCGCGGCGGCGGCGGCGGCGGGGGTGCGCGGCGCGGCGCGGCGGTAGCGTGAAAGCTCTACGAAAGCTTTAGGCAAGCAAATTTGTAGACGAGTTAAAAGTAGAACTCGATTTAAGCTTTTTTTAAATTAACTTAATTTCGCTTTAGTGAATTAAAAAAAATATATTTCTTTGCTTTTGTCATACTCTGACTGGAAGGACTTCATATTATATATTATGACTTCTATAAGTATTACGATACATAAAATAGCTTCTATTTCTCACTTGGAATGTATGAAATTATTTGCAGTACGTGTGAAACTTGATCCTTTCTTTCACGTTTAAAAAAACAGATTTTTATGCATTTGAAAATTCAGTAATTTTTTTTATATTTCCTTTGTTAATTTCATTGACATACGCACGCAATGTATCTCAAAATTACTGAAAACAGTTTACCAAACAACATTGTAAAGAAAAGTTTTACTAAAAATATCTTTCAGTATCTAAAGTTACAAAACACATTATTATTGAAAATTACAAACCACTTAATAAAATGAAATCCGTGAATTTAACTTTTTTTCAGTCTTCAGTCAACCTGTAGGAATTTCATTAAAGCCACTTTCATTCAAAAAGTTCGCAATTAATTTTCACTTTCCCGAGCGCGGATTCGAATTTGGAACGGTGGCGCGGAGCGAGCTCTTGCGCGCTGTGTCGGCGAGCATGCGTGCTGACTCGCGAGCCGAGTTGCGGCGACTGGCTGGGTCGCTTTTCTCTTTGACTCTTCGATGATGGTGCGTCGGTGTTCGGTTCTCTCGCGCGCGCGCCGCAGTGCCTGCTCTACATTATGTTCCCTCAACAAAGCATTCTTTCTCGGTGCATTACTATTAGCTGGCGTGACGTTCGCTATTACTTATCAACGATACAGCCGGCACGTTATTCTAACGTAAATTGTTTGGAAAAACGTCATGCGAGACGCTTTTCAAGTGTTTATTGACTCCGAGAAAGGTTTCACTGAGTGTTTATGTCGTATGGTTTATCTGAATGCAGTTTTGTCACGTCCTCTTGAGTGTAAATCACCGCGCGAATGAGTCTACAAAATGAATTCTACGAGAAGTTTACTTTAGAAGCTATTTTTTTTTTTTTTCACCAAAGTTTGCCAACGATTAGTTCTATTATTATTGACTATTTTCTAAGTCATGTTGTATTTATTTTGCAGGCACCAATTACTGAAAGCAAGTGCTGTGGTGTGGAGATGTTACAGGAAGTTAAACAAATCTTAGTAGGTAATACTCTACGGCTAGGGATAGTCTGCCCGCGGAATCAATCCGTCCTAAGTACGCCCTGCTGGTCACTGCTGAAAGTTTTTAGCAGTTGTAGGTGAAATTGAACGTTCCTGCTTGTGTAATTTTTTTATGATAAACTAAATTCTTCTAGTAACCTAGGAACGTAGCAATTACATAATAATGAATAAATGAACCGGCCGGTTTGATACCACCGCACTGAATGAAACGTCGGTCGAAAAGGCTATGTAAATAGTTTGTGTTTTCCGACCAGTTCAGTGTAGCCGGCACGATCAAAAGGGGAAGCACTGACATGGCACCTAGTTCACCCGGTGTTATGGGCTGACATCACGGACGTTGTATGTGATGTAGCCAACCGTGTCAGTTTCCATAGAAAAAAAATGTAAGAATAATATATAATTAACAAGACATAGATTTAGACATATTCACAATTTATAAATTAAAATTATTAAATAATAAAATAATATAATTACGTACGTTTCTACATTTAGATAAATTTATCCTAATATTGTATTGTGTGTGAGTTCTTTCTACGATCAACATGGTTGTAACAAATGCAATTTGACATGGGTAATATATTCCATTCCACCAAATTGATCATTTCCTAGTTCAATTTTGTAATTAAATTCCGAAAAATTGTCATTACATAATGTGAGTGAGTTGTTATTACATGTCGCGTAAGAGAGAGTACGCGTTGTGGTCATAGCGTGAAACACTCTCACAAACAATTTCCCCGTTCGGCATCTAATAATTTATTACGGGTTAAAAAAGTACATAAAACGTGAAATTGCCGTACCATTACATCCCTACATATAAAATGCAACGTCTGCCGTCTATACTCATGTATTATGTTTGTTCGATTAAACGCCGAGCAAGACTCAACCGATGCATATGTGATTTCAATTTGACCAATACAATTCAACATTTCTCCGAATGATTATGAGCTAAATGTAAATCACGATTTCGTAAACGCGGGCGGAGCTATTTTCAATCATATTAAAATAGACCTCGATAGAACCATATATAATACTATATATAATATAATATATATAGAAATATATATTATATATAGTATAACCAATACTATATATAATATAATAAATCTATAAGGGATGGTGATAGAGTAAGTTACTTCGTTTTATGAGATACTGAGTTTGTACACTCTATGTAGGTATGATACTAAAACCAAATTGACGATTTTTACCTATACGAGACACAGGATAGGCTAAATAGTTCCGGTTATGGTAAGATTTGGCGTGGCTCCCATACAAACTGAAATGTTCCGCGCGCCGCGTCGCAGTAGGTATTTAACGAGCGGGACGCCTATGAATATCGACCGAGCGGCCGCACGCTCCATATTATAGAAAGCCAAAATTTTTATTTGACTTGATTTGAATTTTTGACGTGAAATCAAGCCTTACTCTTATGATGATACAATACAAGGTGGAATGCATGTAAGCTAAAATATGACGTCACCGACACGAAACATAAATACCGGGACAATATGGTCAATGCTTAGTTTCTAAGTAATGCACATACAAAACACATATACGCAAAATGAGGAAGGTGGCGCAAATACAACAATAATGCCGTTTTTGTATTTATATGTTTATATTAATTTTGTATATTTTAATAATGTATAAATGTATAAATAATTAATATAAATATCGGCCTCGCCCTTAGTTACATACTTTATTCGAGAAGGTTTATCATTAACCTGACCGCACAGGTCAACCTTCGGCCTCTCCCTCAACGACTTACTTTCATCTTTTAAAATACAAATTTTACGCGAGCGAAGCCGCGGGCAAAAGCTAGTTAGTTAATAAATGTATAACGCATATTATACGCATACAATTTAGTTTTACACACCTCGAAAGGTATAGGTTAGTTAGAAGATGCATCTTAGATAGCATCTTCTAACCTACCCTATTTTTTATTTTTATAATTGATATTTATTAATTTGTTAGTTTAGTTAGACATAATGTCAAGCTTATCTCTTTTTCTGTCAAAATTTTAGTTTACATTTTTTAAGCTGCTTGTGTTTTTGAAAAATAATAAAAAATATATAAATGTATTAATTATTTTTTATTTTGTTGAGTTTATTTTCAATGTACCACGAAGGTCGTGTAATGCACGAATCTGTGATTTTTTGGCAGTATGGCATAGCGGATCTGCGGAACTCTCCGTGCGCGAGTAAAACTCCCACTTAATCGATTTTTTTATTGACCGTATTTGACGATACATAGTAGAGGTGCATTGAAATGTATGTTAGGCAGGCTGTAGTCAGCAGTCGGGCGCGGCGGGGAGCAGCGGGAGGCTGGAGGCCGGGAGGGCGAGGGGGCTGCAGCAGGCTGTGCGTAGAAAGTGGTTCTGAAAGTAGGAGATCTGATCCGGGCCGCGGAAGATGGGGCTGACACTGACAGACGTGAGAATTGATATCTTTATGTGCAAAGAAATAAGTTAACAAATGGTTAAAATTTTAAATAAAGAATTTTCTTTTCACTCCATTCTCAGAATTAATAGGAAGCGTATTTTGTACTCCACACTTCAATTCAATCGGGAAGACGAGCTATTGGATCAACCTTTCATTGTGGGAGCAAGGGAAAGCTGTTGCATGGGATGTCGCCACGGCGCGCGGCGGCGCCGCGGCGGCGGCCGCCAGTCACGGACGCGTACAAAAATCGCCTGCCCTGCCCGTCACGTCGCTCGAGTATTGTTTTTGCTCGTGTAGGCCACGGACGACCGCAGCGCGTAGCGCGGCGCGGAGGCCACAATAGTTTTTCAAGTTTATCCCACAGAACACCGAAATAAAAGCCTTTTACCCGACTACGGCGAAGCCAGAAGGAGAGTATTGTTTTTATTATAAGTGTAAGTAGTTAATATTAATTTTATTTAAATCATATTGTAGAATTTATAATATCATTTAAGTATAATTATTTTAGTTTAGTTTAATTAATTTTGATGATTAAGCATATTTTTATTTATAGTTTATTTTACTTTGTTCCTTGCTTTCTTAGTCTGACTTAATAAACTTCTTGTAAATTAAAGCGTATCGTATATTTTTTAAATAATAAATAGTAATTCGCTAATCGATGTTTCCGCACCCAAAAAGCCCAACAATAAGTTCATCTCTGAGGAAAAAGCCGCTCGGACGCACTGGCTTATTTGGAAAATATACCTTTACCCAACGCTCGTGACGTCACTGGCCGCGCTAGCATCGGGTATATTTTCAAACACAGAAAGTGAAAATTAAGCCCTTTAAAATGTACCTTCACCTAACATTTGTGACGTCACTGACCGCGCTGGCGGCGTCGGGTATGCTTTCAAATGCAGGAAAGCGCGCGCAGGCACTTTAAAATATACCCGACGTCAACGCGACGGCACGGCGATCTTCGGTCTCTCGGAGGAAGGAAAAAGGAAAGAACATATTTTAATTGACAAACAAAAACGACATGCGCCGCCTCAACATTAGGTTAGGGTTAATATAAAGAAGATGCGTGGCTAATCTTCTATATATTCTATATTTTTTAAACCACCAAAACATCACTCATACCACTTTCCTTCCTTCATACGGAATATTAATAACAGCGTCATCGTGTTGGGATCGGGTATACATTAAAGGAAGCCAAGCGGAGTTTCGTTACTTGAAAGAGAAAAGTGTTGCGCTCGGGTATATTTTCAAGTGACAAACTTCCTTTGCTACTTCTTGTATGGAGCGTTGGGTAAAGGTATATTTTCCAAATACGCGACGCACTGGGTCTTACTACACTCGAGCAAAGAAGACAAAGAAGGAACCTCATCGAAACATTAAAAACTCTGAAAGGTCATTACGACGTAGCCAACATTTAATTAAAAATGTACACAATGTACACTAAAGAGAAACTCCGTGGATATTCCTTAAAATTGAACCGAAACAGTTCCAATTCAAACCCAAGAAAGCACTTTCTTACTAACCGAGTAGAGATTCATTAGAAGCAATTCTTGATACATAAATAAATAAAATTAGTACGCCCCCTAAAAAAGTTAAAAATAAAATATAAGCAAATCAGTAAGTATTGATGAATTCTACCATAAAATGAAAGATGTCATAAGTGCAATTATTTATTCTTTATTCATCCTTCGTATGAATTTGTCCTGTTTTGTTTTTACAATCCTATATCAGTGAACGGTTTTAAAAATCTATTTGACAAACATTTGATAAAAATAAAAAAAACTTATAATAAGGTGTTTTCCTGTGTATCATACATAAATCATAAGAAAATAACTCATCACGTGAAGTATACACGCACCAGCTGCAAGCTGCTAGTGTATATAAATTAAATAACAATAAAAGTAGTTTTGAGTTGTTGGCGTAGGTTCAAGGATCAGATTCAGAAAGCAGCCCTGCTCAACACTGTACGCATTGTCAAGAGGTTTCTCTCTCTCCCTAGGGCCCCACCATCGCATCGGTAGCCTGGACTGCGCTCGCCCCGCAAATTTCGTTTTTTTTATATACTAGGCGTGTTTTTTAAATAATTTCAATAGATGTGTAAATAAGTAGATATTATCAATTTATACAAATAATAATGAAGTTTTGTTGTCTTCTTTTCCTTTCTCTACTGTACGCACTATAGGTAGGCACCTATATGTGCATAATATGCATACGCTTATGTATACATGCGTGCATGCAGTGCAATGTGCATAAACTATGCGAGACTTTCTCTACTGTACGCACTATATGTAGGTATGTACCTATGTACATATGAATACGTGTACGTATACATGCGTGCATGCAGTGCAATGTGAACATACTATGCGAAACTTTCTCTACTGTATGAACTATAGGTAGGTATGCACCTATGTACATATGCATAGGCGTATGTATACATGCGTGCATGCAGTGCAATGTGCACATACTATGCGAGACTTTCTCTACTGTACGCACTATAGGTAGGTATGCACCTATGTACTTATGCATACGCGTATGTATACATGCGTGCATGCAGTGCAATGTGATCATACTATGCGAGACTTTCTCTACTGTACGCACTATAGGTAGGTATGCACCTATGTACATATGCATAAGCGTATGTATACATGCGTGCATGCAGTGCAATGTGAACATACTATGCGAGACTTTCTCTACTGTACGCACTATAGGTAGGTATGCACCTATGTACATATGCATACGCGTATGTATACATGCGTGCAAGCAGTGCAATGTGCACATACTATGCGAGACTTTCTCTACTGTACGCACTATAGGTAGGTATGCACCTATGTACATATGCATACGCGTATGTATACATGCGTGCATGCAGTGCAATGTACACATACTATGCGAGACTTTCTCTACTGTACGCACTATAGGTGGGTATGCACCAATGTACATATGCATACGCGTATGTATACATGCGTGCATGCAGTGCAATGTGAACATACTATGCGAGACTTTCTCTACTGTACGCACTATAGGTAGGTATGCACCTATGTACATATGCATACGCGTATGTATACATGCGTGCATGCAGTGCAATCTGCATACTATGCGAGACTTTCGAATTATCTAATAATAGATTTTTTTCTCAGAATGCGCGTAACGTCTGTTTAGCCAGTAATCCAATGGGAAGTCTCCGGTATGGTACCATCTCGGAGGTGATATTGGCTGCTCGCAGCATGCACGCTGGCTCAGCTACACATACCGGATTATATAAAAATACTTTTCTACTAAGCTTTACGAGCTAGACAACTTCCTTTGAAAACTAGCAAAGATATGTGACTCTAACATAACAGACATAAGGAAAAAGCGAGTCGCGACGCAGATGAGCTTGCGCGATGAATCCTATTACCTAACGTTTCCTTACTCGCACTCACGCACGCGAGCGAAGCGCGCGGAGTCTGTGGCACTAACATGGTTACCCTGACCTGGCAGCGTATCTATTTATTAACATAAAAAAGGCTCCACGTTAAACTAATTTGCTGAGCTATTGATGGACAATATGAAAAAAAAATATGTTATGCATTGGTATTTACCTAACAAACATGTTTTAATATTTTGAAAAGGTGTTCAATTAAATGTGCAATAAATAAGGTAAATACCCGTTCAACTTAAATTATATTGAGTATTTTCTTTTCTCTTGTGCAGTTTAAATATAATACTAACATAGAAATATTGATAGCTTTTCCCCACCACTTTTCCTTATAGTAGTAGCTTTAAATTTTGTCTTTTTTTTCACATTTCCAATTTCCCTAGCGGTTATTTCTCCAATAACAACAAATAAGAAACGAGTTTAGTACTTCTATCATCCAGTAGAAAAATGAAAAAGTACCTAGTGTCTTTGAAGGTTTGTGTCGGAGAGTTCAAGTGTACTTGTATTTAAATTAGATTTTTTAATACGATCAAATCAGCCCAGCCATTTAGTTGTTGAGATATGTGTCTAACCTAAATTAAAAAATTAAAAAAAAAAAATAAAAAAAAATACAAAACCGCCCGTTACATCGTTATTACAGCAGCAGCACAACATGAGACGTTATAATTACCAATTTAAGTAATAACTTGTTATATTATTACTAAAACACGAATTAAACTTTGTTACCGCCGCCGCCGCGCCGTCATCACGGATTACTATTACTATCCGCCATATCCTTCCTTACCTATAATAAAATCCAACGTCTGCTTTCTGTCTGAGTGTCTGAGTGTCTGTCTGTCCGCTTATAACTCGAGAACCACTGAACCGATTTTAATAAAACAAAATTCTACGGATAGCTTGATTCTTCCCATCAACTATAGGCTACTTACTATCACGCTAAATGGCTTATGAGGTTAGCAGTGAAGTGAAATATGAGAGCGGGCGGAGTCGCGGGCACAGCTTGTTATATATAAGGAATTAAAACTGTTCTGAACCGCGGTAGTGGCACTGTTGCGCGTCGCCGCGCCGATGCGACGTCAGCTGCACAGGACATGGCAACCGACCACGACTCTGAGAGAGATGTGATAGTGTGAGGTGTGCTTCCCTCCTTCCCACAGAGCCCTGAGCTAGAGTTGAGTAATGCAAATCTCAAAGAGTTCTCATTATAATTCTCTATCTCTATAATATTAAGTTTCAGCCGACTGATGTCCAGTGGCTGAAACTTTGAAGGCTTCTTCTACTATTGCCGTGTTCTGATCATCTTCGAGGATAATGAGACGCACCGGGGGATCCGGAAGGACAGAAAATACATAATAAAACAACTTGAAGCTTGCACTGGGTCATTATAGTAGGCTATGACTGGGTGTATTCGTAGGTATCGAACTGAAGAGACAGATACACAACATACGGCTTTTATAAGCCAAGCAACAGTCGAATTCGAATATCAAAATAAGCTCCTATCGATTACATTAAAACATAATGAACTGGCTAGCTGAATCCTTCTCGGAGGAGTCGCGGCTCGCGTCCAGTGTTTACCCAAATGTTGGGATGTAAAGATCACGCTCCCCGAAAGGACTATTCACCCTGTTCGGATGTAGAGCTCCAGCTCTGTGTTCCTCAAAACCACAACCAAAAATCGGGGCTTCAGTGTGATGTCCCGATAAGGCCGAGGATGTTGAACACAGCCGACCGACATCTTCGAGGTTGATGCGCGACGGTGACAGAGGTCGACATGTTCTGGAAAAAATACAATAATGATTTTACAACAAGAATGTACAAATCAAATCCGTCTTGATCACATGGGGGGGGGGGGGGGGGGTGTTAAAAAAACGGCCAAAAATGATCACGCAATTGTTGAACGATCCCATATTAACAATTTGAATCATCAAAGCAAAAAATTTATTTCAGTAAGAAAAAAAATCGCTAAACTTATAAAACGGATTATCTAAGAGAAATATTTTTAGCTGACTGGAACACATTGTCACTATTTATTGATTTTATTTTATCAGGAACATTTTCGTACAATTTGGGTCCAACCACGTCGAGAGTCTTTTTCAGACATCGCCGATTTATTATATTTGTTTTGTATGTGCGTTACTTAGAAATTAATCATTGACCATTTCATTGTACCATAGGATTAAGACGTGATTCCGCGTCAAAAATTAAGATAAAATTTTGGCTTTCGATAATATTATGGCGAGCGCGGGTGCGGCCACTCGGTGCGCACTGCGCTTTATAGCTGGCACCCGCCCGCGCGCCGCTCCGCGCCGCCAGCCGCCGCGCCCGCTCGCTCATACAGTAAATACCTATTCCGGCGCGCGGAATATTCCCATTTGTATGGGAGCGACATCTTAGCGTAACTGGAACTGAATTTTATTTAACATATCCTGTGTCTCGTATAGGTAAATGTGCTTGTAAGAAGTTTCATCGAATTCAGATGATCGGTTTAAGAGTTACGGAAAAACATACATACATACATACAGAAAATATTTCTAAAAATCGTCAGTTTAGTATCATACATAGTCTATAAACTCAGTCTATTAAAAACAAAGTAGCTTACTCCATGGCCATCATTACAGATTTATTCATTTATTTACATGTTTCTTTTTATATAAACTTTACATTTTCCAAAAATTAAAACTTAAAATTAATATACAAACAAACGGAGTTTCCACCACCGGCGGTGGGGCGAACCCAAGCTACCGATGGTCGGGTCCCAAAGAGAGAAACCTCCGGACGATGCGTGCAGTGTCGCGCAGGGCTGCCTTCTGGATCTGGCCCTTGACTCATCGAGGCTCTTCGCTATCAGCCCATGCGCTGATACGACTATGGGCACAACGATCGTCGAGTCGACGGGCCACATTTTGGTAACCTCGTGCTGCAGATACAGATACTTCAGCATCTTCTTTGCTTCCTTACTGACGAGGTTACCATCGTGCGGCACGGCGATATCGACGAGCGTTGCGCGCCTCGCCTCCCGGTCCACTATCACATTATCAGGTCTATTCGCTAGATATTGTGCAGCCTGTTTCCTATTCCTATGATTTATTATTATTATATTCTTTATTTAACATTTAAAATTTTTATATTAATTTTACATATATTTTCAAATTTATATTTTCGGAAATATAGGCGAGGAGGTGTACTTACACAACTTTTGCACGTTTTTTCAAGATTGAACGGTAATATTTTAATTTCAAATTTAAATAAATATTTCGGGAAACTGCAAGCCGCAAGATTCCAACGTCGCGTCGTGTACACAAAAAAGATCACGTTCGACCCTCCTCTCGGATACAATTATATTTTTCCTAATTTCGTATCAAATTTCAACTTGATGCATATCGATTTATAAATCACGACCCTGTGACAGACGGACGGACGCACCATAGGTTTCGTTTTCACATCTTGGCACGGAACACAAAAATTATTTTCATTGAAAGATGATAATGTTTGTTAATGTATAATAATGTGAAATTGTCTCTCTGCGGTCCGATGAGATCTTTGCGACACTTTCGCTTGACACCGTGCTTGATCCAGAGGCTATTTCCTCCAAGTCCAGAGGCTAACATAAATTACAATACTCTTTGGGTGGAGGCGAATCTGCGCGACGCCAACATAGAAAGAACATCGTGGAAAGAAGAACGTTGGGTTTATGAGATTTTTATTTTTTTATAAAGGTATGTAACGTTTATAAAAAAAAACTTAATGCTTATAAGCGCCACCTATGAAATAACAGTGACAAATTTAATTGCCATGCTCCCGCTTGACGATGTCGGTAACAGATTGCTTTGTTGCCGTGACTGACCGCGAGAGGGCGGTGAATGTCAATATATTGCTCAAGGTTGTCATTATTTGAATTTCGACCAATCAGATTGTGGCCCCTATAACGCACTCTCATTATTTTAATTCGCTCAAGTTTATATATACTTAGCTTCCCCAATGTTTCGGGGAGTCCATTACTACGCGGTAAGCCAGTCTCGTGGGGGAGCTGGTTTAAATCTCCCACAAGGTTGCGGTAAGATGCAAACAATTCGCATGATGGAAAGCGCTTGTTTCGCATACGCAGAATCGGCCTCCGCGCGTGGCGAGGTCCGCTGAAATCACTCCGGCTAACAACCGGAGTCGAAGTTGAATCCCTCCGGCTTACAACCGGAGTCGAAGTTGAATCCCAGATCCCGTGGATCAGTGAACAGGGCCTTCGCGCCCAACTCCACCGACGTAGTAGCTTTGACTCTCTTTTGTAAATTTTTTAACGTTATTTAACTTTTCGATAGGGGCAATGCGGGGCAATGGCGGTTTTTATATTTAAAAAATATAAAAACCGCCTTCAAAAATGAATGAATTAAAAAAATTAAAAATGGAACCCTAGAGTTGAAGGCGGTGGTGCTAAAGCAAGCAAAAATAACCGACCGCCTTCAACTCTAGGGTTCGATTTTTAATTTTTTTATTTCATACATATGGCCGAGATAGGGGCAAGATGTCATGCTAAAAGGCGATAGGTTAGGCATCTCTCACCTTGGCACGGTCCTTACACAATCTACAAGTAACTTTCAATGTGCCTTTCTTGCCGCCTGATAGTTATCTTGTCCTAATAGTTAGCTAAACAAATTAAAATTTTGCTCTGTGCTTTATAATACCAGAGTTCTTGCAGCACAACACCGATTGTTCTGATAGCCTCTGCTGTCGCTGAAGAGCTAGGCTAGGTAGGCTAGGTAGACACAAATAAAAGATGCTGCTTCTGGAACTTATTTTATTATTTGTACATAGGTACTTAAATAACCTACATAATAGATTAGCTAGGTACTTAATATAGAGCACTACAGAGCTAGGGAACACTTTCTGAAAGCACAAACACATTCTATCTGAGTGTGTGTTGTGCTTTATGCACACTTTAACTATATGATTTATTTTGAATCACATTCAATACGATCATACATAACTACCTAGTTTTTGTAAGTTATTACAATCTTTGGTCTTCGTCAGTACAATTTTATGGGTTCATTAAATAATATTTGTGAAATGGGCTGTCGCATTCACTCCAAACACCGATAGACATGTAATCCTAAAATGTTCTGACATATAAATTGACATTCTGATACTTCAACAAAATAATGTATTATGTTATATGTATATATATATAACCCAAAAAATTATACTATATACATACATACATAGGTAATACAGAAGTCACATCAGAACAAATGTGCTGAGTATTGGAATTTCTATGCCAAAATGCACACCATAGTACTTATTGCTCTTCTGTTCTTTAGTGATTCAAAATTGATTAATATTATGTACTTAGGCCAAATAACATTTATTTATACAGGTTGTAAAAAAATACAAGATGCCCTGCTAAAGGGCGACAGGTAGCCACCTCTCAACGTGTCACGGTACTTACTTGCTGCTTGATAGTTATCTTGTCCGAATACTGTACTAAAAGTGGTAGTCGGTGTTGCGCTGTAATTTACCAGAGTATTTGCAACACAACACCGATTACTCTGCTTACCCCGATTGTCAGGATAAAGCGTGTGGTGTGTATGTATGTATAAAAAAGACGTACCTACCGTGGGCCCTTCACAAGCATGTTATGTTCCGGCCTATTTTGAAATGAAAATGTAAATGAATCTAACATGTACCGTGTGGGGTCGGTACTTAAAAAGAATAGCCCCACTGCATCTCTCCCCGTCGCATGTCGTAAAAGTCGACTAAGGGATCGTCAGCGTCGGCAGCTCAGTGGTGCGGTCAGTTATTGGATGGGTGACCACCCGACCGTTGGAGGCTGACCGTGGTTCGGATTCCACGTTAAACTGTAGGTCCCTTCCCTTCTTACCTTACTGGGTGGTAGGGTTTATCCTGGCCGGGTTGGTACCACCGCACTGAGCGAAACGTCGGTCGAAACGGCTATGTAAATATAGTTCGTGTTTTCCGTCCAGTTCAGTGTAGCCGGCGCGAAATGAAGGGAAGCACTGACATAGCACCTAGTTCACCCGGTGTTATGGGCTGACATCACGGATGTTGTAGGTGATGTAGCCAATTGTGTCAGCTTCCATAAAAAAAAAAAAAAAAAATTACAAAAATTTTATTAAAACAGTAAAACAAAATACAACTTCACACAGTCAGTAAAACTAATTAAATAAAATAAACCTAATAAATAATAAAAACTAAATAATAATTACACTCTTACTCTTAATGAATCTTGTTTTATAAACCAAATATTTATTGGAAAAATCCTTTGATTTGAAATTTTTATGGAAAATATACAAATTCGTAGATTGTTGTCTCTTGTATGAAAAAAATAGACATCTGAGAGAAATAAAGCTAGATCTAGATAGACTTCAAATGAGCCGGGAAATTCCCTGAGGATCCAGGTACGTCTTTATACACCCGGTACACGGAAACTTTCTATCTATAGTATTATAAATATAAATACGAGTAGGCACTTACTAAATATTTGTTTTTAAATGCACATGAAAAAAAGTCTATACCTAGGTACAAGGAAAGTTGAAAGCTTTAATTTAACAGTCACCTTCTGAATCGGAATATATTATAAAGCCTACGGCATGAACCCTGCGCACATTCTGTGAAAACGCCATATTTATAAACGCCTGCCAGCTATACTCTTTCCGTCTACGTCTTTTCCTTATTCAAGTGTTTTAAATGTTTTACATATTTTTGTTTTGTAAAGAATCTTATATCTCTCAAATTTGAATATGAGGGTCGATGTATACTTTGTTATACTGAATCGACAAAAAAGTTAAAATTGGAAAATCGTCACATACGACCTTATACTTAGGAGCAGTCTATATACGAGTGGTATTGCTTTACTTATACTACTGGTAGGAGTCTACAGCTCTAGACCTGTTGCTAATGCTACTGAACCGTTCATTGGTATTAGCAATACCATCGAGAGTACTTTTACTGAGAGTGTTACTAAAGTCCGGCCGCTGAGGGAATGTGTTCCTGACGTCTGTCAGTTGGTAACAGTGATGCCAGTCTGGATTGCCTAAAAAGTACAAGGTTGTCAAAATTGTACGAAACCGTATAAACCATAGAAAATGTTCATAATTCCCTTAGTTCGAACGTGCAGTTGCAGGAGTGAGTAATACAAACTTGTAAAATGAGTTATGAAAGACCAACTGACAGACGTCAGGAACGCATTCTCTAAGCGGCCAGACTATTCTTTCCTAATAGGTAGATATAGAGATCTTAGCGTTCACTGCTGCGGTCGGTCGGTCGGACGCTTGCCCCAGCCGAAGTAGAGGAAGACGGTGGAGTACGAGTAGGAGAAGTCGGGCTCGCCGTCGTCGAGCCGCTTGAGTCGCTTGCCGGAGGCGGGGCGCAGGTCGGGATGGTTGCAGCCGATCTCGCCGTTGCCATAGCAGCCCACGAGAGCGGTGCGCGGGAAGCAGCCGCGGAACACCACTTGCTCCATGCTGTGCGCGCGCTCCCGACCGATGCACGACAACTTGAGAGCCGTGCTGTATTGCAATGCCGGGATGCTCTCCGCAAACTGTAACATGGTAACACGTAGTAAGGTATCCCTCTATTTATACCATAAAGTTATTTAGTGTTTTTTAGGCCGCATCAATAAAGCTAGGTATCTGAATTGCACACAAAGGCATAGAAAAATCATTTACAATTTAAGAATTTAATTTATTGAAGACTTGTTTTACTGTCTCTTAGTTATTAACTCGGCCCACATTTATTATAAGCACATACTTCTTGAATGAGGGCCTGAACGGCTGCTTTCTTGAAGACAGAGCTGTCGATGACGAGCGAGTACATGTTGAAGTGACAGGGCGGGCCGGGGAGGACTTGCGGCTCTCGCGGCACCGTGAACACTCCCACAGTCACTGTCACGTCTCCCTCGCCGCAAGCCGCCAGCTCCACAACGCACCCGCCCATCGCGAACGCTGTGTTCGGCTGTCTACGAACATCAACACAATATGTTACAAGCACAAGTTACTCAACAAACTAGACAGCATAGCAACAGTTCGCAAATCTGCTGGCATGATGCCTCTCTGGGCGTGGTTTCGTGAGGAGAGGTGTTTCGGCACTGTCGACTGCACCATTGGTCCCTCGGCACTGCCACCCATGTTAGTTCATGCAAAAAGTCGACTTATCATATCCCATGTCAAGCCAGTTATGACTTTCCTGACAACAGAATAAAATTAAGTATTGACGATGATGCATCCTGACACAACACACATTAATTATTACACATGCCACTTAAAGCATGACAAGGCAATTTCTTAAGTCAACTCAGTGGACCTACAGTTTCACATGGTATCTGAACCATGGAGAAGCTGGTGAAGGTATTGCACGTAAATTCTTTAAATCAGGAAAACTAATTGGCACACACTGACCGGATTTGAACCTAGAACCTCTCGCAAGAGAAGTCGACGCCCTGGCCACCTATCATTAACCACTCGCGCGTCGCTGGGACGACCGTATGTCCCAGCGATAAAATGGTCATAGTGCGTCGCTGGGACAGACGTATGTCCCAGCGCTGCAGTCGACCTTTGCCATACAAATATACACTCTTTTAATATGGGGATATGGCTCTATTTTACCTCTAAAATAAGGTGGAGATATGCTCTTTCGATCTGATTCAATAGGTCAAATGATGACAGCATCGTCTCTTGTTGAAAAAACATTTGAACCACGCCAGTCAGTTCAGTGTCATGGCGGTGAGCGGGTGCCCGTGTTCGAACAATGTTTCCCAAGCGCCGAAGGCAAGCTATATTTCGTATTTGGTTTTTTTAGAAGCGCAATTGAGTGTAGAGTGCACATTTGGTAATGCAGTGGTCATATTATTGAGATCTTGTTTAGAAAAGGCCTCAACACGTTGAATTGACGTAATAAAACATCACCTCACCAAGTGCAGCATTCAACCCACGATTTTGAATAAGAAAAAAGGTGAGTACAATTAAAATTATACATAACTGTGTACGAAATTTTATAACGATTACCACCATGCTAAACTTGCTATAGGTGTTTATATAATGTTTCCTAAAAGAAGCGTATTTCCCGTAACCCCGTCCTTATGCGGTCACAGTCACGAACACCGCGACACTCACGGAATAAGCGCGCGCGCGGCGTGCGACGCGTGAGTGGTTAACCTGCCGGCTCCCAATTGCTCCGCATGAAGCAAATATTTCTTATGTCCACCGGCTCCCAACTGCTTGGCGCCGAGCAGATATCGTACGCCACCGGGTCCCAACTGCTCCGCGCAGCTTTTCATCTAGTGATTTTTTCTTATTTGAATGAGAGAGCACTTTAGATGGATGATTAAAAACCCTTTCCATTGCCATCAAACACACATACAAACGATTCCGCACTCAAACAGAAAAAAATATATTCTCACCCCTTTTTTACCTGAATTTAGCCTGTGTTTAGCCTGAATGTTTGTATTTTTCCCTGTCCTTGCTTTTCTTTATTATTATTTTTTTGTGGATAAGATTCAATAGCCACGTACGTACGTTGTTCGGCTTTAGTGGCAGCACTCTTTACCTAAAATTTGGTATATTATACCTATCTAAATGGGAATTGTCAATTTAGGTTAGAAAAATTTCAGAAAAATATCAACTGCAATTTTTTTCCTGGAGTTAAAAAATCCATCTGTGCTTCTAAATAAGTGAATCCTCACTTGTTTTACATAGTTTTGTAGATAATTAAGCGCAAATAGAGTTTATTGATCTGACTTCATTATTATTTAAGCGGCGCCTGCACAGCAAAAGTCCGGGAGTCAGGAAGGGCAAACATTATTATAACCTGTGGGACCCACAGGTAAAATATGGTGTGCATTATATCTACATAAGGATATTTAGCCTCTCACTTGGTTTTAAAGTAATTCAAGAAGCCGAGGTTCTCATTGTCAGCCAGCAGGAACTGTTCCTCCACGAACACGATTACTCCCTTGATGATGTCTGTGACGCAGATGGCATCCACCACACTGAACACATCCTCTTGCACCGTTCGCTTCGTGCGGTACTGCAACGAGTCAAAAAATTATCTTTATCTTTATTATTGAAAAATGTTTTGTCTGCATGTCCATATCTCCGAGCACAACGGCCTCGTGTCAAGTGCGTTCAAAGCGTCAGCAGCTGTCTGTCGACAACAACAACATTTCATCTGTCCATCTTCCTATCTGCCTCTCTGTAGCAGTCAAGTTTTTTTGTTTGTTTTACTCTTCACAGGAAATGTGTTGTCTGTAGAATGCTCTTCCTTACAAACATTTCATCAGACTTGGGAGAAGTAAACTAAAGTAAAGCAATGTGCAAGAGGAAGAGAACCTGCAGAGTGTGATAGTTGACGTTGGGTATGTGAGGCAGGTAGAGGCCGGCGAGGACGGGCACGGAGGACTTAAGGTTGCCGTGCACGGTGAACGGTGAAGTGCGTGAGGCCGCGAGGGGCATGTAGATGAGCCGCCCGACGTACACGCCCAGCAGGCACGGCCGCCGCCCCAGCAAGCTCCTCTGCACGGCCTCCAACACTGCAACACAACATTATTAATTTAGTTTGCATGCGGGAATGTCTTGTGTGCACTTTGGTTAAGTCTTTTTTTTTATTGCTTCCGAACTTGCTGGCTGTGCCCGAGGTCGAAACCTCAGGCGCAGCCAATATCACCCCCGAGGAGGTGCCAGTCCGGCTTGGATTTTTGGGTACAGAGCGAACTAACTGAAGCACTTCCCTATACTGACCGAACTGAGCCGCTTGATCCCGCCCCCTCATAATTTGTCTTTATCAAAACGATGGATGTAATTCACTAAAATGGTTCACCTAGGTTTCAACTTCAAATTTTCACATGAGAATTCCCTACCTTAACCGCTACACCTGTAGCTATTGTCTGGACTGGAACTGTAAACAAGTTGGCATCGGGGATTGTAACGGCGACTCTCCAAACTTCACACCAGAAATTTGCACTCACAAATAAAAATAAATTTAAAGATGAAGAATTCTGTGTGAAACTCACTGGTGTGCTTCTTGGCGCAGGGTGGGTCGCAGGGCGACGGCGAGAAGTCGCTACACAAGAACTTGCTACCGAGTGCGGCTGCATTGTAGACGGCGAACACGAACAGTGGCGGCGTCTGCACGGGCGTGCGGCTCATGTGCACTGACACGTGCGATGAGAGCCGTGCCCGCTGCACGGTGAAGTCGTAGCTGTGCAGGTTCTCACGCTGTATCGCCTTCGCACTGTCGCACCATAGACGACACACCTGCCGCACATTTGTGTCACATATTTTATGTAAAATGGAGCTCGGTTTAAAAGAATTAAGTACCTACCCAATTATTGTACAGAATCACAAAAATATATTAAAAACAAACAGTTTGCATTGTAAACCAGCAAATTTTTTAAGTAAGTCATAAATGATTTATTTCGTTTCACAAAAGCAATAATACAAAAAAACATCATAATTTAATTTTTTTTTTCTTTAATAAAAACATATTTACTGATATTAATACTGACCTGTGCACAGTTTAACTGGTCCCGCCAGTCCAGGTGATTCAGTATCGTCTTCACAATTATGTAATTGGAAGTTGTCTGCTGCATTCGCAAATGAAGCAAGTACGACTCCTCAGTTTGTGCAGAATCTGTTACATTATCACTGGATGCCACTAAGCTTTCTCGCCCAGCAACAGGAACCTTGTCTAATTCATCTTGATGCATTACTTCGGCTTCGTCGACAGTTTGTGCCGTTTCATTCATGGTCTGTGAGGTTTCATCAACGGCCGACGACTCTTGCCTCGCTATGCTCGTCATACTGTCTACTGTCAGAGTATCTTGTTCCATATTCAATGTCTTTTGATGGCACAGTTTGATCTTCAGACAGTCATGCATTAGTAGATCTGTCAGACATATCTGGCAATTTTTGTCTCAACCGTTTGTCCTTCTTGCATGTACAATTTATTATAAATTTATAATTTACATCTCAGTGACAATGTGGTCATCGTAATGCCTATTGATGGGATCGCCTTTGAGCAGTGCGAGGATGAAGCAGTACAGGTAGAGAAAGAAGAACAGGAGATAGTAGGTGATGTAGACCAGACACTCGCGGAGGTGGCTCCGCAGCTGGCCGCGATTGTGGATCTCGGCCGGGTCGTACTTGCCGAGGTTGCCGCCGGGAATAGAGAACGTCTCGTACCCGAGCCACAACAGCATTGGCAAGTTGCACAGAAACAACACCAGTTGCCCGTGAAGCAGCAGCAACAGCGTCACGAACGCGTGCGCGATCAGCTTGGGCTGCAGCCAGTCATTGAGCTTGTCGCAGCACTCCTGTGCGTTCAGATAATCGCACTCGAGGTCTGACAGAGTAATGATGAAATAAACGAGCAGGAAGAGGATGGCGGCCGTGTCGAGCAGCGCCAGCGAGAACACTAGAGTTTCACCGAAGATCATACCGCGCGGAGCGGGGCTGGCGATGGGCAAAGAGTATTGTAATTGGGCCCCTCGGTGTTCTGGGTGAGTGGACTCGCCCGCCTCACTCACCTCACTTAGTGACCTTGTGATACAGCGTCTCTCGAAAGAAACAAGCGACGCAACATGATTACGATACAATGGGAGCGACTGCGACTGCGACACGAATCACAGATTGGCACTTTGGCACAGACAGTGTGTACAGATAAAATAATAACTTTACGTGAACACGCGAGCGCAAGAATGGCGAGGCGAGAAGGAAGGAATCCTTTGGAGGAATCAATCAAATCAAGGAGAATATCAAGAGAATTGTACCCTCTTTAGCAAAGAATATAATACTACTCTCTTTAGCGGCTTGGCGTTTGAAGGACGAAAAAAAACCGAAAAAAAACAAAACCATTTTTTATATATATATTGTTTTTATATTTATTCGTCCCTTTTCGGGACAGGCAAAACTTATTAGAGTATACAGCCTTTTCTGTTGTACTTCTAATGTCTGTTGTTTTCTTCTCGGATTGCGAGAATCTCAAAAATATATACTTACTTTTTTTTACGACGACGCGGCAAACAAACTTGTTCATCCGCCATCTTTTTTTTATGGTAAAAAAAAATAGGTAATAAAACTTTTAAGTTAAACGGTTTTATTAAAATAACTAGAAAGAAAAACATCAGCTGTACAAAAAACTAGAAAATAATAAGGACACAAACCTGGGCCTTCTTAAGATTTTACGTCTGGGCTAAGAAATCGTGCAATACTAGCGTGCTGTCTTCTCATGTCGGATGCCAAAGGGCACTTTGTGTCGCTGCGTCAGCGGAATAAGTAATAAATTGAGACTTTTAACAGACTAATATAAAAACGTGGGGCGCATGTTATTACGCATATTATACGCCCCACGTTTGATGGGGTACAATACGGAAACCTTAACTTGGGTAAATTCAAACAAATATCCTGAAAATTATTTTTGTTTTATTTAAGTACTCCTGCCTCCATAATCAGACCCTCGTCACCAAGTGTATTCTTAGAAGTATGGGACACTCGTCAAAACCAACCAAATGAGCCCAAACTAGAGGGGGTTACTAGTAACGGTTGAAGAGTTCCACTGTCCACCTCCTGACTCCATCATCAGACCCTCGTCACCAAATGTATTGGTAGAAGTATGGGACACTCGTCCAAACCAACCAAATGAGCCCAAACTCGAGGGGGTTACTAGTAACTGTTGAAGAGTTCCACTGTCCACCTCCTGACTCCATCATCAGACCCTCGTCACCAAGTGTATTGGTAGAAGTATGGGGCACTCGTCCAAACCAACCAAATGAGCCCAAACTCGAGGGGGTTACTAGTAACGGTTGAAGAGTTCCACTGTCCACCTCCTGACTCCATCATCAGACCCTCGTCACCAAGTGTATTGGTAGAAGTATGGGGCACTCGTCCAAAACAACCAAATGAGCCCAAACTCGAGGGGGTTACTAGTAACGGTTGGAGAGTTCCACTGTACACCTCCTGACTCCATCATCAGACCCTCGTCACCAAGTGTATTGATAGAAGTATGGGACACTCGTCAAAACCAACCAAATGAGCCCAAACTAGAGGGGGTTACTAGTAACGGTTGAAGAGTTCCACTGTCCACCTCCTGACTCCATCATCAGAACCTCGTCACCAAATGTATTGGTAGAAGTATGGGACACTCGTCCAAACCAACCAAATGAGCCCAAACTCGAGGGGGTTACTAGTAACGGTTGAAGAGTTCCACTGTACACCTCCTGACTCCATCATCAGACCCTCGCCTCGTCACCAAGTGTATTGATAGAAGTATGGGACACTCGTCAAAACCAACCAAATGAGCCCAAACTAGAGGGGGTTACTAGTAACGGTTGAAGAGTTCCACTGTCCACCTCCTGACTCCATCATCAGAACCTCGTCACCAAATGCATTGGTAGAAGTATGGGACACTCGTCCAAACCAACCAAATGAGCCCAAACTCGAGGGGGTTACTAGTAAATGTTGAAGAGTTCCACTGTCCACCTCCTGACTCCATCATCAGACCCTCGTCACCAAGTGTATTGGTAGAAGTATGGGGCACTCGTCTAAACCAACCAAATGAGCCCAAACTCGAGGGGGTTACTTGTTTGGTTGTATCATGGATAGGCACAATGAATGCTACCAAAACGTCGTGTTTTAATATTTTATTTAGTTCACAGTTTCAGACATCCTCACGCTCTCCTTTTAGGTTATGCTCGACTGCCACTCCCGCGCTGTCAAGTCAAACCCACCGACTCTACCCTACACGTCAGTGATCATTATTTTAGTTGACTAAGTCTAACATGCCCCTTCTCTCACTAATGTATAACTAAAGAAATATAAACATTGGCAAACAATACACACTTAACTCTGCTATGGACCTAAGCTAGGTAGTCTACTGGCTAATTATTACAAACATATGAGATATAAATAACAATCTAGATACCTACTACAAAAGTTTACAGGTTTAACCGCATCGGCGGCCTAACAATTCTATTAGATCGTCTAACAGGTGTGCCAGGTGAGGTAAGCACAGGTTGTGGCCGGAGTACTGATGGCCCCCTCGGAGCCTGAGGTGATGCACACAGAGAGCTCGGCATCTGAGGAGTCTCAGCACTTGAGCTCCTTTCTTCCCCCCTCTTGTCAACTATTACGTCATCATCTTTCTGTAGCTTTTTAATAAAGTGAGAATTTCTTCGATACATTTTCAAATTTTTAATTAACTGTACTATATACGAGCGAGGCGCAGCTAATATATTTTTTACTACTCCTGGTTCCCAAAGTCGTGTCCTAACATCTTGCACCATCACTTTCTCTCCTACTTGATATATCTGTTCATTTATGGTGTTTTTATCATACAACACTTTTTGTTTGTTTTGATTTTCTAACATTTTATTATGTATTTTTTCATCAACTTTGATGTGTCGCAAATTATTGCTATTCATAGGTAATTTGGACCTGAGTGATTTACACATTAGTAACTGAGCAGGAGAGTAATCTAACTGGGCTACAGGTGAGTTCCTATAGTTTAGAAGGTACAACTCTAGATCTTGCTGTTTCTCACCGGCCTTCCTCAACATCTGCTTCGCAATACCAACTGCCTTCTCCGCCAAACCATTGCTTTGAGCATAGTGAGGGCTCGAGGTTTGAATTGTAAAGTTCCAAGATGCGGAAAATTCTTTCATTTCTTTGCTGTCGAAAGGCATGTTGTCGGCTATAACGACACTTGGTATCCCGAACCTACAGAAATTTTTTTTCAATTCGCAAATAATTGTTGCACTGTTTTTCTTGTTGACTGGTACAATTTCTAACCACCGTGAATAGTAATCAATTAGGACCAAATAATCCTGAGACTCAAGTTCGGCAATATCAACAGCTATTTTGTAAAAAGGAATATTTGGTATATCATGGCTTTTTAATGGTTCAGCAATTTTTGATCTACTGTACTTTAGACAGATTTGACAATTGTTCGTGTGTGATTCAATATCAGAGCTAATACCTGGCCAATACACAATACTTTTTGCAACCTTTTTCATTTTCTTAGCACCCAGGTGAGTATCATGCAGTAAGTTTAAATATGAGTGTCTTAGTAAATACGGTATAATCAAGCAATTATTGATAAACACTAGGCCCTTTTCAACTGTGATGTCATTTTTTAGCTTAAAATAGTGAGCGGTCTCCCCGCCGGCAGTGCACCGTGTCGGCCAGCCCGACTGATACCACCGCAACACACAACTCAATGAGCCATCCTTGTTTGTTTCCTCTCGTAGCTTATCCAGTTCTTTGCTTGACACGGTTAGAGAATTTACACAAACAGTATGAACAATGTCCTGCATCTGAATGTCTTCGGGCTCCTGTCGGCGTAGACAGTTCCTACTGAGGAGATCAGCAAGGTACATTTTACTACCAGGTAAGTAAATGAGTTGGAAATCATATATTAATAGTTTGAGCCGTAACCTTCTGAGACGGTTGTTTTTTATTTGATCAATACTTTTTTTAGCAATTGATTCTAAAGGCTGATGATCGTTGAATATTTTGATTCTGTGTCCATAGATAAAATTGTGAAATTTTTTACACGCAAATGTGACTGACAACATTTCACGTTCAATTTGAGCATAGTTGGATTCCGTGTCTGTCATAGATCGTGAAGCACAAGCTATTAGCCTACCCTCTTGAAAAAGCGCGCATCCCACTGCATATTGTGATGCATCACAGTGAATTTCTATTAGTTTATGTGGATTAAATGACGCTAGTATTGTCTTGTTTGCGATTATACTTTTCAATTTAGTGAGGATCTCCTCATGCGTTTGAGACCAAAGCCACTCTGATTCCTTTCTCAGCAACTTACGGAGATGCGCAGTCAACTCAGACATGTTAGGTACAAAATCTCTTAAAAAGTTCACTACACCTAATAGTTTTTGCAATTCTTTTTTGTTTTTTGGCGATTCTAGTTCTGATATGGCCTTAACTCTTTCTGGGTCTGCTCTCATACCCTCTTTGCTAAATATATAGCCATAAAATTTAACCTCATCTGATATGTACTGTAACTTGTCTGGGTTGAACTTTACATTATTCTCTCGAGCTCGCTGTAAAACTTTGTTTAGTATAGCTTCAAGTTCTTCAACATTTTCAGCAGATAGAAGCAGGTCATCAAAATAAACCGTAACACCCTCTATGCCCCCAAAATATTTTTGGGTCATTCTCTGAAACCTTTCAGGGAGGGAGCAGAGGCCAAAAGGAGCCCGAAGATATCGGTAGCACCCAAAGGGTGTACTGAATGTGCATAGTTTGCTACTTGGCTCACTTAGTCTGATTTGGTGAAAGCCATCTTTTAAGTCAAGTACACAAAAAACATTTCTATTTATGAGCTGTGACCGAATATCATCTAATGTAGGTATAGAGAAATTTTCACGCAGAATATTTTGATTTAAGACTGTGGGATCTATGCAAACTCGCAGTTTACCATTAGGCTTTTCCACTATTACAATATTGTTTACCCATTCTGATGGCTCTTCTACTGGCGTTATGATATTTCTTAACTGCAGATCTTTTAGCTCATTGAGTAGTCTGTCACGGATGGCCATCGGGACTCGTCGAGGCGGATTGGACTGCGGACGGGCGTCCGGCTTCAGTTTTATATCATACTCGTCTGGGAACTCCCCTAAACCTGAAAATATATCAATATTATTGTGTATGAATGTTGCCTTTTTGTCTATTACTTGACATACATCCACTCGTTGCAAGCAGTTTAGAGCTACACAAGTGGCTAGTCCCAAAATAGGGATGCAGTTTACATTATTTACTAGCAAGAATTTTACATTTTCAACTTTGGAAACATGTTTCAACTGAAGTAGTTATGTAACCTACCGGTTTAATAATATGACCGCCAAATGATTTAATTACTACTGAACATTGGTTTATCTTACTTTTCTGTAAATTGCATGTTTTTATATAACTGTATGGTAGAACATTAACTTCGGCCCCGCTGTCTAATTTGAAATTTATACCATGACCGTTAACACGAACTACTTTGAACCATTTATTAGGATGTGTCACCTCCTGTTGACTTTCGCTGCAGTCGACGCTGTAGGTCTCATACTCCTCAGGCTGCTCAGTGCTCAACTCATACGCGCGAGGTGCTCTGCGATACCGGGCTGCTGTTGCGCCTTTCTGGGATGTGGTGTATTGCTTGGGTGTGGAGCTTCTGCATTGCTTGGCGAAGTGATTTTGCTTTCCGCACTTGTTGCAAGATGAACCGAGTGCTGGGCAGCTTTCATGCTTGTGCGTGTGACGGTTGGACCCGCACCTTGAGCACAGTACTTGGCGTGGTGCTGCTGGGCCCGCTACTGGTTGTAAGGCTTCCACTTCTGCCGTTGATGGTTTTAGTATTTTCATATTTTTCTCCGCCAGCTCTACTGCCTTACAATAGTCTAATGTTTTCGTAAGGTCAGGATTGTCCCGAATCAATTTTTCTTGAGTGTTGCTATCCTGCATGCCGATGATGATTTGAGATTTCAACATTTTCTCTTCCTGATCTTTGAATCCGCAGCATTTGATTAGCTTCCTGAGGTCTGTGACATAGTCATCAAATAGTTCACCATTTGTCTGTTTTCTGGACATAAATTTGAAGATATTCAGTGTCATGTTTTCCTTTGGGGTGCAGTACTGTCCGAGAGCCGCATAAATTGATTGTATTGTCTCTTTTTTTTCATTCTTGATTGTACTGTAAACTCTTCTTGCCGGCTCACCTAGTAGGTTTTTCAAGCGAGCGACCTGAATCGCTTCCGACTTTTCATCTGTTTCCGTGGCGGTGAAGTAGGTTGTGACGTCTTCCTTGAACCTTTCGAACTCCTCGCCAAGGTTCGGCGCCGCTAGATTGAGCGGACCGGGAGGAACGGCCGCGTAACTTGCCATCGCTCTTTATTTCTTTTCTGCCGAGCTGCACTAGGCCATTCACCGTTAGGTTAGAACACCGGCTGCGCCATGTTTGGTTGTATCATGGATAGGCACAATGAATGCTACCAAAACGTCGTGTTTTATATTTTATTTAGTTCACAGTTTCAGACATCCTCACGCTCTCCTTTTAGGTTATGCTCGACTGCCACTCCCGCTCTGTCAAGTCAATCAAACCCACCGACTCTACCCTACACGTCAGTGATCATTATTTTAGTTGACTAAGTCTAACATTACTAGTAACGGTTGAAGAGTTCCACTGTCCACCTCCTGACTCCATCATCAGACCCTCGTCACCAAGTGTTTTGATAGAAGTATGGGACACTCGTCCAAACCAATCAAATGAGCCCAAAATCGAGGGGGTTACTAGTAACGGTTGAAGAGTTCCACTGTCCACCTCCAGACTCCATCATCAGACCCTCGTTACCAAGTTGAAATTATCATAATATTGTATTGTCACGAGAACTCAAAGTGTGTGCAAACTTTCATAAAAATCGGTTCAGTCGAAGTAGTTGAAAAAGTTGTCGCAAGATTTGAAACAAAGATAGAAACAAACAAACAAATATACGGAGTCAAGCTAAATAAAACAGTTTAATTTAATAAAAAACATATGTTTATAGGAGCATTTTTTCTCCTAACATCTCCCAACAAAAAAATTTAATCAAATACCTCTAAAAACCAACCATGCTATAGACCCTTTTTGCCAAACACGAAACGTAGGTACTTACCTAGCGCGACGTCTCTAGATTTATGGCGGCGGCGCGGCGCAAAGGCGTTACTTTGCTGGTAGCTGCCGCCCGACAGCGCTCACTGCGCCATGCAGACTATTGCGTTGCATGCGGCGGGGCATGTGTCGCGCGCGGCTCCCGGGCCGTATCGGTATACGGACGCGGAGTACTTAAATATGGTGATTGATTATGTTACCGAGACTCCAATTGGAACTTAGTTGCTGCTGTGTTGATGTATGAGCAGCTATACGGTGTGCGTGTATGTGGGCGTGCCCGGATTGTAAACGCATTCGGCGTAATAAGAGGTGACAGTGACACTCTAGTTCGTGTGAATCAGAGCATTGTGAGGAGGACTACTCTTTGCATCCGAGAGCAAGGTGACCATTTTCAGCAATTTTTGTAATAATGTGGGTAAGTACCTAGTATGTAAGTTCCTAACTACTAGACTAGTGTAAGTGAAGAGACATACATACACACACATCCTCTCACACTTTCAAAAACACAACAAACAGCTGTTATGCGTTTTGATTGAACATAGTACGGTCATTGACCCCGTACAATGCGACTTACCTACTGTTACACACAGGTCTAGTGACCTTGTGAGTTGTGACTTACTTACAACAAACAACTCTTCTGCGTTTGATTGAACATAGTACGGTCATTGATCCCGTCCGTACACTGCAAGTTGCCTACTGCTACTGGTACACACACACATGTTGATCTGTTTAATGTTTAGGTAGCAAACATGTTTTGTTAAATTTATCGAAAAGTAATGCTAAAAACATTTTTTTTTTGCGTAACGTGTTTATATGAGTGTGTATCTAACCCTCCCGAAAATGACATGGCTAACGTAACACCTTATATATTAACATTTTGTGAACACTCTACATTTGGCGCTTACCAATCATGTCTTTCACAGGCATTGGGAATAAATAAAGAATATTTCAAACAACATACAAACATATTGTCAAAAAATTTAATATCAACATATTTTATATTTACAAGGCTTTATAATACAGGGCAAGTTAACATAAATATTGCATTCTGTGATTGGCTAGACTTCTCTACCTTTTTACAATATTAGTGAAAAGCAGCAGTGAAATGCAGCTGTGAAGCATTTTCACTTGACAGACAGAACAATAGAAGAGACTTCTCAAAAGAGAGAGATCTGTCAGAGTTTTACCACCAATTGTACAAAAGATGGTTCTCCTTCGCTTCTAACATTCATTTACTGACCTCTACAATGAACTTTTTGAAAAAATGTACCTAGTAGTTAAATATATGTACGGCTGTAGAATATTTATTCAGATTCAGAAGTCTAGCCACTTCATCACACGCAAACGCACATTTCCGTACACAGATGTTTTTATGTTATTACATCATAATCAATATTAAAAAAAAATTAAACTCTCCTAAAGTAATTACAACAAATAACAAGTACACTAATCTCACTTAAAAGCTTGTTAAGTAAATTTTGCAATTAAATATATTTTATTTAAAATTAAACTAGGCCTTCAAACTAGTTTTAATTACATTAACAAAAACATACTTGAAGTTATTCAACACGGAAGACCCCACGCGGTTATTCCAAAGTAAAAACATGGAGAATATTACGAAGAAATTTTAACTTAAAATTGCATTACAGCAAGTGAGCGATTTATATTAAACCTAAAGATTTCATCTACCTTATATGTAAAATAAATGAAATCATTAATAATTTTGATTTCATCTAATGGAATAAATGAACTAAATTCACCAGGCATGAAACGCAGTGGGTAAAAGTATGCAAATGATACATCTGTTTAAAACATATAACTGTGTTCTGCAACATTGCAATAGGCATATATTGTTCGTAATAAATAAGTAAAACACCCCAAATGTGCGAATTAGACTTTGGCGCACCAAGGGGGTTCTGTACCACCAGGCCACCAAACAATATATCTGTGTTATGTGTTTACCAAAACAATTGTGTTTCGAAAGTAACGAAACACCTAAATAAAAATTACAGCAATGGTTTGACTGTCAGGCAAACTGTTGAAGTTAAAATATAAAAATTTTGTTTGTCACAGCTATTACATTGTCGAAAAAAACCTGTTTTCCTGTAATCCATGGCTTAATATATACTATCCAATAAAAATAAAAATTAGAGTTTTAGAAACCTAAGAGAACAGGGTGGGAATGGTAACTTTTTGCACATTTTTATATCCATATAATTAAGACCACTGAACATAAAATTGCAAAACATTCTTAGAACTGTTTCAAATTAAAGCTTACACGATATTTCAATTAAAAAAAAATATTTTTTTGGTAACAAGACCTTTACTTATGAATCTAAAATATTTTTTTATCCAGTTATTGACGAGTGATGTATGTGTGCGTCATCAAGATTGATCATGTCCCAAATTTCAAGTTTCTAAATTAGTTCTAAATGAAATGAAAAAACCTCTGTGACAAACGGACGGACACGCGAGTGATCTTATATGAGTTCAGTTTTTGCCTAAGGCACGGAACCCTAAGCAACAGGTCTTCACTATTAGTGCTCCCAGAAAAATAGAATGGACACAGACTGATGATTCCAAAACACGGTTTAACCCACAAAACATACAAACGAGTAGAAGTTTGCGACATAGCAGGATCAATATTTTAATAAAACGAGCCCTAGCCACGGCGGACATTCCAAATTTATTAGAACCGCCTGGCTTATTTCGTGACGATGGAAAGCGGCCTGATGGCATCACTTTGATCCCGTGGAGCAAAGGGAGGGCGTTGGTGTGGGACGCAACGTGTGTGGACACCCTTGCCCCCACTCACATTGTCGGTTCCTCCATCTCTGCCGGGTCTGCTGCTCTCGGGGCCCAAAATTTTAAGAAGAGCAAATATTCTACCCGGTGTTGCTCCTTTGAGTTTTTAGCCTTCGCCGTGGAAACCCTTGGCGTGTGGTCGCCCGACGCAAAATGCTTTACTGATCAGCTCGGAAAGTTGTTAATAGAAAATTCCGGCGACCGCCGCGCCAAATCTTTTTTTCTCCAGCGAATAGGGCTGGAGATTCAAAGGGGCAACGCGGCTAGTGTTTTGGGTACGGTGGGGGAGTCGGCGGAGATGGATGAATTTTTTTTTATTTAATAGGTGTTAATTTTAGTTTTCTTTTTTTTCTTCTTTGTTATTATAATTGATTACTTTCTGAATTCCCTTTAAATAAAAAGTTGCCAAAAATAAAAGAAGTAGTAGAAGTAGCGTGATGGATGAGGTATTATTTATTATGAAGACCAGTGTAACCAAATTCTCATACAAACTATTTTTAAGTTTTAATAACTCCAAGTTAAACACACTCTTTGTGAGGCTATCGTTTTTGTTTTTTTTTAATAGGAACTTACTTAAAACATTTGCCGTTTTGTATAGAAAATAAAAAATTGGCTGCGCCTGAGGCTTCGACCTCGGGCACAGCCACCCAGTTCGGAAGAAATAAAAAAAAAAGGATAATATAAAGGAACAAAAAATATTGTGCACAGGCAGTATTCTCCAAAAATCGAGAATTCCCGGAAATTCCTAGTCGAGAATTCTCGAGCCCCGTGAAAAACAAATTAGTCGAGAAATCAGAAATATAGTATTGTACCGTGTGGGGTCGGTTCGCACCGTGTGAGGCCGGTACTGTAAAAGAATAGCCCCACTGCATCTCTCCCCGTGTATGTCGTAAAAGGCGACTAAGGGATATGAGTCCCTTCTTATATTACTAGGTGGTAGGGTTTAACCCGCCCGGGTTGGTACCACCGCACTGAATGAAAGGTCGGTCGAAACGGCTATGTAAATAGTTTGTGTTTTCCGTCCAGTTCAGTGTAGCCGGCACGACCGAAGGGAAGCACTGACGTGGCACCAAGTTCATCCGGTGTTATGGGCTGACATCACGGATGTTGTAGGTGATGTAGCCAACCATGTCAGCTTCGATAAAAAAAAAAACCCTAGAGTCAACAAATTCTATGAAGGTATTTTTAACCGATTCGGAGTAAAATGTTTTCCCTTGTAAAAAGTTATCCAAATTTCGCAAAAAATGGTAATCCATGAGTCTCCAGCTTCAGCTCTTGAAGCGAAGTGAAGTGAAGGGTGTGGTTGGGCGTTGTCACAGATTACTAATAGTTACTTCGTAACAGATGAATCTCTCCATAGAAAAAGTTCCATACCTTCGGCTTTAATAGCCTAAACTTTTGCGTCGCCAGTCGCTGCGTGCGAAAATGTACCTAAACGAAAGAGCGTAAAGTGATTATTGCTTTGTAGCTGGGCGCGGACGCGGGCCTTGAAGCAAACTCGGTGACGCTAGGGCTGCTACTTTCGATAAAAATATCAATGCATTATATTGTAAAGAGGAAATATGTGTGAATGTTTGTTCGCGAGCTACAGCACAGATTTAAAAATGTTTAGGCACCTATCTTTTTTTTTTGTTTTAACATATAGGCTACTCCTGTAATGTTATTATTGTTAAAAATAAATAATATAAAAAATAAAGTATGTACATAGTGTTAAATCTTGTACGATGGTATGGAACCCTTCGTGTGCAAGTCCGACTCGCACTTGTCCGGTTTTTTAGAATAATTATTGCTCAACAAAAACAATATACTCAAATTTCTTCATCAGCAGGTAAATGGAAAAAAGAAATCTTTTATCTCTCCTCTTGCTGGATTTACATCCATCTACTGCACATAAACTGCCACTATTAACAGAAGCCATGTCAACTTGAATTAAGATATAGGAAAAGAAACTCTTTGGATATAGGTAGGTACGACCGTACGAAGCAGTAGCGTGAGCGCGCGCTCGCGTAGGTTAGCTCCACGCGGCTGTCGGCAGCCCAATGAATTATGGGTCGCCGGCGGCCCGGCGGGCGGTAGGTAGTTTTCGCGCGCAAGTACATAGAGTGCGTGAGCCCTGGCGTTGTTGTGAAGCAGCAGTGGCGATGAGCGATTAAGCAGCTTCTGTTGTTTTACTATGAGCTTCTCCGTCATTGTTTTAAATTTGTGACAGTATAAGTCTGTAGTTACAGTTGAGCCAGATCTTATAAAGCTGTACCACCCTACCGTTACCATAAGCTTCTTTTGGGCGATCTTTCATTTTGGGCATTGTTTGGCTGGAGTCCCTTTATTCAACCACTGTAATCATCGCTTACGGTTGTCATACAAGATTCATTTCTGATCGCAAGTAATGATCCGACTCAATTACCTCATCATTGTGTCGGCTCAGCAAACATCGATATATCTATGCAGATGGCACCACATTAGTAACGCAACGGATCGCGTATTAAAAAATAATGCCAATTAATTTTCAATTTATCCATTATTTAGGTCATAACAATACCTAGCCTATAACAAACGACGAAATAACAAATGACAGATTTTGAAAAAAGTATAGCAAGTATATGTACTAAACAAAAATTTGCCATGTTCAAAGTAGCCAGTTTGTGAAAACAGCAGTTTCATAGGTAAGCACCTCGTTTCGACGCAAAGTACCGGATTCGCAATTGACCAGTCACGCAAATGACCATGAAATCTGAAACTAAATACCTAATATTATACAGCACAATAAGGTTTTCATGTATTTTTAGCTTGATGACTTCCGTGACAGTAATGGAAGGCAACTGATATGAGCGTCCGCTTACTTGTGGTACGCACAACGTATCAACTTCTATTCAGTTTCTATATTCTGTGGTGTAACCACACTGCGTATCAGATATTGGTTTATGAATTTCGTTCATGTCTTGTAATACATTCTAGCACCAATCTTACTAAAGCTGGTTCTCGGCCAATTTCTCCAAAGAAAGTGAGAATGAAACTTTGTAATAAAAAAAAAATCTATTAAACACTTTACAGAAAGAAATTATGTGTTCAGTGTCCTCTCAAAGGAATAAAATAACCAAACCAGATGACAATGAGTTCAGCAAACATTTTTCATTTTTTTGCAATATAAAGAGTAAGACAAAACTAGAGTTAAAGTTTAGGTGGTGGATGTGTAAAATAAATACACATATTCTCATGCACATATTCAAGCAGCTGAGACCAGCTCTAAGCCACCACTAGCTATTAACACCCTAATTCTCTTCACTTCGCTGGTCAATGTTGCTAAATTGCTAAAAATGCACGTCGCTTCCAAGATATAACCAAGGTATATAAATATATCTATACATTATGTAGCTACCCTATAAAAACATATTCACATCACCTGCGTGTTAATTTTTGCAAGTACACATAAAGAACGTTTTTGATACATACAATATGACCCTTACTTTAAACTGGATTACATTACCGAGCGCAGATGTTACAATCTCAGATCGTTTGGGCAAAAAGTTGGGCCTACATTACAATAAATAATCTCATAAAATATGGCAAAATACCTCCTAAGCCTTCCCTAAATCCATCTCATGGACATATATACTATGAAATGTCATACATTCTGCTAGCTAATAAATAACTGAAATACTTAAACCTACACTGGTTGAGACAGAAGCGAGCGGCGAGGAGGCGGTGTGACGCGCGGCCGACACTCTCCTTGTATTTGTCTGTATTATATAATTTATATCGTATAATAAATGCAATATGTAATGGCATTACACTTACTGAACTCGCTTGCGAATATTGTTTTATTTCCTTACACCTCACTAAATAAGCGACTTGCTAAATAAGTATAGCGGCAGAGATGGGATCGCGCTCTAGTTAACGGAAAGGCAAATTCGGGGGAAATTCAAACTTAGATCTAGACATAATTTTCTGCAAACAAACGAACAATATAAACTCAAACAAACGGCGGACGATGCGCACCGAGCGCGGAGCGCTCCGCAAGCATCTGCGCGACGCACCGACAGCACAAGATAACTACACGATACGCACCACACGCATACCATTACAATTTCTCAATAATTTCATATAATATTTAAACTTAATCGATAATCTTGCACCTAAGTAGATAATAATTAAACAATAAATTGGAATGATGTCTAAAGAGAGAATGTATCATTTCAACAGAGCATAAGAAGACAAAGTTATCCATCGCCAGATCTAGTGTTGGATAGACGTGGTATAGAGAGCACTAGGTGGATGTGATGTAGAGGGGCGAGTGGAGGCAGATGCTTGCGGAGTGCGGTGCGGCCTCCTTCTACACTACGTGACTTGCAAGTTGCACTTGTTCCCGAGGTGGTCCTCCGTGCCCCAGCGCCGCCGCCCGCTGAGGCGTACAAACCGGTCGCACGCACCGTGCAAGCGGGACCCTTTAATTTTTATCAAGACTGGAATGTCGCTTGTGATTTGGGAAACTCAGGTCCCGGACGAAGCTGAGGATCGATCGTCGGAAATCGATCTCAGTTTTGTACCGTAAACGATGAAAACATCAACATATTTTTTCTAACGATATACGTTCCCTAGTTTTGGTCGTCGGGCGGAATGCAGAAAATCCACAACTAAGTTGAGTATTACAGTACGTCCACTATGATACACGTTATAAATATGAATCTACAAATTATACCGTAAGACATACATTTCACTAGTATTTTTACGGCGTAGCCGACGATACCGATATAATAATTTAATAATGAACTACTCGAAATGCTGAACCGAGCACGAGCACGTCCCCACGAGTGAAGCTCCACACTACAGGGTGTTATCAAATAGCTTATGTCCATTGTCCGCGTATTATAGCATTACTCTATCTATAATCATTAAGTACATTTTCAGTAAAAAATCCTAAGCTTATGTTCCGAGAACTATCCCTTAGTGAAGGGTCCGTCCACTGTCGTTGGTGCTGAGTCACTCAGAACGTGGGGGGCTAAAGTGCGGCGGCGTAGAGGAGGGACGAGTGTCAGGTGCCGTCGTAGTCGATTTTGTCCCACGAGTAGAGGAGATGGGTGGGGCGCGGGGGCGGGCGGGCCAGGACGCCGCCCAGCAGCGGGTCGCACTGCGGCTGGTGGCCGCGCCCAAACAGATTGGGGATCACGTCCAGCTCCATGTAGTCGCACTGTTCGCCGGGAGCTACACTCATGTTGGTGTCGCAGTCCAGCTCGATGCCGAACTCCTTGAGGTCGAAGCCCTGGTGGTCGGCGCGCGACTCTTCCCCAAACACGCCGTGGCCGGACATGTCCTCGTCGCGCAGCGGTGGGAATGTGAGCTCGCCCATGTTACCGAACACGTCCACGTCCCCGTCGGTGCACCCGACACCGTCACGCGCGCACTCGTTGATGTCCATCGGCTCGTCGGCCGCGTGCTCACTCTCCCCGCGCAGGAAACTGCCGAACAGGTCGTGTGCATCGCCGTTCTGCCCGCTGAAGTCGGTCGCAAACCCGTCGTTGGACAGTAGATCGACCGTCAGGTCGTCGGCGACAGTCGAAGAACAATCGACAGAACCCGAGCCGCCGCTGTGTAGGTCCGCGTGCTTCAGGATTTCATTCTGGATCTCATTGAGCTCTCGCTGAAGTTCGTCGCCGGCGAGGCGCGAGCGATCGCCGAGAATGTCGTCGCGGCTGAGCACCTCGCCGGGCGAGAACGGCTCCGAGACTAGGAAGTCTGCATCGAGGTCTCGCTCCGAGCTAACGGCCGAACGCGGCAATTCACCGTTCTCCACCAGGATCTCGAGCACGTCGTCCATGTCCTCAGCGAGCCGTCGACTGGTTTCTGGGGCGGGAGCGGGCGGCGGTGGAGGCGGAGGGGGCGGCGGTGGAACTTGCAGCGGTGCCTGTATCGACGCGTGCATAGGTGCCTGTATTGATGCCTGGAGCTGTTGTGGCTCATAGTGAGAGGGTAGTATTGCTATTGGGACTACTTTGACACCGTTTAGGATGTATGCAGGGCTTGGAGCTTTGACATCAACTTCTGAAGAATCCGTAGTGCTCGGCGACTGCACAGCGATGAGACGAACGAGGCGATCGGGCGAGGGTTCGGGCGCGGCGAGTATATAGCGCTGTGCGGGCTGCACGGACGGGGGCGGCGGCGGGGGCGCAGGAGCCGGCGGCTGCTGTAGCGCTTCGAGCTGTGCGCGCAGGCGAGACACGTATATCTTGGCCTGCAGCAGCCGCTTGCCCTGCTGCTGGTCTCCGGCGGCAGCGACGCTGGCCGCCTCGCGCAGTACAGCTTCCAACTCGCGCTGCAGCTCCTCGATCTGGCGCGGCTGCGATTGTACGGCGTCGTCGGACAGCGGCGGATGAGCCTCGCGCTCCGCCGAGTCGGCGCGTGGATCCGGGGACGACAGTGAGGCGAGAGAGGAGGCCGGAGAACGCGGCGACTCTTCTGATAGGAACGGTCGCAACCGATCGATCAGTTGAGGCTTGGGTCCGGAGACGCGCAGGTTGTGGCGCTTGCACTCGGCGCGCAGCTCCGATACCTTCATCTCCTCGATGCGGGCGGGAGCGGGTGGAGGCGGGGGTGGAGGCGGCGCCGGCGGTGCGCAGTACGCGTCCGACGAGTCTGAAGCGGCGGGCGAAGCGACGGGAGAGTGTGCGGGGCCCGACGACAGCATGAGCTGCAGCAGCAACTGTTGCTGCTGCAGCAGCAGATCGTACGAGGTCTCGGCGGAACCGGCGGCGCCTGTGGGCGGCGTGGACGCCTTCTGTGCGTTCGGTGGACCCTTGTATTCGTGGAACTTGATCTGGCGGGCCTTGGGCGTCTGCTTGAGTTTGGACTTGGTCTTGCGGTTCTTGTCCTTGCCTGGCGCGGGGTGCAGGAGGGGCGGCGAGGCAACGCTGGCGGGGGAGAGGGTGGAGGGTGGGGAGGGCGAGGGCGAGTGCTCGTCGATTGGCACACAGTAGGAGGAGGGGTGCGAGGGGCGGACGGATGTGCCCTCGCTGGTGGCGCGGAAGGCGACGAGGTCGCGCTTCACCGCGTCCTCGATCGGCTCCTCTGTGTGCAGGATGTTCTTCTTGATGAGCTCGAGTGGGCCGGGACGATGCGACAGCTGGTCGTTGAGCTGGTCGGCGAGGCGAGCCTTCTTCAGCATGCGCTGCTTCTCCGCCAGGCTCGGGTCTACGTGGCCCTCCTGCAATGAGCCAATTGGGAAGTCACTTACGCTGTGCCTAACATGCCACTGTTATGTTCCGATTAGAGTGAGAGCGGTGAGTACCTGCAGTTCCAGAATGTGTCTCCGCTCTAGTTCCTGTCGGTCCGGACGCCTCTGTATCTTGGCTTTCAAGAGGTCTCCAGTCTTCGCTCTCTCCAGCTGTATCCGCTGCTCGTGGTAGGCAGGAGGTGTCTTCAGCGCTGCAAATAACTGTTTCATTAAATGATGTTGTTTCAAACTATCATCTCCATTAATTCTTTACTCATAGAATGTGAAACAGTGCTAGATATTTAAAATATGGCTTCCTTTTGCCATCGCCGCAAATTGTGCAAAAATAATAATATACCTATGGGTCGAATTGATATCCTCCTTTTTGTTAAAGTTGGTTGAAAAAAGAATTCATTGGGGTTTCAGCCTTTTTTACTAAAACAATCATATTATTTTCCAGCTAATATTAACACAACATCATAAAAAAAAATGTAGTTTGAAAGATTTAAATCCTCTAGTTATTTTGAAAAGCTCAGATAATTTTGATTTTTATTTTTGAATCGCCTTGAAGAAAGCATTAAAATTGCAGTGCTATTATGATTGTTTACACGTTCGAAAAACGCTATGAGTGAGCGGGAATCGTACAGAGTAGCGGTGACCGGTGGGGGTGAGTGAGTGTATTCATTAGGACATCACGCCGGCAGACAGTCTCGGAACGGACGTGAGGCGCGGGGTGGCGCGCGGTGGGACCTCACTCACGTCACGGCCGTGTTTCAGAACAATTTTGACACATATTTTTCATTGACTACCTACTGAGTCGCGGCGCCGTGAGCCGAGCGTTTTTATTGAGAAAAAAAGCATCGGTTCGACATTAGTCGCGGAGTTGGCGGCCGTCGTAGCTCGTAAACAAGATTCCTGCGCCCACGCAACGTCGCGTCGCCGCTTCGCGACACATTGCGCCCGCACAAACAACCACCGCATCCCACTTCTTCTTGCACTCTATCTTTACACTTATAGACTCTAGCCACCGCGCAACATCCATATGACAGCTGCCATGCCAGTCTCATGCAAAAATTAGATACATACATATATGTCTGCTGTCATGTGTTTGTTGTTACGGTAAAAATATTCAACCTCAGTCATTGAGCATGCATGCGTCCACTGCTGGACATATGCCTCTCAAATTTTTCTCCAGTCCTCCCGGCTTTCAGCGGCACGGAACCAATGCTTTCCGCCGACGTACGTGATGTCGTTGTTCGACTTCGTTTTCCTGTCCACGGCCGCCAATGTAGGACACGGTTACTCCAATGGTCGTCGTCTCTTCGGCTAACGTGCCCAGTCCACTGCCACTTGATCTCAGCCCCGGGGTGTCCAATATAGACTACTATGGTGCGTCGGCAAAAATTTTCAACCTCACAACCTCAAAATTTATCTGATTTAAAAAAAGACCGTGTGGGGACCATACTTAAAAAGAATAGCCCCACTGCAACTCTCGCGACAGGCTAGCCACCTCACACCTAGGCACGGTCGTTCCTCCGAGTCATGCAGCAGGTGGACCTTCGTGCCTTACTTACTGCTTCATTGTTATCTTGTCCTAATACATTGCTAAACATATTGGTCAGCGTTATGCTGTAATTTACCAGAAGTTTTTACAGCACAACACCGATTACTCTGCTTACCCCGACTGTCGGGATACAACGTGTGGTATGATTCGACCTGTATTTATGTTTTGTATTACAACAATGTAAGTTTGATTGTTCTAATCTATACTCATAATGTAACTTTGGAGTGAGTTGTGTACATAACTCACACAACATACATAGCATAACTTTTGATATAATTATTATTAGGTGGCAGTTGTAGGTAGGTAGGTAGGTTAGGTAGGTACAGTGAGTGAGACTTACGCGGCATGATGCCCTGCGCCACCAGCTGGTTGATGGGTCGCCGCATCATCAGCTTCATCTTCAGTGCTGCACAACAACAACAACACCATTAGCCACCGTCGCACCGACACAACACAACACTACCACTATTCCATCAGGGCTCCAGTGCAAACAGCAGCTAGCAGCTGGAACTTACCAAACATTTTCAATACATTATACAACAAGAACAAAAAAATTATGTTATACAAACACTAAGTAATAATAATAATACATGTACTGCTTGCTACTCGTGAATATTTGACAGTAGAATCAAGAGCTGACTACGACACATTGAGCACATCAAACACCATTTCGTGAACACATTTTCCTGCAGGATAATTTAACATCAACACAATGATAGCTGCGGTTGCTCACAAATACATACATGCAACAAAGTTGTCTACTACAGGAAGTACTTTTATTTTGGAATCCCCAACACAGTACCACACTGTGCTTAGAGGGCTCACGTCACGTGTCACCTAAAAAGACCTAACACGGACAGACTCTGACAGCAAAACACTTTCGCCACAGATTACTTAATAGTTACTTCGTAACAGATACATCACTCGATAGAAAAAGTTCAATACCTTCGGCTTTAACAGCCTACTGTTTCACGTCGCCAATCGCTGCGTGCGAAAATGTACCTAAACGATCGAGTGTAAAGAGATTATTGTTTTGCAGCTGCGCGCAGTTACGTGGGCGAGCGTGTAGGTATGCTTCGCGCGGCTGACGAATTTCCACTGAATTAGACCGCCCGAAGCCCGCTGTAGGTAGTTATCGCGCGCAAGTACATAGAGTGCGTGAGGCCTGCTTTCGCTTAAATAAGAATAATTGATCAACATATTATATTTAAACATGTTTCTAGGTGTGTCTGTTCAAAAAGCTACTTTAAAGGCTACCCGCAGACGACCGACTGTCCACCGACTTGATTATTTAATTGAGTTGGATTGGGTTGGGTTAGGTAGGTTAGGTTAGGTCACTGAGGCGCACACTAACGATTATTCTTTCTCTCACTCTGCAGGTAGCGGCGCAGTCAGGAACAAAGGAGAAGAAAACGAGTTGGCCAACTAAAACCGACGGCCGCTGTAGGCGAAGAAGTCGGCGGTCGGTCCCAACTACAGAAAAGGTGACGGAGCCGATCCGATTTTTAAGCTGGTACCACGCCCCCCAACTTTTAGAAAATACTGTACAACTACTAGCATGGTTCTCCGACTCAACTCAATTCGCCGCCGACTTTTTCTTCTCCCTTTGTTCCTGAGCGCGCACTACCTGCAGAGTGAGAGAGAGAATAATCGTGGATAATCGTCCGTGTGCGCACCTCAACAACTATGCCCGACTCAATTAATAATCAAGTCGTTGGACAGTCGGTCGTCTGCGCACTCCCTAACATGAGGACAGGTGCTGCGGTGGCGGGCCGACTAGCGTTGGCGGCGTGTGCGTGTGTGTACTGGTTGGTAGGCACCGGCCGCGGCTGTAGTACAGCCCGCGTACACGTCGTAAATCACGGAGGCGGCGCAAAATGGTGAGTTTTTAATTTAACAAAAAGATCAACATAATGCTCCATTTTGTTTTATAAACGTCTAGATCGGATCCGACAAACTTGGACAACCGCCAATGGAAACAGTGCACAAGGAAATAGCGCATAAGTCGCCGTTCTAAATCAACAACACGCGTTATCGTGTACTCTGTTGTACGCACACGTAGGTACGTAGCATCCAGCAGTACAGCTGACATCATCTGCGAAGCTTGCATGCTTAGGTCTAGGTTTTCGATTATAAAAAATTCTTACTTAATACTTTACTACTATGAAGGTATTCTCACACGACTTTCACACGATTTTTGTAGATTTCACTAGAGAACACAGCTCAGGCTGATAATGCGGACTGCAATCCGCAATAGATCTACTGTTTGAGAACACTGCTGCATTCCACTTTTATGGGCTCTGCTTACTTCACTCCCTACATAATCTCCTCTACCGGTCCTGCTTTGCTGTACACGTGAAGCTCCAGGAAAAACATTAACTTAATTTTTAGGGTTCCGTACTTACCTCAAAAGAGGAAAAAACTGAACCCTTATATGATCACTCTCGAGTCTTTCTATCTGTCTGTTCGCGTGTCACAGATAATTTTCTCCGAATCTACTGGACGAAAAAAAAGTTCAAGTTTGGTACATATACCGGTGTTTCAGCATAGGCTTGAGAAACTTCAGAAATAGAAAGTACTCATTATAAGAAGAAAAAAATCCTTATCACTCAAATCGAAATTCCTTATTTTTTTTCATACAAAAATTGAAAATTGGAATAAAAACTCGATGGACAGTGAGTTTGAGAAAAATGCGGTTTAGGTCTAGGCAGTGCAATTACCTACTCCAGTCCCCTTTTTCTTCTGATATCTTTCAAATTTAAGTGTTTGGAATTACCTACATGCAGTTCAATTCTACTAGTTAAGCATGTAAGTTTTACCAAAAGTACTAGAAAATGACCGAGTCTGGGAAAAGTTTCAGAGCTTTTCGTCTTCAAATATAATGGACCCCTTTCGAACCCTGAAGTTACGAAACCCTACCCTGAAACAGCCTATAGAGTTATACATTCATCCTATATGTAGTAAATAAAACTCTGGCGGAAAGATGAACATATTATCCTGACTTACTACCTAGGTGTTCAATTCTAAAGTTCCGCTAAACCTGCTTGAGCAACAACACGATCCTTACCCATACTATTATCGTTGGCTCTATCTGAGGTGTTTTGTGTTATCGACTACCAACAGCGTGACTTTTTTCTTCTCCATATAAATCTATGGCCAGTCGCTCGTTGTGCTGAGTAGATGCGGTGAAGATGGGTTAAGATAGAAAATAGTTTTCTAATGCTCTCATCGCTCAACCCACTTCACACGCGCTTAAACCGGCGACGACGCGCGGCGCGCGACTCTACAGGCGAACTGGCTCGTGTACACTACTACACAATAATATTGTGTAGTAGTGCCTAATGTGAAGATCATCAGATCATCGCTAGCGTTTTTGTTGTGTCAACTGTCAGGTACCTATAATGACTGCCTATGATCGTCCATTTTTAATTGAGTAGTTACTGCTGTTGATTGTATTTAGCGTAGGTAACGACTTAGCAACAATGAGATTCTGGTACAGTCAGTCAGACTGTAACTTGTAAGTGTCCAATGCTCAACATATGTATAGGCTCTCCAATTTTCCTGCAGTCCTCCCGGCACCACGGAACCACTCTTTCCGGCCGACGTGCATGATGTCACCGTCCCGCCTGGAGGATGATCTTGCCATAATACGTTTTCATTTCCAATGTCCATTGGCCGTCAGTGTAGGACAAAGTTACACCAACGGTCGTCATCTCGTCGGCTGATATGCCCAGCCCACATCGACTACTCTGGTGCGTCGGAATGCCTCGTCCAATACCATTCGGGTAGAGTGTAAAGAATAATCAAGTTAATTCTAGGAGACGCATGGAGACTTACATTCCTTGTTGCGGTCCATGGCCTGCTGCAGCGGGCTGGCGTCCACGACGGCCTTGGGCGGGGAGATGCGCGGCGGGGAGAGCCTCGGCGAGCGCGTGTCCGAGCGGCTCGCGCAGCTCGCCTCGCTCGACCCGCTCGGCGTGGCCATGTCACTCGAGCCAGAGCTGCGCACACACATCCCCCGTCATCATCACTGTGCACTATATATACCGAGCTCCTTCGCCTCGCGTGCAAACCCAGACTCCCGACTCCCGGCACGAGCAAGCCCAACACCGAGTCTACACAACAGATTTTTTTTTTATCGAAACTGACAGGGTTGGCTACATCATTTACAACATCCGTGATGTCAGCCCACAGAGCACGGAATACCCCCGCCCGCGCCCCCTCCTAGAGGCGCCCTAAGCGATAATATTTGAAACCCAATAACTGGACGCAGTGCTACTAGCGCTTCGTATGTGTGCGTGTGTGTTAGTATCGACACTACACACAAAGAGGAGCAAGTTAGGCACACGCACAAAACAAATGCACACGCACAACACACATATGTAAGTCATAGGCCACGCCTACAGGCTTCAACGCCGTTGTAGGGAAATCGCGCTCAGGGCGCCTCTAGGAGGGGGCGCGGGCGGGGGCGGTTCCGTGCTCTGTGTGTCAGCCCATAACATCGGGTAACACGGAAAACACGAACTATTTACATAGCCGTTTCGACCGACGTTTCATTTAGCGCGGTGGTACCAACCCCGGCGGGATCAACCCTTCCATCTAGTAAGGTAAGAAGGGAAGAGACCTACAGTTTTAGGTGGAATTGCCATTAAATTGTGTTTGAGGAGGGTGCGTGGCATTTGCACTACCATTCATCAATCTAATAATTTTAATCTCTACTTCTTATACAATTCAATGCGTCTATTCTATTTGAATGTATGTTTGAGGTAAACTCCGCAACCACTGCACAGATTTGGATGCGGTTGGAGGGCGATGTAAATAGTAGTTCTTGGGGCTCACTACAGGCTATATACCATCACGCTTAATAGCCGTAGGGCTGAACAGTATCAAAGAAAGTATAGTATGAACGGAATTTACTGTCGAATGGTAGTCATGATGGCGTTAGCAGTTCTGTTGTGTGTGTTGCGTGGACAAAAGCTAGTATAGTAACTGATATGGATGATGGTTTGAAGGTGTGCTGACATACCTCTGCGTGTCGTCGGAGCGCGGCGTGTGCGGCGTGCGGGGCGTGTGAGGGGTGTGCGGCTCGTCGCAGTCGGAGGAGGAGGAGGGCGGAGGGGGCGGCGCGCGCCGGTGCTGCTGCGGCTTGAACCACTCGGGGTAGATCGCGCTGAGCGTCTCCACAAGGTCGTGGTCCAGCGTGACGCGCCACGAGCCACCCTCGCCGTTGGCGCCGCCGCCGGCGCCCGCGGCCGCGCCTGATCCGCCGCACGACCCGCGCGACTCTGCAACCACCACGTCCCCACATCACTATTCGCTCATCATCATCAATCACTATTAAATCTATTATTAAATTATTCAATAATGATACCGAAAGGAATTGGTGCAGACAGTCGACTGTTGCTATTGATTTTTAAGCAACGCTGGGCGCGGTCAGAACTTGGATGGGTGACCGCTCGACCGTTGGAGGCTGACCGTGGTTCGGATTTCACGTAAAACTGTAGGTCCCTTCCCTTCTTACCTTACTAGGTGGTAGGGTTCAACCCGCCCGGGTTGGTACCACCACACTGAATGAAACGTCGGTCGAAACGGCTATCTAAATAGTTTGTGTTTCCGTCCAGTTCAGTGTAGCCGGCACGACCGAAGGGAAGCACTGGCATGGCACCTAGTTCACCCGGTGTTATGAGCTGACATCACGGATGTTGTAGGTGATATAGCCAACCGTGTCAGTTTCCATAAAAAAAATATTGCTTATTGGTTCAAGATCTAAACCGTTTTTCAGATAAGTGTGATATTAACAAATTGTTTCTTAGCCATGAAAAATGTAAACGGATCTCTTTCGCCAAAACTTAAGCAAAATTCTGCACGCATACAGTATCAGCGGGCATGTCTTAGAAAAAGTTTGCAATATCCGTGATCATGATCAAGGGCCATATTAGACGACAAACTACACTGTGACATGCACGTCGTTCGTATAAATAATATATGGCCTATCAAATGCTGGCTTTCGTTCTGCGGTCAACCAAGAAATTTAAAAAGTCAAAATCATATATGACCCTCTATCACACTTTGGTACGATCGCAATTGGAATACGTGACCACAGTGTGGAATCCACATTATGCAGCGTACTCAAAATCAATTGATATCATCCCGAAAAAAAATCCTTCGTGCTCTTAACTACCGACTTAATCTAATCTTTCTTATTCCGGCCCGTAAAAAAATATAATGTCCCATCACTGGCCGACCGTTGTGTGATACTCGATTCTTCAGTACTACGCAACATCTGTGTCGGCGAGTACAACTTTACTGTCCCGACTTACTTGGTTGGTCTTAAACCTACCTTCCCGAAACACGCCTTCCTTATCACTGTTTCGTTTAAAGAAAGTGACCACTAAGGCTGGTGTCCGCGGGCCAATACCCCGAATGTGCGACACCTACCACAAGAAGCTGGTTTCGAGCCCATTCCTATAAGAACGTAGTCCGTAACCTGCTGGATGGTTAGGTAAGTCATACATAACGTCTATTTTATCATAGAACTATGTATTTTTTCTTTTCTTTTTGTTTCTCACTTTTGCATCTGTATGTCTAATTAATTGATTCCCTGTCGCACGAACTCGCACGTGTCTGTGCGACAGGGACAACGCTCTACAACCGGATAGTCTCTTTCTAAATGCCGATGTGCATTATTTACTGTCGCGTACTAGTAATTAGTAGAAGTGAACAATTAAATTACTCAGAAATATTAAGTTAGAAGAGAGATAGAAAAAATGATTTATCTGTCCACTTACTTGCTTTACAGCGAACTTGAGCGGCATGTTTGTCCTTTTTCGAAATCATTATTATTGACGAAATTTCCCATAAACTAATACAATCGAGGACATTATGTAGTACGTGGCTCGATCCGCCTAGCTGCCTAGCTAGAGCCGAAGCGTAAAGAGTGTGAGTGAGTACTATTCGGGCTGATGCGCATACTGTGGAGTGGACGAACAGAACACAACTTATTAACTCAACAATCAATGTTCGTCAGCACGTGCGGAACTGGAACGCGGTATGCGAATGTCAATGAGGCGCGCGATTAATTTGTTATAAAATACCTACGTTCGATAAAACAATATCGATACGAGATATAGCCCGAGAACGCTGCGATAACGAATAAAGATAAATAAAAGTATTTGTGAGTAAGTATAATGCATATTATTATGTGAGCGAAAAGGACACATCTAAAAGTATATTTTTGACAATTATCAAAGAGTAAACACGAATAGCGTATTATCCGAGGTATTATCAGTCAGTGAGCGACATCAAATGCATAATATGTTTGTAAAATCCTACAAAAACAGCGATCCGCGGCCGTGTCTTCGCGACTCGCGAGACACGGTCTATGAGCTCGCCTACGAGTCGGGACATCAGAGACGTGACCAGAAACACCCTGAAATAAACTCAATAATAATATCTACAATGCATTAACATTATCTATATTGGCCTAAATGAGCCAACCGATTAAGAAAATGACCATATAAAAGACCTTTACTATTTCGCTGAATACGACTGAATTGCTAGTGAACATTCTGTACAGACATGGGAAAAGTACAGTGTGTCCAGCGAGAAAGTTCACATTCCAAATTTTAATTGCGCGGGAACGGTTGACGCGGGAAACAGGGAGTGATCTCGATCGACGCGCGCAATCTGCGGGTTTAGTAATCAAACCACGATGGAGCGTTGGACGGGATTGCACTGCACCGCGCTTTCGCAATAGCAGCTTATTTTAAGAATGGACGCTGCAGCGCTTCAGAAATTTCGTTTGCAATACAATATTCGCCGACCAAGAGATGCCCCGAGCGTTAATTTGTTAAAAAAGTGGATAAAGAACTTCTGTGAAACAAGTTCTGCCGCCAACCAACCCATTCCAGGCCTCGCCCCTACTGTCTCTACCGTAGTCCGTTTTTCTTTGAAAATTCGTAATTATCATAATTGGTCAGTTTTTCTTTGAAAATCAAAATGGTCAAGCACTGAAAGTCAGTTCCGAACGGTACAGAAACATGATCGATACTTTGTTTGCTCCTATTGTGGAGATGGATTCAGGCTTTGACAGAAACACATGGTTTCAGCAGGATGGGGCCACTGCCTATACTGCTAGGGGGTCCCTGGACACGGCGCGAGCGTTTTTCCCCAAAAAGTGATATCGAGGTTCGGAAACATACTCTGATGGTTGCCAGATGGTTCAGTTGAAAATACCGGGCATTATTCATCAAATGGCCTTTGGTTTTTCAGGTACAAATGTTTCATAAGAAATTAAAGGGTCAATTAATTTCTTTGATGTCAAGTACCTACAAATGTTTTTCATAACCTTTACTTTTGAAAATGATTGGGAGGTCAAAATCAAAAATCAAAATCAAAATCATTTATTAATCAGAACATATACAAACACAACACTAATATAATAACAATAACATTAATAAATAGGTTAAAAGACGTAAGCATTGCATTTTATTACAATTTCTGCTTCCACGCTAGTCCTGGGACTGTGATGTGTGAAGCAGAGTTTACCCAGGCATTAGTTCATAAACAGAATAATATAGACAGCTCTTCAGTTACACATAATTTACCTTGAGTTTAATTTTATTTAAAAGAAATAATCATATGTACTTACTTACTTACTTACCGACCTACATACACTCACATACATGCATACTTGAAAAAATAATTTGTATATTTATTTGTACATACATTTATTTTTTTATTTTTTGAGAACCGACCGAGAAAACGGGTTCGAGACGTCACAGACGAAAGTCCAGTGTCTCGACCTGAGCATCAAAAATTAAACAATCCTGTGAAGGGAACATGTTTTCAATTTATTTTTACGCAAATTGTTCTATGTTGTATACCATGTTTCTTTATTTAATAAATTATTTGAATTTGAATTATTTGAATTTGAATTTATGGAATATTGCATAATGAGAAGAAGGTTTTAGTAGTTGAGTTAGTAGGATGGTCAGTGTTTGTGTATATGTGTATATGTAAGTGTGCATTCGTGCGACAGGGTGTGTGTGTGTGTGTGAGTGCAGGTGTGTCGTGTGCATGCACGGTTTTACGCAATTTATATATTTATTTATCGCATGATAGTCAGAATGTTTTCAGTTTCAGTGTAATCTTTCAATAAAAGCCATTCAAATATGTGTTTGTTAAAATCACGTTTTCCCATATCATCGACCTTTATTTCCTTGCTCATTTTATTGTAGACATAAGGTTCAAGAAACCAAGCAAAACGGTTGGAGAACCAGGTTCTAGTTGAAGGCACCACCGGGACGGCACGGCGCCCTTCTCGCGTGTTATGGTGGTGCGCAGGTTGTTCAATTCCTCTTTTGTAGTTTGAGCGGTATTGAGATTGTAATAGTTTTGTTATGAACAACTTGCGCACGCTTAGCACATTGCACTCCTTGAGCAATGTGTGAGTCGGATATCTGAACGGCTTTTTCATCATAACCCTAAGAACGACTCTCTGTGCCCGTTCAAGTTGCAGTAGTCGGGTTTTTACTGCTCCACCCCATTCCGTGATGCAGTATGTAATTATCGACTGTCCTAGCGCTAGGTAAATTGACCTGAGGTGGGGTTTGTCGGTCACATTTCGTAATCCTTTGAAAACGTATATTAGTCGACGCACACGGGTCGCCAGAGCAGAAATGTGATGTTGCCAGCACAGCCTCTCATCCAGAATCACACCAAGGTAGCGTATGGAATCCACTCGCTCAATTTTTTGGCAATTACACGATGCATTATCTATTTTATTACACTTATGTATTTGCAGTTTACGTGTGTCGTCAATTGGATAAGTGGTACGCATACTGAAACTCAGATATTTAGTTTTCCCCACATTTAATGTTAGAAGGTTTCTATCGAGCCACCCCATCACCACCCTCAATCCATCCTCAGCCCTCCTAAAAGAAAGGTCCCTGTTTTCGGCTGTGAATATTAGTGCGGTATCATCTGCATATGTATAAATTGTACATCCGAGCGTTTTAAGTTTGCAGAGGTCGTTAATATAAACGAGAAAGAGAATGGGGCCCAGAACACTACCCTGCGGTACACCATAGCTAATATCAAGGTCCTTACTTCTAGTATTTCCTATTTTTGTCATTTGCGTTCTTTCTGATAAGTAACTTTCGAACCACTGCAATGGTATCCCCCTGATACCTGTTTGTCTTTCCAGCTTTTTTAAAAGTATTGGGATTGAAACTGTATCGAAAGCTTTGGCTAGGTCCAGGAAGACACCAATGCAGTGTTTTCCGTCATCAAGGTTTTTGGATAGGAAGTTTGTCAATTTCACTACTGCATTCTCAGTTGATAGTTTTGCGCGAAATCCATACTGATTTGGTGATAGTAAGTTATTTGATTCTAGAAAGTTGTTCAATCTAATTTTGGCGATTTTTTCTAATATTTTTGACATTATGGGCAGAAGCGAAATAGGGCGAAAATTAGACGCGATATTTTTATCACCCGCTTTAAATATTGGGCATATTATTGATTTCTTAAAGGCCCTGGGGAATATGCCAGTAGAGAGACTGAGGTTGCAGATATAGGATATTGGCTCAAGAAGAAACCTTTTCGTATTTTTAATAAACCTTGACGATATTTCATCCCATCCTCCTGCACTCTCTGCCTTTAGCTCATTGATTATTCTATTAACTTCAAAGGTATCAGTAGGGTGCATAAAGAAAGAGTTAGCAGTATATTCATCAACGATATTATGTGTTAGGTCAGCTTCACTTGTATTTAGGTCTGCTAGGGTTTTAGATGCTAATGTTTTTCCAATGGAAGCAAAAAAGGCATTTACTGAGTTTACAGATTCCGTCTCACTGTTTTCAACTTTCAGCAGTTCTAATGGGATAGTCTTTGCTTTTAGTGGAAGGTGCGCTGCTTCTTTTATTATTTGCCAAGTCTTTTTAGGGTTTTTAGCGTGTGTTTCCAGTTTGGCCTTAAAGTGAAGTTCCCTGGCGACCTTTGTGGCTCGATTACAAATATTTCTGTAAGTTTTGTATTTTGTTTGTGTGTAATGGTCGTCGGGGTTCTTTTTTGCGGTTTTGTGCAGGCTATCCCTTTTTCTTATGCATCTCACTAATCCTGGGGTAATCCATGGTTTTTTTATGTGTCGAGAATTTGGTAAAGTCTTTACTGTAGTGTATTTATCTAACAATGTCCGCAGTAAGCCTAAAAACAATTCAGTAGCCACATTTACATCCGTGCAGGTTAGTATCGGTTCCCAGTCGTTGTTCTGTAATTGTTTCATTACGGAGGTATAGTCCGTGACTTGAATTTGACGCGGATTGCTAGTTCTGTGGCAGTCAGTATTGTGCTTTATTAATGCTATTACAGGAAAGTGATCAGTGATCGCAGTTTCGCAGACTATACTGACCATTTCCCTTTTGCTGCGGATCATAATATGGTCAAGACATGAGTCGTGTCTGGTTGGTTTCGTAACTGTAGGGATTAGGTCATGTTCTGCTGATAGGCACAGGTAGGGTTCTGCTCGCCGATCTTTCGTGTTTTCGCATATGTCTACGTTTAAATCTCCAGCTAAGATTAATTTTCCCAGTGTTTTTGCTTCTATAAGTAATCCATTTAACGAGAGAAGGAAAGGATCTATATTTGCAACGCTAGGTGATCTATAAACACCAATCAACCTAATGTTCCCACCAAAGTCTACTGTTAAGCAATTTGCATCTACGAGAATCGGTTCATTCACTATTACAGTGTGTGTATTTCGTACGTAGATAATGACCCCATCGCTTTTATTATGGTGTCTAGTTGTATTGTAACTCACATATCCATCGAGTTGCATTATTTGGTAAGTATTTGTGTTAATCCAGCATTCTGTGAGAACGATTGCATCGAAATCTATGTTGAAGCGTTGTAATAAGACCAATAGATTGTCAAAATTACTGCGAATACTACGAATGTTTAAAGTTAAAATTTTTGTTCCCGGATTGCACATTATTTCTGAACATTGTTCTGGCTGACTCATAACTAGTGACGTCACCGAATCAATAGTATCTATATCATTTTCTATTTCATCAGTAAAATTGAATGTATATTAAATAAACTACTGTATTCTTCCAACAAAACATAATCGAAGAAACAAAGGAAAAATCTATTTTAATCAGTCGCCTAAGCGGCAGGCTAGGCGTAGGCATGCCCCCCACTCCCCGCTCAACCCCGCCCCTCCCTATTACTTCATGTCGTAGATCACTGTGCGAAGGATCCGCGCCTGAGCAAACAAAATTTGCAGCTAAGCAAAGTGGAGCCTGCCCGGCCGGCAAACCTTGCTGCATGCAGCAGATCAATGTGTTGATATTATCTACAGTTATTGAGTAAAGTTTCGTACTTTTTTTGTGTATATGATATGTGTAATGTGATTGCAATATGAAATGAGAGAGTACAGGTGCAGCGGGTGCAAATGAACATTTATGGGAAATTAAGCATCCTGAGTTTCGGTTTGTTGTGACTGTTTTATGATTATTGTCCTTATAGTTATGAGTAGGATGTAAATGGTTATACGTGTGAACTTGTAGGGTTGGTTTCGCGATGGAATAAATGATGGCGATGTATGTGTATAAAAGTTTTTTGTACCTTTGGTGATCGTGAAATTGTGAATCTGTGAGTGTTTGTGTACTTGTCAATCTTGACATTGTTAAGTAATTTTGCACTGTAGAGAATTTGGCGTAACTTAGTATTACAGTAGTATATGCAAGGCAATATAATAATTTGCTAAAAACTTGAGTATAAGTATAAATGGGTTGTATAAATAAATTATTAAGAAAATCATAAATTATGAGGAAAAAGGAGAAACAGTCATAAGTATATATTATATTTACACCGACATAATCATTTACTCTTATAGCATACAATATATTGTTAATGTTTGCGAAAGAAGGAATCTAGGTCTCGTTCATGCTTGAGAATGTACGCGCTATCTCCTGTATCCTTCCTCATAAAGATCTGCCCATTGCGGGCCCACACATATTTAATATTGTTTGTTTTAGCGTAGTTCTTAGTGATTGAGAGTAGCATTTTTTTTCGGTTGGTGAGTAGCTCGTTCACGAATATTTGTCGCTCCTCCTCTGAGTGTAGCCCGACGACGTCGCGACTCGAGAGGCGTCGCTTGGTACGGACACTCTTGAGGAACGCGTCCCGTACTTCCTTGCTGGTGAATGTGACGTGCACAGGTATTTCCCGGTCCTTTGGCTGACCCTGCCGCACCTGCTTCATTGACGGTGCCCTGCGCGCTTGCACGATATCCGTCGGCTGTATAGTGCATCTAACGGCAGACGCAATGCCAAGGATAGTTTCCACCAGGTTCGCAGCTGAGTCCGGCACGCCCTTTATTTCGACCACGTCGGCAATCGCGCGTTGCTCGGCATCATCACGCTGTGCCTGCAGCAGCGAAATTTCCTTCTTTAGCTTCTGCACTTCAGGAACGAGGTTTTCAAGTATTTTTTCATGACCATTGATCTTTATGTCGTTTTCTTCAAATCTCGCCTCGAAAACGTGAATCTTCTCCATGAAAAAGTCTACAGACTTCTGCATCTCCTCCTGCGTCTTCTCAATCTTCATTAGGCTGAGTTCAATGGTGGTTTGGCTCTGCAACATCTTCTGCACGTCGCGCTGGAGTTTGGTGAGTGAGTTGCCTACGTCAATCGAAGTGCTGAACGGGCCCGTCGCTAATGGAGAGCTGATCGGCGTGGTGTCGGCAGAGCGGCTCACAGCGGCGCCTCCGGCCGCGGCCCCCAAGTTGAAGTTGAGGCGAGTAAGCAGCGGAGGCGGTGGCGCCCGCTCACCGCACCGCGCACACCTCCACTGCTTGCTATCGGCGCGCGGGACGGTGGTGGACTTCTCGGCTAAATTGTGGCATTTATAGTGAAACCACTTGCCACATTCTCCATCGCAGTTTGTGCCAGTAGTTTTTGTGCGAACAGTCTCGCCACAGATAGCACAGTTTTTTGACATTATTCGTTTACGTACAGTTTGTTTACTTACGAAGAATAACAAGTGAGTAGTGAGTGTGGGTAGTCACAAATTAGACTGACTGTATTTCACCGATGTTTTTACGTTTTTTACCGATTCTGTGTGAGAAACTACACTTTTCACTCGTAATATTAATCTTAAACTTCACACTGAAAAACTTTTTAGGTCCAGATTTACAATATTTACTTTATTTATCTTTTTCATGAAATCTGAGTATGTGTAACCGCTTAGCTGTCAGTTATCAGTGAGAGTAGAGGTAAGAGTTATTAAAAAAAACCGTTAAATTGATCAAACTGATTGCAAAATCGAAGAACACAGTAAGATTAGTATTAAAATGTTCTGAAAAAAAGTAAATATTTGCATTATATGAAGAAAAAAACCTGACGTCTTGATCTCCGGTTTTTAAATATTTTGGAGACCGGACACAAGCCTCAAAAACCGGTCTGTCCGGTCTAAAACCGGAAATCTGGCAACCCTGGTCACCCGATCTCACTCCATGTGATTTTTTTCTGTGGGGTTACTTAAAATCAAAAGTCTACTCTAACAATCCACGGACATTAACCATAAAGTTTTTCTTTAATAGCAATTTAAAATATGAACTTTCCCGCTGGACACCCTGTACATAGCGGTTATTCTTCACATAATTTTAGGTATTTTCAACATATTTAAATGGCACCACTAAATTTGATATGGCAAGCAAATTATCGTAGGTAGGTCGAAAACTTCATTAATAAAAATTTAAATCTCCTTCCAAACCTACATCCATATCATTTTTCATTATTATTCCTGACTCCTCCAAACCAACCGGTGACGAAAGAGAGAGTTTTCATCAGCAACAATTTATCGGAGCAAGAACTCATCCGAATTCAAGGGCATTCCATTCATGAAATGGGCGACCCTGGATACCACGAAAACGTAAGCAGAAAACCCGACGACGGGACCACGCCCATGGAAATCTAATGTCAGAGAAATCCATACCTACAACCTACAGTCCACTTCTCAAGCTTTCCAAATCGCCACAAGGTAGAGTATCAGTTGAGCACACCCTCACAGCGCACGTGGCTGGTGGAGAACACAGCGTCCACACGATGACTCAACGAACAGCAGCATAACGCTCTCTCTCATATCCGATACGCTGCAGCGCAGCGCAGGTGCGATGTATATTACGCGATCGTTATTTATAAAAAATAAACTTTTGAGTTTTTCATACATTTCAATGAAATAATTTGCCGCGGAATGATAAGAATATCTAAACCAGTTCTTTTAGGGATTTTAACAATGAAGTGTTTATGCCAGCCCCATAAGTTATCTTCTCTACTTATCTACTTATCTTCTCTAACCCTAGGGTCCAGAGCCAATAAGGGGTAGAGAACATTCAAAGAAATACAATACAAATGCTAAATCAATTTCACTAGGGAGGCGGGAGGAAAGGGCTTTCATGGCGATTAGATCAGCGGTAAAACGAGATTAAAAGAATGAGTTGAGCCCTCGGTCACCGAATATATCTCGGTTGAGCCGCCGCGCCATCGCGAGGGAGGAGTCGCGATGGATAGAGATGCTATCCGTCCGTACAATCGATTGTTTGACGCGACGCAGTCACGCGATGGATAGAGATGCTATCCGTCCGTACAATCGATTGTTTGACGCGACGCAGTCACGCGATGGATAGAGATGCTATCCGTCCGTACAATCGATTGTTTGACGCGACGCAGTCACGCGATGAATAGAGATGCTATCCGTCCGTACAATCGATTGTTTGACGCGACGCAGTCACGCGATGGATAGAGATGCTATCCGTCCGTACAATCGATTGTTTGACGCGACGCAGTCACGCGATGGATAGAGATGCTATCCGTCCGTACAATCGATTGTTTGACGCGACGCAGTCACGCGATGGATAGAGATGCTATCCGTCCGTACAATCGATTGTTTGACGCGACGCAGTCACGCGATGGATAGAGATGCTATCCGTCCGTACAATCGATTGTTTGACGCGACGCAGTCACGCGATGGATAGAGATGCTATCCGTCCGTACAATCGATTGTTTGACGCGACGCAGTCACGCGATGGATAGAGATGCTATCCGTCCGTACAATCGATTGTTTGACGCGACGCAGTCACGCGATGGATAGAGATGCTATCCGTCCGTACAATCGATTGTTTGACGCGACGCAGTCAGACTCGGCCGCACCGCGCGTCTTCGTCGTTGCGTCGGCGGGCGGCGACGACGACGACGTACCTGCCGCGCGCCCCGCCCCCGCGCGCACGCACCGCGCGAGCCCTTGAGAACTTGTTTACGATAGAGCATGCACGTTCACTACTTCGTTGAACTGTTTCCAACGATCAACAGGCATAGTTTATCGTTTTATGTCGAGATTGCGGCCAACACCGTGTCCAATATATTTATACGCCACGAGATGTCAATAACTTTGCCTGCAATTACAAATACACCTCGAAGAGACCCGAAATTGAAAATTACCTTCCCCGTGTGAACGATGTTCACAGCGAAACCAAGGTGAAGGCAGGTACAGCGACGATGCTGCCGAAGTTGTCGAACATATTATTGTGTTTCACTCGTCGCATTGCTGAGGCACTGCATAGACTGAGGCCATCGATTTCCTTGGACATTGTAACTACGTAGATAGTATAGTTACAAATATATACCTACTTGGGATATATTCTATAATCATTTTAACACAACAATGTTTACCAGGTCGCATAGACTCCAGGTTACATAATTGGTTGGTTTGCTTGGTATTCTCACATATAAAAATGTTATCATAAGAATTTGACGCAAAAGAATGCATTTTTTACACCCGTGATGTCAGCCCATAACACCTTGGTGAACTAGGTGCCATGTCAATGTTTCCCTTTGGTCCTGCCGGCTACACTGAACTGGACGGAAAACACGAACTATTTACATAGCCGTTTCGATCGACCTTTTATTCAATGCGAATATCGTTGTGAATTGTCAAAAAGCACTTTTTTAAGGTTATGTACACATGCGGGACCCTATTACTAACCCCATGCGCCGCCTGTATGTCTGTCCTACCTTTAAAGGGCTGTATCTTAGGTAGCCGGTTGTAATTTTAGAAGAATATGTGTTATTATGACCGATATACTAAATAATAATATAAAAAAGCAAAAAATTAAGGGGGTCCACACAAAAAAAAAATTTTTTTTCAAATTTTTGTTTTTGTTTGCTCTATCGTATTAACGGTCCGACTCACACTTGGCCAGTTTTTTTTTTTCTTTCTTTTTTCTGGCACCTGAACGATCATACGATTAACGACTTGGAAATGTTTTGGAACGCTCTAAGTTCTTAAGATCAGGAATTCGAAGATTTTCGTTGATGAAATGAAATTAATAAAAAGAAGACCTGGCTATTTTAGCCACTACGAGCATAGAATTCGATTATAGTAGGAATTCCATGGTCAAACTTTTTCGAATGTATGGGAATTTGGGCGGACAATGCATGTTTGTATGTAGTTACTACCACAATGGTGGGCGGCCTGACAATGCTGGTAGTGTGACCGCAGGCAGACAGCGAGCCGGCAATCACTTACGAGTGGTCGAGTTATTTTGAAACGTTTATGGCAAAATAGTTGCCAAGATCGTCGTCGGTCGCCACGACCGCATTACGTCTACTGCAGACTACATAGCACCTCATTGTCTCACGATAGCTAAATATCTTCCAGGTTACGACATACATATTGAATTAACCACGACGATTTAAATAAGTCGTTTCATATTAAAAACTCAACATAATGAGTGAGATTCCGTTACAATAACCTGAACTCGTAACTCAGTAGCCGCAGCAAATGTAAATGTATATTTAGTCCTGGCTTCTTTTTCAGCTCCCAAATTTTGCCCTTGGTGTCGGTACCCTGAGAGATGGCTTGTAAGGCACTTCAGACTCTCACCACCGAGTGACGAGTCACGACACCGAGTCCACTACGTCCAATCTCGCAGTGCTTTCCCTCACTCCTGTAGCCAGACCACCTCGCCGGATGGAGGTCTCCCCTCGCTACTGCCAGTGCGTCGACCGACACCCGACTGTAGTTTATACTCTTCTTCGCTAACGGTTGTCGTCCCTTCAAATATGAAAACATGGCCTAACTGACATGCTTGGTTTGGTTTACGTCGTTGTACCTTCACAAAACACTGCGATATTGCCTTAACATTTTATGGCCCGAAATACAAATGAACCCCACATAAAGTTGATGAGATAATCGCTAATGTTGGGAAGGGTCGTCGATGTTTACGCATAACGTCCGTTTGTTTACGTTAACAATATCGTTTCCACCTTCACGGCCGGAGGGGTATACTCACTGTACGTGCCGTGAATGAAGACGCAAACGAAAATGTTTACTTTGGAGTAGGTTAAGTGTTCCGTCCGGTAACATGCTTCCCCAGTTTTGAGGCCGGCGGCTGCGGAGCGGAGGTGCTGCCCAACAGCTAGTTTAACGACAAGCGTAAATTTTACAAGTTGTAAAACTGGGAAAGTATTCGGACATGGCGCTGGTCGCCTTGCCGTAAACACATGGTGTTGTGAAATTGAATAGTGTAGTAAATGCCATTATACAAAGTCTTATTTATTGAGTAAATAAAATTAAAAAAGCGACCCGCCTCAAACTGGTTTTCATTTAGTGAGTTCAGTGAGAAAACTTTTACAGGAATTATTTCTTTTAGTTTTTTTAAATTTTATAATTATGAAACCTATTTTGGTTGAAAGTAATCAGTTTTATTTTCACAATCATACAATATTAAAATAGTTATCAAATGAATCTAAGGTAAAATTACCTAACACACTTGCGGCATTTCCCCGCTGGATGGCAAGGCTAACTCGTTGGATGAAGTAAGCCTTCGATTGCGGGACACCAGTTACATCGACTAGAAGCTTCCCGAGCTTCTTCAGGAAACTCCTGGCACCAGAACTCCACGGACCGAGCGTCTCTACCGCAAAAGCAACAAAGTGAAAACTGTCTGCAAGATCACCGTATTTATTGCGTTTGAGGTCCTCTGCCCTGTTCGCGGCAGCCCCGGCTGCCCTAGAGGTCCCCTGAATGTAACTAGGGGCTAACGTATCCACGCAAGTGGCATCCCACATCAAAGACTTACCCTCAGCCCACGGAACCAGAGATATGCCGTCAGGCCTCTTGCCATCCCGCCGGGAATAGCCGCAAGGTTCCTGGATGCACGGAATATGTACAGTTTGAAGGGTAGTTTTTATAATATAATTTAAATTATGATGTCTTGACCATCGACCCGCACTCTTAACACATGAGAGGCCATGATGCCCGAGAGTGTTCACCTGGGCCCCACAAACACATGTATGCCTTTCACAAATTTTTATACCTAAACGGAGTGCCACCGCAATATTGGTAGTTTGTTTTTCTAGAAGTGTACTAAGTCGCTGCTATTGTCCAACAGTGCCTGTTGCCTTATTTTTACTATATGTGTGTCCCACTCCTTTTGAAAAATGGCTTTTTCTGGAGCTGGAGGGTCTACATCAGGACATAGGTTCTTCCATGCAGTAACGGCTTCTTTCAAGTACGCAATCTCATACTCAAGACGTGGGGCTTTCAAAATCGAGTGGATGAGGTTGGATGTACTTTGAATTGAAGATATGAAAGCAGGTAGGCAGATGTCCTTGACACTTCGGATGCCGAATCCTCCAGATCTTATTGGTAATGTTGATTGAAGCCAGGACTTATCAGACATTTTCGAGTTGAGGATTTTATCAAGGATACCACGAAGTGTGTTATCAATATTTTGAACCATGTCTGTTTCTCTCCATATTGGACTGGAACGCAAGAAATATGTTAGCTTTGGCATATAAATACATTGTCTTAGTAAGAAGAGGGCCATATGAGTATTTATGTCCTGAAGACGTTCACAATATTTGGAAATTACGTCGGCCTTCTTGTATATTAGTGGACGTATAGCTTCGGGGGCAATAGGGGCACCAAGAAGGAAAAACGTTTCATTTTGTAAAACTTGAATATTCGGTGCGATATCGTTAAATTTCCTTTCTATTTCATTTTTCTCAGTTCCCGTTGTTAAAATGAATATTTCACATTTAGAGAAATTTAAATGGAGGCCGAGTTTTTCAAAACCGTCGATTAAGTTTTTCAGATCTACCAAAACTGTATCACATTTTCCACCTAGTGTTCCATCATCTAGGTACCAAATATTTAAATCTGCAGCAATTTGTTCAATGATCTTATGGATTGCTAAACTGAGGATCGCCGGCCCTAGAGGATCTCCTTGTTGGCAACCTACGCTTGATGAAATTATGATAATATCAAAACGTTGCTTCGACAACGTGATCGATTTGGCTAATGTAAAAATTCTAGACATAAAACCATCAATGTGTATTGTAGGTATATAGGTAATATAGGTAGTTTTAGAAGTAAATATTTTATGTTTAATTAATTCCTTTGCAACTTGCTTCATTTAATTTATATAGTCATGTCGTGTGCTCATGTATTGGGACGTAATTAAGATGCTGTTGGTAGATATAATGTGACCAAGTTGGCAATATTATGTGTGCTGTATTATAATCCGTTTGTGTTCTGTTTTGAGTGCCATCAATAGGTACTAATAATAAATCTGTAAGGAATGGTCATGGAGTAAGTTATCTTGCTTTATGATATACTGCGTTTGTAGACTCTATGTATAATATTACAAGTAAATTGAGCATTTTTAGAAATATTTTCTGTATGTATTTATGTTCCTCCATAAGTCATAACTCTTAAACCGATAATCCGAATTCGATTAAACTTAGTACAAGCACATTTAACTATACATGACACAGGATAGGCTAAATTCAGTTCCGGTTACGCTAAGATGTGGCTTTCATACAAACCGAATTGTTCCGCGCGCCGAAATAATGTTAACACAGGAACGCAGCTCGGCCTTCTTTCTTACTTACTTTCTTCTTTTTAAATACTAATTTCACGCGAGGGAAGCCGCGGGCAAAAGCTAGTAATAAGTAAATAAATTATTGTGTCATTCAAAAAGGCTGAAGATACGAGATACAACACGACATTGAAATTTTAAAAGTGCACTTGTATCTCTTTACAGATCGGTGACACAATACTCTAGACAAGATAGCGGCAATAAAGCCCACATCAGCTCATGAACCACGAACATAAAAAATAATGAAAATAAATAGCGAACTCGACGCTACCTCCCGGGGACGGTGCACAGTCTACAAACCGTACGATACTCGTAAGTGTCAATCAACTTGTCATCTCAAATGAAGCGAACTTTCAGCTTGTAAATTCGAAAAGCAACACAAAAGTGCGGCAAGGAGTAGCGCGGGGCGGCCGCCCGCGGCGCTGCGGACAAGTAGGTCAGTACGCCGATTGACGTACGAGCGACAACTTGTCTTGACATTTTAAATTTGTTTTAATATTTACGATTATCCGCCACGTTAGTTATAAAAAAAAATAGAACAAAAATTGTATAAAACCGGAGTACGAAAAACGAAGGAAATAACAAGGAAAGTTGATCGAAAATGCTGTAGTCGGGCTTCCTATCTATTTGAATCCTTCTACACGCCCCATTATATCATTTTCAATGAACTTTCCTTGTTATTTCATTAGTTTTTCGTAGTCGGGTTTTATAATTTTTTATTTCATTCATTTTAGTTATAATAAAATTATAAACCATTAGGTGTGATATGTTTATTAAATCTCCGTTTCAAGCTTTAGACAATGACACCCCCAACTCGATGTGTTTTTAAAAGTAATTACTGTTCGACAATATGGCGACTGGCGGCCGCCATTTTGAATTTTCAAAAAATGTGGCACCCAGTGTTACCCTCGTAATTGAAACAAACCTAGTGACACCAGAATTATCAAAATCGGACGGGTCATTTAGGCTCTAGAGTGGCCCTAACACTCATACATACATACAAACATTCAGGCTAAATTACCTTAGATTATTGATTGCTAAATAAATACCTTTGATTAATGATTATTGATTGGTCTCTGCGCGCGGAGGCAATCAATAATCTAATTACATTACCTACCTTTTGGCTTCACTATAGATAGATAGAAATACTTTATTGCTCCAAAACATTTAACAGTAACAAACGATAAGTAATTTACATGAGGGGCAAAGGCGGACTTATCCCTTACAGGGATTTCTCCCAGTCAACCTTTGGATGTTTGAGAGTCGTATGTTGTGAGATATAAGTAGGTAGTAGCAAAAGACTTGAGTGTGGGAATGTAAAATATAATATATGGAAAATAACTATGATAAACTATAATATACTTGCACTACATAATATAAGTACATACCAGTTTAAACGTAGAAATGGCAAATTATAAATTAAATTAAATACATAAAACTATAAATTAAATACATATGTATTAAAGATTATATAATACATAATACCTAAATATATGCATACATACATACTTGTCCATTCAGAATTAAAGGATTTTTTAACTATTGACTTCACATTGACGGAGATAGTACAACTTTAAGTGTTTTTTGAATAACGGAAGCGACTTGCAGTGCCGTATACAGTGAGGTAGTTGATTCCACAGACGAGCTGCGTGCACAGAAAATGAGTTTGTGTAAAATCCTGTTTTATGAGTGGAAATGGCTAAGATATTGTCATCACTTGAACGAAGCGTGACACCGTGGGAAGATAAGTATTGAAAACGTGAAGATAGGTACTCGGGAGCAGAAGGGTTGTTGATACAAGAATAAAGGAGTCCAAGGATGTGGGAATTTCTGCGGAGACGGATTGGGAGCCACTTGAGACGTCTGCGGTATTCAGAAACATGGTCGTACTTACGTAGACCGAAAATGAAGCGTATACACATGTTTTGCAGACGCTCAAGCTTGTCCAGAAGTTCCTCAGTAACGTCCAGGCAACATACATCTGCATAATCAAGGATGGGGAGAAGCAGCGATTGTGCTAGAATTGTCTTTGTGGAGGTCGGAAGAAGGTTCTGCAGCCGCCTTAGGGAGTGCGCCGCAGCATAGACTTTTCGACTGACCTCATTGACCTGAGCCTGCCAAGATAGCGTATCATCCATAAGGATTCCGAGGTTTTTGAAAAACAGTCGGGTAAAAACAGAGGGAATTATTCTGCAAAATACAATAAAATTATGAAATGTATAATTAATAATTGATTCATAATCATAAGCTTATAATAAAACATAAGACGACATTGTTCGTGACATTATGACAATAATGAAGGCCGTGAATATGCAGGATGTGTTTCCTCTGTCCGCAGCGCGGTGGAGCCGGCTGATCTGACAAAGCGATGATTGAGCGTTGTTTTGCAATAATGTATCCGGGCCCCGCCCCGGGCCGCCCACCGCACCGGAGCAGGCGGAGGCGCGTCAGCGCGGCGCGGCGCGGCAGGCAGCAGGTTGTGTCTCACAGAGGCTCTACTATAGGCTGACGTCATTCTGCACACGACACGACACTGACCCTACCCGAGAGCCAAAAGGCAGAGTGAGTACGCGCGCGCGTGGGCGCCCGCCCGCCCGCCCACCTCCGCGTCGTGCCGTTCACAACAACACACTGGCAATCGTGCTCCAGAGGTGGTAACCGTGCCGATATTCAACACGAAATACGACACGGACAAAGCGTGTTGGACTCCAGCCCGGAGGTCAACCGCGCTCTAAGCCGGGCTTTACCGGGCTGGCACGGAGCACGGGCCGACACGGACAGTCCGGTTTGTGTCCGCCGACAGATGTGCGTATTTATGCAAGCAGGTACAACAATCTCATCACCAAAGGTTTTTCTAAGTTTTTAGCGAAATAGCTAATAAATAATAATAGAATAGAGGAACTACGTATTGAAAGATTACATTTGGAAGATTTTTGTAAAATGTTATGTTGGTCTTTCTCACTCGCTATAATTTTAATTATAGTGAACGATGTATCCTTGTTCTATGAAAAATATCATTTGATGAAGTTAATACCATGAAAAAAACTAATGACCTCCCAAAGTCCCGAGGACGAATAAAAATATGACAGATTCTTAATTTCTTAACTCATTAAAAAATTAATTGACAGCAATTAATTGAGAGCTTCGTTTTCTCTTAAAAAGTTTGCTAGTTTACGCCCTTTCCAACGGTATACAACACGTCATACAAATCATTTACTTATGTGGCCAAAATTGGAGATTGTTTTGTAAGAGTCTAAACATTAACAATGGAAGCGAAGTACATACATCAAAAGTGTCTAGGGATATGACATTATTTTTTCAAGTAAAATAAAAAGTACCAATTTTTTTTTAAGTTTGAATTTGGAATGCTTCGCCGTCTCGAATTCTATCACGTGACTCATAGTGTTTGCGTTTGTGACAGTTTATCAGTTTGTTAGACATTATTAACAGCACCAAGTCTAAAGTTGTGATTTCTTTTTAATTCTTGTTGTGATTTCTTTTTAATTCTTTACACATCTAACCGCAAAATTTAAAGTCTAATTCATCTTGCGTGTTAACTCGATACTTCAGACACTATGGCGTGACGTCATTTGACCAGGGAGGAGATGTTACGAGCAGTGGGAATGCTGGAAGCCGGCCGCTATCAGAGCGACGTGGCTAAGGCCTTGGGCACTAGACAGAATGTCATCAGTCGGCTGTGGACAAGATACCGTGCCTACGGAAGTGTGGCTGAACAACACGAAGGAAGATCTCGCATAACCAGCCGATGGCAAGACCGTATTCTCCAAGTAGCGGCCAGCTAGAAGACAACCCACATCTACGGCGATGCAGCTGGTCCAACGGCTGCAGGCAGAAGAAGGTTTACTTGTCAGCGACCAAACTGCCAGAAACCGATTGCACGAAGTCAACCTTCATGCCTGTAGAACGCTTCGAGTCCCAGCGCTTTGACGTGGGAATCGCGCAAGGAGACTACAATGGGCTCCTGCTCACCTAAATTAGACTAATGAACAGTGGTCGCCAGTTCTCTTCACGGATGAGTCTCGTTTCGGCTTTCACCCAGATACGAGAAGAATTCGTGTCTGGCGGACACCTGGACGAGAAAATCGCCTCCAGAACCTTCAAGAGATTCATCCCTACAAGGGTAGCACCATCATGGTTTGGGCGGGTATTCGCAGCGGTGGAAGAACTGATCTCATTTTGATAAATGGGAACCTAACTGCTGCCAGATATCGCGACCAGGTGGTGACACCTGTCATCGTGCCACACCGACTGCATATGGGTCCAGATTTTGTCCTTTTGCATGACAATGCCCGCCCACATATGGCGCGGGTCGTTGCGCCGAAACTTCAGGCGCGTAATGTATCGGTGATGCCGTGGCCTGCTCAATCTCCAGACCTCAATCCTATTGAGCATGCATGGGACATGCTCCAGAGAAGAGCTTTGCGGCATCAGCCAGGCAACATCGCGACGGGACAAGAGCTGTTTGTGCACTTAAGTAGGACCTGGGACCAAATTCCTCAGGCGGATATTGATAATTAAATTTTAAGTATGCACAATAGGTGTAGATGCGTAATAAATGTAAGGGGTGGATTCACTGATTATTAGTGATAAATTTAATAAAAACAAAACTATTTTTTTAATGTTTCCTTATTTTCATCACCTCTTTTTTGTTGTAAATTTAATCCGTGGGAACACCTTTAAAAAAAATATTAGTTTTGTCCCTAAAAATCCCAAAATGTACATAAAAATATGGTTACATGATAGAATAAGAGATTTAGAACAATCCCTCATTCAAACTTAAAAAAACAGGTACATTTTATTTTACTTGAAAAAATATGTCATAATATCCCTAGACACTTTTGATGTGTGTAGTTCGAATTGAACAAAGTGCCCGCGACCGTTAACCCTTAGACCCGGTAATTTTATATCCCAAAAAGTTTAAAAAAATTCCACTGCATGTATTTCATACCCAATCTCTATGAAATTTAAGCCATTCCGTATGAACTGGTTTGATGAAATAGTTTATGAACAATGCTATCATATTGGAGTGTTGTTGGTAGCATGATCTGCACCTAACTTTACACATCATTTGGCCATCAAAGTGACTAAGGACGCACGCGTTGTTAGTTTTTCGTAAATTTTATTAATTGAATTGAATTTAATTTTACTTCTGTATGTAATTTTGCCTTTTATTTATAGATTACCCAACGCAAAAAAATTATAATCATGGTGTTAAAATAATTATTTTATTCATAAACTACTGCTGGCATATAAAAATCCAACCCATAAACCACTACTGGGATCTATGTCATCCCACCTGAAAAACCTGAAATCTATGAAAATAGAAAACTGAAAAAAATCAAGTACATCTATTTTTATGTCTACAAAAAGTGTACAAATTTTCATAAAGGTTGCTCGGCTAGTTCCCGAGATCAAATGCAGGGGTCTAAGGGTTAATGTTCTAAATTTGAAAATGCTCCGGAAAACGCTCTCTATACGGGAAGGTAGGCTTGCGGTATGTATGTATATTTTTGTTGAGCTTGCCTAACGTTTACAAACGAAGAGTATGTGGACATGGTGATGGCGTATGTATGGCACTACCATCGGCGAATACCATCTTACCTGCACGCAGCCCTCTGTTGCTCTCATCTTTCTCTTTTTTAGGATTATTACTATTCATAATCCTTGACTCGATGCATTCTCTACGACTTTGCATTATATGTAATAGATATAATGCAAAAATAGATTCTATAATGTCTTGTATTTCTCAATACATTTTTAGGGTTCCATTACTAAGCCTACGCCGTCTATCTGTCCGTCTGTCCGAGGGCTGTATCTCTTGAACCGTAATAGGTAGCCCGTTGAAATTTTCACAGAATATGTGGTATGGCGGTTATCCTAACAAATAATTTAAAAAATCAAAAAGTTCGTTCTCCAATAATGGGGGTCTCCATACAAGCGTCAAACTTGGTAAAACAACAAACGTAAAAACTGGCCAATTATGTGGTGGTACGGAATCCTCGATGCGCGAGTCCGACTAGCACTTGACCTGTTTTTTGTGTGCTTTACGTTTATTTGTGTGTTTATTAGGTATGATTGTTTGTTAGGTATTTTAATATGTATTATTTTAAAATTTGTTCTAAGTAAATGTTTCAATAAAATAATAATATTACACTTTGCTTTATGCCACCAGGTCGAATTTACTGCCTTAGGTAATTTATTCCAGTCAACCTGGTTAAGCAACCAGAAAGTTTGTCTTCTCTTCCTCTCGTAGCTGCCTACTACTTACGGGACCGTTGAATAATAATATTGTGGCCTCAATAAGTCACGGCATTTTGTTCGCGGCAATTTGCTGGCATCGGTGCTCTCAAACAGAATACAGACGGCTTTTTAGTTTATGCCAATTTCTTCAATTGTTCACATCAATAGTTCAGATAAGAGTTCGCGCACTGAAAATCAACCAAAGATTTTTGTGAATACTTACAAACAAAACCGCAATAGGGGGATGAAATAAATCGTCCCGTTAAACCCAAACATTGGAAATCGGCAGAGTTGAGAATGAACGAGAAGACTCGATCATCAATCAGTAGGAAGCCTGAAGAAGAATTACTCCTTCATTGATCAACATGCATTTATAGGTATTTGAGTGAACATACGTCGCTGGCCCCGGCAAGCCGGCCAGTCAATCTAAACAGAGGAGGAAAACATCCGTGTGATGTGGATGCTTGCACAAATCACACCGCCAATAAAAGCGAAGTCGGCTGACCCAAATGATCAATGCTCCCAGTTTCATAAGCTTTGGGAGATCAGAAAATCCAGTGCAATAAAAAGTTCAATACAATTAAAGATCAACAAAGTGGTTTCGTTTAGAACGCCTGTCGGTCGACAACGCCAGTAGCCGCCAAAGCTGGGAGGTACAGACAACGAAGACACAGGATCAGTTGTCTCCTAATCTAGATTTTGCCGAAAATAAAACTCAAACGACCACGTATATAATTTTATGAACCCACAAATTTCACGTAATAAATCAAGGAGTCACAACCATTCGGCTCGGTTAGGATTGTGCAAAGACAGGTAGGACAAGCCGCCACTTTATTTAAATTTGGCAGACTTGCCAAAGACTTGCGATGTCGGAACGCACTTTTTTCATCAATCTTTATTAATGACCGGTCGAGTTTAATAAGTAATGGCGATGGAGCAACCGGGAACGATATCTCGTAAACAAACGGTACTGCGGATGGTGTGTGGATGTAGACTGGAGATGGTATGACGAGTGTTGTGGCCGGCCGGGCGGCAGGCGGCAGGCTGCAGACACCCCGGCCGCGGGCGGCAGGACGGCAGAGTATCGGTTTTGGCGTGGTTTTTTTAGGCGGGCGGCGGAGCGCGGAGGCGCGCGAGCTTGCACAACGTGTATATGTTTGGCATACCACCTCGCTAGTCTAAATTCGGATCTCAATTGACTTTCGTAATAAGTCGACGAATAAGTATCTACGCACATGGCTGCTGAAATATTCCTTCGGTGGTATTAGCTCTAGATAATCTGCAATTATCTGGCTACTGTCTAGAGTCAGAATTTGGGCTCGCAATCGGCTCTTCGGCTAGTATATAATCCATACTTTACACGTTAACGACAATCAAGTATTTCGCTCCACCATTTCGCAGAATTTACATGAGATAGTAGTGGGCTGGGCTCGTAAGTCGACGAGACGACGACCGTTGGAGTAAACAAGTCCCACACTGGCGGCCGTGGACAGGGAAACGGAGTGTGGGAAGACCACAAGCCAGGTTGGACCCACGACATAAAGTACGTCTGAGGCTAGTTCGTATGTGGTTCCGTACCGTCGAATGTCGGGAGGACTGGAGAAAGATTGTACTAAGCCTACGCCGTATGTCTGTCTGTCCGTCCGAGGGCTGTATCTTTTGAACCGTAATAGGTAGCCGGTTGAATTGTCACACAATATGCGGCAGATAACACAATACTTAATTTAAAAAAACAAAAAGTAAAAAAATTAAGGGAGTCTCCACACAAGTATCATAATATGCAGAAAAGCGCCATGCGCCAATCTACCGAATTATCAAACATTTTAACTACAAAATTGTGAACGATATGGTCACCAATAGATGGCGTGAGGGATACCAAGGACTTAATATATCAATACAGGTTTTTAGTTGAAAATTCCTCTACCATAAACATTCCATAACCGAAAACTTTAGTAGACGCGACCAAACTAGGACGTAACATCAGCGGCCTCGCCGTCATCGGCATCAGTGTTTATAGCTTTCGCAAAACGGTTTAATACAAAGCTACAACATTAAATGCAGCTGTAAAAACACCTCGCACAAACACCAGCACGGGGGCGGGTCGCGGGGACGCGCGAGCGTAATACACGCTGTGCTGTTAATACCTACATCTGTTTGATGAATGCCACCTGGCGGAATTCGGAAAGCAGTGGTCATTGCTGTTAGTTGACTGTGAGTATGGCACGAGTACTTCACTTCTTTTAATTTTCTTTAACCTCTCTTCACGAAACTAACCAAACAAATGCAAAGAAAACGGAAAGCTACGGACTATCTAAAGCCGACGACTTGCCCAACTAGATATGAAATGTAGGTATTTTAATTTGTTCTGTGCATTTGCCGGCATTGGTGAACTTGATGTATCGTCTTGCCGGTGTTGATGCGGCATTGTGTCGCCTCGCCGACCTGCATGTCTGCGGCGCGCTGCCGCTGACTATTTCCAGCTTTCCTCATAACATCATTATGATGCGGGTTGTATAATTAAGCGGGAGGCGGCGCACGGCGGCGGCGGCAGGAAACAGGCGCAGATTTACGACATCAGCCACGTATAAAAGAAATATTATAAAAGGAAACCGTACCAACGAGAGCCGCAAAACAGGATGGCTTGTAAACTTTTTTCGCAAACTCTCTTTGCTGAAAATATCGCCGGAGTGCACGCGGAAGACCATTTTTTATGAAACCACTAGACATTTTTATTACACATAATTTGGCAAGCTTCGACGACAAGTATCGCCTGCGAATTTATCTTGTGACAATAATATGGCTCGGTCAAGGCCATGTGAGTTTGTCTTTAAGCCGGCAGCTTTGCTCAAAATCGTTTCACCATCAGCACGCACACACACACACACACACGGTTAAGACTCTAGGAAAGCTCGAGGAAGATAGTTTCGGTAGATGTCGTTTCGGACATTGTCGTGTGAAGCGAAATGTAATGGTAACAAATTGGTCAGCAATAGCGTCACGGGCGAACGCAAATTCTCAAGCATAAAAATCATGAGATAGGAATATGTCTGTAACGTCACGTCTCACGCGATCGCTCTAGCTAGAGGTAGATGTAGAATAAGAATAAATATAAGAATTAATAAGTACCTACAAACAATAGTTTATTTGACACTACATTTAGCCTAAAAAGTCATAGGGGACTCAGCCAGTCTCATATAGGTATCAACTACTCCACTCGGTCATCGATCCGTATGAATCAAGGAACGATGACAAAGAGCTTTCGAAGAAAAATGTGCTTGTTTCGGGCTCTCTTTTCCAAACTTGCGAAAATGTAGACGAAATCGCGTAAGGTAACCCCGAAGCCATCGATAAGTCAGGTAATGTAGTAGCAACATAACTATAACCATGAGTATCATCAGCCTATTATGAGATTGAAAAAGGCTCACTTCAGATTGCCTTTCGTTCGTGAGACTAATAAGTATTCTGTGGGAGGGTAAAAACCTGAGACATGGCAATGGAGAAATAGACGTGGTTGAAGACTCATTCTCTGCTCTGAGATATCTGCTATAGGTCAGGTTCGTTTTGAGGTGTTTATAGCGATTAGCGGCTCTCCCGATTGGTCAGTAAGCAGAAATTTTGTCAAAAGAATTCATAGAATGTTCGCCTAGCGATGCTTGGGTCGAAATAGATAAGTAAGAGGTAACATGAATGGGTGATACTGATAATGATGAAAATGACTACCAAGTTAGTTCCCTTGAACTTAGTATAGACATTTTGTCTTCTCCTTGCGGAGGCTAAATGTCTTGCGCTACTGCTGGATGCTGGATGGATTCCTGTCGTAGGCTACGTCAATTCAAATTTTAAATGTCTTATGTAAGTTTGAAGTTTAACGTTAGATGTGGCGAGGGAAGCTCGTTGGACGTAAGAGGTGAATAAATGCCACCCACTCAGCAACATTACTGGCGAGGCTCTCGGCCAAGTTCTTTTGGCGTCAACGTTGGTGTGTTCAACAATGTAGCAGGAATTTGCATTAAAATCTTCATCGTACCCATTACTGTTACTACGTAGGTACCTATCTATTTCAACCCAAGCATCGAGTCGTGCAAAATAATAATTAATTCGTTTCACAAAATTTCCGATTTCGTTACAAAACGCAATTTTAATTTAGGTAGTTTTAGTTTTTATGTTGTTTGTTTTAAGTTTAGGTAATTTTAATTTAGGTAGTTATAGCTGTGGATTAATATTTTCCCATTAACTAAGGTAACCAGCGTCGTCGTAATAAAAACCCACTGTCAAAGTTTTGCGAGCAAATGTTTTTTCTTTTGTTTTTTTTTTCTTTTTGATTAGAAAAGTGCACAAGTTCTTCTTACGCGTGCTTGAAAGAGACGCAGCCGCGACGCGCGGTGGCTAGGTGGGATGACATGAGGCGGGGCGTGCGTGTCCGGTGGAGGTACTAGTTGCAGCGGCCGGTGACGGCGGCGCGCGGCGCACAGTGGGGCGATTTCACAAAGTAGGGACATTTGGACATTTTATAACGGAATCGTTTTCTACTCATGAAAACAAACATCTTTTATAACTCGAATTTTTTTTATTTGATGCTTATTTTTCGAGAAAAAAACGATCTTAATTTTTTTACTATGGAGCAAAAATTTATTTTATGTTTTTCTCGAAATTTATATATTGAATAAATTTTATGGATTTTAAATTATAAAAGCACAACTATATAAGAACAGTTTTGCATAAACACCGCAACTCTAAATATTCACAATTAGTGTATAAACGTGCTTGAACATGGCTCAAAATGCATGTATCGATTATTGTAAATCGTGCAATTTCTATTGACCATAGGGTAAAACAATCTTCTACATTCTTATAAATTCTATTACAGTCGACATCTCATCTCATCTCATCTCACTTTCTCACCTCACTTCTCACTAATATCATAAATGTGAAAGTATGTTTGTTTGTTTCTTCCTCTTTCACGCCTGAACGGCTGGACGGATTTTGACGAAACTTCGTATAGGGGTAGTGTATATCCCGGAGTAACATAATTTTTAAAGAAGTGATTAAGTTCGAGTCGAGCTCGCGTAAAGAGGGTTCCGTACCATCGCATTTTTGTAAGAACTAGAAGGATTGGAATTTTCGTTTACGTTTTCCTGTAAATTAAGTGTATATCCCTTCGTAACATAATTTTTTTTTAAATTGGTCAAGTTCGAGTCGATCTCGCGTAAACAGGGTTCCATACCATCGCGTTTTCTGTGAGAACTAGAAGCATTGGGATTTTCGTTTACGTTTTCACGTAAATTAAGTGTATATCCCATGGTAACATAATTTTTTTTTAAAGTGGTCAAGTTCGAGTCGAACTCGCGTAAAGAGGGTTCCGTACCATCCAGTTTTCTGTAAAGGGGGAGGGGAGGGAGAGGCAGAGGAAGTACTGAGAGGGGTACTGTGTGGGGCCGGTACTTTAAAAGAATAGCCCCACTGCATCTCTCCCCGTGTATGTCGTTAAAGGCGACTAAGGGATATGACTCCCTTCTTATATCACTAGGTGGTAGGGTTCAACCCGCCCGCGTTGGTACCACCGCACCGAATGAAAGTTCGGTCGAAACGGCTATGTAAATAGTTTGTGTTTCACGTCACGTTCAGTGTAGCCGGCACGACCGAAGGGAAGCACTGACGTGGCACCAAGTTCACCCGGTGTTATGGGCTGACATCACGGATGTTGTAGGTGATGTAGCCAACCGTATCAGTTTCCATAAAAAAAAAAAAAAAAGGGAGAGGAAGAGAGAGGGAGGGAGAGGGTGCGTTCAGGAAGGGTGTAAATCTTTTCGAAGAAAGTAAGCAACAAAAGGAGGCAGAAGGCCGAGCTGCATTCAGGAAGACCTTCAACCTTCTCGAAGAAAGTAAGTACAAGAAGGTTTTCTAAGGAAGGAAGGTACTTCTTCAAGAAGGTTTATAGTCTACCTGAACGCAGCTCGGCCTTCGGCCTCGCCCTCAGTTACTTACTTTCATCAAGAAGGTTTATAGTCTTCCTGAACGCAGCTCGGCCTTCGGCCTCGCCCTCAATGACTTAATTTCTTCGAGATGGTTTATAGTCTTCCTGAACGCAGCTCGGCCTTCGGCCTCGCCCCCAGTTACTTACTTTCTTCAAGAAGGTTTATAGGAAGGCGCGGCGGGTGGCCGAGTGGTTTGGGCATCGACTTCTCGTGCGGGAGGTCCGAGGTTCGAATCCGTCGGCGTGTACCAATGACTTTTTTCTGACGAAACAAATTAAGTGCATACCTACACCCGCTGCTTCACCGTTCGAAACCGGTGTAAAACTGTAGGTCCCTTCCCATGCCCCTTACTAGGTGGTAGGCTCAAATGTAGCCGACTGGGTTGGTACCACCGTACTGGAGTAAGATGGCCGCATAGCAACCTCGGTTGTGTTCTCCTCTAGTCCAGTATAGCCAACAATCCAGGGAATCTCCGGTATGGCATCTACCTTCTCGGAGGTGATATTGGCTAGTCAGAGCATGTGCTTTGGCCCCTCTGACTCAGCCACCCATACCGGATTACATTAAAAAAAATAGTCTTCCTGAACACAGAAAGAAAGAAAGAAAGAAAGAAATATATTTATTCACAATCCATTTACAGTAAAACACAATAATTTTTTACATAGGTACCGAATTACACATGAGGACGGTGAATCGCTCGGCCTTCGGCCTCGCCCTCAATTACTTAATTTCTTCGAGAAGGTTTGTAGTCTTACTGAACGCAGCTCGGCCTTCGGCCTCGCCCTCAATGACTTAATTTCTTCGAGAAGGTTTGTATTCTTACTGAACGCAGCTCGGCCTTCGGCCTCGCCTTCAGTTATACTTTCATCAAGAAGGTTTATAGTCTTCCTGAATGCAGCTCGGCCTTTGGACTCGCCCTCAATGACTTAATTTCTTCGAGAAGGTTTATGGTCTCCTGAACGCAGCTCGGCCTTCGGCCTCGCCCTTAGTTACTTACTTTCTTCGACAAGGTTTATGGTCTTCCTGAACGCTGCTCGGCCTTCGGCCTCGCCCTCTGTTACTTGATTTCTTCGAAAAGGTTATCGTCTTCCTGAACGCAGCTCGGCCTTCGGCCTCGCCCTTAGTTACTTACTTTCTTCAAGAAGGTTTATAATCTTCCTGTACGCAGCTCGGCCTTCGGCCTCGCCCTTAATTACTTACTTTCTTAGGTTTATCATCTTCCTGAACGCAGATCGGCCTTTGTTACTTACTTTCTTTCTTTGCAATACGAATTTCACGCGAGCGAAGCCGCGGGCAAAAGCTATATTACAATACTCTAAAACTTATATAAAATCGTATACATTAATTTATGTATAGTGCAACATAATTCGCAATATGCAAGAAATCACGTTGAGTAACATGTTCAAACACAAATAAAACAAAAAGCGGCGCGAAGCGGGTCGCGGTTTTTTGTAAATAGTGCTTATCTATGGTCATACATCACGACTATGTAGGTGCTAGCTCAACCATTTTTAAACATTTTGAGAAATCTACTGGAATATGTTTCTCGCCATACAAATAATTCACATTTACTTAATTTTCTCCGAAACTATTAGTTTTAGAGAAATATACGAGAGAGCAAAAGTATGTTATATTTGACCGTCCAATACGATTCTACAAAAAGCATTTCGAAATTCTAGAAAAAGATTCTACAATGGTCCATGTCCACCAATCTGTGAAATCGCCCCAGTGTGCGGCGTGGCACCGTGCCAGCCCGTCCCGGGATCGATACCGCTACGTGCAATATTGACGAATGAATGAGATATGCCGTCACTCCCTTCACTTACTTAGTATTAGGGATTCCAATTAATCTTGCGGCGACGCGGAGCGGCGAGGAAGTGTGCGACAACTTCGTTACACCGCCTATCTGTCTCCGTGTCGATGTGATGCTGATGATGATGATGGACCATTTCCACTTTGGAGTAATAAATTAATACTTCATATTAATGAAAACACAGGGCATTTTCCGAGTTATGGTATCTATTGTAACTTGTAAGGACGCAGGTTTTGATATTGAAATCCGATTTTTTTTAGTAATATCGGTAATAAGTATTTATGCAACAGGCAGCCTGAGAGTTCTAAAAGTTCTAATTAATACTTCATATGAATGAAAACACAGGGCATTTTCCGAGTTATGGTATCTATTGTAACTTGTAAGGACGCAGGTTTTGACATTGAAATCCGATTTTTTTTTTTTTGTAATATCGAGAATAAGTATTATGCAACAGGCAGCCTGAGAGTTCTAAAAGTTCTAATTAATACTTCATATGAATGAAAACAGATGGGCATTTTCGGAGATAGTAACTATCTATTTTAACTTGTAAGGACGCAGGTTTTGACATTTAAATCCGATTTTTTTAGTAATATCGGGAATAAGTATTTATGCAACAGGCAGCCTGAGAGTTCTAAGGCTCTAAGGGGTCTAAATTTATCTGAAAAATAGTAGTTAGGTAAGTGAAAATTTTGCAATACATTATAAACCTGAAATACATAAGCCAGGAACTAAGCGGCAAGCGGCGAGTTACACCGTGAGCAGCGGGCATTAGGCCCATTTTAGGTCATCGCCAAACAAATACCAAACGGGAGAGTCGGACAGCTTCCGTGGTCTATTTCTGTGCTGTGTGGGACACTGTCGCCGACGACGTTTGAGAAGTTTCGCGATGTCCCCGCGTCGCAGTCGCAACGTCTTTCGTAGCTGGAACACCGTTTTCGTTTCAGATATGCCGGCTCGGCTTTTGTAGACTAGGACATAAATTTTATTCATACCCAAGAAAAAAACTCCCATAGAACAAATTGCGACAAGTTCGAGTGCAGTCTAACTGCCATATGAATGATCAATAAACAATAGAATACAATACAAGAGCAAATAGGTCAAGCGCCTTTGCTCCCGGCAAAGACACCCATACTGGTTTTCGTAAAAAAATCAATGTTGCACAGAATGGCTGCTTGCGCACCAGACGAAGAACAATATCTACACTATGCGGATGCGTTGTGATAACAGCTAATATGTATCTATATGTATATATTCTTTAATGAACACGAATTTATACATATTAGGCACAATAGGTGAACTTAATCCCGTGAGGCATTCTATTCTAACCAACCTTTGGGATGTGGGAGAAGTGGCAGGCGATAAGCAGGCGAATAAGAATATGTTAAAGCATAAAGCATTAAATAGAAGAAACACAAGATATGCCTCGAGATACCTATAAAAATGATTTTTATTTTATTTAATATCGCTATGTAATTATTGTACATAATGTATCCATAAATTTCACCATGTACCATGTCATACCCACAGATTTGCCTCGGCACACAGCCACTGTTGGGTAAATTTCTGAAGTAATAAAAAAATTGGACAATTTTCAAAAGCCAGTAATATTAAAAGTTTTTATTTTTCGGATATTGCTAATGATCTGTTGAAAACAAAATTTCGATACCCGCGTTATACATAGAGCTAAAGTATAACACTGGGTGTATTATGGACCAAATTTTCGTATAATACATCGTATTATACAGATTCATAGTAAACAAAATTTAACTTTTTTTTATAAACTTCTCTTTATTCTTGGCTTTCGTGATAAATTTTCATATTTTTTTCTGTGTGGCCTGGTTTCTCTGAAATCAATTTTTGAAAATTTCAAAAAATCTCGTTTTCTCCTAAAATTTGCATATCGCAAGCCTTAAGTAAACGAAAATTGTTTTTGACTTTTTAAGGATCGGGGGTTTTTTAATTTGTAATTTAATTATTGTAAAAAACATCACAACTACTCTCCATTAAACTTTTCTACCATTGCTTTCGGATTGGCCGCCCTCGCCGAGTAGCGTCAAATCGCAGAGCCAGCGAACAGAAGACCGAACGAGATCGATTAACGGAAATGTTGATCGCGGGGCGGAGGCGGCGGCTGATGATTTCGGGCGAGAGTATCGCGGAAGTGATGTTCGGTATTTGGCGGTGGATGGGCGGGGGGTGGACTGGAGGCGCGGGGTCGGCGCTGCGCCGCGGCGGAGCGTCGCGTCGTCGTCGCCGAGCTTTCATCTAATCTAAATAAGGCGCACAAGTTCAACGGCCGCCCGCACTGCCAGTTCCGACTTACAACAAATCTCACAACACTTATCTCCCTGCGCACATTAATAAACACTCTACTCTAGTTTTTATTGCAGCAGCGCTGTGCCGAGTGCACTTGTACGAGCAGTATACGTTGCGGAAAGTGTGCACTTGGGTGTGTACGCCAGTCAGTGCACGCCAGTGCGGGCGCGCCTGAAGCCTTTTCGACGCTTCCTAAACCTGGAGATATCCTTAGCTTTAACTATTCTAACATCTGTTCAGTTAACCTCTGAAAGAAATTTGACATCGGTCAGGTCAGTATTCTCTAGCGAAGCCGGCCGCTATGCGAGCCAAGTAGTCTGTATGAGAGAAACAATGTTGCCACGTTTAAAGAAGCGGAGGCGGGCAATGTGCGAGGCTCGAGAGGCGGGTATACTCAGCGACAGCATTGCAAGTGGGTCACCATCATCACACTCCACGTCCGGCTCCCCATTTCGAGAAAGCGCGGCAACCTATCACCCATCCGTGCGCCTGCCGACCTAAATATCTACAGTCACTGCCGAGATCACATCGCCGGTGACCCCTGTCATGTGACGTCTGCAGTTGCCAACTAAACTGAGAAGCGTCGACAAGAATTGTGTAAAATCTCAAAACATACACAGATCTCATGCATTACATCACCTTCGGGTACATTGAAAATGAATTTTAGATCGTATTTAAATATAAGCGTATATCGAATCGCCGACTGTGAGCGTCAAAATATACTGGTGTGGCTGAAGCGACGAACTCAACGAGCGAACGCACTGCAGATTTGTTCACTATATAATTACTTCTACATACTATCTAAATACTAAGATGTATTCATATTTAAAAATTTTATTATAATTTACTTGCCTTTTCATACTGAAATATGTAAATTTTGAAAAATAGACAAAAATTGTCAAAAATAACAAAATTTAATAAAAAAAATTGAAATTCTTAATTTTTAAGTATATACACGAAAACCATTTTAACTACTCACACTCGTAACTCGCGTAACGGAAAATTTAAAAAAATCATAACTTTTTTCAAACAATCAAAAAACATCCCCAGATATAAAAACATAATAAAAAAAATCTACAATATAAAAATTGAAAAGTTTAAAATATATATTTATAGAAATATGTTTAAAGGTTACCTTTTCAAACCCCCTAAAAACGGCAATTTTAAGCGATTTTTTGGGAATTTCTCAAAAACTCTTTTAATTTAATTCAAATTTTTTTTTTCACAATTTTGTAGCCCTCGTCGATACACGTCATTTGACACCCTAAATATTTACGTAGCCTTAAAACTCACGATACCAGGGCGAATTCGCACTCACGCTGGAAATCGGGGACTATACGGAATCGATCGAAAAGACATTTTCAATGTCAAAAATACTTTACATTAAACTGTACCTGCCAAACTTTTACGGTCCCGACAATTAATTGTAATATCAAAATTGGAGCAAAAGTGTAAGCCAGGCTTATGTAATTGTACTAAGGTTGGCTCGGTTCGGATTACTCCCACATCAGCTGCTTCTAATGGAGATACAAATATAGCGGTTGCGTAAGACAATCTAATCTAGTCTAATCTAGGGCAATCCCTAGAGGCGGTATTTGTCTGGAAGGTTGCACAAAGGAATAGGTACGTCGTATGTGTTTGAAAGCAAAATGCTAAACTTAAGTGCGAATTCCTTTTCTGCCCTGCCACACACCAGACCGAGATAACAGGTTAAGATTCGATTTGCCAAAAGTGGTATATTTCTGAATAAGAGTTGGTACCTGTGGAAATATTTCGTTTATCCTTACAAGGATGAGTAGCGTCCTGCACATTCATAACTAAAGATATTTCAAAACAGGCAAGCGGTTAAACTGTATGTGCGACGGCTAGGCTAGGCTCCCGAGATTTATTTACGCGGTGTGCAGAATGCGATTATAATTTTAAACAAATTTCGTTAATTGCATACATTTGGGTCAGTAGCTAGCGGCGGTCGACATGGACGTCATCGCAGAGCGCTGCAGCCGGAGCATCGGTTTCAGCGGTCGCCCATTCTCCGCGATACCTCCAGCCGCAGCACAGACGAGAAGAATAACCGATGGCGTCGACGACAGAGCACGGCCGCCAAATTATTGAACCAAAACTACTAAACCTCAACGTGAAAAAAACTTGGATGTCGTCCAACCAGCTGATTGATGAGGATGGTCATTTCGTGCGCGGCCAATCCGGAGCTCCTCTTGTTATTTAGCGAAGGAGTAGACGCGTCTATTTCGACCGAAGCAAAAAAACAAGAAGACCCGAAATATGCCGCTAACTTATAGAATCTCCAAGCGGCGGGGATTGTTTAAATTTGAAAACATTTATTTAGCCGCAGCTTCGGCCAACGATAATTTTGTAGCGAATTCTTTAGGAGCGAGTGGGCTTACAGTACAGTGCCAACTTTGTTCTAGTCTGCGCCGACGACAACGACGACGACGACGCGTCGAGATTCTGCTAGTTGTAGCAGGGACTGTGCTTCGATCGCGCCTGTTCTATGTGCATGCCCTCACATGCATACTCGTAGTTATCACAATAACAACATGACAAGACGAGGGCGGGGCTAAGTCCGGAAATAATATTGCCGACTATTAATAATGATGAATGACGTTAGCCTCGCCGCCCACGTAGTGGACTGGAACGCGAGTCACAGTAGCCCTCCAAGTGTCTCCTTCACACGTTCAACTAAATACGAAAGAAAAACAATATCTGCCACCGTACGAGTACGTGAAGCACAAACACACCCACTTGAAGCAGCAATAGCAGATGAGTTCAGTACTCAGTAACGCGCCCGATCGAAAGCTCAACTAGAATCGTAAACACCAGTGGCCGGCGACTGAACGAATGCCCCATAAAGATATCGCAGTGCGAGCTATATGGACTAGCAATAAGGAAGCGGCGCGGAACATTAGCCGCACTCCGCAGTCCGCACAGCTCCGGACTGCGATGCCGAGTCGGCCGAAACTCTCAACAATCTCAACAGCGAGAGCGACCCACATGCGTGGACATATCGGGAGTCGTTTCATCAGCTTGGCAACGTTCCGCCTTCCTCTTTGTTATACAGAGACGCTCGCGTTCTAAACCCAAAACATGACAGGCACCCAAACCTCGAATTGGCCACAAAATGTTACATCATTAAGATGATTTGTTAACGTTCTACGTTCTTGCACAACGAGAATTCGTTGTACAAGAAAATTATGCATCAAAGCTGCACTTGCGTAGAACGTGACTTCGGTATTTACTTCATAGCTTTGGAACTGCGCTCTGCTGCCGAAACTGAAAAGATAAATATTTTCCGAAATAAACTACGGACGACGACGGATCAGACGGAGACGAATAGTGACAAATCGCACGGGCGGCACGCTAGAGATGAGCTGTGATGCGGAGTCGGCTGCTGTGATGCGGGAGAGAGGTGAAGGCACAGAACATAAGAACGTTTCTTGGGTTATACGGATAAAGACGAGACAAACGGCCTGGAGATTGCCTGATGACGAACACTTCGGGCTACGTCGATGTCTTCCGTATGACCTTCGAATCTAGGTACAAACAGGTAATGGGTTCCGTAAATCTCAAACCAAAGGAAGGCGATGAGTGAAGTCAAGAAAGTGAGGTCGTAACTATTTATAAAAGAGAAGTTGAAACTGTTGAGAATCCGTGGAAACAAATAATTGAAAAATCGTGATAACGACTCTGTTGGGCTTCGGGTAACTCGACTGGATGTATGTATGTGCACAGTGCACTGTGCAGCCAGGATGACTTCGATAGTAGTATATTAGTACCCAAACAACCAGAATAAGGATATTTAAGGAGGGTTTGAAGAACAAACGATACAGAAGAATCACACGACAAAAGAGAAATGCAAATAGTATAGGAAGACTGCACAACAAAGTGAACGGTTTTTCTAAGTACTGCTCGATACACTCAGCTCGATTAGCTCAGTGGTGCAGACAGTCAACTGTCGCTATTGAATGTTAAGCAACGCTGGGTGCGGTCAGTACTTGGATGGGTGACCGCCTGACCGTTGGAGGCTGACCGAGGTTCGGATTCCTCGTAAAACTGTAGGTCCCTTCCCTCCTAATCTTACTTGGTGGTAGGGTTTAACCCGCCCGGGTTGGTACCACCGCACTGAATGAAACGTCGGTCGAAACGGCTATGTAAATAGTTTGTGTTTTCCGACCAATTCAGTGTAGCCGGCACGATCAAAGAGGGAAGCACTGACATGGCACCTAGTTCACCCGGTGTTATGGGCTGACATCACGGACGTTGTAGGTGATGTAGCCAACCGTGTCAGTTTCCAGAAAAAAAAACACGAATTCCGTAAGAATTTTTTTCCCATAGGAGGTATTGTCTCATAGTTCTTATGTATTACACCTACTTACGTGAAATATTTTTGGTTATTCCCTTCATAGAGGGAAATAATGGCTCGACATCAATTAAGAGTTTACTGAAAAACTACACTAAAGGTGAAATTGTAATTTTTTAACACTGTAAAACAAGGAAACCTCGGTGAGCCAGAAATACGTCAACCGGCCGTGGGCGTGGGTAGTCCGGGTGACGTGTCCCGCGGGATCTCTACACGATGTAGGTCAGCCTCCACTGTTACCAAGAACTCGCTGTGTCTCGCGTTCGCTATTGTGTCTGTACACTCTAGGTGTTGGAGCAATGTGTCGAGCGAGGCAATACTCGCAAGCGCGAATACTGCAAACAAGTACTGCACCTCTTTGCTGGCTAGTGCTAGTGCCAACGCGCAAACTAAAAGAAATGTTTCTTTTTTATGTATGATTTTGTCCAGGGAAAAAATAGTAAGAATGTTGCTCCGAGAAAAAATGGGTACCTCTTTGGCGTGATTGAAAAAAATCCCTCCCCCCCTCTCTCCCACTCTCTGCTTATCTATCGGGCAGCATCGAACAATACCTACATACAAATTTATTTATTTATTAAGCAGCGTATGGCCGAGTGGTATGGGCATCGGCTTTTCATGCGAGAGGTCCGAGGTTCGAATCAGGTCGGCATGTACCAATGAGTTTTTTATGACGAAAAAAATTTGGTGCATACCTGCGGCTTCACCGTTCGGAACCGGTGTAAAGCTGTAGGTCCCTTCCCTTACCCCTTACTAGGTGGTCCGTACTGGATGTAAGATGGCCGCATAGCAGCCTCGGTTGTGTTCTCCTCTTGTCCAGTATAGCCAGCAATTCAGGGAAGTCTCCGGTACGGCGCCCTTTTCGGAAGTGATATTGGCTGGTCGGAGCATGTGCTTTGGCCCCTCCGACTCAGTCACCCATACCGGAATACATAAAAAAACAGTTAATCATAAAAACGCTTCGTGGGCCGATAAGTCAGGTATTATAGTGATTTGATTATGCATAAATCGGGATCAGGTTAATGAAACAGAAAGTGTTCACTGACCTACAGTTATTCGGAATAATTACATCCAAGTACTTACCAATAATCCGGCTGCTAATGTTAGTGAACGTTCCGCATGGAATATTTACCTGGAAAAGAAAACAAATCGTAAATAACAATTGACTATATTGTGGTAAATTTTAAGTGTGACTACAAAACCAAAATCAAATCGAAGAGAAATTTTCATGCTCGTGTATGTTTATGTATTAACACTTCCCCACCTTTCTATCGGCCAGCGGAGACGATCATTTGCATTGCAATTGACAATGTTTACGTGATTGACGGTTTCAAATGATTGGCGATTGAAGCTCCAATTGGCGGTGCATCAAGTGTGTTCAATACAGTTCCATTCTGGACTTTGTTGAGAATGGTAGTGCCGCTCATACATAAACAATGATTTCAAACGCAGATATGGAATTTCTTGCAATAACATCGCGGTTTTTATTCAGAAAAAAACTGGTACAAATGGAGATACCGCTTTACTCATGAACATTTGCAAAGAACTCTTCAAAAAACTGAGCAGCATGATTATAAAAATGTTCTTCGAATGGACCAGAATTTAAATAACATTTTTTTTTCTTCCGTATATGTCGTCTTATTTTGCACTGATTGTGTGATGGTTTGCAACGCAATGGATCATTCGTTTTTGTTCGTGTAATCTTACTTTGCCACCTTCCACAACACAGAACAATCCCTGTACAAGACATGAGTAACAAAAAAAAATCGCGCCCTGTATTAGATCGACGCTAGCGGCCAAGGCCGCTTAACATCGTGTTCAGGCACGTCCGCCATGTTCGGTGGGGCGGTCGAGATTGAAGAAAGCTATTGTCAAATTGCCGTCAATGAACGTCAATGTACGGCACGATATTCGAAATGTTCCATCAATTGCCTTCAATCACGTAGTAGCGATTGACAATCGCTTCAATCGGCTCTGTAGACGATCAATCGCAATTGTCAATGGCGTAGAATTGACAACCGCAATTGATCGTCTCCGAGATCTCTTAGGAATTATGTTTTTTTTTAAGTTTCACAAAAAAAAATCAAACGTTATTTAGAGAGAGAGTCGCATCACTGCAGGTGGTGGGAGCTATTTGTAAATGTGTATTAACGTATGTTATAAAATGTGTAAATGGAATCGGTGCGGTGACACATTCCGTGAATAAAATAAAGATTATTACCTACATGCTGTTCATACAATACGACATGTGTACCCCTCTCCTCGGGTGGGGCATTGTTCCCCTCCAATACAGCAGCGGTACCGCATCACATCGGCGGCGGCGCGGCGACGCGCCGTCGGCAGTAGTAGTGCTGGGATATTACTAACTAAGCTGTTCCCGCGTCTTTGTTTCGCGGTAAAACCATCCATAGTGCGAGGAAACGTGAGTGAAAATACCCATGTGAATCGATTCAATAGTTCTCGACTTATAGGCGAACATAGAATCGACGACAACGTTACAGATTTTCCGCTTTACTAATTAGGATTTGGACTATCGAACTGGTTTTCACAACAGCGACGACTCTTGGAGCGACAACTGAGGCGAACGATCAAGGAATAAATACCACTTTTAACCGTTCGGGGTCGCTGCAAACGTTAATTCACAGAAATTCCGTTTGAGACGTAAACCAACGAGAAAATTATTGAATGTTTTCCAGGGAGAAAATAGGCGAATAAGTTTGTATGGGACGAAACGCCGTCCGTGTTCTCCCTTAAAGATTATAAAATTATAATGCTGCTCTGCTGCTGCCGATGAAAAATTGAAAATATGATATGAGTTATGTTTACCCATATATGTATTTATGTTCTTGCATCCGGCTCCGCGCCCGCGCTCGATCGCGAGGTAAAAAGAGGCGTCGCGAAAGACGGACAGGGCGCCATCATTCGGACTCGCGAAAACAATGAATAAAGTTGGCCGGGACGGGAATAGTTTAGCGTAAACACGTTTGACAGAGCTCGTCAGCCAACCTCACGAACGCCCACAGTCGATGTTTGGCCACATCACCATCCGCCGCCGCTGCCGATATTACGCTAATACCGCCTCGCCCCACCTACATCCACTCCACACTTGTCCCGTACGTGTCGTCGACGTCGGCGTGCCTCTAGTACGTATCCCGCTTCCATTCCGCGCCTCCACGTCGCGCATCGCCGCGCCGACGCTGCGCTGGCCTAATTGTGTACAGAATTAGGCTTGCGTTCGCGCAATAGATAGATGCAGTTCGTTAATCTCTGAACTAACAATTATTTTAGCTCACGATCGAAGACGCTTCGACAAGCCAAAAGGATGTGTCGTTCTGGCGGTCGACCAAGGAACGCGCCGCTCGCCAGCCTAACTAATGTGCATTTCGCGACCCAAGTTGGCATTTTGCTCCGAGCTGGCTGCGCGTTGCGCGCTGCCCGCAACGCTCGGCGGCGCGAGCGCAGCGAAGACATTGTAACTGCCCGCGCGGCGTCCAACAAACACGCTCCAACGCCTGCCGAAAACATTAAAACTATTTTGAGTTTCACGCTCTACCTATTTCAAAATCGCTGCATTGTATAAAGTTAATTTAAACATAACATTACTTCGGCATACTTGCTTGCCGGATGAGACGAATAAATCTGTGAGTGCATGAACAATTATATTTAGTTTATTTAATTAACATTTTCCAGGTAGTTAACCAGTAGGGGGGTACTACTGGTTAACTACCTGGAAAATGTTGGTGAACCTTCTTTCACTAATCGTGAAAAGGGTTGTTCGGTGTGAGCTACTACAGAATCCCTAATTCGGTGTAAGGCAAAGGTGCAAATCACTCAAGTATGAAGACACCCCATCGGATATTAGCAACGCTACCTACTCGACTCTATATACCTGCACAATGGTCGGATGCTGACCTAGTGCGGCGCGGAGATGCGTCACGTCGGTATGCAGGGTTCAATCGAAAGCGATCGACTGTCGCCAAAGCTCCTAATGAAAGCATTCGTGTCGTAAGTGCGCCAGCCGTATTTCCATCGATGGGCGAGTACCGAGCCGTTGCGACACGGCAGCGGCTTCGCCAAGCCGGCCACCGCCACGCGCCGCCGCAGCCGCCGCTGCGATGCACCGACCGACACCGCCAGAGCTGCACCGCTGTCGGAATAATTGTGCCGCAAAGGCAGACCGCTGTCACCGGACCGTAATATTCGTCGCGTGATAGGAGACGTAGCTCGAGACGTAGGTACGAATTAATTTACCAAAAGCTCTTTAAAATTAGCCTCTGGCATTTCCGTTTTCAAACGTGAAGCGGTGCATGAGTGTGTCGCGTTAAATATATCCGAGGGTTATTCTCGATGCGCGGTTTGTCAGGTAGAGTGGGCATTTTGGCTCGCATTCTGCCACAAAATGATTCCACTCACGACAACACATTCAGATGTTATGCACCATGAATGGGCGTAATGTTACGTAACGCTGGCAAGTGTCCGGGCGGGCGGCCAGCCGCGCACGCCGCTCACCTCACGTCGACGCGCAGCCACCGTTGACTCACGCCGACGACGACGACGCGACGCGGCGGCGCTACAACAAATTAATACGTCTCGAGGAGTTGGCTGGAGAGCAGCTGACTCTACTAGGGCGTCTCCGCTTCGAGGAGCGACAAATATGAGATTCTCAGCTGACAGCTACCCGGCTGTAGGCTACACTACATACAATCTCCGCATCGAACTACACCTGAGACTTGTCGCTCCTATTTTCAGAGAAGAGTGTTTATAAAAGAGAGATACTCGGCTAGTATTTGAAAACATCAATACATTTATCTTTACGATCGCGATGACTGAAGAGACAGTAATTTGGAGCGTTAATTTCAGAGCCGATCTTGGCACATTGTTCCGATTTTTTCGCGAGTCGCCGAACGAAATCAGGTGCACAATAATTTAACGGTTAACATGCCGCCTGTCATCGCTTAGCAGATTGGCAACAATTTCACACATCTATTTCTACGCAAATTATCCCGTTGCATGAGCTATGGCCGTGGCGCGGCTGACAAATCTGGCGGCTTTGCCAAAATGAGGATTATTCACGAGTCGCAGCGCGTTCTACACTCGCGCCGAGATCTCACTCGTCTGCTCCTCGGTGATTGTGCAAATATATCGATAGCATGGAGCCACGGGCGAGCACAGCCGGCGAGTAACTGTACTGCACTACGTGTTCATTAGCATTGTGAAGGGTTCAAGAATTTCCTCGCGACTATGCATTCATTGGCCCGTTTGTTACAATGGATGTATTCTTTCCGATTTGGTCCTAGGTGTTATTGGAGAGTGGCTTACGAGAAGCGAAGTAGGTACGTGATGATCTCGCACGCGATCGCATCTTGCTGACGACACGCGACGCTGCTCTAGTGCCGGTCTCTACATCAGTCGCTCCGCACACTGCTCGGCAAATAGATCTTGCGATCAAAATCAACTACTTACAGATCATACAGCCGCCGTGAAGATGTGATCATGGATCAAGTCTGTCAAAAAGAAAGGTCACAAAAAGAAAGCTTTAAAACACCAACGTTACTTAAAAGAATGTATGAACTTATCAATAATATGTGAAACCTATGTTACTATATTATTACCTATGTCAGGTATCATCGTACCGTGTAGGTGCGGTGGAGCAGACTATCAAATCATAAATAAGTACATAATTATAAGTATTGGTAGTCACCGGATCCACAAATTATTTTGGAATCGCTACAAAAAATTATGTTCGATAGTTTATCGTTATGGCTCAACGTTGTTCAATACTGAAACTGACTAGGCTAAATAATGTATAAGGCTATTTTTATCGCCGCCCAGGGTCAACTCGGGCTCGGGCACTCGGGTAAACAGCGGCTCGGCATCCGTATATATGGCAGATTTGTTGCAGCCGACGTCAACGCATGAGCTCGCTCGCGCTGCCCCTCCGCACCGACCGACCGCCGCCGCTACGCCTCCGCCGCCGCTACGCCTCCGCCGCCGCGCCGCCCCACCGCGCGCCGCCGCCGCCCGCCTAGTATCGTATCGGCCTTCGAAGAAAATGAACGCTGTGGATTACGATAACAATAGCGCATATTATCTTAGCTGGCATGGAATGTGTAGCCAAAACATTTCGCATCGTAACTATGTATGGTTTATCCATTCCAAGTTATGTGGCATACTGAGTGACCACTTTGTACCTAAATATGATTCCGCACGCCGCCGCCGCCCGCGGCTGTTGTCTTGGTAAATGTTCTCACTTTCAGACTTTCGAGTTATTAAGAGGTCTGGAGAGTGAATTGTTGATCTACAGTGGGAATCAGACGGTTCTTCGTGATAAACACATCTTACGTCTTGCACGTAGGCTTTTGCCCATGTACTTAGATGTACTCCATGATTTCGGCCGGCGCGGTCGCGGTCGTGCCTAAAGAAGTATAACTTCAAAACGCGCGAGATTGCGGTGTTGAGCGTGTCTCTCATACAAGCTAATTCGAAAACCGCGGGTAAGCGCTAATTATTTTTATGTTTTTCTTTGTTATGTTTGATTCCCAATAAACTGAAAAAATACGAGTTATATCAATAACAAGCAGCAGTTGGTAAGAAAGGAATCAGTAAGGTAAGGACATGTTTTCTATGTAAAAGAGTTTGTAAAGGGGTTTAGTAGAATGGAAAATGCAAATTCTACAATTAGATGATTTTTACGATGTGGCAACCTTACGTTTCGCCTTGTAAAACTTTCAATACACTTGTCGGAGCTCGCAATAAACTCTAGTTCTCGGACAAGCTGATGCTTCCAAAGTTTAAATTTAGATAAAAATCCGTGAAAATAGACTCCGTGCGACGCGTGCGTCGGGCGGGACATTTTAACAGCGCAGCTAAAATCACGAAACATCCAAACGTACGATTCGTTCGCGCCCCTGCGCTTTAAACATGTGAAAAAAGAGAATATATTAGAAGATTTAACGACCTAGATGTACGTCGTGTGACTCGTGGGTGTCGCCGCCAGTAGGAAAATTTTCGTCGCTCCTAAATCATGTTTCGCAAGTGGGCAGAGTTCTGGCGTACACAATCTTCCAGGCATGTTGCCTACATTTAGCAGTTCTCTTAATTTCACGAAATCATGACAAACTGAATTAAGTAAATTTTGATCACCTGACAGATACATATACGTATAAGCGCAAAATAACAGACACATGTCTAAATACAATCTTGTGCACTTATTTATTTAACCCCCGCCCCGACACAAAAGGGAAGTGTACACGTTTAAAGCTAATGTGTGTCCACGCAGCAGCTGTATCCACCTGATTTCGATGCGGTTCCAAGTACATATATCATTTGGTCGTATTTCATTTCGGTAGAGATTTGAAGGATTTCAGCAAATATCACACCTAGATACATCAAGTGTGGACTCAAACGTTCAGTAGCATAAATTATTTTTATACAATTTCATTCGATTTACCTTCGTTCAGTCCGGATGTACCATTCCGGATGGGTTAAGCTCTACCACCTACATATTATGTACTTAGTAAGATTAGGGGTGAAACTAGTTTTATTAGTTTGGTTAGTTTTTAAGTTGTTGTTGATTATTTATTGTGTTATGTTTGTTGGTGTGTGAAGAGGGTTGGCATCTTCATAAATTGAAACAAACCCTTCAAATAAATGAAAAAAAAAGTGGAAACCGAACCACAGCCGATTCGGTGGTGGTCGGATGGTCACCCATCACCCATGTTTGACCGCCCCTCGTAGAAATATAATAGATGGGTGGCTGTGCCGAGAACCAATGGTGCAGTCTATAGAGCCAAAATCACCTCTCCTCGCGAAACCACGCTCAGTTAAGTGCCATGCCAGCAGATTTGCGGACTGTTGCTAGGCTGTCTAGCCCGTTAATACGACGCTTGAAGACACCGAGGTTAAACGATTCAGGAAATACACTCACCGGAAGACAGTTGCATATTAGTCTACCTTAAGACTGGTTGGTGTGCATAAAGCAGAAAGCGAGAGTGCCTGGGGCCAAACGCAGTGCGAGTAAAAGTCTATCTACTTACATCCAGTTGACACTCTTCCAAGATGCTGTCACGAGATAACGGTAACATTATCTATCATGCTATGAGCGATAAGTGAGTTCAACCGAGGAGGATTTATATGCATCGAAGAGCACCGCGTAGGTAGGCCACACTCCCGTGTTAATTATTGTCGCCGAAGCTACGAACGAGCACTGAATGCTGCTGAAGACAGCCGTGCGACGAGAACGCTAGTCGCGAAGTGAGACGCTAGACCGAACGGGAAGAAGTAGGCTGACCGTGTAACTAGGGGTTGGATAGAGGCAAGTTTGTTTTTTATTTTAAAATATTTTATTGAATAAAAAGTATGTTAAGTGCGAACACAGGCCGCAGAGAGAGGGGTTCCGTATCCATTTCCTTCTTGCAATCATAGCGAGTGCGTGCGCGGTTACTCCTTGCTCCGTGTCGCCGCTGTTCACCCAGCACCACCTTCGCGCGACCCGTGAGTCTTTTCTCATAAAACTTTGGATTCACTAGGGGCAAATGTCGCGCGTCCACCGACTTGTACGGTGTATGTAGGCGGAACATCTGAACTCACTTGTAGAGATTTCGCCTGCAACAATAATCGCCTCGTACAGAGCAAAATTCAATTTTTTTAGAAAAATGGCGCTAAACCACCCTCCTGTGACTGACGCCACGGATATTCGATTGTATGTGGAGGTTACGAATGCTATGCCAGCATGACAGGTGCATATTCACGCCCTCGGACCCGAGACTATACCTATTTGGGGAGAAATACTTGGACATGGCAAGCTTTCCAGAGTTTACCGGTTCGGTAGCGGAAAGATACGATGAGGCACGCATCAACCGTAAGTCCAGCGTCTAGGGTTGCAATCCCTGTTCAGTGCGCGTGGTGCAGAGGTGGAACGGGTACGTGGTATTGCATCAAACATCACCTCTGAGTACTCCCCATGGAATAAGCGATAGATCACACTTAGGGAGCCGACATCATCTGGATTGAGTCCAGAGGCATAAGGTGGTATTTAGCTGGGCCCTCGCACAAGTGCGAGCAGTGGGTACTCCAATCAGGACCTAATCTGAGTTTTATATAAAAGCAGGTTTTGGCCCGGTGCGTCAAGTATCGTCGAACTTTATTGAGTACGTACGATCAGCTTTTTAGAAGCCAGCTTGGCCTAGCCCGCCATAATATATCGCCTAAAGTTCGCATCGTGCGACAGTTTTAACTATCACTTTGGATATAATGGAAAACACTATTTAAAAAAATTAAACTAGGCTTTATAAAACCTATTAGAAAAATATGTTTATATTCAACTTAGTTTTGCGGCCCCTATTAGTTTACAGGTAGTAGTGGACCTTGACATTGCTTACCCATGTGATACCATGAAATGTTGTCGCCTCCCGAGAATCTAACATTCCAAGTTTCCAAAAGATAGCTCGAACCGTTTAGCTGCTAGAGACGACTGACAGATTTAATAAGGGTCCTGATAGCATCGCTGGCTACGGAGCCCTTAAAACGATGTAAGAAATATTAAGACGTTTCGTTGAGCAATACTTGCACAGGATGGCATAGGATGTGAGTGCACGATGAACACCCAGCGCTCGCGAGACTCCGTCAGAGACTACAAGACGGTCAAGCAAGGCGCAGGCGGGCAAGAGATTTAGACAAAACGAGGACAAGCTAGCTAATTGCATCGCGTCGCGTCCCCGCGTCACACTAGGTACAATAATAACCAAAGCGCTCCGTGGAAAAACACAAAGACTCCGAGAAAAGCGGACTCGTTGCGAAACTGCCCGCCACCGCCACTATAAAGACAGATCGTTACCGCCCAAGCCGCCGCGCCGCGCTCCGTCGTCGTCGTTGCGTCCACGGTAAACAACCTAACTGTTGAAAAAGCAGAGCGAATTATATTTTCCTGTAAACATTTAAGACCTACGGCATTTTTACTGCTCACTTGCGCTGCGCAAGGCGTGCGAACTAGCTCCTTCGAAGAAACCGCCTGTTTGCTTTGGCCGAATCGTAAAGTCCATTCCTATCCAAATAATCATCGTCCACAATATCTAGGTCGTTAATCGAGCTATGTGCATTGTGCGGAGTGCAGACCCGGCCGGAGCGGGCCGGACACCACCGACCACTCGTACTCTCCCCCGTTTTACCGTTTTACGTCAAAAAGCAAGTTGGCACTGCGCCAGTTAAAATGCTTCACAACATTTGCGTAATATCGCGCCGCGCCATTCGCGGGTGAACGCTATTCTATGCAGCGAGTTTTAAAAACGAGAGTTTATAGTTTTGTGATACACATTTGCAAAAATAACCTCAATGTGTCAACAAGCGGCCTACATTTTTAAGAAACGTTTGATGTTTACAATTGCTTAATTTATGCTAATTAAACACGACCTTCACGTTGAATATATATAATTATATATTTACACGGTGGAAAAGATGTTATAAGCAAAAAAAAATGTATATAACCTTAGTGCAGTGCAGACACTAGCGTTAAAATGGTCGGACTAGAGTTGTCTTTTCGCCATTGGATAAGTACCGCACAAACAATGCAGATCAGATGAAAATAAAGCGCATTGTTTCCAGAAGGCTTACGCTGTCTGCGCATTTAACTTACTATGGGCGGGCGGTTGCGCACGCGGGGCGGCGGCGAGGGCGGCGCGGCCGGGAGGGGGAAGGAGGCGCCGCGGTACAACGCGCGCGCGCCACATAAAACGCGCCCATTTTACGACTATTTCGTTTAAACGAATCAATCAGGGTTAGAACGACCAACACCTTTTAATAATCCAGCCCAAGGCATCATTCGTTAAACTAATCTCTATAAAAGCGACCATTATAATTTTTTATCGTATTAACGTCCACTATCGGTCGGCTTGGGGTCATCGGGACCTCGCGTCCCGCTACCGGTGGGTCCGTGGCGATTCCCACCTCAGCCTAAGCCCCGCCTCTCAAAATACCTACAGACTACTCTCGATTCCCACCTTAACTAAAAGTACAGTTTAAAAAAAATCTCGTATTGACTAGTGGAAATATTTTTTTCACCCGAATCGCTCATTAAGCTAATAATATATATGTAAGTAATATAATATTTGCCCAGAGAACAATACGACTGCCTTTCTTTACTTCGCTCGCAACTTCAGATTTATTTATTTCTTTGTTGTCTATTGTTGTATTGTTAAAATTTTTATTTTACCACTTTGTAGGCGTTATTAATATGTATACCCATACCGACTAACAACTTTCTAGTACTAAGGGTCTCTGAGCTAAGCCGCGGACAGACAGATGGACAGACAGACGGACGGACATGGCGAAACTATAAGGGTTCCTTGTTGACTACGAACCCCTAAAAACCGGCCAAGTGCGAATCAGACTAGCACACTGAGGGTTCCGTACAACAACGTAAACAAATCTTGGAAGTCGAATTTAACCAACTTCAAAATTTTCACAAAAAGAATAAACAAAATGAACAAAAAGCAAAAAAAATATTTTAAATATATAAAGATGTAGAAGAAGCGTAGGTGCTTATATTGTTCTGATTTTTTATGAAAATGTAAAGTGGATTTTATTTTTAAAAATCTGCACACCACCGGTGGATGTTGAAGTACCAGGGTAAAATGAAAAGATAAGAGTATCAGTAAACAACATAACATGTCATAAAATATTTTTCCCGCGCACACAGCCCCTTGTCGTTACTGTAATCCTGGTACTTTTTCAATTGTTACATTTACTTATTAAATGACAACACAAAAAATAATCACTCACAAAAAATTATATTATCTTGTAAACTGCCAGTGTAGATATTATTTCGTTCACTGTAAATTTTTACAATAAACAATGCATTAGTGTTGGCCGGGATGGCAAACGGACCTGATCGGTAGGTATTTTAAGGGGCGGAGCTAAGGCCGGGGTGGCAATGGGGAAGGGACCAGAAAAACCAGACTTTTTAAAAATAATAATAAAGTATGAGTTATCTACTCAAAATATTAAAGCTCATAAACATAACATTGATTGATTTAATCTCAGCTGTACCTACATTTTATTTATTTATTTATTTGGTTAGTACGGAGTCAAATGTTCGAGTAGTACCTTTAATTATTCTAACTGTACATTTTTCGTGTAAAACATGCATTTGTATTAGTTAAGGTGGGAATCGAGAGTAGTATGTAGGTATTTTGAGAGGCGGGGCTTAGGCTGAGGTGGGAATTGCCACGGACTCCTACCGGTGGTGGTGCAGTGCAAACAGGCGACGCGCGCGCGATAAAGAAGACTTCAAGAATAGCAGCGCGACTACGACGTCTCCGTGCAGTCTGGTGGATACGGAGCTCTCCGAGATGGAGGTGGTGGTGGCCTACATGTCTAGTACCACCACCCACCACACCACCCATCGCTCGAAGCTAGTCTCGCGTCGTCTCGGAGAGCTTCGTAGCCACGGCCTGCACCCGCCGGCGTGCTTGGACGCTTGTCTCCCCCCGTCGCCGCCGGCGGCGGTATTACTGTTTTTAATTTTTTTTATTAATTTTGTGTATTTTTATTACTTTTTGGTCTAATATTATAATGTGTAAAATTAATATGAAATTTTAATAATGTGAAATAAAGGTATACAGGGTGTTCGGCACATGGACCGACAAAACTTTTTTTGTAGGTAAGTGGGGTCATTTGCAAGGTTTTGACCTATGACACCTTTTGTCTTATGTCACGTGGTATCGAGATACGATTGTTTTTCTTTATTTTTGAAAATTACCAAAATCTCAGCTTTAAGCCCTTGTAACTTTTTTGTTTATGATTATATCTGCACGAAATATTCGAGCGGCGGGTGGCCGAGTGGTTTGGGCATCGGCTTCTCATGCGGGAGGTTAGAGGTTCGAATCCGGTCGGCGTGTACCAATGAGTTTTTTCTGACGAAAAAATTTACGTGCATACCTACACCCGCTGCTTCACCGTTCGGAACCGGTGTAAAACTGTAGGTCCCTTCCCTTGCCCCTTACTAGGTGGTAGGCTCAAATTGTAGCCGACTGGGTTGGTACCACCGTACTGGATGTAAGATGGCCGCAAGCAACCTCGGTTGTGTTCTCCTCTAGTCCATTATAGCCAGCAATCCAGGGAAGTCTCCGGTATGGCACCTACCTTCTCGGAGGTGATATTGGCTGGTTAGAGCATGTGCTGTGGCCCCTCCGACTCAGCCACCCATACCGGATTAGATAAAAAAAAAAAAAAAAATTAAATGTATTTGGTTTTACGATGCATCCTTGTTCTAGGAAAAATAATTTAATTAAGTTAATACCATGAAAAGGACTTATGACCTCCCAAAGACCCAAAGACGAGTAAAAATATGACAGAATCTTAATTTCTTAATTCATTTAAAAAAAAGTAACTGCAATTGAGAGCTTCATTTTCCTTTAAAAAGTTCGCTAGTTTACGCCCTTTCCAACGGTATACCACTGCCATACAAATCTTTCACAGAGACAGAGACCAGAACAGAACGACAATAACTTTGTAACAGGGACACCTTATCAATGGTCTTATTGAGAGCGTTTTCAGGAGCATTTTCAAATTTAGAACATGTAACGGTCGCGCGGGTACTGTTCAATTTCAATTCCAACTACTACTGCTTCTATTGTTAATGTTTAGACTCTTGCAAATTATCCCTAATTTTGGCCACATAGTGAATGATTTGTATGACATGTGGTGTATCGTTGGAAAGGGCGTAAACTAGAGAACTTTTTAAATTAAAATGAAGCTCTCAATTGCTGTCCGTTTTTTTATAATGAATTAAGAAATTAAGATTCTGTCATATTTTTACTCGTCCTCGGGACTTTGGGAGGGAATAAGTCCTTTTCATGGTATTAACTTCATCAAATGATATTTTTTCTAGAGCAAGGATACATCGTTAAATGAAATAAATTTTATTTCGAGCAGATATAATCATAAACAAAAAAGTTACAAGGGGTTAAAGCTAAGATTTTGGTAATTTTAAAAAATAAAAAATAATATAATAATAAAATACTGTGTGGGGCCAGTACTTAAAAAGAATAGCCCCACTGCATCTCTCCCCATGCATGTCGTAAAAGGCGACTAAGGGATAAGGACAAGATGCCGTGCTAAAGGGCGCCAGGCTCGCCACCTCTCACCTTGGCACGGTACTTCCACCGAGTCATACAGCAGGTGGGTCTTCGTGCCTTACTTGCTGATTGATCGATTGAATCTTGTTCGAATACTTTGCGAAACGTGGTGGTTGGTGTTGTGCTGTAATTTACCAGAGTTCTTGCAGCACAACACCGATTACTCTGCTTACCCCGATTGTCGGGATTCAGCGTGTGTGATATGTATGTATGTATGTATGTAAAGAAATAAAATCGTATCTCGATATCACGTGACACCAGACAAAAGGTGTCATAGGTCAAAACCTTGCAAACTTACCTACAAAAAAATTTTGTCGGTCCATGTGCCGAACAACCTGTATAATGAAAAATTTGGGCAGTCAATAATTTGTATTTATCAATACATAGAATAAATCTGTAAAATTTACGTGTCTGTACATAGATTAAAAAAAAATGTGCACTATTTGTCATAGGTAATTTAAATAATAATCTAGCATTTTTATTATTCCACTGTTAGACATAGGCCTCCCTCATCACGCCATTATTAATATGATCTGAGCAGTGTGGTTGGAAGTAGGTAAATTATATGAGATCATGTTTTAGCATTTACATTGTGCCTTTAAATTAGTTTAATTAAATTGTATTTACCGTACCGTGTCGGACCGGTAGGAACTTAAAAAGAAAGCTCCACTGCATCGCTCCCCGCGCATGTCGTAAAAGGCGACGATGGGATAAAAAAAGGACAAAAGTTAAATTACAAATTTTAAAAAACCCCAACTTAAGTAAACGGAAATTAGTTTTTGACTTTTTAAGGGACGAGGTTTTTTTTAATTTGTAACGTAACTTTTATTTCATGCTTTTTAAAAATGATTTTTTTTATTACTTAATTACTTGATAAGGTACAAACATATCTAACAACAATCTTTCTAATAAAAAAATCCGCATCCAAATCGGTCCATCCATTTGGGAGCTACGATGCCACAGGCAGACACACCCTTACACACATAAACACGCCCTCACCCTCTTTTTTCGTCGAGGGTTAAAAATGCCGTGCTAAAGGGCGTCAGGGCCACCTCTCACCTTGACACGGCCCTTCCACCGAGGCATGCAGCAGGTGAGTCTTCGTGCCTATTTGCTGCTTGATAGTTATCTTGTCCTTATACATACTTTGCTAAATGTGGTGGTCGGTATTGTGCTGTAATTTACAGCAAGAGTACTTGCAGCACAACACCGACTACACTGCTTACGCCGATTGTCGGGATGCAGCGTGCGTGTGGTATGTTCTGTTCTGTTCCAATAAATCACATTTCATATTTTCCAACCCTCTTAATCCCATTTTTAAATAAACGCATTTTTTAAATTTGTATTAACCGTTATATTAACATTGTTCATGTTTATACATTTTTGTGTCTACGAAACTAATTTATGTGGATAAACCTAAAGAATAAAAATAAAGTGTTTTTTTTTTTCTTCGTTGAATATGGATTTTACTAAACTAGCATTGTAAAAGAAGAAATCACGCGAGCGGAGCCACGTGCTATCAGCGTATCAATCGGCCGATTAGTCTGCGTTGGCTATCTCCCTACATATTCTATTAGTCTGGCTCTAGCGGCCCTAAGTTACGTCTGCGTACGCGCACGGCATCTCGGTTAGGCTCGGCCGCGAATCGCTCGGCGTTATTAAGTGACGCCACTAATTAATCAAGCGTACGCGTCTCTAGAAAATTTATATAGTCTGGCAAGTGAGCGGCGGCGGCGCGGCGTAGCGGGGTCTGGCGGACGCCTACCTAACGTCTAGCCAGTGGCCGGCCGCACCACCTGTCAAAATAATACTACAAGGCGATGGCGGGGGGCGGGGCGGGGCGCGGCGCCTTCTCTTCTGGCAAAGCATCGTAAAGATGCGTACAACTCCTCCCCGTCCATATTGTCATCGGAATTCGGCTGCACTGCAGTAAAGTGTTGACGTTGATACTTGCATTCGTTTAATAAATATTAAAAACTTAAACTTCGAGTAAACATGACAATAGCGATTTTGAAGTTTATATCGTAACAGTTATTGAAAAAATATAAATTCTAGTGGATTGCGGTGCGGCGTGGCGTGGCGTGGCGTGGCGTGGCGTGGCGTGGCGCCGCACTCGAGGCACGGTGCGACCGCGTGCATTATCGCTGTGCGCACTCACTATCGCCATGCGTGCAGGAAGCACGCACGAAGCTAGGGAACCCTCTGTGTGTGAACAACGTTCGACGAACTTGACAGGCTTTATTATAATACATTTTTAAATTATTAGCTTTTAATTTTACACATCTTTTAAGTAGTTTTGAAAACAATTTTATTTCAAATCGTTATTATCACCAGTCACCATTGCCATATCCGAGTACAGTGGTAGTAGAGTACGAGTAGTCGTAGATAGGTAGTCGAGTAAAATGTCACTTTTATAGACAACTACTCTTCATGTTATTAAAAGATAGTAATATTCGTGCGAAAGTGTTCTATGTTGGTAAACTCCTCATTTTATAAAGTCGTATTAATCCGCAATATTTATATTAAGATGATATCAATAACTAACGGCAAATTCACATTTCGAAGGCGCGAATTTTGTAGCATTTTATACAATACTAGCTGTGCCCGCGGCTCCGCCCGCTCTCATATTTCACTTCACTGCTAACCTCATAAGCCATTTAGCGTGATAGTAAGTAGCCTATAGTTGATGGGAAGAATCAAGCTATCCGTAGAATTTTGTTTTATTAAAATCGGTTCAGTGGTTCTCGAGTTATAAGCGGACAGACATACACTCAGACACTCAGACAGAAAGCAGACGTTGGATTTTATTATAGGTAAGGAAGGAAGGATTTCGATGTAAAGCTAAATTACATTTTTGAAAAATTACAACAATACCTAAATATAGATATTATCCTAACCTAAATAATATAAGGCATATTTTGGTTGTTTTCCTAAATCAAAATAATTTGTGGGGCAGCAGGCTTAAATTCAGTTCTCTCTTTAATCCTATGATTTTTAAGGCAGTGTATATTTAATTCTTATAGAGACTAAACTGGCCTTGGAAAGTTTAAACAAAATCGTCGATATTATGTACGGAATTACACCAAGTACATACAGTTCCCGGCAGCAAATAATGCGTGTCGAGCTTTAGAAAGAGTTGTAGAGCGTCGTCCCTGTCGCGCGAACTCGCATGTCTCTGTGCGACAGGGACGACGCTCTACAACCGGATTGTCTCTTTCTAAAGCTCGACACGCATTATTTGCTGCCGGGAACTGTACCTATATAAATTATATTTACTGCCTTACGTAGAATGTGTGCACCCAACTCTGCCGCCGGAAACAGAATGGGGTACGCTGCGCGCTATACTCACACCCGGTTCCACCGGCAACCGAAATTTGAGTGAGCGCACTCTAGTAATAATTAATAATCAATTCAACCCGAATCGTTCTGAAGTGTAAATTTGAGTCAAATGCATTATTTTTAATTATTAATATTAGACTTTAAGGCATACATGATATTCGGTATAAAATTATGTCCATTTACAACGCGGTAACATCGACTTACATAAGTTGAAGTGGCACACTCTTCTTCGCTCATTCATTCTCGGTAAAACTATTTCGAGGTTCTTCAGAAAAGTCGCAACTGAACAAACAAAACGCGCTGCACATACCTACCGAGCTCAGTTTTCACCATAAGCATAGAATTCACTCCACCTGCCTAAACAGTGAGCAGCGGTCGCTGCCTAAATGCAATAATTATGCGCGTACGTGCATAATGAAGTGCTGTAGAAATGCAAAAAGCAAAGTGGTGTATCCATGGTTCCATAAAAAAAATTAACACTACAGCAATTGTTTGACTGTCACTGAAGGAAACACATCGGGAGGAAGTGCATTCCAGAGTTTCGCAGTGCGGAAGATAAAAGAAATTCTGGAGCGCTTAGTCCGCAATTTAGGCAGCTCTACAGTATAGGGATGCATTCCCTGTCTGTTAAGGTGGCGACTGACATGAGCATTTGCTCGATGTGAGCATGTTACAAGTCGAATATTCGGCATGTCAGTACAGCGAGTCAGTACTCGATGGCGAGCGCCGAGCGCCCGAGCGCGCCCCACTCGGCTGTCGGTTTTTCGGCGAATTCCTTTGAATGTTCCATTACAAGTCAGTCGCTAGCTCGAGCACCGTCGCGAGCGCACGTATTTAGCGCCTGCGTTTTCGGTTTCTGTTGTTTTGTTAATCGTTAAAATGCAGTGGAATCAAGAAAAAACTCTTTTATTCATCGACAAATACCACAATCATCGCCAACTTTAAGAAAAACGACGCATGGGTGGAAATAGCTGCCGAAATGAATGTAGAAGTGGTAGAATGCAAAATAAAAATGACCTGAATGAAATGATAAGCCTGCTTGCTTCTTTGCGAAGGGAGAAATTAAAAATGAAGTAGACCACAGGAACGGGAACTGGATCGATATGGAGTACAGCCGAGCATATATTCGAGACGAACATTCAGGTGTCGTGAGCATTTGCTCACAACGAACAAATGCTCGATGCGAATGTTCACATCGAGCAAATGCTCATGTCAGTCGCCACCTTTACGGGTGGACCTATGGTGAAATGGTGATGTCGGAATCGTTCCAAACAGCTCCTCAGAGCATTCACCGTTGAACAGTCGATAGAACACACTTAGGCCCACTTGCACCAACACGAGTTTAAGGTTAAGTAGCGAGTTATGGATTTAAACGCGGTTCACACAGTCAACGGGTGCTAGCTTAAACTGGTTTAGCGAGTTAAACTGGTTTATATATTAAATTTGTGTTGGTGCAAGTGGGCCTTAGTGAACCTATGTCTCTACGGAGCTGCAAAGAGAGTTTGCGAGTATCAAATCTGACATAAATGGCCGTATCTTTTGCTTGCGTTGATTTAGAAGCTTGCATTTTCTACACCTCAAAGGGATCGCAGAACTTAGTATATCATATTAATTTAAATTTTATATCTTGATCCGTTTCCCGAGAAAAAGTTTCTTGACATAAAAAAAAACCAAACATTTTTTAATGTTATATACCTAACTACAAGTTTACAATTTTCGCATTTTTTCCTTTAATTGTGCTGTAAAACCTTACTTCTTACCAAATTTCATGATTCTAGGTTAACGGAAAGTACTCTATAGCCTACGCCGTCTGTCTGTCCGAGGGCGGTATCTCTTGAACCGTAATAGGTAGTCCGTTGAAATTTTCACAGAATATGTGTTTTTTATTATGACCGATACAACAACAAAATAATAAATAAAATAAGAAAAAGTAAAAAATTCACGATGGTTCCCATAGAAGAAACTAAAAAGTGTATGCGCGCCATCTGCCGAAAAGAGTATGAAGCATTTTAACTAATACATAGATGGCGTGAGCGGCGCTGACCATGAAAGGGCGATACGGAACCCTCGGTGCGCGAGTTCGACTCGCACTTGACCGGTTTTTTTACACCCCCGAGGAAACGTAGACCTTTTTTGGCCATTTAATATTAATTTCAAGTTGATACGTCTACCCATTCCTGAGCAAAACGGTCGTGACAGATCGACAGACAGACAATGAAGTAATCCTATAAGGGTTCCGTTTTTTTTCCTCTTTTGATGTACGGAACCCTAAAATCGTCCAAATAAGAGTCGATGAAAGCATTTCTAAGAACATCTGCAAAAACACTCGATGGTTTGAAGATTTGCATAAGTTCTTCATGTTTCCAAATAAATGTACTATGTTTCACCGTTGTAGGATGTTGTGAAGCTTGCCACTCTTTAATCTTAAGAATCCTAAGACGATATAGCTCCTGAGCTAGTTCTTTCAGCCGAAACTGGGTCGCGGTTCTCGGAATCACCTCGACGCGCTGGAGCGGCCGGGGCGGAGGCATCACGCGTGGAAAGTATTTTACCAGCGCGTGCGCGCATCTACCGTCGCGTCGTCAGTGTGTGCATCCACTCCAGAGACATATGTTTACCAAATATTCCGTTACATAAGCGCGCTTACGCTCCGGACTCCTCGCGGTATTCGCCTGCTATTTATACCCGCTATTTCCATTCTCGCGCGCTGTGACACATATTTTCTTGCTCCTGCGCCGACGCTTTCCTCCCACTTAAACTGAGCGAAGCAGTCGTCAACTTTAGGGCCGTCATAGTAGGTGGTGTTTAACAAACAGCCATCAAATGGCTTGGTGTCCAATTGGATGTTTAGTTAAGTCGCAAAACTTATATTAATAATGTGTGTATGAGTGTACTAACAATTTCGTGCACCATTTTCAAAGCCTTTTTATTCTACGTGTATACTGGTGACCCAGCTGGACGGGATTTGCTTACCACTACGGGATTCCTTGTTTAATTAGCTTCGAATCACTTTTGCGACCTTTCCTAAGGCATAAAACCTCGATTATCTCGAAAAATACGAGCACTAGGAAAAATGATACTGAGCTTTTTTTGACACCCTGTATATAGAGTGCACGGGAGAAACTGCAAGGGTTGGAGATAAGATTTGAGTTAAATTGAGGAGTTCTATAAACAATATTAAAGTAAGCGGGCAGCGAAACGAACCTGACCGGAACCTATTTTCCGCGCCTCAACAATTTGGGAAATCCCATTTAGTCTCGGCTTACAAGACAATGTCGTACGACATGCACGGAACTTTTCCTAATAAATGGACAAAAACTAAAAGAAGTTGAAAAATTCACTCAGTTGAGCTTTCCTCTGTAGCGTGGAGGTGATCTGATAGGCGGGGCCTATTAATGTTTCCTCCCACCTATGTATATAGGGCGGTTTCTACGTGGAAACCGGACGGTGCCCACCTATTAAATGCGATGTTGGTGAGATGATCCGTTCCTCCAGTCATTTTTGGCCGCAGATAGACTACCGTCCTCCATCGAACTTGAAGGAAGGTGTGTCGCCTGTGCGAAACGAAAGAAGGCACAATCAAAAACTTCACACAAAGCACAGATTCATTCTACAATGGTGTGAACAGCAGTCAAACTTGGATGCGAGTTGCATGCGAGAGACGCCGGAGTCGCCGGAACGGTTTGGTAGAGGCCTATATTCAGCATTAGGTTGATATGCGCTGCGAGAATAGTTCGCTTGGACTGGAATTGGGTGATGAAAAGGTATTAAATTATCAAGTAATAACAACAAATTTAACGATTCGATGATCAACTTTTAGATGACATAGGTAACTTACATACGAGTATTATTCCTTCTTTCCTAACCATACAACTAATTAACCTTTCCCCTTAAGCTCTATTATGAGATTAAGCTTAGTTTGAATAGGCTAAATTTTAAGTAAAACATTAAGTCAATAAATCTAAGAGGTACGTTACAAAACCACAAAAATTTAAGTCTACTTGAGAATTTCATTTGAAGCTTTAATAATAAACAAAAAAAATACATGTAACTTACTAAAGTCTTAAAGGTCAGTGCTTCTCTTTCGTCATTCTACTGAAAATTCTAACTGCCTAAACGATTGTTCAGCTCCAGCCAATGTTCCAAGTGCGTAGGTTGCAACAAGATGGCCTACAGGTAAAGAGGTAAACAACCTTGTTATTATCCCAGGAAGCGAGGAATTGTTAGAAGCGACGTCGACGTAGCAAGCACACGCACGCACACATACACACACACACAAGAGCCCCGTGCTACACGCTGCCGCCAACACCGCCGCGCATTTGTTTGTGTGGTAGAGTTTGGCTTATGTTATCGGCCGGCGCGGGGCGGCGGCAGAGCGTCGCCAGAGCCTCACGAACGGCCGCGCGTACCGTCGCAGTGCTTGCAGCGCTTGGGTTCTGGGACGCCGGCGCCGTAGTCGGAGAGGTGTTCGCCGGCGAGGTCGCGATGTCGCACCGGCATGGCGGCGCGCCGCTACAGCCGCATCACCGCCGGCGGCGCCGCGCCACGCCACGCGCGCCGCGCTGCTGTGTGTGGAGCGCACGTCGTCGCTGCGGCTCGGGATCGCGCGTGCTGCTCTCGCTGCGCGGCGACGTCGCGGCCAACACTGAGCGCGCACTCGCTCCTCCCGGCTCCCGGTAGGCGGCGCCCCGCGCGTGCGCCTCTTCTATTTCGGGAGCCCGTGACTCAGCGGCCGCCCGCCCAGCACCCGTTCCTCCGCTGGGACCAACTCCTGCGCACGCTGCGCCGCCACCGCACCCACCTACCCTGCCTCCAGCCGACTCTACCATAACCCAACCCAACATTTCTGAAAGGAGTGAACGAAAATGTACCCGTAAAACTTTGAGGACTGAAAGGAGGGAACCATGATTTTCCATTGTCCGTAGGTACTTCCAAAATTTTACAAGATTTTGAAGTTCCGCACTTTATGAAATAAATTGAACTTCTTTAGGGGCGTTATGAAAATGGGGAGTAAACTCAGTAAAAAACGTCACGCCACCGTCACGCTCATCGTCACCGCATAAAATTATTTGTATGTATGTAGTTATTGTGCTGTGCTGTCTTTGAGGGGGTTGAGGGGTCAAAGGATCGAGGGAGAGAGGGGAAGGGGGGATAAGTATAACTTCTAACGCGCGCAATAAGTACATGCACCCATTTTTTATATGATATTACCGGAGACTTATGCATAAGAGCAACTGTTGCAATTATTTCCATTTGTGAGATATACCTGTACCACTCTTAGCCACTCTATGTAGGTACATCGAACCAACTGATTTAATCCATGAGTGAAAATTTCATACACATATCCGGCTCGAAGGACCATCGAAATGTTTGACAAATTGTTTATCAATTTGTTGCCTCATAAACTTATTTTATTAATAATGCTACAATTATAGGAAAATGATGATTGGGGAATGTACGTGGGTGGATTGAAAAGTTCGCGGCCCGACTATGAAAGAATAGACATACAATTTTAAAATTATTTTATTTTTCGACATAATCTCCATGACGCACAATGCATTTCTTCCATCTTGTTTCTAATGTCGTTATGCCATTTAAAAAAAAAATCCCCGAAGCCCTCAAAAAAGACGTCTACTGCTGCTTCAACCTCATTATTACAGGAAAATGTCTTTCCTCCTAGGTGTTTTTTCAAATTTGGGAACAGGTGGAAGTCCGATGGAGCCAAATCCGGCGAATAAGGCGGGTGGGGCAGCAACTCAAAGCCGCAAGTGTGGATTTCCGCCATAGATTGCAATGAGGTGTGAACTCGCGCGTTGCCTTGGTGAAAGAGTACTCTCTTAGTCAGCATTCCAGGTCGTTTTATTTTCATTTCTTCACGTAATTTACGCAGTAGAGAGCAGTAGTAGTTTGAGTTTATGGTTACACCCTTTTCGAGGTAATCCACCATGATTATGCCCTTTGCATCCCAAAAAACAGAAGCCATAACCTTGTTTGCCGACAGAACTGCCTTTGCTTTCTTTGGGGGCGGAGACCCAGTACATGTCCACTGTTTAGACTGTAGTTTTGACTCTGGGGTATAGTGGTGCACCCATGTTTCATCCATTGTTACAAATCTTTCCAAAAATTCTTGCGGATCCGCTTCATATAGCTCCAAACAGTCGCGGAAAATGGTTAGTCGGGTTCGTTTTTGTTTAACTGAAAGGAGTCGTGGCACCCATCTGGCTGACACCTTAGTAAAGCCCAGGTCTTTCATGTGAGATGTGCAGCTCCTCCGCTATCTCTGAGATCTTCAATCGTCGGTCTGCCATGATCATGTCGCAAATTTTTTCCATGTTTTCTTGAGTAGTCGACGTTGCAGGTCTACCAGAGCGAGGGTCATCTTTAAGGGTCTCACGGCCGCGTTTGAATTCAGCAGTTCACTTTTTGATGGTCGTATACGATGGACAGGATCCACCTAACGTCTCTTGCATGTCTTCATGAATCTGTTTTGGTGTTAGATTTTTTTTGTGAAGGTACTTGATTACGGCGCTTATTCCATGGGGAGGGCTCGGAGGAGCTTTTTAATGCGATCGCACCGTCACCTTTCCACCTTCGCACCACGCGCACTGGGCAGGGATTGCATTCCTACACGCTGGACTTACCGCGGATGCGTACCAATCGATTCTGCAGATCTTTCCTCTACAGAACCGGTAAACTCTGGAACGCTCTCCCTGCCCATATATTTCCCCCCAAGTACAGTCTCGGGTCCTTCAAGAGGGGCGTGAATGGGCACCTGTCAGGCCGGCATGGCATTCGCAACCCCCGCATACGACCGAATGTCCATGGGCGTCGTTAGACACCTTATGGGTGGCTCGGCGCCATATGTCGCGTGATCAATAAAAAAAAAATAAAAAAAACGGCGCTATGCTCAAATTTGTCCATATTTCAGAATCGGCTCAACACGCGCACTTTGAACAGCCACAACTTCCAAAAAATTGCAAATGGATATTTGAAAATGTTGACAGTGACAGTTTAAGAACGATACTTCGCTATGATTGTATAAGTTAGTGAGCCGTATTTTGTTTTCATAGTAGGGCCGCGAACTTTTCAATCCACCTACGTATGATGTTACAACGATTTCAGACGTGACTATAATACCAGCACCATACCAGTGATGTCAGGCCATCACACTTTGGTGAACTAGGTGCTATGGTAGGGCTTTCCTTTGGCCGTGCTGGCAATACTGAACGGGACGGGAATAGAGAACTATTTTCATACCCATTTCAACCGACCATCATTCGGTGCGCTGCTGGTATCAATCCGGATGGAACCTAGCAGATAGTAATGTAAGGGAAGGGACCTACTGTTTTACATGGAATCCGAACCATGGCCAGCCTCAACAGTTGTCACTCTATAGCAAAACTATACAGGCTGGTTCAGGATAGGCTTGAGAAACTTCAGGAATAGAAAGTAATCATTATTAGAAGACAAAAATTCTTATGACTCAAATTGAAATTACATATTTTTTTTTTCATAAAAAAATTTAAAATTGTAATAAAAACTCGATTGACAATGAGATTTGGCAACAGTGCTGTCTAGGTCTAGGGAGTGAAATGACCTAGCTAGTCCCCTTTTCCCCTTTTCCTTTTGTTGTCATTCAAATTTAAGCGTTTGGATTTTACCTACATGCAGTTACATTCTACTAGTTAAGCATGTAAGTTAGTCATTTTATGTTTCTTTAATAAAGGAGGACGTTAATCGTCCACCAAAGCTCCATGAAACGACTTTCACCAAAAAGTACTATAAAATGACCGAATTTGCAGGAAAAAGGTTCAGAGCTTTTCGTCTTCAAATATGGACCCCTTTCTAACCCTGAAGTTACGAAACCTTATCCTGAAACACCCTGTATAACATATCTATAACTAATAAGTTTGCTTAACAAAAATGTCGTTTGAAAGTTGATAAAAAACTGCAGTTTTGTCACAGATTTTTTTCCTAACAGTGTTATTTGAAAATTTGAAAAAACAATTGGACATAGAATATAATTTTGTAGTTGTGCACAAAATTTTTCATTTTGCTGAAAAAGTGATACGATTTTGAGAAAAAGCTAGATTTCTGTAGGGCCAAAATTTCACTTTTATATGAAACTAGCTTTTGCCCGCGGCTTCGCTCGCTGTAGACTTGATTTAACAGCGAATCTGATTTAAACGCAAATATGATAATAAACTGTCGTTTCTCTTATATTCTCCCTCTCCCTCAACCATCACTCCCTCTTGCCTCCTCCACCCACCCCCTCCCCTCCATTCCCTCCTTTTCCTATCGCTGCTCTTCCTCCCCACCCTCCTCCCCCTTCATTCATTTCCCTACCTCCGCTCCTCTCCCGACCCATCCCCCCTCCCCTCCCCCTCCTCTGCCGACCCATCCTCCCCCCCTCCCATCCATCTCTCTACGTCCACCTCCCCTTCCTCACCTCCCTCTCTCTATGCATCTATTTACTATACTTCTATACTTCTAGTTCCTCTTTTTGAAGGCGTCCGGGGACGTCCGGGGGGATTTTTTAAAGTAGTCCTGGTTACACGAAATTCAAAAATCCCGCCCGCCGCATAACTCTATGATAGAGCTGACTGAAAAAACAAACTACGAACGAACTTCGCGATATTTTATGAAAGAACAAACTACGAACGAACTTCGTCGATATTTTATCAAAAGGCGAGAATAGCCAAACGATGTATACTCAAAGACTCCAATGATAGCGATATTCAAGCTTTACCCAACACATCGCTATCAGATGAACTGGAATCGAGACTCGACTTCTACAAATCATTCCAAGTTGGTACACGCACATAGATCTGGACTGGGCATAGAAAAAGCAAAGTCTGATAAAGAAATACTGAAAAGAAAAATGCTCAGGAGGACATGGAACAAGGTTTCAAACTTCCTTACCTATAATAAAATCCAACGTCTGCTTTCTGTCTGAGTGTCTGAGTGTCTGAGTGTATGCCTGTCTGTCCGCTTATAACTCGAGAACCACTGAACCGATTTTAATAAAAAAAAATCTGCGGATAGCTTGATTCTTCCCATCAACTATAGGCTACTTACTATCACGCTAAATGGCTTATGAGGTTAGCAGTGAAGTGAAATATGAGAGCGGGCGGAGCCGCGGGCACAGCTTGTCAACCATAAACCTAGAAATGCAGAATGATTGGCTAACAGTGGGCGGCTTCTGCATCCCTCCTGCATTGAAGTGGAAATCCATAATATACAACTGGTCCCCTGAGCTGCTTAAGTTCTACATAAATGCATTCCAGCTTACTCTCCCCGACCCGAGTAACCTACTTAGATGAGGCAATTCTACAAATAGACTATGCCCGTCATGTAAGGAGTCCGTAGGCACGGCCAATCATTTCTTATGCGGATGCAAAATACTACTTGAGCGAGGCCAGTATTCCTACCGTCATGATAAAGTCATCAGACAGGCCATCAACCTGTCAATTGCACAGACCAGGAAAGGGCAAACCAGTAGCGGCTTCCAGAAGGTCAATTTTGTGAAACCTGGAGCCAAAAAGCTGCCCAAAGATAGGACTAAACCTTCTTCAATTTTGGGAGCAGCAAAGGATTGGGAATTGTTGATGGACACACATGAGAAGCATTACCAAATGCCTTCGGAAATCTGTACCACAGCATTAAGACCGGATATACTCATATTCTCAAAAGCGACAATGCATGTCGTACTTGTTGAACTTACCGTTCCATGGGAAAGTAACATACCGAAGGACCACAACATCAAACTTAACAAGTACTGCAACTTAGTAGACCGGATTGTGAGAAACGGATTCAAGACTGATCTCTTCGCTGTGGAAGTCGGAGCAAGAGGACTACCAGCGAAGTCGCTCTACAGTCTCTTCAAGAATCTAGGGCTGCCAAGATCGACGTTAAGCTCATGTATGGAGAGAGCTTCGAAAACGTCACTGGAAGCATCCTACAATGGATAGGTAGAAAGAGGGAGGTCGAGAGCGGGACTGGTGGTTTCCCGCGTCGTAGTCAACGCAGACTAGCTGACGAGGACTTGATGCGAGCTGAAACGTGAAGCATGCGTGGGAAATTTAGAGTAGCCACTCGCTAGTCCCGACCTTGATTAACACCCTCCTCTACTGCCGACGGGCCCGGATATGTTCGGTGAAGCCATCGCAAGCTTAGTTACACACCTTCCTACATCTTATTATAGAGAAAATAGCGTTATAGTGGACTGCCGAGAGCCGACTGTGTGATCTGGTGCTGCGAGATCTCGCTGCGCGCACTCAGTGTGCTTGCAAGGAGGAACTATATGTGTGAACAAAGTTCGGACAATTTCAATATATGAATTCGGCTTCTTTTCTATCTGTGCTTCAAGTGAATCGTCACTTGTTTTACATCATTTTGTGCCTAATTTTATTGGCTATTAGTGCAAATAGGTTTATTGATCTGACATCAATATTTTACGAAATATGTTGAGTTTTACAGGTGCGTCAAATTTCATTAATTTTCGCACAGGGAAAATGCCATGGAAGCCAAGGAGGTATATTTGACAGGTGGAAAGCCAAGAGGTGAAGTGAGTCATTCTTGTACATAACATGTATATATAAAATATCCTATTACTTTAACCAGTTCTATTCCAATGGTCCTGAATCAGGGTTGGGATCAGGGGTTCCGTGCACCCCCCATTCTTTATCGACGCTCGCTTCCGTTGGGCCCGCGAGGACCACGTCGAAAATATTTGTCTAGTGTTATTTCAGTGTTTGTTCTTATTAGAACGAAAGAGCACTTTAGAATGATTACAAAACCTTTCCATTGAAACCGAACACATCTACAATAAAATTATTCCGCACTGAAACAGAAAAAAATATATTCTGACGTCTCTCATTTTTAACCGACTTCAAAAAAAGGAGGAGGTTCTCAATTCGACTGTATTTTTTTTTTTTTTTATGTTTGCTACCTCAGAACTTTCGACTAGGTGAACCGATTTTGATTCTTTTTTTATTTGAAAGCTGGTGCTTCCCGTGTGGTCGCATTTTAATTTGATCAAGATCGGAATGGAAAGCGAGGCGGAATCGCGAGGCCGAAGGCCGAGCAATTCCGCCGAGTACATTAATAGCAAAAAATAACTAAAAAAAGTGTGAAATAAAAAACTATTTAAAGAAATATAAAAACCGCCTTCAAAATTTTATGAAATAAAAAAAAATCTAACCCTAGAGTGGAAGGCAGTGCTAAAGCAAGCAAAAATGATGCATGAAATAAAACATGAGTGGATGATATCCTTTTGTGATTTTGTGTAGGCTTCTTTTACACCGCCTTCGACTCTAGGGTTTGATTTTTTTTATTTCATACATTTTTGAAGGCGGTTTTTATATATTTTTTAATTCCTTTTTTGACCGATGGTTCCTTGTTTTTCTTATTTATTTGTGGATTGGATTCAAGTCCCGCGTACGTAGGTACTTTTTTCGACATTTTAGTGGCAGCGTTCTTCACCTACACTTTGATCATGGTATGGCGGTATGGTATGGCGGAGTGTAGAAAGACCACCCGCCAGGTCGGATAACGATATCAAGTGCATCGGCGGAAAGCAGTGACTCCGTACTGCTGAAGGCTGAAGGAGGACTGGAGAGGTGTATGTCCAGCAGTGGATGCATACACTCTGACTGACTGACTGACCGACTGACTTGTAATAGGGAATTGTCAATATTTGTGTTTTGTTTTTCCTGGGGTTCAATAAATTCGTCTGTGCTTATAAATAAGTGAATCTTCACTTCATAGCTTTGAGGGTAATTTCATTGGCTCTATGTGAGAACAAAGTTTGATGATCTGATTTCATTATTTTACTAAATATTTGAGTTTATGTGTCATCCGAACCGCGCGCGCGCGCCTCGCGGCGCCAAATCTCCGCGCGGCGGAAGTGGCCCGGGAGTCGGGAGTCAGCGGAGGTACAAGCATTATTAGAGCCTGGTAGTCAGCGGGAGCCAAACAGGTTAATTGTATTGTACTAATAGTTCAGCAAATTGTATGCGATGTACGATAGGGCTGATCATTACGCGTTAATAACTTCTCCGCGACCGACGGTATCTGATTACAGCGAGCTAGACGACCCACTATGCTGCGACGCAAGCAACTCAGACCGTGTCGGAGCGGCCTACATGTCACAACGGTTCACATAGGACCATGCACGGTGCTTGAGATATCTTTACATTCCAATCTATGCTTACCGACCGACTCAAAGACGCACGAGCCCTATCATCAGCGCAATGGACTAAAAAATGAACAGAAGGTTGTGACGACAATCATGGGATCCACTTACCTCTCAAGAGTCGTCTCAGAGGCAGCAACTTGCTGCGGCCAACGGAACGAGCTCCACCTGCAGCGCGCTATGAAATCCAGTCCTCGAAAGCACAAAACTCGCGTCGTAAATCAATCCGAGTTCAGAAAACCAACGTCACACAACACAAACAGCTCAACCTCATCAACCCGGCCGCCAGCCATCTTGAAAATGACTGACTGAAGGAATGATGATATGAATGAATGACTGAATGACTGACTGACTGAACTGATTTTTTTTTTATTTATTCGTCCCTTTTCGGGACCGGCAAAAATAATTAAAGTATACAGCCTTTTCTGTTGTACTTCTAATGACTGTTATTTTCTTCTCGTATTTATTTCGAGAATCTCAAAAATATATACTTTCTTATTTACGACGACGACGCGGCAAACAAACTTGTTCATAAACCATCTTTTTGTACTTCTTGCTTGACTGAACTGACTGAACTGTCTGTCTGTGAGTCCGTCAGTCACAGACTGTGACTGACGGTCGGGTCGAAGCGCGGTCCGCTACCTGAAAGACCTGCTTGATCCTACAACCGCTCCTTTAGCTCCTTTCGGCAAACTTCGGCTCGAAGGAGGAATGTGTGGTTTGACTCATACATACCACACATTCGTGAGTGATGTTGTGTGGTATGTATTAGTGATGTTTTGGTGGTTTAAAAAAAACCAGGATTAATATAGAGAACATAATTATTATCCCTATTAGATTAACCCTAACCTAATGTTGAGGCGGCGCATGTCGTTTTTGTTACGTTTGTATTTCCGAAAATAAAGCTTTCTTAGGTGGTTATAAAAAGAAATTGGTTGTCTGTAAAGTCGGTTTACGGACGATAGTTTTACGTGATAACGTCATAAAGAAACACAGCTATAAGAATTACCGTATTTTTTCGTACGGCACCCCTATCGCTGCCGTACGCCGTACATTTGTCGATTTCTAGCCTCGATTACCGTACGATACGGCAATTACCGTACGTTTGGCAACACTGCCGCTTGGGCCGATTGTGCCTCTCTATCACTTGTTACGCGCTCTCGCTTGCACACACAGGCTCAGATGGAACGTGACACTTTTTCGTGCGTGCAGCCGGTGTTCATCAATTTATAAGACGTTATCACGTCAAAAAATAACCATAACCTAATTTTAACACCCTAACAAATCAAAACAAATTTTGACAAAAGGGACACGAACCCATGGTCGAGATCGAAAAAATAAAAACCCTACACTCTTATACCACTGAGCCACCAAATTACATAAACAACCAAATATCGGATTCAGTTGGTTCGCTTTCGAGCCGAGTCCGAGCCGTGTTTCCGAAAGGATCGTAGGAGGCGCAGGATCCGCCAGAGCTGTCAGGAGTCAAACCCGTCGAAGCGTCACGCACGCCGACTGATCGGTAGTCGAGCCCGTCACGCTAGGAACATGCAAATCTGACCATGTCACGTGACCGCTAGATACTAGCCGTGCGTGCTGCGTAGTTGCAGTAGCAGCAGCGCCAATGCTGAGGGCGCGGTGCGATTGATTCCTTGTAAAAATGGACGCTCTATGAATGGCTGCTCTAGAGCAGCTTAAAAATAACAAGGCTCCTGGTGAAAACGGAGTTACTACAGAGCTTCTCAGAGCCGGGGGACAACGGTCCTCAAGGAACTACAGAGGCTCTTCAACTCCGTCATACACGGTGGCATTACGCCAGAGTCGTGGAACAGGAGTGTGGTCGTATTGTTCTTCAAGAAAGGAGACAAAGCCTTGTTGAAGAACTATAGGCCCATCTCGCTCCTGAGCCACGTATATAAGCTGTTCTCGAGAGTCCTCACCAATCGTCTCGCCCGAAGGTTCGACGACCACCAGCCGCCAGAGCAGGCCGGGTTTCGGAGGAGTTACAATACCGTAGACCACATCCGGTGTGGATGTGGTCTACGGCAGATTATACAGAAGTCCGAAGAGTATAATCGGCCACTGTGTCTCGCTTTTGTAGACTACGAGAAAGCCTTTGACTCTATCGAAACCTGGGCTGTTATGGAATCCCTACAGCGATGCCAAACCGATTGGCGATACATTGAGGTGCTGAAATGTCTCTATAGTGCCGCGACAATGACTGTACAAATACAAGACCAGCAGACGTACCCTCCCTCATCCTCACACACACACGCTTGTCAAAATTGTATCTTATGCTATGTTTGGTTATATTAGTTAGCTATTGTTATTTTTTTTTTTTGTATAATATGTTGATTGTCATTGTTTGTTTATTTTTAGTCTCTTGGTTGGAAAGGGGAGCCCCTGAAAATCAGCTTCGCTATCTCGGATAGTGAGTCAGCTGAGTGGGCTCCCTTTTCGTCACATGTTATATTTGTTTCTTTGTATTTGTAATTATTTGTGTTGTTATGTGTGACGAAATAAAAAAAAAAAAAAATCATTTCATTTCATTTCAGACGAAACCTGTCCAATTGCATCGTGGAGTCAGACAGGGAGATGTTATATCTCCGAAACTGTTTACGAATGCATTGGAAGATATATTCAAGCTGCTGGATTGGGAAAAGCACGGCATTAATATTAACGGCGAGTACATCTCACACCTACGTTTCGCAGATGACATAGTCGTGATAGACGAATCGCTGGAGGAACTGAATCACATCCTGAAGGGCCTCAATGTCGCCTCCCGCCGAGTCGGCCTCAGGATGAATTTGGACAAGACGAAAGTCATGTTCAACGAACACGTCGTCCCGGGGCACGTAACAGTTGGAGAGGCGACCCTCGAAGTTGAGCAGAACTATGTCTATCTTGGACAAACCATCCAGCTAGGGAAGCACAACTTTGACAATGAGGCCAACAGAAGGATTCAGCTAGGCTGGGCGGAATTTGGGAAACTCCGCCACATCTTTTCATCCTCCATCCCACAGTCATGAAAAACGAAGGTTTTTAATCAGTGCGTTCTGCCGGTAATGACGTACGGAGCGGAAACGTGGACTCTGACGATGGGTCTAGTCCACAAATTTAAAGTCGCTCAGCGAGCTATGGAAAGAGCAATGCTCGGCATTTCTTTGACCGATAAAATCCGTAACGACGTGATACGTCAAAGAACTAAGGTAGTCGACATTGCTAAGAAAATAAGCAAGCTGAAGTGGCAGTGAACATCTGTCGTAGACCCGACAACCGATGGGGTAGACGGGTGCTCGAATGGAGGCCACGTACAAGCAAACGTAGCGTGGGACGCCCGGCCCCCCGGCTAGGTGGACAGATGACCTAAAAAAGGTAGCCGGGAGTGGATGGATGAGAAGAGCGGAAGGCCGCATGTGGTGGCGTGCCTTGGGAGAGGCCTATGTCCAGCAGTGGACCGATACAGGCTGATGATGAAATGAATGATGAAAAATGGAGGGGAACAGACGTCGGACACTACCACCGCCCCATGCAAGAAACTTTTGTGTTGAGAACTGGTCACTGGTCCACTCCGTGAGTCCACTCCTTTTCTAACGTCCTTGGCTACTTGGACTGCATATAAATACTTCCTGCATATAAAAAAAAGACAATGAGATCGAAAAGTTTGTTCGCTTTACCCTAACTACACTATACCTCCGCACCATCAGAGCACATGGCTGAACAAACGAATATTTGATTCAGTTAACAGACAGGAAATCGATGACACCATCGGGCGTTCAACGGTGACCGGATGACCACCGTGACACGGCCAGATTTGCGTATTCCTGGCGATACGGGGTCGTATTAGTGGGTGCACCACCCTATTTATAATTTGACTCGGATATAATTTTTATTATTAATTTTTTGTAATATTTTTATAGATCCATTTAAATGGCATGAATACCAGGTCCTTCTCCCTACCAGTTTCTACTAGGACCGAAGGCCCAATTTGGCTTAGCAGGATTATCCTCTGAGTGTCTATGGACTGGCAATCTCATTCTTAGGTATAATCTCAGATACAAAAGAAGAAATCAGACCGTGGTTCGGATTCCACGTTAAACTGTAGGTCCCTTCCCTTCTCACCTTACTAGGTGGTAGGGTTTACCCCGCCGGGTTGGTACCACCGCACTGAGCGAAACGTCGGTCGAAATGGCTGTGTAAATTGTTGGTGTTTTTCGTCCAGTTCAGTGTAGCCGACATGAAATGAAGGGAAGCACTGACATGGCACCTAGTTCACCCGGTGTTATGGGCTGACATCACGGATGTTGTAGGTAATGTAGCCAACCGTGTCAGTTTCCATAAAAAAATAAAATAGACATGTATATCTGCGAGATTACCTAAGATTAGCTGTATGAATCATACAGAGGTTAATCTTTCAACTTCATACTTCTTACATGGGCGTTCTTATCTGTGCTAGCAACGAGTCCTAGTGGACGGTTGCTCGCCGGATCCGACTCGGACGTAATGTCAGTGAATGCCGGCTCACCACAGGGATCTGTGTTATGTCCTCATACCTAATCATCATCATCAATATCATTAATACTTTAAGTATAAAACCAAGCCGAAGCGCGTTACAAAAAAGTAGATTTCCAAAATGTGTTTTTTTTAGGATGGTTACTTTCTCAACTCCATGGTGTAATCAGAAAAAAATGGATATTAAAGTGTGTCTGTGGCATCATAGCTCCCAAACGGATAGACCGATTTGGATGCGGTTTTTTTATTAGAAAGTTGGTTTAACCGGGATGGTTCTTACCTAAGTTTGCACCTAATCAAGTAATCAAGTACTTAATCAAAAAATTACGTCTCTTTAATAGCTTGAAATAAAAGTTAAATTAATCCCGAAAAATTAACAACCCTTAAAAAGTCAAAATAATTTCCGTTTAGTTTAAGGCGTCGGGGGACCGCTAAGTAAATAACCGCGCAGCTCTGCGTTTTATTTTATTTTATGTTGTTATTGTATAGATTAAGTGTTTTATTTCGTGTAAATTGTTGGATCAGCGCTTTTTGACAGAAACAAATAGAGGAAAATAAATTATGAAAAAAAAACATTTGCTTTAATTTAATCAAACCATATCCAACCAAGAACAACGATGTTGAACTACCGAAAGGGTAACAAATCACAGTTAAATGTTATAGAGACAAAATCTAAAAACCCCCGACCCTTAAAAAGTCAAAAATAATTTTCGTTGAATTACTTAAAGGAGTTGGGGGACGTCAATTCCCGCGCAACTCTCAGTTTTTATATATTATTTACTTAGCGGTCCCCAGACTACTTTAACGAAAGTAAACAGAAAGTATGTTTGACTTTTTAAGGGTCGGGGGTTTTTTTAAATGTTAATTTAACTTTTATTGTTTTAAAAAAAAACTGCATGCAAATCAGTCCACTTTTTAAGATAATAATTTTTTTGATTACTTAATTAATTGATTACAAACAAATCGGTCCATCCTTTTGGGAGCCATGATGCCGCAGCCAGACACCCGTACACACATACACACACCCGTTACACACGTTAACACACGTTAAACTTATAATAACAACCACCCACCCCTCTTTTTGTGACGGGGGTTAAAAAGAAAAGACACGTCCCGGGCAATATACTCTGCCATAAATTTAATGCTTGTAACTAATTTTATAACAATTATAATTAAGAATTAAAAACCGTCATGCCAGAAAGTATGAAGTGTGTCTACCAAAGAGTAAAGTAATATAGGGGGGTGTCTACTGAGATTACCTGACCTGACATTGGACCTGACAGCAAATTACTGACGCTACTAGGTATTTCAAAATTAAGGCGGCCATATTCACACCAAGTAAAGATTCTCTACCTTCGTATAGCCTTTTACCTTAAATTAATTTACGAATTTGAACAATATGATATTATACTATAGGTAGGAATTTGGTAGGGTTAGGTTTTTAATAACAATAGATAATGTATTATAAATACAGAAAATATTTTAGAACATTAAGTACGTATATTAGAAAATATTTTTATGAAATATTTCATAAAGACAAAAGTAAGTTAATATTTACGCTTAGAAAAATAAATGACATCTTTACTTATAATCTAGCAAAATAAGTTATGTGCCTATTTACTTACTTAGATATTAAGTGCACAACACAAAACAAAAAACCTAGTCATGACTGAGAAAAATAATAAATTGTTCTTTTTGTCAATAGTAGATGATATGGTGGCACTGTTGCTTACGTGTAGCAGTAGAAAATGCAGTAGGTAGTAGGACTTCTAAAAGGATTCGAATGTATAATATAAAATAACTATAGCAATTTCTACTGCTGTATCCTTGTTTATTATTTATTTTTATTATTTGTTATTTTTTTTGGAGTTAGGATTTTTTTATTTTAACAATTAATCCATCAAAACTATTTTATTCTTTACACGTCATATACATACACTAATATTTATTAAGCAATATTATTTATAATTATTATGTTTTTGGAAAATTAACAGTATACATACATAATATCTGCTAGCGCAGCGGTTTTCTTGATGGACTGGCGGAATCTAATACCTATCTAATATAAGAAAAAATAGCGATAGCGTAGGCAAGTACGTCGATAAGTATCTCAAATTCAATTGCAAATTAAAATAATTGAACTACTAAAAGCTTAAAGGTAATTTTTTTCTCAGTCATAAGTACACCGTGGTAAATTATAATATTATAAAAGTATTTTAACAAATAACTAAATTATCAAACATTTAAAGTTTGAATGAAAACTAAAATATTCTCTAATTTACATAAAAACAGTAAATTAACCGACTTCAAGAAAAGGAGGTTATCAATTCGGATGTATTTTTTAATAATATTTTTTATTCAGTCACATTAACTTGTAGATGGTGCAAGTAAGTATAATATAATATTACTGAGTGAAATTAAATATTGAACACTATAGAGCACGTTTCACTGTCCACTGTCCATGGATACGAACTGTGGTATCATGGATGACTTAGGTGGTATCATACCTAACCAAATTTGAACTAAACCAAAATGGTTGTTCAGAAGTCGCAATACTTGTTCTTAGGGCATGACCCAAAGATACGAAGACCGACTTGGTTGTCGCTAGTCGCTAGATTAGATGATCTTCTTCTTGTATTGCTGTTTACTTCCTCGTGCTTGCGTTCATAAAGAACGCAAAGCACTAAAGACAGAGGCCTTTTCCGGCAAGCCTGCTTGGTTGATGTGATGGAGGTGGCGTTGGCGGGGTGGTAAAGTGCACAGGCGCGCGGCGGCGCGGTGTCACTGCACGGTGGGACGCCCCGTGTAGCCAACAGAGTCGAGCGAGTGCTGTTGGCTGATCTCGCGGAACAGCTGCTCGAAGTTCTTGCTTGGAGCCTGCAGGCTGTTGTTTTTTAGCAGCGTTGAGTTGAGCCGAGTTGCCAGGTAGCACATCTGAAAAATTGAAGACAATCGCTGTACTATGTGGGGCCGGTAATTAAAAAGAATAATAGCCCCACTGCATCTCTCCTCTTGCATGTCGTAAAAGGCGAGTAAGGGATAAGGACAAGGTGCCGTGCTATAGGGCGACAGAATAGCCACCTCTCACCTTGGCACGGTCCTTCCACCGTGTCATGCAGCAGGTGGGTCTTCGTTCCTTACTTGTTGCTTGATATTTATCTTGTCCGAATACATTGTGCATAAGCCGTGCTAAACGTGGTGGTTGGTGTTGTGCTGTAATTTACAATAGTACTCGCAGCACAACACCGATTAATCTGCTTACCCCGATTGTCGGGATACAGCGTGTGCTATGTATGTATATGTGTAAACCCCTGTGGTTTACTTATACAACTCTGATTCTGATGTATAAGTCGTGCACGACCTTTTAATTAGAACAGATATCCTGGTCTTGTCTTGATACACTCTCTGGGCCTATATTCGCGGAAATATTTCAGGAGAGTTACAGTCGCTGAAGCTAGCCTGACTGACTGAAACGCTCCTGCTGATCCGGAGCATTTGAACAATATGATTTTTTAGTGAATTATTATTCCATTTCTTATCAGAGTTGGTTGCAATCAGGCATAGGTAAATACTAAATACCATCTAATAAACTGAATTCTATTGGTTGGCGCACAGTTAGTATATACTACAATACAACCTAGTACAAGGTCTGAATTGACCCTAAGTAAATATTAACCCCGCCTGAGTTCTGAATGACTATACTATATAAAGAATATATCTGAAATCTTAAGGGCACCTTTTGATTAGGTCAGTCCGAGAATGTGACATATGCAGTTAACGTGATGTTCTGCGTTATAATGTTTGTTGCATCTTCGGTAATTACTAAAATGATAAAGGTAAACGTAACGAACCAGTAATCCCGACATGAAGAGCAAGGCTCCGAGGGCGGCCGCCACCATCATGGAGGTGGCGCAGGTGGGCTCGTACACCGGGGTCTTGTGGAAGAGCTCGCCCGGCATCACCACCGTGTACTCCAAGTTCTCCTTGAACCTGGTGAACTGCGTGGTGTCGTTGAAGCGCTCCGTCAGCGCCTCCGAGTGAGCGCCGGAGGAGGACACCTGCGCGCTCGTCACGTTCTGGAACTGCGAGTGATCCAGCTCTCTTCTTCGCCGACCATGACCTGAAACGTCATTATTTCGGTTTGGTAGATGGGAAAACTGGAAGCGAAACACGGAAGAATAAATGCCAAATTCTCAATAGGTATCTTGAGATACTTCACACAATATTTCACTGATTGGTGTTATTTTGGGTAGCAACCGCAACGATGAGTGAGTAACTAGGTAGAATAAAGTAAGATCTATAATAATAATGACGCGACGCGACGACGACGTCGCCGTGCAGTCCGTCCGACAGATACGGAGCTCTCCAAAATGGAGGTGGTGGTGGTGGTCCACCACCCCACTGGTGGCCTACGTGTCTAGTACCACCGCCCATCACTCGAATCTAGTCTCGCGTCGTCTCGGGGAGCTCCGTAGCCACGGCATGCACCCTCCGCGCCGCGCCGCCCCGGCGCGCTTGGAGGCTTGGCGCGGCGGTAACTCCGCTTTATTGTACATAGATAGATAGATAGATAAATATATATGTGGTGTTTTCATATTAATTTTGTGTATTTTAATATTGGTAGGTATGTAGAATTAATGTAAACATATTTTTTTATCCTATCCTATGTTGAGCTAAGATCGTCCTTCAGCTATCTGCTTACCTGATGAAAAAAATTTTTTTTTCGACATAATTAAGGATAGCCATGAACATAATTTCATTAGGTAACCCAAAGAGGTAACACATTGGCAATATATTTGTTTACATATTATGTTTGATAAAAATACTTTTCAACCGGTAAGCGGGTGGGTGAACTGTGAAGGACGATGTTAGTCCGGATTCTGTATAGTTACCCGAAGGTTCAAACAGGTCGAGACAGTAATCCGGCTGACAGTCCGCGGCGTCCATGCACGCCTTGATCTGCGAGTGGATCCAGAGCGTAGATCGTTCCTTCATGGAGGCAAGTAAAAATGCCTCGAAGTCCAGAAACACCTCGTTGTGTCGCTCGCGATACCGAGCCGGCTGGTGCGGGATTATTGATGCGAAGTCTCGGTTCCGGCAACTTTAATCCGAAGAAGAAAATTATGTTCTCCAATCCTGTGTTGAGTACTACGATTACATAAATAAAAAATTATTATTGTATAACACAGTGATCTCTCGAATTGAATCTTGTTTCAATAAATTTTCTCTGGTCGTTTGAAATACCCTAAGACCGTCACAAGTGCATAGGTCAACATATTGTATGAAATGAACAAAACTCGAGAGAGGGTTGGGAAAAGGGAACGTATGAAAGCGTACCCGTCCTTGACAAGTGCGACAGCGCCGGGTGCATGCGGCCGGTCGGGGTCCGGAGATACGGACACCTCGAGCAGCTTCACGTGGCGCCACGCAGAGTCCGCGCTGATGCGCGCGCGCAGCTGCAGCTTGGTGCCGATCGGAACCGCCTGCATTGGCAATATGTGCATTTTCATAAATCAAGGTCAATTGAAAATATATTTATTGAGGTCTGCCCTTTTAATTGAACTGGTGCTGTTTTGGGAAGATGGTCTAGAATCTTGTGTAGGAAGGATCCGATGGTCCGGATAAGATAGTAACAATTTGAAGCTATCGCACTAACTGAATCAAAGACTAGGTCTATCATAAAGTCACACACAACGTTTATTGCCCGTGGTCCACCTTCGTAATCCACCCAGGTGGTCCATGGGAAATAATTTTTTCCAGTAGTCCACCCAGGTGGACCAGAGAAATTTATTTTTTCCCGTAGTCCATCCAGGTGGACCATGGGAAATTATTTTTTCCAGTAGTCCACCCAGGTATACACATGAAGGTTTCACCTCCATGAGAAATTATTTTTCCCGTAGATCACCA